>CM048744.1:898126093-898822759 GCA_026315105.1 Locusta migratoria
GAGTTTTGTTACTTGGGTAGTAAAATAACATGTGATGGTCGCAGAACAGAGGATATAAAATGCAGAATGGCAATGGGAATGAAAGCATTTTTGAAATAGAGAAATTTGCTAACATCGAATATTAATTTAAGTGTAAGGAAGTCTTTTCTGAAGGCATTTGTGTGGAGTGTTGCCTTGTACGGGCGTGAAACATGGACAATAAGCAGTGCGGACAGGAAGAGGATAGAGGGTTTTGAAATGTGGTGTTACAGAAGAATGCTGAAGATTAGGTGAGTAGACCGCATAACTAATGAAAGGTACTTAACAGAATTGGTGAGAAAAGGAATTTTTGGCACACCCTGACTAAAAGAAGGGATTGCGTGGTAGGACACATTCTTAGACATCGAGGAATCGTAAATTTAGCATTGGAGGGAAGTGTGTGGGGTAAAAATCGCAGAGGGAGACCAAGAGACGCGTATAGTAAGCAGATTCAAGTGGATGTGGGTTGTCGTTCTTATGAGTAGATGAAAAGGCTTGCTCAGGATAGAGTAGGGTGGAGAGCTGCATCAAACCAGTCTCCGGACTGAAGACCATAACAACAACAATGGTTAGCTTAGGTTTCCTGCGACCATTGTCACTGTCAGTAAAATTCTTCAGTGTGAGAGCGTATTTTCAATCATTAATATTATCTGACATTTCGGCCACTGTTGTAAGTGGCCTTCCTCGGGGTATATGTCAGACACATACTTGCAACAGTGGTGAAAACGTCGGAAAGTTTTCAGTCTCACATCCTGAAGAATTTTACTGACATTAAATAATGTTTCTAAGAGAAATTTTAAAGCTACATGCTTCTAACTATGAACTAAAATTTGTTTGAGGGTCTTTATTTTTTCCAAACCTATTAGCTCAGTGGTCCTCAAACCGTGGTCCAAAATTTGGTCTGTGAAAGATATAAAATTTCAAACATTTATTCATTCCAAAACATTAATTCTTTTAAAAAAATGCTTATTGTCAACTATCAGCTTTTTATTACAATTATAACTTTACCGGTTTCGGTTTAAAACCATCTTCAGAAAAGTAACACTGATTATGTTGATATATTCTGCTACCATATACATGACAATCAATTAAAACATTCGTAACATTCATTTGACATAAACCTTTGATGATAAATAAAAACCATGCCAGCGTCTATAAATTCAGAGAATTAGTCTGGATGAGAAAGAATTGCCGTTCTGACATAACTGGCGCGAGAACTTAGTAAGTATAATAATACGTGGACTAGGGCAAAGAGTGTTAGAATTTCATTCGCATGTGCGCGTTCTCCTACTAACTTCACTTTTCTATCTTACCGTCGTTCATTAATTACTCTTGCGACAGGAAGGAAAAACCTGGACGCCATTAGTCGACTTTCTCATTAAAAGTAAATAAATAAATAAATAAATAAATAAATAAATAAAAAGTTTGTATAGCTTATGGGTCTTAACTACGGGGTCATCAGTCCCTAGGCTTACAAACTACTTGTGAACTAGCTAACACTAAGGACGGCACAAATATCCATCCCCGAGGGGGGATTCGAACCCCCGACCGTAGTGACCGTGCAGACCGTGACTGAAGCGCCTCAGTCCCCTCGGCCACCGCGACCGGCAGTCGACTTTCTGTTCTTGGCTTTGGCGAATAGCGGATGCTATTTGTCTCTCCGGATTACATTTCGTATAGAGAGAATGTGAGATTGAATTTTCTTTTGTTTAATAAATCCAATTTGGTCTAAAAATTAGTTTTTATTGCAGTACGCAATTTGCTCCCAGTAATATGATTTTTAATGTTTTCAGTAAGATAGCCTATTCGCACCAGTGAAAGCTTTGGACGCCACTAGGGTACAAGTTCGTAAGTTGTATAGCTATAAGTTAGTTCATAAGTAGTTTGTAAGTTTAGGGATTGATGGCCTTGCAGTTAAGTCCCTTCGCTTCACAAACATTTAAGCTTTTTTTTTTTTTTTTTTTTTTTTTTTGCCTTGGGGACGGATTGTGAAGCGTGCCATGATAGCTCAGACGGTAGAGTGCTTACCCGCGAAAGACAAAGGTCGCAGGTTCGAATCCCGATTTCGCCACACAATATAAATCTGCCAGCAAGTTTCATTTTAAAAGTGTCATTAAAGTTTATTTTTAGATAGACACAGTGTATGCTGACATTACCTGTCGGTTTTGGAGATGATCTGAGAGTTTTTATAGTCTTGAAAATGAAATGTCAAGATCGCACATTAATAATTTATTCAAAGACGACCGGTTTGGTGAACTGTGTTACAATCATCTGGTGATATATGTGACCAGATGATGGTTACACAGTTCACCGAAACCTGTCGTCATTGAATAAAGTATTAATGTGCGCTCTTGGCATTTCATTTTGAAAACTATAAAACAGTATAGGCTTCTTGAAGCTATGGGTCCTGCTCATAACAAAGACATCAAAGTGTTCCCTGGTCTGATAAAGAATTCACAGTCTAACATGCTGTGAAAGTTGTTAACAACTAAAAGCGTTCCTAGAGGTGAAGCCGAAGAATAATGTTTGTTTGTAATTACTCTTCTATGTAATTTACCGAATAGTACCTGTAATGCATGCGTTCCAAGCATCAGTAAAATATCGAGAGACGTAAATAATCGTGAAATAACAGTTGAACTTACTGTATTCAGTGACGTTCAAAAATGTTCAAATGTTTGTTAAACTTATGGGACTTAACTGTGGAGTCATCAGTCTCTAAACTTACTACTTATCAACTAACTTATACTAAAGCCAACAGAAACATCTATGTCCGAGGGAGGATTCAAACCTCCGTCTGGGAACGGCTTCCCGCATCAGAGCATAGCACCTGAATGCGCTCGGCCACTCCGCCGCAGCAAATCACATAAACAGCAACTCATTCATGAGGAAATAGTTATGGATATGTGTATATTTTGCAGCGTACTCCGCTGAACCTCTGAGAACATAAACATAGGAGAAACATTAATTCCTGTTTTGGTCTGTTCGTATATGGCAGGAACTTTATTTGAGTTGTAAAAATTTCGATATGGAGTCTAATGATTAGAACACTTCACTCGTCTTTGTTGTAAACACGTACGCTTTTGACAGTAATTATTCTTGCTTATAAAAGGAAGTTTTGAACATTCTTGCCGTCTGGGGTTCGTATGTAGCAACAAATATGGAATTGGTTTCCGCTTCATTGAAAAACTATTTTTTTTTTATTTTGCGTTACAACTGTAGAGGTTGATCTGGTACATTAAATAATACAATGTAGGTATTGCACTTAATGTAAGTTTCTTACTGATTGGAGTGGAATTGTAGTGAGAAGAACCTTGACGTTTCTAGGTAAAAAGCCAACGTCTTTCTGCAGAAAGCTCGTTCTTCTGTTGTGTGTTAGCCATTTTTTGTTCTTAATAGAAAAGGAAATTTCTGATTAAATAGTCGTAGCTTTCAAGATAACCTTATATAAACTGTTCTGCAAAGTACATTCATAACTTGTAATGTTTCTTATGAAACGTAATAACGACAAATGTTGATTTTCTAGTTATTGCGGATTTTATGGCATGACATACGTTCCCTGCTGTAAAAAGTATATTAAAGTCAATTTAAACGATACTATTCCCACTCATTCTATATCGTATTCAGAAATTTGCCTTGCCAGACGCTTGAAGCTCTGCTGTCGTGGCGTATAACAAAAATCATTTTGATTGTTTGACTGTGCGAACTTGTCCTCTCATTCCGTCAACAGATCCATCGCTATATTGAACAGGTATGGACTTCGTGCTGACGATATCATGGTTCGACTGAATCAAGGGTCAGCACTGTCCATACCTGTTCAAGGAAGGAAGGAGTGCAGGACCTGGCTTTATGGTCGGTAGTTTTGGACGTGGTGATTGTGCAGGAGAGCAAAGAGAAGGTAGAAAGAACATCGGAGAGATGGAGGAAATAGAGGACTCAGAGTTAGCAGGAAGAATATCGAATACCTGTGGTTTGGTGGAGATGCGGGATGGAAAAATTATGTTGGCAAATGATCAGGATTCAGGTACCTGGGTTCCTATGTAACCAGTAAAGGAGATTTAGATAAGGAGGTAAGTCACAGGATCCAGGCTGGATTGGCGACCTGGAAAAGGTTTTCAGGTTTATTTTGCGACAAAAGAATAAAACCAAATAAAAAAAAGTAAAATGTTTTAAATCGGTGGTGAGACCAGCTATGTTGTATGGTAATGAGATCTTTAACGAAAGCGCAGGAGAAGAAATTAAACGTGGCTCAGATGCCTATCTACATTTACATTTACATGGGATACTCTGCAAATCACATTTAAGTGCCTGGCAGAGAATTCATCGAACCACCATTATACTATTTATCTCCCATTCCATTCTCGAATAGCGCGCGGGAAGAAAGAACACTTGAATTTCTCCGTTAGAGCTGTATTTTATTCTGATGGTCATTTCTACCTATGTAAGTGGGAGTCAACAATATATTTTTGCATTCGGAGGAGAATGTTGGCGATTGGAGTTTCGTAAGTAGCCCACGCCGCAGCGATAAGCGCTGTTGTTGTAATGATTCCCATCCCAGATCCTCCTGTATCTTTTCCGTAACTCTGTCTCCCCTATATCGTGACAATACGAAAAGTGTTGCCCTTCTCTGGACTCTTTCGATGTCCTCCGTCCAACCCACCTGATAAGGATGCCACACTGGGCTGCAATACTCCAAAAATGGACGGACAAGCGTAGTGTATGCAGTTTCTTTTGTAGTTCTGTTGCATGTTTTAAGGGTTCTGCCAATAAAACGCAGTCTCTGGTTCGCCTTTGTCACGACATTATCTACGTGATCTTCCCAATTTAAGTCTGAAGTAATAGTAATTCCTAGGTATTTTGTGGAGATTGCGGCCTTCACTTTTGATTGATTTATCTTGTTAACAAAGTTTAACGGATTTCATTTCGTACTCATGTGGACAACTTCACACTTCTAATTATTTAGAGTCAGTCCACTCCCATGAACCACAGACATTGCCGAGGTGGGATGACTTGCGTGCCTCAACGATACAGATAGTCGTACCGTAGGTGCAACCACAGCGGAGGGGTATCTGTGGAGAGGCCAGACAAACGTGTGGTTCCTGAAGAGGGGCAGCAGCCTTTTCAGTAGTTACAGGGGCGACAGTCTGGATGACTGACTGAGTTGGCCTTGTAACATCAGCTAATGTGGCTTTGCCACACAGCTACTGCGGACGGCAGAAAGCAAGGGGAAACTACAGCCGTTACCTTTCCCGAGGACATGCAGCTCTACTGTATGAACATATGATGATGGCATCCTGTCGGGTAAAATATTCCGGAGGTAAAATAGTCCCCCATTCGGATCTCCGGGCGGCGACTACTCAGGAGGATGTGATCATCAGGAAAAACCATACTGGGATTCTACGGGTCGAGCGTGGAATGTTAGATCCCTTAATCGAGTAGGAAAATTAGAAAATTTAAAAAGGGAAATGGATAGGTTGAAGTTAGATATAGTGGGGATTAGTGAAGTTCGGTGGCAGGATGAACAGGATTTCTGGTCAGGTGAGTATAGGATTATAAATACAAAATCAATTGGGGGTATCACAGGAGTAGGATTGATAATGAATAAGAAAATAGGAATGCGGGTAAACTACTATGACCAGCACAGTGATCGCATTATCATTGTCAAGATAGATACGAAGCCAACACCGACAACAATAGTACAGGTTTATATGCCAACTAGCTCTGCCGATGATGAGGAAATCGAAGAAATATATGAGGAGCTAAAGGAAATTATTCAGACAATTAAGGGAGAGGAAAACTTAATTGTGATGGGAGACTGGAATTCAGTAAAAACACCTGGTTCAAGAATCACAAAAGAAGGTTGTATACGTGGAAGAAACCAGGAGACACCAGGAGATACCAGATAGATTTTATAATGGTAAGACATAAATTTCGGAACCAGGTTTTACAGTGTAAGACATACCCTGGGGCAGATATAGACTCTGACCATAACTTGTTGGTTATGAACTGTAGGCTGAAACTAAAGAAACTACAAAAAGGTAGGAAAATAAGGAGATGGGACCTGGATAAATGGAAGGAACCTGAGGTTCTTAAGAATTTCAGAGGGAGCTTTAGGCAACAATTGACAGAAACAGGGGAAAATAAAACAGTAGAGGTGGAGTGGGTAAAATTGAGAGATGAAATAGTGAAGGTAGCAGAGGACAAAATAGGTAGGAAGACAAGACCTACAAAAAATCCATGGATATCAGAGCAGATACTAAATTTAATCGATGAAAGGAGAAGATATAAAAATGCACTAAATGAAACAGGCAAAATGGAATACAGACGACTAAGAAATGAGATTGACAGGAAGTGCAAAATGGCTAAGCAGGAGTGGCTAGAAGGCAAATGCAAGGATGTAGAAGAATGCATAAATAGGGGAAAAATAGATACAGCCTACAGGAAAATAAAAGAAACATTTGGCGATAAGAAAAACTGCTCTATGAATATCAAGGACACTGATGGAAAACCAGTTCTCAGCAAAGAAGGGAAAGCTGAAAGGTGGAAAGAATACATAGAGGGGCTCTACAAAGGAAATGAACTTCGAGACAATACTGTAGGAAGGGAAGAGGATGTAGATGAAGATGAAATAGGAGATACTGTACTGAGAGAAGAATTTGACAGAGCCCTGAAAGACCTAAGTCGAAACAAGGCCGCTGGAGTAGATGATGTTCCCTCAGAGCTACTGAAGTCTCTGGGAGAACCAGCCATGACAAACCTGTTTCACCTGGTGTGTAAGATGTATGAGACAGGCGAAGTACCCTCAGATTAAAAAAAAAAAAAAATGTTATAATCCCCATTCCAAAGAAAGCAGGTGCAGACAGGTGTGAAAACTACAGAACCATCAGTTTAATAAGTCATGGTTGCAAAATATTAACACGAATTATATACAGAAGGTTGGAAAAGCTGGTAGAAGCCGACCTCGGGGAAGATCAGTTTGGGGTCAGGAGAAATGTAGGAACACGGGAGGCAATACTAACTTTACGGCTTATCCTAGAAGATAGATTAAGAAAAGGCAAACCTACATTTCTAGCTTTTGTAGATTTGGAGAAGGCTTTTGACAATGTTGATTGGAATAAACTCTTTCAAGTTCTGAAGCAAGCAGGAGTAAAATATAGGGAGCGTAAGGTTATTTACAACTTGTACAAAAACCAGACATCGGTTGTCAGAGTTGAAGAGCATGAAAGGGATGCAGTGATTTGGAAGGGAGTAAAACAGGGTTGTAGTCTTTCTCTATTGTTATTCAATTTGTACATTGAGCAAGCTATAAAGGAAAGTAAGGAGAAATTTGGAGAAGGAATTAAAGTTCAGGGTGAAGAATTAAAAACGTTGCGTTTTGCCGACGACATAGTAATTCTGTCAGATACAGCAAGGGACCTGGAAGAGCAATTGAACGGAATGGACAGTGTGCTGAAAGGTGCATATAAGATTAACATTAACAAGAGCAAAACTACGGTAATGGAGTGCAGTGTAAGAAAATCAGATGATGCTGAAGGAATTAGATTGGGAAACGAAGCAATAAAGGAGGTAGATGAGTTTTGCTACTTGGGCAGTAAAATAACAAATGATGGTCGCAGTACAGAGGATATAAAATGCAGAATGGCAATGGGCAGAAAAGCGTTCTTGAAAAAGAGAAATTTGTTAACCTCGAATATTGATTTAAGCCTAAGGAAGTCCTTTCTGAAGGCATTTGTATGGAGTGTTGCCTTGTATGGGAGTGAGACATGGACAATAAACAGTGCGGACAGGAAGAGGATTGAGGCTTTTGAAATATGGTGCTACAGAAGAATGCTGAAGATGAAGTGGGTGGATCGTGTAACTAATGAGGAGGTACTGAACAGAATTGGGGAGAAAAGAAATTTCTCGCATACCTTGACCAAAAGAAGGGATAGATTGGTAGGACACATTCTTAGACATCAAGGAATTGTGAATTTAGCGTTGGAGGGAAGTGTGTGGGGAAAAAATCGCAGAGGAAGACCAAGAGATAGATACAGTAAGCAGATTCAGACAGATGTGGGTTGCCGTTCTTATGTGAAGATGAAGAGACTTGCTCAGGATAGGGTATTGTGGAGAGCTGCATCAAACCAGTCTCCGGACTGAAGACCACAACAACAACAACAACAGAGTCAATTGCCAATTTTTACACCATGGTGATATCTTATTTAGATCGTTCTGCAGTTGGTTTTGATCTTCAGATGATTTTACTAGACGGTAAATGACGGCGTCATCTGCAAACAACCTCTTCTGAGTTGGATGACGGGGAAAACGAAGATGGACAAAATAAGAAATTATCTTATTGGAGAGCAGACAAGAGTAGTGGAGGCATCGAAGAAAGCCCAGGATTACAATGCTACGGGCACGTGATGAGAAGAGATGGGGGACACCTTTTGCAGAGAACAGTGGAGTTACAAGTGGTTCAAATGTTCAAATGTTTGTTAAGCTTATGGGACTTAACTACGGGGTCATCAGTCCCTAAACTTACAAACTACTTATCAGCTACCTTATACTAACGACTGTACAAATATCCATGCCCGAGGGGGGATTCGAACCCCCGATCGTAGTGGCCGTGCAAACCATGACTGGAGTGCCTCAGTCTCCTCGGCCACCGCGGCCGGCCAGTTACAAGTGGAGGGCAGGAGTAGTACAGGCCAGGAGAAGATGGATGGACTGCATCACTGAAGACCTGAGTGAGAAGGGACCAAAGACCTTGTAAAAATAACTAGACTTCCTAACTGCGCTGCTGTTGCGGGATAAATTGAACCTTCGTCCGGCCGCCATTGTAGTGGCACGCGTCAGATAAATAAGAGTGTTGGTAGCAGGTAAATCATGTATTATATAGCTACTGCGGTATATATACTCAGTTGGTAGTCACGTCTGTATTGTTTGACTATTGCAGTGTACATGAAGCACGATGGTGAGGAGCTGCTGAGCGTTTAAATGCATAAATCAATTTAAGAAAGGAATAAAAAGACCGAATACTGTCTTCCCATTTATATTTCTCAGGAATACAAGTAGCCCTACTAACTGTTTTCAGAGATAGGTACTCTTGCTTAGCAAATTGTTATTCAAGACAATATATGATTGAATGAAATAAATAACAGGCTTTTTCAGTACTGGCAGCTCTTAAAAAGTAACTACTTTAGGCAGTACAGGTGGACAGGGTGACAGGAAGTTGAAAAAGTTTCATTTTATGATTGTTTAAAATATATGTTGGGGTCACGAGATTAGTTGCCTCACGGCAGTTCAAATTTTTATTTAAAGTAAAAGTAAGCAGTCAACAATCCGAAGATTGGATGAACACCACAGTGCTTTACTAGGCATGGTTCTGTTTGGAGGTGGTATGACATAGCCTTCCTCCGACCTTCAAACTGACTTACCCAGCCAGTTATTGGGGGACCTACAGTTTAACGTGGGTTCCGAACCACGGTGCTACTCGGTATTTATCACATGAGAAATACTGCCAGAGGTGAAAGAAGTGGAAAGTGAAAGATAAAAATTCTAGTATCTGGCGGGGATCGAACCCACAACCCTTGAATTCATAGTCTTGGATTTGTAGTCTGGCGCTCTACCATGGTGCAACCGAGGAGCACTATAGGAAATTATTATTAGCAACTTGTAACACAGAATTTAAAGGTAATCTGTTTTACATATAGGTATAACAACTGAAAGGAATTTGCAGAACTGTGTATAGTTCCATATATGAATGACACATAGCCACACTGGATGCACTTTGCCAAGTTAACCCTATGACAATAGTTGTTGACTTTTGAGCAGTTCACGCTACTGTAAGGTATTTTGCTTACAGCATTAAAATGCTAATTTTTTTGCTAGATACCTTAATGCTAATGTTAGATGCATTAGTTAAGTAAAAGTTGTGGCATATTTCGTGTTCTTAAAAGAATTTGGTAGTGGGTGGTTGCTGTATTCACAGGGTAAGACGCTGTTTTAGGATTATGCATCTGATGAGATATTTCTCTTACACAATCGATTTTTAACATTAGCTGTTTCGGGCAGACCTGTTTGATTTTTTGATGCTATGAAATAACTAAATATTAGAGAATATAGCACTAAAGCAAAGACGTAAAGTGTGAAACTCTTCCAAATTAATGTTTGTAGAAAAGTTTCACAGTCGTAGAGTATACTGGGAAAGTGGTAAAAAATAGTGTCTGACGATAAATTCGGTCCATATGCTACACTTAGAACACTTTAAAAAAAGTTATAGTTCTGTTTCGTTAGGAAGAGGAAACACTGTTAGCCAATTTCTACACTGTATGTGTAATAAATTCACACACAACTGATAGTTGCTGTATATTCAAGGAGTCTGAAAATGTTTTGTAGTTATATATTTCAATTAGACATAGTTTTCGTGACTAAACTCAAATGGATACTCTCTCTAATCAAAAGAATCTTTCGCACATTTAAAGTTCGCGCGGAAGTTTGCCACCACAATGGCCGCCGAGGCGCTCTTCAGTGTGTGCGCTGTTCGCAGTCGGCCGCTTGCGGGATTATGGGGGCTTGCAAGGGACTGAGCTGGGAGGACACGTGGGACGGACAGAAATGGAAGACAAGAATCGGGACCAGCTACCCTGAACTGGGACAAGCTGAAGAAGAAGAAGAAGAAGAAGATTTTTTAGAGTGTGCGAATATCGTAGTAGGTCAGTGGCAAGTTCGGCTTGTGAATTCCGCGCGGCTTGTTCGGCTGATACAAAAGACAGAGCAGTTGCAGAGTGGGGTGTAAGCGCGCTCGCAGACACGTGTGTTGTCGCGTGTGCTGCCCTATCAGCGCCTCGTGCTGAGCCCGCGGCCCGCCGTGCTGCGGCGCGAGGTCGCGACCTTTGCGGCGGCTTTTACGGCCGCGTAAAGAAGAGCGCCGTCTCCTCTGACGCGCGCCGCTCCGCTAACCCACTGCCGCCGCCCGCTCAGTCAGACGGGCCTAAACCACCGGCCGTGCTGTCTCGCTGCGCACCCTGCTCGCCATAAACAATGCAGTAATTCTATAAATGTGAATGTCTGTTGTGGTTCGTGCTCTGCTCCCTCTCCTGGAGAAACAGCGGCCCGCTGTTATGATCCCTGTGGAGCCAGCTGCAATGTCCTGGATCTTGACGGTGTCATGGGTCCTCTGTATGACAGTTCAAGAGAATCCTTCCCTTCTCCGCGATTATCGACGACAGACGTTCCTGTCGTGGCTTCATTAGGAACATTACCGTCCTTAAAGTCCTTGAACAAGAAGCCATTGTCGTCTACCTGCTCTTCAGGATCGTAGTAAGGCTTCATGCGCAGGACATGAACAATGTCTCTTCGTTTTTGACGTTTCGACGACGGCTCATAATCCTCAACTTCGTATGTGACGTCTGGCAGGCGGCGTATGACACGATACGGACGTCTGAACCACAAGACATAAAGAGCTAAAGATTTGCACAGTTACTAATGTCTACCCGGGGAATGCTTTAGGCACGGTTTTATGGCGATCGGGTAGCTATTTATCTATATATAGGGTGTTTCACTAAGTGTTTTTGCCTCTGTAACTTATAAAATAATAGGTGACGGGTAATTTTAATGCGGTAGGTCAACACAAGAAATGTTACACATTCCTATCACTGTTAGTTTGGGAGCTACAGCCATTCAAAGTTTAGGGGGCGGAGGCTACGACAGCGTAGCTGACTGGCTGGTGGAATGCAGCTGGTTTAAACGAATCCTATACACGATAGAAAAAATATTGTTCCATTTAAAAAATTATATCTTTGTGGTGTAACTCTTTGGAAAATGATACAATAAACTATGTTAATAGCTCCGCAGAATGTGTAACATTTCTTGTGTTGACCTATCGCATTAAAATTTCCTGTCACATATTACTTTATAAGTTACAGAGGCAAACACACTTAGTGAAACACTCTGTATATTAATGTGAATGTCTGTTCGGTGTACGTTTAACACGTTCGAACGACAAGACACAGAAACTTCAATATTTGTACAGTTACTAATTTATACCTGAGGAAGGTTTTTGGCACGGTTTTATAACGATCTGATAGATATTTAGTAATTTGAAGAATATAACGAGAAATGCGGAACAATAATTACACTTTTAAAATTATATTTACTCTGAAAATGGTTTTATTGGTTGCATTGTTGCTTGAGGGTTGATAATGATAAAAGGGTGGAGTATATTGGGATGGAAAGTTATCGGTGTATATAAAATTCTACGTGTGTGTGTGTGTGTGTGTTAATATTTCGCTCTGCAGCGAAAACTACAGAACTCAAACGAATTGTCTGTGTGTAATTGTTGTCCGAAGTCTCCCGTTGTACACCACAGCAGTTCCATACCGATAGCTATAAGGGTGTGAAAGATATGGTGGTTGAAATTCGTCAAATTATTAAAAAAAAAAAAAAAAAAAAAAAAAAAAAAAAAAAAAAAAAAAAAAAAAAAAAAAAATTCGCGCTGAAGGCGAGCAATGACGTTTGCGACTCTATAGCAAAAAGCTGACATACAGAGTAACGGGATGCCACAGACCATATCTTTGGTGTATGCGTGCTACAATGTCTTCAGCTCTTTCTCTGTAAGGATAAGCATACGAATAGGGAGATATAAGAATAAATAAATAAATAAAACTGTAAAAAAGAAATTTGTTTTAATACATACAAATTGCAGCACAGGCTATAAGGAATAATGTATGTATTATTTATTGTAAATTATTAAGCACTTCACATAATTTAATTTTTTTATTTGAATGTTGATTAAAAATGTTTGTTTCTAAAGAAGGTATTGTATTTCATTTCATCCTTCAAAACCAGTTTCATAGCACACTACTGAAAGTTAGCTTACCTATCATAATCAACCAACACGCAAGCGGAACCGAGGGTTTAAGCTAGTTATTTATATGGTGTCTGTTCTTTTAGCTCATTTTCGGATGAACAGACAACATTGTAGTAAACTTTCACGGCCGGGAAAGTCGATATTACCAAAATTATCCGCGCTATTATGCCGTGGTCTTATGGATTTGTTACTGACACCCAACGTTTCGTCCCCATTTGCGGAGGAAATTCTCAATGGGAACCGTGGCTCTTTTGTACGTCAGATTCACACCCTGTGTAGTTACAGACTGCAACGGAATTCCGTTTAAAAGTGTGACGTCGGGTGTTTTGGACAGATGCACGCAGTTCTTCGTTGCCGATTGCCTTGTCCGTTGTTGATATCGTCTCATGGTGGAAGAGATTACATTTTTTCTTCAAGACAGGACTCCAGATTTCATTCAGTTTCACGCCCTCCTCCATCCTATTGAAATTATTGGGGTGTATTACAATTTCTATACGCTCTCAGTACAGTCTTTCGTGATATTGGTTTGTGGCTGACAAACTGAATAAGGTTGTCCCCTGGTTGAAAAACATGTTCAGCAACAGCTGATCTGTGTGAAGTAATACATATGACCACTAAAAGAAATCCGCTGAACTTCAATTACGCGATAAATCAGTCAAACCTTAAGGTCGTAAATTCTACCAGATACCTAGGAGTTACAATTACGAACAACTTTGACTGGAGAGAACACATAGAAAATATTGTGGGGAAGGCGAACCAAAGGTTACGTTTCATTGGCAGAACGCTTAGACGATGCACCAGCTCCACCAAAGAGACTGCCTACATCACACTTGTGCGTCCTCTCTTGGAGTACTGTTGCCCCTTGTGGGACCCTCACCAGTGGGACTGACGGAAGATATTGAGAAGGTTCAGAGAAGGGCAGCTCGTTTTGTTTTATCACGTTACGGGGGGGAAAGCGTCACGGAAATGTTGCACGAATTGGGGTGGAAATCATTAAAGGAAAGACGTTATTCATTGCGGCATGATCTGTTTGCGAAATTTCAATCACCGACTTTTACTTATGAAAGTGAAAATATTTTGCTAGCACCCACCTACTTAGGGAGACATGACCATCCCAATAACATAAGAGAAATCAGATCGAAAACGGAACGATTTAGGTGTTCTTTCTTCCCGCGCGCTATTAGAGAATGGAACGGTAGAGAAAAGTTATGAAGGTGGTTAATGAACCCTCTGCCAGGCACTTAAATGTGATTTGCAGAGTATCTATGTAGATGTAGATCTGTCCTGTCAATCTCTCCCCTTCTACAGTAACCCTTGTGCTCTTCTAGTCGTTTTTTGACCGTTCTTTTTGTAGTACCCGCGCACGCGTGTCCACAGCTACACGAAATCCTATAAATTCCTTTATTTTTTTTAAATGTGTATCTTGAAGTTTTCCCGGCGTATTGATTGATCAATCATATTTCGGGCTTGCAGCCGGATCATGTTGACAAAAAGTGATTTCCTTCTACCACCGCGTTTAAGATGCACGAAAGCGCAATCTCGTGCCCACCTGAAGATGGCTGCATGTTTGTCTGCCGAAATATCGTTGGAAGACGTCAACATGATCCGGCTGCAAGTCCGAAATATGATTGATCCTTTTTTTTTAGTTTATTTTTTTCTATTTTTTTATTTTCTATTTTTTTATAACGGTTTGTCAGCATCCTTTGCCGATTTCTGGTGATCCTGTATATTCCGCGCAGATTTATAAATAACGGCCACATTCTGTTTCGTCAAAATTTTTGCGATGCGGTCGGTGACGTCCTTAATAATGTAGTTCATTGACAGCTCCTATTGGGTACACATCTTCTGCATGATAACTTGTACATACTGGTACTGTGTTCTAGATTCATTTGGGTTGTTCCTGCATATGTTTGGGTTCCGGTAAGATACCTTAGATTAATGAACAAATTGTAGTTCTCATCACCACACTTACCATATGTTACCTATTTCTGTTTCCTTGATTTTACGGAAAATCTTGTCTGTGCATGCCGTATTATTTGATTAAGGCAGCCAGCAATTCATTATCGACTATTTCACCAATCAAGCTTGCTCTGTTGCTGCATGGTATGGGATAATATTTGGCTGCAAGTGCTCCAATACCATATGCTGTGAATATAGCAGACAGTTGGGAGGGAACCACTTTCACTCATCTAGATGGCCTGGCTCCATTTACTGGAAAAACTAAATATTTTTAATAATCTATTCATGTGATATTTTCAGTTTATGCTCATTTTCTTGCAATATTCTTACGTTTGAAAATGATGACAAAGATAATCGAAACTAGTTACGTTATATGAATATAAGGTTAATTTTTTGTGACTATGGCTTAACCACTATATACGTGGTATACAATAAAATCCTTAATAATAGGCAGGGAGACTTCAGATTTCACAGGAACCTTTTCATCGTTTTCACTTATACGTGACGGTCTCAACGTTCTCCTTATCTCTGTGGATGAATAGCCATTTTTATGTAAAGCATAAGTCAGGTGTTTTAATTCCGTGTCGAGTATAATTGAAAACAATGAAAATTTCCTGTGAAATCTAAAGTCTTTCTGCCTTTTATTAAGGGCGTCACCGAGCGCTTCCCTAAAATTTTGACGAAACGTAATGTCGCCGTTATTTATAAACCTACTCGGAAGATACAGAATTACCTGAAATTGGCAAAGAATGCTCGCAGACCGCTGGAAAAAAAAAGAAGAGAGAGAGAGTGAGATTAGAAGAGCACTAGGGTAACTGTAAAAGGGGGGAGACTGACAGATCAGCTGTTGCTGAACATGTTTTTCAACCAGGGAACCACCTTATGCAGTTTGATAAGACTCAGATTTTGGCATCCACTAATGGATGTCACGAAAGACTGTACAGAGGCTATAGAAATTCTAAAACACCACAATAATTTCAGTAGTATGGAGGAGAGCGTAAAATTGAATGAAATCTGGATTCCTGTGTTAAAAAAGAAAACTAACAGTCTTCCACCATTAGGTGATATTAACAACGGACAACGGCAATCGGCAACGACGAACTGCGCGCGCCTATCCAAAACATCTGACGTCACACCTCTGCGCGCGAGCCCTCGTAAACAGAATCCGGTTGCAGTCAGTAACGTCACAGGGTGTGAATCGGACGTACAAAAGAGTCACGATTTCCATCGAGAATTTCCTCCGCAGATGGGGACAAAACGTTGGGTTTCAGTAACGAAACCCTAACACCGCGACATAATAGCACGAAAAATTTTAGTAATATTAATAGAGAACATTTATGATATTAACGACTGAAATTTTAAGAAATTCGATATATTTAAAGAATTCGACCGTTTCAGGGCATTGAAATAATTCCGAAAAGAACACACTGTATCAATAAATGTATATTTGCCCCCGACAGGCAACTGACAGTTTCAATGTGGACGCAATAATACGCTGGATCCCTTGCGGAAATCCAGTAGGTTGCGAGGGATTAATGGAAGGGGTCGCTACCATCGTAGAGCTGTAAGCTAAGAATTTGGGCAGAAGGGAAGCGTGCGTGGATAGCCTAATTGGTTAAGGCGACCGCTGGCCCGAAGCGGGAAATCCGAATTCCAGTCCAGCACCAATTTATTTTAGTGCCCTGAAACGGTCGAAATATTATTTCGCATCATAAATGCAACAATCCTCGTGTGTCGTAACTTACACTTCTGGTCGTTAAAACTGCAACACAACGCGAGGACTCAATACAGCACACGGATAAATCGCAACAGGAACCGTCTGCGACACGACGTCCGTGTGTTGTCACGTACACTTTTGGCCTTGAAAACTGCCAAATTCCTCGGTACACTTCACCATATACTCTACGGGCCGTTAAAACCGCAACATGTCATGAAGGCGTCAAAAAACATACGTCAAAGTGGCAACAGAGAGTCTCTAACGTCCATTCATGAACTCTCTCGCCACGTATACCACTGGACATTAAGATCTCAAATGTACCTCACTTTGTGTATTGTCTCGGTGCGTACATTTATAATGTAACACGTTATGTAGGCGTCAAACTAGCAACTCAAACTCTGTGACGTCCATATCTCATACACTGTCCCGCATTAAAATCTGCAGCGTACTACGTATGTCGACTCGCCAAGTACACTGTAGTCATTAAAATTGTAACACATTATGAAGGCAACAGACTGGCAGTACACCTTCCTCTCTGCCCATTAAACCTGCAAAGTACCTCAAGCGTTGTCTCGCCACACACAGCACTGGTCATGAAAACTGCAACATCAAAGAAATGTTCAAATGTTTGTAAATCTATCGGACCAAACTGCATGGTCATCAGTCCATTGCTTACAAAATACTTAAACTAAGGTAAACTACCCTAAGGACAACACACACACACACACACCCATGACCTAGGGAGGACTCGAACCTCCGACGGCGAATAACCGCACGCTCCGCAGCGAGGCGCCTGAGACCGCTCAGCTACTCAACCGCGGCAACATCAAAGAAAATGGAACACAACAAACAGAAAATTCTCAATTCAGTGTCTCTGCGATGTCTGTATATTAACGAGTACTGCTGCTGCCGACCTTTAAAACTGCAATATACCACAAGGATAGCCTGCCACGTACACTGCTACCAGTTACAACTGCAACGCATAAAGAAGGCGTCAAGTGACATACATTAGAATTGGCAACTGAATGTCTGTGATGTCCATATGAGAAGCACTCCTCGATCCGTACATAACTGGCTGTTAAATCTAAAATATTCCTTAAGTGTTTTCTCGGCATGTACACAGGTACCTATTAAAACAGCAACACATCATGAAGACGGCAAATCGGCAACTGCAAGTCAGTGAAATCCATATCTCATGCACTCTCGCAGTGAAAAACTTTGGCCATTAAATTTGTAACATCTCTCGCGTGTTACCTGTCACGTACATTGCTGGCCATTAAAATTGCAATAGACCACGAAGGTACCAAACTGGAAGTTCCTACAATGTCCTTACATCATTCATTGCCAATTGGCGCACATCACTGGAGATTAAAACTGTAACATCCTGTTATATCCTGGTGTACGGTACACTGCTGGCCATTAAAATTTCAGCAATCTACTAAGACAGCTGGAAACAAACGGTAGATTGCTGCCTAAAATTCTTTGCTTGGTCCATTTGTAATCTCGCCACTGTGCCGTCACCTGGAAAAACGCAAAAGAGAAGGGAATGTCTCGTCGATAACCAGTGGAACAGTGACGTTTAAAATTAAATATGTTTGCAATGATAAATCGCCTCTATGTACAGTGAATGATCAAAGTAAAAAAGAAATTGACATTGGAATATATGTAAAAAAAGTACTGTGAATAGAACGGTGTATTAAGTGGTGTTAATATAAACAAAATGAAAAAAAAAAACAGTAAAATCTCTATTTACACTAGTATATTGCTTTTTTTTTTTTTTTTTTTTTTTTTTTTTTTTTTTTTTTAATGATATCTTCTCGAGCCTCCACCGGCGTCAAGCGATTAGAATACAACGAGCTTTCGGCCCAGCTCTCCTTTACCATTGTCCAGTGGTAAAAGAACTTTAGCATCGTCATTGCCTTCAGTTATACAGGGTGTTACAAAAAGGTACGGCCAAACTTTCAGGAAACATTCTTCACACACAAAGAAAGAAAATATGTTATGTGGACATGTGTTCGGAAACGCTTAATTTCCATGTTACAGCTCATTTTATTACTTCTCTTCAAATCACATTAGTCATGAAATGGAAACACACAGCAACAGAACGTACCAGCGTGACTTCAAACACTTTGTTACAGGAAATGTTCAAAAGTTCTCTGTTAGCGAGGATACATGCATCCACCCTCCGTCGCATGGAATCCCTGATGCGCCGATGCAGCCCTGGAGAATGGCGTATTGTATCACAGCCGTCCACAATACGAGCACGAAGAGTCTCTACACTTGGTACCGGGGTTGCGTTGACAAGAGCTTTCAAATGCCCCCGTAAATGAAAGTCTAGAGGGTTGAGGTCAGGAGAGCGTGGAGGCCATGGAAATGGTCCGCCTCCACCAATCCATCGGTCACCGAATCTGTTGTTGAGAAGCGTACGAATACGTCGACTGGAATGTGCAGGAGTTCCATCGTGCGTGAACCACATGTTGTGTCGTACTTGTAAAGGCACATGCTTCAGCAGCACAGGTAGAATATCCCGTATGAAATCATGATAACGTGCTCCAGTGAGCGTAGGTGGAAGAACATGAGGCCCAATCAAGACATCACTAACACGTCAACATTACCTTCCTTCAATTGGGCCAACTGGTGGTGAATCGAGGAAATACAGTACATACTAACGAAACAATTGGGTATTTTGACAATTGTCTGCACGAATTATTTCAATTTACATTTAAATACTAAAATGAGCTCTAACATGGAAATAAAGCGGTTCCGGACACGATATGTACGATAATGTTTACGTCCTGAATCGGTCGCGTCCGCTATTGGCTGTGACGTCAGTGAGGCTCGCTTCTTCGCCATATATGGTCCCGTTTATGTTCCGTATCCGCCGTGTCCGCTTCAGCCATGCTATGGCAGGGTCCCAAGCGGAGCAGAGCATCAAGTCAACGTCCTTATTAAACGTGTTCTCCGATATTTAAACATCAATGGCTTCTTTTATCCTCTCGTTTTACCAATAAGATATGTTTCGTCAAAACGAATTGGGTCTTGATTTTCTGATGAAAGTTCTGTCATGGCTCATCTTTCGGGGTAGCGAAGACGTAAGCACCTCTCCTGTTCTGTCCGCCGTTCTTCCACTGTCTGTTCAATAAAATATCCGCTATGTCCATGATGCATTCGTCGTCTGGCCTTGTGATCGTGAGAAACTGGGAAAATTAGTAGATCATCTGAACACGAATCCGACCATATTAAATTTACGGTAGAGGCGAAAAAGAAGTTCTTTGCCCTTCCTTGATGTTCTCGTTCGCCGGAAAACCCATGGTCACGTCAGCCACAGTGTCTATAGGAAGCTCACTCATACGGCTCTATATCTGAATGCTCCCAGCCACCACCACCAACCGCAAAAATGTGGCATTCTGGACACCCTAGTTCGTTGCAAAAAAAGTCTGCCACGAGAGTTAATCTATCTCTGAAGAGTCTTAAGGAAAATAGCTACAGATACAGGCCATTTCTGGTGATGAAACGGGAACAGTACGTCGGAAGAAGAGAGCAATAGCCTTGTCTTTCGCACTTTCGTGGAGCAGCATCGGGAAAGATTAGCAACAAAAGCAGGTACCACGAAAGACTACAGAGAGGCCACAGAAATTGTTGAACACCACAAGGATTTCAGTAGGAAGGAGGAGGGCGTGAAAGTGAACGACACGTGGGTTTCGGTGTTGAAGAAGTTGTAAGTTTCAATATGAGCCGTTTCATGGCAGTTCTGGCTTCTTCCTTGGCTACCCGTATTAACAATGGCGACGCTCTTTCAGTGCATTTTGAAACTTTATCTGGAAAGAGAAAGAGCAGTAACATTTTATTTTACCATTTGCAACATCATGATACAGACAACGTGTGTGCTGTATCAGTTTTAATCTGCTTTGTTGTTGTTGTTGTGGTCTTCAGTCCGGAGACTGGTTTGATGCAGCTCTCCACAATACCCTATCCTGAGCAAGCCTCTTCATCTCCACATAAGAACGGCAACCTACATCTGTCTGAATCTGCTTACTGTATCCATCTCTTGGTCTTCCTCTGCAATATTAACCCCATACACTTCCCTTCAACGCTAAATTCACAATTCCTTGATGTCTAAGAATGTGTCCTACCAATCTATCCCTTCTTTTAGTCAAGGTGTGCCAGAAATTTCTTTTCTCCCCAATTCTGTTCAGTACCTCCTCATTAGTTATGCAATCCACCCACCTAATCTTCAGCATTCTTCTGTAGCACCACATTTCAAAAGCCTCAATCCTCTTCCTGTCTGCACTGTTTATCGTCCATGTCTCACTCCCATACAAGGCAACACTCCACACAAATGCCTTCAGAAAGGACTTCCTTAGGCTTAAATCAATATTCGAGGTTAACAAATTTCTCCTTTTCAAGAACGCTTTTCTACCCATTGCCATTCTGCATTTTACATCCTCTGTACTGCGACCATCATTTGTTATTTTACTGCCCAAGTAACAAAACTCATCTACCTCCTTTATTGTTTCGTTTCCCAATCTAATTCCTTCAGCATCACCTGATTTTCTTACACTGCACTCTGTTAACCTAGTTTTCCTCTTGTTAATGTTCATCTTATATGCACCTTTCAGCACACTGTCCATTCCGTTCAATTGCTCTTCCAGGTCCTTTGCTGTATCAGACAGAATTACTATGTCGTCGGCAAAACGCAATGTTTTTAATTCTTCCCCCTGCACTTTTATTCCTTCACCAAATTTCTCCTTGCTTTCCTTTATAGCTTGTTCAATGTACAAATTGAATAACATTGGAGAAAGACTACAACCCTGTCTCACTCCCTTTCCAACCACTGCATCCCTTTCATGCCCTTCAACTCTGACAACCGCTGTCTGGTTTTTGTACAAGTTGTAAATAACCTTACGCTCCCTATATTTTACTCCTGCTTGCTTCAGAACTTGAAAGAGTTTATTCCAATCCACATTGTCAAAAGCCTTCTCCAAATCTACAAAAGCTAGAAATGTAGGTTTGCCTTTTCTTAATCTATCTTCTAGGATAAGCCGTAAAGTGAGTATTGCCTCCCGAGTTCCTACATTTCTTCTGAACCCAAACTGATCTTCCCCGAGGTCGGCTTCTACCAGTTTTTCCATCCTTCTGTATATAATTCGTATTAATATTTTGCAACCATGACTTATTAAACTGATGGTTCTGTAGTTTTCACACTTGTCTGCACCTTCTTTCTTTGGAATGGGGATTATAACACTTTTCTTATAGAGCGAGGGTACTTCGCCTGTCTCATACATCTTACACACCAGGTGAAACAGGTTTGTCATGGCTGGTTCTCCCAGAGACTTCAGTAGCTCTGAGGGAATATCGTCTACTCCAGGGGCCTTGTTTCGACTTAGGTCTTTCAGGGCTCTGTCAAATTCTTCTCTCAGTACAGTATCTCCTATTTCATCATCATCTAATCCTCTTCCCTTCCTACAATATTGTCTCTAAGTTCATTTCCTTTGTAGAGCCCCTCTATATACTCTTTCCACCTTTCAGCTTTCCCTTCTTTGCTGAGAACTGGTTTTCCATCAGTGTCCTTGATATTCATAGAGCTGTTTTTCTTATCTCCAAATGTTTCTTTTATTTTCGTGTAGGCTGTATCTATTTTTCCCCTTATTTAAACATTCTTCTACATCCTTGCATTTGCCTTCTAGCCACTCCTGCTTAGCCAGTTTGCACTTCCTGTCAATCTCATTTCTCAATCGTCTGTACTCCATTTTGCCTGTTTCATTTACTGCATTTTTATATTTTCTCCTTTCATCGATTAAATTTAGTATCTCCTGTGATCTGCTTTATAGATTTTTATCGTTTACATATGATTCAATATTTTGTTCCACGCCTTTATTCTATGATATGTCAAACTTATATCCCTAATTCGTAACAGCCCCGTTTTGCACGAAAGAGTGAGTGACTGTTTGTCTGCTATGGATTTATAATATGGCTGGTAGAAAAGTGCTTCCGTCTGCTGTTGGGTAGCTTAACGAAGGCAAAGAGGTTTCTAACGGAGGCTTTTGACAGTCGCTGTCTTAGAAGAAGCCGCTCTGGTTACTTCCGTTAGCGATTGGCGATTCGCTGTCTGTAGGTCAGGAGACGACACTGGTAAAGTAACCATTGGCCAGTGCTAAGGTAACATCGTTTTGCAAGCACGAGCTATATCACTTGTGCGGTTTGCCATTGTGTATGGCTTCACGCTATCAGAAATTCTCTAACAGTTTCATTTCCAGCTCGAATCAAATCACGATCCATGATTTATTTAATACAGGAATGCGTGTTATTTTCCGATTTAGCTGCGTTTGACTGAGGACGTTCCTTGTTCCCACGACACTTGTTAGGTGGGAGGATAACTACAAAATTGTTTGATTTTCAGTTTATAATGTGAATATGCGTAAGATTGTTTCTTCGTGTACAAAATCCTTTCGAGCACGACACAAGAAAAGATCGAAATATTCTAGTAAGTTCAATATCATTTACGAGAGTGGAAGATTACATTCAACGATTTTCAGAAATAAAGATACTGTATACTGTGTGTGCATGCTATATTATACGATCAAGGCTGCAGAGCAATACATCACCATCTAACCATTCACGGAATGTATGACATTAACTGCGAATGGGTAAAGTTAAAAATGTGTACCCAGCCGGGATTCTAATTCGGGTTTCCTGCTTCCTAGGCAATTGCGCTGAACCCTACACCACTAGGGACACAGCGATCGCCACACCTGCACGGAATTAGTCAAGTAAGCTTGCCGTCAGATACAAATTCTCAACCTTACCCTGCCCCTAGAACTCAAACTCGCTGTTATTGTAAACTAATTCCCTTAAGGGCCTAGGAGCGCCTCCGCGCTGAAGAAAGGATCATTGCCTTCATCGGCATTTATATAAGTTATGTATAGGTGGCGTCTGTTCTTTCGGACATGTCCGAAAGAACAGACGCCACATATCTATAACTTCAAGAATATTTGATTAAAATGCTTTGGACACATATAAGTCGAAGACTAATTCTCCTCTTTTACATATTTAACTTTGGCCAGGATATGTTACCCTCTTGTTGCGCTCTCATAGGAGCATTTTTCTTTCTAATTCTCAAGTTTTTCTACCACATTGTCATCGGCATCTAATATATAAAGCACAGTGTCCATATGTTTGTACGTGTTGCATACAAATCTACAGTTTTGCTCCAAGCTTCAATCCATGAGGACGGTCGCCGTAAATGTAAGAATCACATACGATATATAGTTCACGAGATATGACGTCATAAACAAAGAGATGCGCGAAAAACTGCTGTATTTTGGACCGATTTTAACCAAATTTGGTACACACATTCCTTACCGTGAGGTAACAATTGCTGCATGCTTAAGAATCACATACGTCACATGGTTCAAAAGATGTGGCGTCATAAACATTAGGAATCGCAAAAAACTGCCACACAATGCGCCGAGACTTTGTAAATACGCCACACGAGAATGAGAGTACGTAACGACTTGCAACCAACTTTAAACATAATTTCAAACCTTTATTAAACTTTTTCTCGCTGACTATCATAGCAAAACGATGAAAGGAAAAAAAGTTTCTCGCTTACTACTTTTTCGCTGTTTATGGAGTAAAACTACGGCATTCGGTATGACGTTACAATTTATAATTTCTACACTACAAACTGTAGCCACAGGAAATTTAACAGACAATATACACACATATAGTTGAATGTGCCTTCTAAATTGTATCACAGTACGACACGTAGTTCATGAAATATGAGCACATGAACAGTAACGTTCATGAAAAACCGCCCCATCACGCACCAAGTTTTAATCTATTACTTCATTACTAGTAATTATATTCCTAAGAGATTTCAGAAGAGATCCAGCCCTTATACAAATGAATATATACATGAAAAATGGCAGAAATAAATAAATAAACATCCGGGCAACGCCGGGTTTTCAGCTAGTATTGTATAAGTTACCCATAGATCGCATCTGTCCTTTAGGACATGTCCGAAAGAACAGACACCACATTTGTATAACTTATACATGGCTATTTATTGCACCAATCCAGCTTGTTCTCCTGCTATATGGTTTGGAATAAAATACTGCGGCAAATGATATGAAACAGTATACTGCGCATATAGCAGGCAGTTGGGGGCCACTTTGACTCCTCTACATGGCCTGGCTCCAATTTTTGAACTAACTATATTCATAATTTATTCGCAGGATAATCTGTTTATGAGTTTCTTGCAATTTGTGATATTCTTACGTTTGATAATGATGACAAAGATCATCGAAACGAATTACGTTATTTGAAGAAAAGATTTTTCTACTGCTTGTGACTATGGCGTAACCACTATATACAGTCCTGGAAAATGAAAAAAGAACAGCATGAATTCGTCGTCCCAGCAGAGGGAAATTTTATTGGCACATTCTTGACGTCGTATACAATACACGATCACATTGGAAGAGCCGTACACACGTGAGTTCAGTCACCACAGTGCAGGCAGTGTTGGCGTTAGTACCATGTATACCCTCCTTTTGCAGCAATGCAAGCTGTAATTCTTTAATCGAAACGATCGTAGAGGTTCCGAATGTGGTTATGTGGAATGGCCTGCCATGCAATTTCCACCTGGTGTCTCAGTTGGGCCAGATTTCGTGCCGCTCATGCAGATCGCCTAACATGACGATTCATGCGGCGGTCCCAAACATGCTCAATGGGGGTGATATCTGGAGATCGTGCTGGCCAGGGTAGTTGACGTACACCTTTAAGAGCACGATGGGTGGAACGGTATACATGTGGATCTGAAATGTCCTGTTGGAAAAGCATATCAGCTCGTTGATGCATGAGTGGTAGCAAGACGGGTTAAATGATTGTTTCAGTGTACCGTGCACTGTTAAATGTTCTCTAGACGATCACTAGAGGAGAATGGCGAGGGTAGAATACAGCTCCCCTCACAATGATGCATGATCATGTATGCCGTTAGAATGTCCTCCGCTCACGCCCTAACATCGTTCAGCCCGAATCCAGTGGTGTCATGGTAAGCGCTTATGAAGGGACGTATGGAGACGTGTCGTCTTCAGTGATGAGGGTCGTCGCTGCCTCGGTGCCAATGTGTGGTGCCGTGCAGGGGAGTGCGAAAATCTGGAATCTACGTGACAGAAGCAAACGGGGCCGACACCTGGCATCATGGTGTGGGAAGCCACATCCTACACTGGCCGTTCTTCTCTGGTCTTCGTTGTGGGCAAATTGAACAGTACACGGTACACTGCAACCATCATTCAAACCGTCTTGCCACCGCTCATGCGCCATCAAGGTGATGTGCTTTTCTAACAGGACAATGCACGTCCATACGTATCCTGTATAACCCAAAGTGTTCTTCTAGGTGTAGGTCAACTAACCTGCCCATCATTATTCCCAGATCTGTCCCCCATTGAGCATGTCTGGGACCGGATGAAACTTCATCTTGGCATGGTCTACACGACCTGCACGAGATCTGGTCCAACTGAAGCATCAGATGGAAACTGCATGGCAGGCCATACCGTAAGACTTCAGTCGGCACCTCTACAATCTCTTCATGAAAAGCTTGCACCCTGCATTGCAGCAAAAGGAGGGTATACACGATATTAGCGTCGATATTGTGCACGCTCTGGTGACTGTACGGACGTGCGTATGGTTCTGCTTGATTTGATTTGATTTGATTTTTTCAGGGAAGCCAAAACAGTGTTGGTCCAACCCGCCACTGACCGCACCGCAACTGAGTTTATTGTGCGGTATCGCTCCCTGTATATCTAGTAAAGCCAACCAATGCCCTTGAACAGTGCAAGGAGCCCTTTTACCAGTTCTTTATTAGACACAATTTCTTCGGGTCTGGTTGTCCCAAATGTTCTGTGCCTTTTACTCTCCAATGCAATGCATTCGAAGATTAGATGTGATGCAGTTTCATCACCGTCACCACAGATCCTCCATTTAGGGTCCTCTTCTGTTATTCCCATTGTATGTAAGTGTTTTTTGAAATTCCCATGGCCTGTCAGCAACCCAACCATGAGTCTAATCTCTCTACTGTTCAGACCCAGGATTGCAGAGCTTATTTTAAAACATGGCTTTGGCATCATTACCTTGCCATGTTTTTGTTGATGGACTTTGGTCCAATATTCTACGTGCTGTCTTCTGAGCCAGTAACGTAGCTCCAATTTGATCATTGCCTTGGTGATTGTCAGGACAGGTTCCGGTCCAATAAATGGAGTCTCTGCCCCCATCCTGGCTAATCTGTCGGCATGTTCGTTGCCACTGATCCCCGAGTGGCCAGGGACCCACAATAGGTTTACTATATTGCTTTCCCATAGCTCCACTAGAACCCTGCGACATTCTGCAACAATTTTAGACCTTGTTGCAGGAGCTGCCAGTGATCTCAGGGCTGCCTGGCTGTCTGAATAGATATAGATGCTACAATCTTTGTAGCACCTACGCAAATTCACCTCCACACAGGCCCTGATGGCAGTGATTTCCGCCTGGAATACTGAGGCCAGTTTTCCTAGAGAGATGACGCCCTCCAGTCTTGGCTGCACCCCGTATACCCTGGCCCCCAACACCTTGGACGGATTTTGACCCGTCAATGAACCAGACAATATCCCCCGTACAGTTTCTATTTTCTCCCATTGCTCCCTACTTCCAATTGTCATATTGAAAGGCTTGTTGAAGGAGTATGGGGTTATAATATAGTCGGCTGGCATTTCCCCAACCTTTCCTATATTTACCTCACTCACTATTTTAGTGTGTGATTCTGGATATCCCATAGAGTTCCAGTTGTTGCCAGTTTTGAGTCTGTATGCACCAGCCGCTGCCTCCATTTTGACCCAAAGGTGTAATGGGGGCATATCCAGCATGGTTGCCATCCCAGCAGTTGGTGTGCTGCTAATTCCGCCTGTTATGGCTAAGCAGGCTAATCTCTGCACCTTACCAAGCTCCTTAGCAGCAACCTGCTGTTCTACCTTCTTCCACCACACGACCGCCCCATAGGTGATCCTTGGTCTAATCACTGTGGTGTATATCCAGTGCATACCCTTGGGGCTCAGGCCACAATTTTTGCCACAAGAGAGATGACGCCCTCCAGTCTTGGCTGCACCCCGTATACCCCGGCCCCAACACCTTGGTCTGATTTTGACCCGTCAGTGAACCAGACAATATCCCCCGTACGGTGTCGACCTATTTTCTCCCACTGCTCCCTACTTCCAATTGTTATATTGAAACAATGGTTCTGCTTGCGTGATTGTGTGTTGCATACGTCGTCAAGAATGCATCAATAAAATTTCGCTCTGCTGTGTTGACGAGTTCATGGTGTTCTTTTTTCATTTTCCAGGAGCGTATGTTGCATGCAATAAAATATCAATTTCAGTTACACTCCTAGACACTATTGTCGCGTAAAATAAGATAGTGTGTTGTTAGACCGGAGGAGCTCTCTTTCGTGTCTGCCACACGTGGCGCATCTGCCGTGCGCGGAGGCTTCTCCGTACCCGAGTACACAGCCCTGCCCCCCGCAATGAATTTTAATGCGCGCTGCGTGCCTGGGCTCTTCAGTAACGAGGACGCACGCCGGGAATGCGAGATGGCGACCGTTAGCCGCGCCTGTCCGTCACCGTCCCTCCAGGAGGCCTCTCCGGCGGCGCTTCCAACTCATTTAGCGCACACCTGTGCAATTAGCTGCCCGCTCGGACACGTTCTGCTGGTCGCCGCAGCTAGTAAGTATTTCGTCACCCGTAATCTCAGGCAGCGTGTCACTCTGCGAAGCCGTCGGAAACGATTAACGATAAACAAGCTCCGAACTACGCAGCATGCCGGTTGTACACTAGTCATGTTCTCGATGACAGGTGTTTAGCATAACCGTGCGGCATAAATCATACACTCCGTGTAAAAGTTGAATTATTACCGCTCGTCATAGCTTTGTTTTTCTTTCACTTGTTTATCTCTCGCTTCACAACAAACACACACACACACACACGCGCTCGCGCGCGCGCGCGCGCGCACACACACACACGCACACACAAATTTCTTCTCTGCGCGCCCTTAAAAAGCTACGAACGAAACTACTGTAATTTATGTGAGGTAAAGACCGATCAGTTGTGAAACATTTTAAAAACCCGAATGTGCACCGATGTTTCTATGAAACGTGGAACTTAATATGACAGTAGTTGGTGACGTAACGTGAACAGGCCAAACTCAATGTCGATTTGCAGTAGGATTTTGGAACATATACTTTGTTCGAACATGATGAACTACCTCGAAGAGAACGACCTATTAATCAATAGTCAATACGAATTCACATGAAGTGATAAGTGCCATCGTCAATAGGTCTCAAATCGATTCCATATTTCTGGATTTCCGAAAGGCTTTTGACACTGTACCCCACAAGCGGCTTCTAACGAAATATCGTGCTTATGGAATATCTACCCAATTGTGCGATTGGATTCACGATTTCCTATCAAAGAGGACACAGTTAGTTGTAATTGACGGTAAGTAATCAAGTAAAAAAAAGTGATATTTGGCTTTCCCCAGGGAAGCGTTATAGGTCTCCTACTCTTCCTTGTGTTTATAAACGAGTTAGGAGACAATCTGAATAGCTCCCTTAGACTGTTCGCGGATGGTGCTGTCGTTTATCGGTTACTGAAGTTAACAGAGGGTCAAAAGCAACTGCAAAGCGATTTAGACAAAATTTCTGCATGGTGCGAAAATTGGCAATTGACACTAAATAAAGAAAAGTGTGAAGTAATACACATGGCCACTAAAAGAAATCCGTTGAACTTCAATTACGCGATAAATCAGTCAAACCTTTGGGTCGTTAATTCTACTAAATACCTAGGAGTTACAATTATGAACAACTTAGACTGTAGAGAACACAGAAAATATTGTGGGGAAGGCAGAACGCTTCGAAGATGCACCAGCTCCACCAAAGAGACTGCCTACATCACACTTTTGCGTCCTGTCCTGGAGTACTGTTGCCCATTGTGGGACCCTCACCAGGTGGGACTGACGGAAGATATTGAGAAGGTTCAGAGAAGGGCAGTTCGTTTTGTTTTATCACGTTATGGGGGGAAATCGTCACGGAAATGTTGTACGAATTGGGGTGGAAATCATTAAAAGAAAGACGTTATTCATTGCGGCATGATCTGTTTGCGAAGTTGCAATCACCGACTTTGACTTCTGAATGTGAAAATATTTTGCTAGCACCAACCTACTTAGGGAGACATGACCATCCCAATAAAATAAGAGAAATCAGAGCGACAACGGAACGATTTAACTGTTCTTTCTTCCCGCGCGCTATTAGAAAATGGAACGGTAGAGATAAGTTATGAAAGTGGTTAATGAACCCTCTGCCAGGCACTTAAATGTGATTTGCGGCGTATCTATGTAGATGTAACTGTAGAAACAAAGGATACTGGAAAGTTTCACAAGTTACTCCAATATTCAAGAAAAACTACAGGAGTGATTCGAAAATCACTGACATCAACTTCCAGCTGGATTTTAGAACATATAATTTCCTTAAAAACTGAGAAATACCTCGAAGAGAACGACCTATTGTTCCCATAGGCGATACGGATTTACAAAATATCGTTCTTGTGAAACACATAAAGTGATGAGTGCTATCGACGAGGAATCACAAATCGATTCCATATTTCTAGATAACCGGAAGACTTTTGACACTGTACCGCACGTCAACCGAATAAATTGCGCGCTTATGGAATGGTCGCCACAGTTGAGCGATTGGGCTCGCGTTTTCCTGTCAGAAAGTACTCAGTACATGTAATTGACGAAACGTCATCGAGTAATGCGGAAGCGGTATCTGGCATTCCCCAGTGAAGTGTTCTTACATTGTTCATCTTAAACTTTTCTTTCAGGGAACTGTCCATAGAGATCCAACTCCTTTCCTATCTGTGACAGAGTTACAATGTCATTAGCAGACTTCGAAGTTTTTATTTCTTCTCCCTAAACCTTAATTCACTTTCTCAACTTCTCTTTGATATCCTTCACAGCTTGCCTAGTGTACAAATTGAATAACAAATGTTCAAATGTTTGGTCAGTAGTCCGTAGCCTACAAACTACTTAAACTAAGGTAAACTAACCTAATGTCAACACAAACACCCATGCCCGAAGGAGGACTCGAACCCCCGACGGCGAACGACGGCGTGCTTAGCAGCACGGCGCCCCGATGCGCACGGCTAATACGCCACGGCATTGAATAATATTAGGAAAATACTAAAACCTTGTCTTACTCCCTTCACAACTTCTGGGTCCCTTTCATGCACTTTGACTCTTATAACAGTTGTCTGGTTATATGTACAAGTTGTATATATCTTTCAGTTCCTTATATTTTAGTCTACTCCAGGTACCTTTTGAATTTGAAACAATGTATACCAATCAGCAGTCTCGAAAACTTTCTCCGAATTGCCTATCCTTTGCCTATCTTCTACGACGACACATAGAGTCAGTAACGCCTAACGTTTCCCTAAATTTCTCCTAGACCCAAACTGTCATCCCGAGATCAGCTTCTACCACTTTTTTCTCTGTAGTAATTAGTGTGTCCAACCATGGCTTAATAAACTGATAGTTCTGTAATATTCACGCCTCTCTGCACCTGATTTCTTTGCAATGGGAATTGTTAGATTCTTTTTGAAGCGTGGGGGTATAACGATTACCTCATACATCGTTCACACGAGGTGGTATTGTTTTGTCTTGACTGGCACTCCTGAAGTATTCAGTGGCTCAGGAAATGTCAAACACATCAAATAAAGTAATAATCAATTAGAAAGAAAGAAAATGTAATTTACCCAGTCTTAACGACATAGGTATTGGACAAAAAAATTGAATAAAAATTAAGACGTAAACCCTTTGACCACCTAAAGCAAAAGCCTACTTACAATAATTGAAAACCTGAACCAGTCACTCATTTCTTCTGATAGAGATTTTTACAGTCTAACACATATGTAGGAATCATATTTTTAACTGCTAGGGTTGTTCATATTTACATTTATAACATGTCAGTATTCTTAGAAGAGGAAAAAGCGTGTTTTATATACTTCATTTATACATACATTTATAAATGTTTGAGTTCTTATTGACCTCTTCTCCATAACAACGTTTTGTCCTGTATTGTTGATGTTGAATTGCATAGAGATTGTTGATTGCGAGTTCGCCTGTTCGAAAACCTGGACGAATGGACAAACAGTGTTTCAAATTGTAGAAGTCTTTGAAAATTAGGTTGTAAATATTTTACTTTATTTGGGTTAGGTTTTATTCTTGCCACCTTCCACGCAGATACGTACCCCGCTGCAGAGTAAATCTCTTCATTCCTTAGTTTATTTTCAATTGCAGAATGCATACTATCATACTCCATTTTAGTGATGATAATATTTTTTTCACTTCGCTTCGGACAGTTCAAATTAAAACCGTATGCTGGACCGGAACTCGAACCGAGAACCTCTGCCTTTCGCAGGCGGATTTTTCACATGCAAGCGTGAATTTCACAGCATTTCTGTTTGGGTACGAAGATTACCATAGAGATTTCTTCCTCCGCAGACATCGATGACATGGTACAATATTGAATACAATTAATTATCAGTGGATCCACTTTCTTCGTCTTGCCACAAAAAAAAAAAAACAGTAACCACTTTTGTTCGCAATAGATTACTGTGAAATTATGCATCACTAACTTCCTCTTGTAAATTATGACAGAAGCTCTGAACATGAGGCGAACAAATGCAAATTGTAGATCCATAGCAGGTCTTACCTTGTCTTTAGCTTGGTGTTCCTCCTTGAGAACCTGATTGTTTCTGGAACTATGGACATTATATTTATCTTCTGAAACTTAATATGGCTTGAAGGTACCGATAACATCACATTGCTCCTTTTTATGCACCACACAAAACACATTCCTTTCTTATTTACTGTGAACTCGTCAATTCCCTGTAATACTAGAAGTATGCATCTACATAGATACTCTGCACATCACATTTAAGTGCCTGGCAGAGGGTTCATTAACCACTTTCTCTGCCGTTCCATTCTCCAATAGCGCGCGGGAAGAATGAACACCTCAATCGTTCCGTTTTAGATCTGATTTCTCTCATTTTATTGGGACGGTCATGTCTCCCTATGTACGTGGGTGCTAGCAAAATATTTTCATATTCAGAAGTAAAGGTCGGTGATTGAAATTTCGTAAATAGATCTCGCCGCAACGAATAACGTCTTTCTTTTAATGATTTCCACCTCAAATCGTACAACGTTTCCATGACGCTTTCCACCCTGTAACGTGATAAAACAAAACGAGCAACCTTTCTCTGAACCTTCCCAACGTCCTCCGCCAGTATTCCAGGAGAGGACGCACAAGTGTGATGTATGCAGTCTCTTTGATGGAGCTGTTGCATCTTCGAAGCGTTCTGCCAATGAAACGTAACCTTTGGTTTGTAAAATGTAAACTTTCACGACCGGAATGGTCAAAAATTACTAAAAATTTCCGGGCTGTTATGCCGTGGTCTAGTGGATTTATGATTAAAACCAAACGTTTCGCCCCCGACTGCGGAGGACATTCTCAAGGGGGATCGTGGCACTTTTGGATGTCCGATTCACACCCTGGCTCGCTACTGACTGCAGTCGGGGACGAAACGTTGGGTTTTAATCATAAATCCACTAGACACGGCATAACAGCCCGGAAATTTTTAGTAATTTTAACCTTTGGTTTGCCTTCCCCACAATAATTTTTGTTTGTTCTCTCCAGTTTAAGTTGTACGTAATTGTACCTCCTAGGTAATTGGTACAATTTACGACCTTAACGTTTGACTGATTTATAGTGTAACTGAAGTTCAGCGGATTTCTTTAGTGGTCATGTGTATTACTTCACAATTTTCATTATTTAGTGTTAATTTCCAATTTTCGCACCGTGTAGAAATTATGTCTAAATCGCTTTGCAGTTTCATTTGATCCACTGTTGATTTCACTAATCTATGAACGATAGCATCAACCGCGAACAGTCTAAGGGAGCTATTCAGCCGCGTGGGAGTATCCGAGCTGTCTGGAGCGCCACATTGGAGATCGCGTGGCCTCCCGCGTCGGATTTTCGAATCCTTCCTCGGGCATGGATGTGTGTGTTGTCATTAGGTTAGTTTAATTTAGTTTAAGTAGCTTGTAAGACTAGGAACTGATGACCAGCGTAGTTTGGTGCCACAGGATTACAAACATTTGAGCAATTCATATTGTCTCCTAAATCATATATAAAGCCGGCCGCGGGGGCCGAGCGGTCTGCGGCGAGCCAGTCACAGTCTGCACGGCCACTACGGTCGGGGGTTAGAATCCTCCCTAGGTCATGGAGATTTGTGCCGTCCTTAGTATAAGCTAGTTCATAAGTAGTTTGTAAGTTTAGGGACTGATGACCCCGTAGTTAATCCCCATAAGCTCTACAAACATTTCAACATTTTTTTTCGTTTATAAACACAAGGAAGAGTAGGGGACATGTAACGCTTCTCTGAGGAACACCAGATATCACTTCTGTTTTACTGAATGACTTGCCGACAATTATCTGATAGGAAATAGTTAAACCAATTGCACAATTCGGGCGATATCCCATAAGCACGCAATTTCATTAGTCACGAAGAACACAATTACTGAAGCTCAGCCGGCCGCGGTGGCCGAGGGGACTAAGGCGCTCCAGTCACGGTCTTCACGGCCACTACGGTCGGGGGTTCGAATCCCCCCTCGGGCATGGATATTTGTGCCGTCCTAGTTCGTAAGTAGTTCATAAGTAGTTTGTAAGTTTAGGGACTGATGACCCCGTAGTTAAGTCCCATAGACTATACAAACATTTGAACATTTTGAACTGAAGCTCAATGTGGAGGTTTAAGGTCCACAGCCATAGAAGGTTTTAATTAAAAAGTTTGAGAAAAGTTCGATGTATGTTCTTGCACTCATACGTTTACTTTAGAGGTTTCCGCCCCAAGGGGCTCACGGTTATTTCGTATGTGCGTTGCGAGAACGGGGCCCCGAGCTAATGCAGCCTTCCTTCCTTCCTTCCTTACTCCCCGGACTGCATTTCCTATCCCCCCCTCCCTTCCGTTCCTATCCTCACTCTTTCCCCTCCCCACCGGTGGACTGATAACCTTTAATCTACCTATCCTAATCAAATAACCCAAACCAACCGTAGAGGTTTTACAGGATTGTGTACCAGTAATTTCTGAAACTCACTCATCTAGAACAGCCAATGGCCGTGCCGGAGCGCAGTCTGCTTTCGACAGCGCAGCGGTGAGGACGGACTGTTTACGTCCCGCCGCAGTGTCTCGCGCGTGAGCGGTTGTTTACTTCTCGTTCGCGAGTGTTACTTCATATAGACATAGAATGGCTCATTCGTATCGACAGTCTACAATCAAGATCAGCTTTAATAATGAATTTGCACGACCGAAAGATTCATCCGCGAAGAGATTAAAATTGATCCACGAGAGATGATTGGAATACACTTCTCCATTATAAGTAGCGTGGTCTACGTAAAACTGATCAACGACATGGTATGTGACAAGATTGTGCCAGAGAACAAAGACGGACAAAAATTCAAACATTCTGACGGAAATGTCGGAGCAGTGACAATTGATCATGCAGGGCTGGGATTAAGAACCGTCCGAGTTTTTGAACTACCTTTCGAGGTACCGGCTGACATGGTGACAAAAGCGCTGCAACCCTATGGTAGAGTGCTAAGCCACATAGCAGAAAAATGGACAACCTTTACGACCTTTACTCTTCTTAACGGCGTACGACAAATAAGGATCGAACTGACAAAACATGTGCCGTCTTATCTCACGATTGGAGGCTGCAGAGCAATAGTAATCTACGATGGCCAACCAAAAACATGTTCAGGCTGTGGTAAGGAAGGTCATGTCCGTTCAGAATGTCTTCAACGGAGAATTGTGCAGGTACCAATAGGAGAACCTGTACCAACATCTACGGCCACGACCCTCCCTCTCACATATGCAGAGGTGTTCACGAAGAACGTTCACTCAAACAATGACATGACCCAACAACTAGAACATTCTGCCGAAGGTTCAGCGGCAGCGAACGAAGACACCTTCAAGGAAGAGTTAGCATCTCTCCCCACAGAGATGCCGCGAACGATCTCTCCACCAGAGAGACTCGAACAGAACATGGAAGTCGACAGTAGGGTAGTGCCAACAGCCGCCTTCGTCCCCGTCAGCAAAGAGGACAGCAATGCACAACCAAATTCGGATACGGAAGCCCATGTCCTTAAGCAACGATCTCCAAAACGACACAAGAAACGGCGACTCACCCCGTCAGACGACTGCTTACAACGTACGACCGGAGACAGTGAACACGTTGAGGGGGGCGGTGACCACGCAGAGGTTACCGTGACCTCTCATCAAGAAGGTCAACATCCCGATAAAAAGAAAAGCCACGAGCGACCTGCAGAGTATGACAACGAAGAACTGCCTGCAGCCCACTACCAGTCTGCTACTGTGGAAAAGACGACACAACAGGGTGGAGAAGACTAAGATGACGACGAACTGTTCACAAGGCGATTGGTCAGAGGACACTGGAGATGACCCGTTGACGGCCGCAACAGGCGACGGGGCAGCGGCGGCACCCCTGCAAAGTTAAACACGCAGTTAACGCCAGCGGATATGACGAGGCCCCACGACGTGTCAGTACAACATCAGATGACATAAGCTCCCATGGGCGACACACACTGGCGGAACGAAGTCAAGCATATCGACTAGCCTCCATAAATACTAACACCATAAGGTCGCGCATTAAAATGACCTTACTGAAGGAGATGCTGATCGCGGCGGGCATCGATATAGTCCTACTTCAGGAGGTGTACGTTCAAAATTTTCCGATCATCTACGGGTTCGACACCTACATTTCACATGCCTCCGAAACAGGCAGCGGCGTGGCAATACTTCTTAGAGAAGGCATAGAAGCTGAGTATGTTCTACACCTACCTTCAGCAAGGGGATCAGCGATGACGGTGCTTGGTGTCAGACTCATCAACATTTACGCACCATCCGGAACAGACAAAAGACGAGATCGTTCCCGCTTCTTTTCCGAGGAAATTGCACCGCTCTCTCAAGGACGACACGACTGTTTCATCCTCGGCGGTGACTTTAATTGTGACTTGCCCCGAAAGATCAAATTCCTGGATACACAACGTGCCCGGAACTAAGGACGATAGTGCGTGATATGCATTTGGTTGACACATGGGAGCATGTGCATGGCCTACGTTAAGGCTTCACCCATATGACGAGTCATTCCGCTAGTCGCCTCGATCGAGTTTACGCAACAAATACTCTCAGAACTGATATCGTGGATGCAGAACTGTGGCCTGCAGCCTTCACCGACCACACGGCATTTATATGTACCATCTCTCTCAGAAGACAACAGGTGTGGCGGAGCCGCGGTCCTTGGAAACTGAACGTCGCCCCTTGACAACCCAGACTGTCGCAGTGCCATCGAAGATACATGGAAATTATGCCTAAGACGTCTCCAGGCGTATCCCACAACACTACGTTGGTGGCTGGATTGTGCCAAACCAGCGATACGCCGTACTTTCATTCGCTATGGTCGTGAACAGGCAGCGTGGCGACGGCAAACGATGAACTTTTACTTCACTGTGCTACGTGACTGCAATAACCAGGCATCTTCTCCGGAGAGACAGACGACAGTACAACAAGCCAAGGCCAAGATTATAGCCATCATGAGAAGCCACCTCGAAGGAGTAGCAGTCAGGGCAAGGACACTCGACCGAGTCATGGGAGAACAACCATCCATGTATCATATCATCAACGAACGTAAGCGTCGAAGAAGAGGCCTGATACACGTACTGGACACTGAAGATGGCAGACATCTAACTACACAACAAGAAAGCAGCACTGCCTTTGTCACATACTACACTTAACTATATACAGCGGTGGATTCTGACATGGCGATAGTTGAAGTTTCTCAGACAATCCTTGGCACCATTGATCTGGCGGCAGCAGCACAGCTGACGGAGGATATAACTGAAGAAGAAGTAGTGGAGGCTATTGGTAAGGGAGCGGTGAATAAATCGCCTGGACCAGATGGACTCCCACTGGAATTTTATCGGGCATTCCGACGTATGATAACACCCATATGGACTAGTATTTGCCGTGAATCGATGTCTCCAGATGTGCCCTTACCACCGTCCTTCGTGGAGGGACTTATCATCCCGATACACAAGCCATCAGGTCGCTCAAGGATACGGGACTACCGACCATTGACGCTTCTGAATTGTGATTTTAAAATATTCATCAGAATCTTAGCTTCGCGCTTCCGAAGTATATTGCGCCAAGTGATATCACTTGATCAAACGTCGCTTGGAGGAGTTGCCAACATTTAGCACTCGGCGAATATCGCGATGTAATCGCACTGGCCAAGACCTGCCGCCTTCGCGGAGCCCTTGCGTCGATTGATTTTGATCGGGCCTTCGACAGAGTGAGCCACACCTATCTGGCAGCAGTCATGAAGCACATGCGATTTCCACAGCCCTGTGATGCGGCTATTAAATAATGCCTCCTCCAAGGTGCTCATCAACGGACGGACGACAGCACCCCTCACCATATCAAGATCGGTTAGACAAGGATGTCCACTTTCGACAATTTTATACGCCATAGCCCTTGAACCACTACTCTGTGGCCTACGTCAAAGATTGACAGGGTTGACAATGAGAGGGTACACATTCAAATGTAAAGCGTATGCAGACGACCTGGTGCTCATGGTACGGACTGAAAACGACATGCAAGAGGCTTTAACTTGGATCAACAAATATGGAATGGCTACAGGCAGCCGCATCAATGTGGACAAGTCAGTGGCCATGAGTATCGGTGACGGGGTACCAGAAGGACATGTAGCGCCCTTACAACTCAAGGATACCTTAAAATGCTTAGGTGTTGTCTTTACCAACGACGTGCGTCACACAGCAGCTTACAACTACAAGAGACTTCTACAGTCAATCCGGACAGCAGTTAGAGGGAATACTATACGGTCTTTGGACATTATCCAACGTGTCAATTATGTTAACACATACATGGCGTCACGAATTCCTCACCTTGCACAAGTCATTCCGATGCCGACGGTGATAGCACGGCGTATATTGGCTGCGTTCGGTAGCTTCGTCAGTGCGGGACTACTCTTCAAAGTTAGATATAAAACCCTCACCCTCCCTCCCGGTATGGGAGGTCTAGGTCTTGCACATGTTCATGATCGAGCAGTGGCACTATACATCAACACCATGTTGAAGTTGTGGAGACGACATCAGACATCTCTGACAGGTATCTTAATAGAAGCACCGAGGTCACAAACAGCACCGGTGGCGGTGCAGCACATCTCACAGTCACTCCACCACATCAGTGCATTTTTTATAGAATACAGTTACGTTCAGATGGCACTGCCGGAAAGCAGACCTGCGACGGCTCGCGACATCTATCGAATCTTAACGGCCACAAGAACTGGCAATGTTATTGACAAGAAGTATCCAAATGTTGACTGGCCGGTGGTATGGCGATCGATACACCACGTTTCCTTGGATACGGAAACACGTGCCATGTGGTACCTGACAGTTAATGGTAAACACACAACACGATCTAGACTCCACTCTATACATCTGATGGATTCACCATTATGCCCCCAGTGCCGAGTCCTGGACGACGAAGAACACCGGTTAACATGTGGCCCAGCAGCAGAAGTCTGGCGTTTAGGACAACAGATAATAGCTTTCTTTCTTCGAGTGGGGCCACAAGACATCAGACCACGTTCCGTGTTATTCCCTGACAGGACATACTATCCACGAACTAAAACGAATGCAGTAACATGGATTCGAGCACAACTGGTGCTCTATTTATTCAGAGATACCCCAAAGAATGTATTAGACTTTTGGATCTACTTAGAAGAACGACATAGAAAGATTGTACATAATCCTAAGTATAGACAGTATTTTTCTAATTTTTTATGGAGTGCGTTTCAGGACCCGCCGCACAGCTGGAACGTCCCGGGTAGGAGAAGTTAAAATATTAAATCGACGAAGAATGAAGATATGAAAAAGGCAACTAATCCTAATGTACGAGAAGACGTACCCGGGCGCTGGAGCGGCGATGGAATTGGAATAACACTCTACACCGTGCTGCGTATATGTTTATTTATGAAATGCGAGAAGGCAGTTAAGTTTCTGTAAGGATTGTGCGCACGGTGAACAGATTTTCTATTACATTAAAAAAATTGAAAAACATAAATTAAAAATTATAAAACTCTATACTCTACACTGAATAAAAGTCAAGCCTGCCCTAGTCTCCCCTAAAAAAAAAAAAAAAATCGGTTCCCTCTAGATCACCGAAGTTAAGCACTCTCGGAATTGGTTAGAACTTGGATGGGTCACCGTCCGAATCTGCCGAGCTCTGTTGGCAGGCGGGATTCTCTCAGTCCATGGGAGGCCAATGGAGGAGCTACTTGACTGAGAAGTAGCAAGGAGCTACTTGACTGAGAAGTAGCGACTCCAGCCAGGAAAACTGACCCTTCCTCCGGGAGTGAGGGGCGCTGACCATGTCCTTTGTCGAGGATGACACGGCGACCGGTCGGTACCTGGCGACCCTCTCGAAGCTTGTATGACGAGGTTTACAGTCATTAATAACAAAAGGCAAAATTGAGGCGTAGGAGCTTTTGCAATGAGTCTATAACGCTCTACTTTCTTCTGTACGAAGGTTTGAATGTCTGCTGTGATCTTTTTCACGGTCTCTGGAGTCACGGTTAGCTGAGCACTATCAAGGACCAGCGTTACGTTCACTTTCCCGCGATTATGCTAACACAGTGGAGTCACTGGATAAAATTTTCGCAGCTACTATTCGCGAGAAATCGTTGTTGAAGATAAAGCGAAGGTTGTTTGTGCTTGACAAGTGGATTATTGGATACATTTCTTGCGGCTGCTATTTTAAATTATTGTCATTGGATAGAAATCGGAAAGTTCAAGCAGTGCACAAGAGGTGGAATGCTATTTATTTATTCCAGTCTTCTAAATTTAAATAAATACTCTGCAGGGCGCATTGAAGTGCATGGCAGAGGGTTCATCGAACCGCTTTTATGATATTCCTCTACAGTTCCATTCTCTAATAGCTCGCGGGAAAAAAGGAACATCTAAACCTTTCAGTTTTCGATCTGAATCCCCTTATTTTCTTAAGATAATCATGTCTCCCTATGAAGTTGGTTCCTAACAATATATGTTCGCGTTCGGAAGAGAAGGTTGGTGAAAGAAACCTCGCACATCTTGCCGCAACGAATAACGCCATTCTTTTAATGATTTCCATCTCAACTCGTGCACCATTTCCGTGACAATCTCTCATCTAATCGCGATAATCTTTAATCTTTAACGTTCTTGAATTTTCTCGAATGCTCTCCAATGCTGTGAAATGTTCTAGAGGGTAAAAGTTCCCAGCTCTTATATCTTCAAAATCACACTCTTTTGGTAAAAACCTTCTGTGCGAATAGGGGATAGAGGTCTATCACATCATAATAACTATCTTGATCGTATCTGGACTCTTGGCATGCAAATTGTACGCGAACTCTTAAAATATATATTGATTATTGTTACACCACAAAGGTGGCTTCCTGGTTATTGCTTATATTCTACACGAACCGAGATTGTGCATTTACAACCTCGGACAATAAGGTTCGGTGAATAGTCCTGTAACATTAACTGTGAACTACAGTTACCTTATTGTCTTTTGAAATTGCCAGCTATGACTATGCATCATCAGTGAGCTATGCAAACTTTGCACTAAGTCTTTCTTTGGAATAGTGTTCAAAAGTCTCGTCACATTTTTTTGGATATCATGAATATCGTCAAATCTCTTTTCTTCTTCCAAAGAGAGTTTAAGTCGAAGGAATAGAAAGACGTCTGGAGAATTGAGATCCGACGAGTATGGTGGATGGTCAATTTTCACCAATCCCTTTTTTGCCTGGAACTGTTTGACGATATTCGCTGTGTGTGGGCAAACATTGTCGTGCAACTTAAACATTAACTATATTCGCCGGATCTCAATACTCCACACTTCATTTTACTCCCTCGACTCAAACTCACTTTGAGAAGAAAGAGATTTTGCAATATTCCTGACCTCCACCTAAACATGTCGAGGCTTTTAAACACCATCGCAAATGAAGACTTTGTGCAAAGCTTCCAGGACATGTTATCACAGAGCTCAACGGTGCATATTCCGGGGGTGACTATTCCAAAGTCTAGAAAGGTAACTGTAATCCATAGTTCATCTACGTTAATGTTACAGGATTATTCACCGACCTTTATCGTCAGAGGTTGTAATTTCTTGCTAACGGAAAGCCACGAAACTGGAGGCCTATATCTTTCTTCTAGACTCAAGTTCCAACGGCGATTCAGGAAAATATTTATTAAGGGGATGTCCTATTTTTATTACATACTAATGAACCTGTCACCTTTTATTCCACAAAATTTCAATATATATTAAAACATTTGTCACACTATGTCACAAGCTTCGAAATCGCTTCTGCGTAAAATTGTGCCGTCTGTATAGCCACTCTCCGATTTGTAGAAAACGCTATGAACATTCGTAAACGAGGAAACGAGATTCGGTCTGGCCACAACATGGCTGAAAAAAAAAAAAAAAAAAGGTCGGACGTCAGTGCGTTCGTCTCAAAATGCACCACACCAACGTGGAACAATACGGATACGGCCACTCAATGTTTTCTTTTGTCCACAGCAAACCTCACACTTAACGGAATTCTCTACTGCTGTGCACATTTTAAACAATTGCATTTATGGGAGACATGGCCGAATACACTTTCGTACTGCCGGGAGTGTACTGATCCAAGGAACACAGTGGAACAAAGTTGATGTGATATTTGTGTGACGTGTTAGAACGGTACTTATTTTCAGATTAACCCTCGTATATTCGTTCTTGAAAATCTCTGTCGCTTCTGGGATGGTTCTTAAAACTGCATCTATATAGCCACCATTCCCGAATAGCGAAGGGAAAAAGGAACATCTCAATGTATCCATTATGCATATAATTTCTTTTATTTTATTCTGATGGTCATGTCTTCCTTAGAAGGTGGGTGCCAACAAAATATGTTCGGATCCTGCATAGAAAGTCGGTCAGAGAAACTTGTTAAATAGGAAAAAATGTTCAATGTTCAAATGTTTGTTAAGCTTAAGGGACTTAACTACGGGGTCATCAGTCCCTAAACTTACAAACTACTTATGGACTACCTACAACTAAGGACGGCACAAATATCCATGCCCGAGGGGGGATTCGAACCCTCGACCGTAGTGGCCGTGCGGACCGTGACTGAAGCGCCTTAGTCCCGTCGGCCACCGCGGCCAGCTGCTAAATAGGTTTCAGAAATTACTGCAACCAGTCGCCTTTTGTTTCTTCTTAATGAATATTTATTTAAACCATTACTGGTTTCAAGCTGCCTAGAAGCGCATCTTCAGATGGTATACATTTATTTCAAATTACATTTGTATCTGTGGCAGGACAAAAAACGAGAAAAAAGTAAACACTAATTTTGGTAGGCTATACTGAATAATTACAATATAAGTCTGTCTTCAAGACATTACTTACAGTTATGCGCTTCACATATAATTTGTCCATATTTGGTCCGCTTATGGACAGGATTTCACTACACTTCCTTTCCATCAACACACTTAACGGAATTCTCTACTGCTGCACACATTTTAAACAATTACATATATGGGAGACATGGCCGAATACACTTTCGTACTGCCAGGAGTGTACTGATCCAAGGAACACAGTGGAAGAAAGTTGATGTGATATTTGTGTGTCGTATTAGAACGGTATTTATTTTCAGATTGACCCTCGTATATTCGTTCTTGAAGATCTCTATCGTTTCTGGGATGGTTCTTAAAACTGCATCTACATAGCAACTCCCACCACTTTTAAGTGGTAAAATTAAAAGTCGTGGGAGTTGCTGTGGTGTGTTGATGGAAAGGAAGTGTAGTGAAATCCTATCAATAAGCGGACCAAATATGGACAAATTAAATGTGAAGCGCATAAATGTAAGTAATGTCTTGAAGACAGACTTATATTGTAATTATTCAGTATGTTGTTGTTGTTATGGTCTTCAGTCCGGAGACTGGTTTGATGCAGCTCTCCACCCTACTCTATCCTGAGCAAGCCTTTTCATCGCCTCATAAGAACGACAACCCACATCTATTTGAATCTGCTTACTATACGCGTCTCTTGGTCTCCCTCTGCGATTTTTACCCCACACACTTCCCTCCAATGCTAAATTTACGATTCCCCGATGTCTAAGAATGTGTCCTACCAAGCGATCCCTTCTTTTAGTCAGGGTATGCCAAAAATTCCTTTTATCACCAATTCTGTTCAGTACCTCTTCATTAGTTATGCGATCTACCCACCTAATCTTCAGCATTCTTCTGTAGCACCACATTTCAAAATCCTCTATTCTCTTCCTGTCCGCACTGCTTATCGTCCATGTTTCACTCCCGTACAAGGCAACACTCCACACAAATGCCTTCAGAAAAGATTTCCTTACACTTAGATTAATATTCGATGTTAGCAAATTTTTCTTTTTCAAAAATGCATTTCTTCCCATTGCCATTCTGCATTTTGTACCCTCTGTACTACGACCATCGCATGTTATTGTACTACCCAAGTAACAAAACTCATCTACCACCTTCATTGTTTCGTTACCTAATCTAATTCCTTCAGCATCGCCTGATTTTCTAAGACCGCATTCCATTATTTTTGTTTTGCTCTTGTTAATGTTCATTTTATACGCTCTCTTCAACACACTGTCCATTCCATTCAACTGCTGTTCCAGGTCCTTTGCTGTCTCTGATAGAATTACAATGTCATCAGCAAAACGCAATGTTTTTATTTCTTCCCCCTGAACTTTAATCCCTATTCCAAATTTTTCCTTGCTTTCCTTCACCGCCTGCTCGATGTACCAATTGAATAACATCGGAGAAAGGCTACAACCCTGTCTTACTCCCTTCCCAACTGATGCTTCCCTTTCATGCCCTTCGAGTCTAATAACTGCAGTCTGGCTTTTGTACAAGTTGTAAATAACTCTCCTTTCCCTATATTTTACCCCTGCTGACTTCAGAATTTGAAAGAGTGTATTCCAGTCAACATTGTCAAAAGCTTTCTCCAAATCTACAAAAGCTAAAAATGTTGGTTTGCCTTTCCTTAATCTATCTTCTAAGATAAGACGTAAAGTGAGTCTTGCCTCCCGGGTTCCTACGTTCCTCCTGAAACCAAACTGATCTTCCCCGAGGTCAGCTTCTACCAGCTTTTCCATTCTCCTGTAGATAATTCGTGTTAAAATTTTGCAACCATGACTTATCAAACTGATGGTTCTGTAATTTTGACACCTGTCTGCGCGTGATTTCTTTGGAATGGGGATTATTACATTTTTCTTAAAGTCTGAGGGTATTTCGCCTGTCTCATACATCCTACACACCAGTTCAAATAGTCTTGTCATGGCTGGCTCTCCCAGAGACTTTAGTAGCTCTGAGGGTATGTCATCTACTCCTGGGGCCTTGTTCCGACCTAGGTCTTTCAAGGCTGTCAAATTCATCTCTCAGTATAGTATCAGCTATTTCATCTTGATCTACTTCCTCTTCCCTTCCTACAACATCGTCTCTAATTTCATTTCCTTTGTAGAGCTGCTCTGTGTACTCTTTCCACCTTTCAGCTTTCCTTTATTTGCTGAGAACTGGTTTCCCATCCGAGTTCTTGATATTCGTAGAGTTGCTTTTCTTGTCCCCAAATGTCTCTTTTATTTTCCTGTAGGCGATATCTACTTTTCCCCTTCATAAACATTCTTCTACAGATTTGTATTTGGCTTGTAGCCACTCCTGCTTAGCCATTTTGCACTTCCTGTCAATCTCATTTTTCTTAAAGTCTGAGGGTATTTCGCCTAAATCTCCCTCTGAAATTCTCCAGAACTTCACTTTCCTTCAATTTATCTAAGTCCCATCTCCTTATTTTCCTACCTTTCTGCAGTTTTTTCAGTTTCAGCCTACAGTTCATGACTAACAAGTTATGGTCAGAGTCTATATCTGCCCCTGGGTATGTCTTGCAGTTTAGAACCTGGTTCCGAAATCTATGTCTTACCGTTATAAAATCTATCTGATACCTTCCGGTGTCTCCTGGTCTCTTCCACGTATACAACCTTCTTTTGTGATTCTTAAACCACGTGTTTGTTACGTTTAAATCATGTTCCGTGCAAACTTCTACCAGGCGACTTCCTCTTTCATTCCTCCTGCCCAGTCCATATTCACCTACTATTTTTCCTTCTCTTCCTTTTCCTACTACCGAATTCCAGTCTCCCATCACAATTAAGTTTTCCTCTCCCTTAACTGTCTGAATAATTTCCTCTAGCTCCTCATATATTTCTTCGATCTCCTCATCATTGGCAGAGCTAGTTGGCATATAAACCTGTACTACTGTTGTCGGTGTTGGCTTCGTATCTATCTTGACAATGATAACGCGATCACTGTGCTGCTCATAGTAGTTTACCCGCATTCCTATTTTCTTATTCATTATCAATCCTACTCCTGTGATACCCCCAACTGATTTTGTATTTATAATCCTGTGCTCACCTGACCAGAAATCCTGTTCATCCTGCCACCGAACTTCACTAATCCCCACTATATCTAACTTCAACCTATCCATTTCCCTTTTTAAATTTTCTAATTTTCCTACTCGATTAAGGGATCCAACATTCCACGCTCCGATCCGTAGAATGCCAGTATTGTCTTTCCTGATGACAACATCCTCCTGAGTAGTCCCCGCCCGGAGATCCGAATGCGGGACTATTTTATCTCCGGAATATTTTACCCGAGAGGATGCCATCATCATATGTTCATACAGTAGAGCTGCATGTCCGCGGGAAAAGTAACGGCTGTAGTTTCCCCTTGCTTTCAGCCGTTCGCAGTAGCTGTGTGGCAAAGCCACATTAGCTGATGTTACAAGGCCAGCTCAGTCAATCATCCAGACTGTTGCCCCTGTAACTACTGAAAAGGCTGCTGCCCCTCTTCAGGAACCACACGTTTGTCTGGCCTCTCCACAGATACCCCTCCGCTGTGGTTGCACCTACGGTACGACTATCTGCATCGTTGAGGCACGCAAGCCACCCCACCTCGGCAATGTCTGTGGTTCATGGGTCTGGTTATTCAGTATAGCCAACCAAAATTAGTGTTTACTTTTTCCTCGTTTTCTGCCCTGCCACAGATACAAATGTAATTTGAAATAAATGTATATCATCTGAAGATGAGCTGCTAGGCAGCTTGAAACCGGTAATGGTTTAAATAAATCTTCATTAAGAAGAAACAAAAGGCGACTGGTTGCAGTAATTTCTGAAACTTATCTCAAGAAACAGTCGCAGGTTCCAACACAATGGATAAAACTTGTTAAATAGATTTCGCCGCAACGAATATCGCCTTTCTTCTAGTGATTTCTACCCAACACATTTTAGTTACTATCTCTACCCTGTATCGCGATAGTAGAAAACGAGCTGCGCTTCTCTGAACTTTTCGTGTGTCCTCCATCAGTCCCAGCTGGTGAGGGTCCCACACTGCGCAGCAGTACGGCAAATGAGGACGGACTTCTGTGAGCAGCCTCTTCAGTGGAACTGCTGCGTGCTGTAAGACAGTCTACTTCCAAAGAAACGCAGCCTTTGGTATCCCTTCACCACAACATTTGTGTGTGTTCTTTCTTTTTTAATTTGTACTTGACTGTAATTCCTAGCTATTTAGTTGAATTTAAGACCCTTAGATTTGACTTTCATGTCGTGTAAATGAAGTTCAATGGATTTCTTTTACGGAACATATGGACGACATCATCGTTCTCGTGATTTAAGGTCAATTACCATTTTTGAACCATACTGATACCCTATCTAAAATCGTTTTGAATTTGGTTTTAGTCTTCTGGCGAGTTTACTAGACGATAGACAGCATCATGAGCAAACAACCTAAGTGGGCTTGTCAGATAGTCTCGTAAATCGTTTATGAAGACAAATAGCAGCAGGGTCTCTATAACATTTCCTTGAAGAATCACTTCTGTTGTGCTCGATGACTTTCCGACACTTATTAGGAAATGTTTTATCTACATCTGCAAATCACATTTAAGTACCTGGCAGAGGGTTCATCGAACCACCATTATACTATTTATCTTCCATTCCATTCTCGAATAGCGCGCGGGAAGAATGAACACCTGAATCTCCCCGTTCGAGCTCTGATTTCTCGTATTTTATTCTGATGATCATTTCTACCTATGTAAGTGGGAGTCAACAATATATTTTCGCATTCGGAGAAGAATGTTGGGGCGACTGGAGTTTCGTAAGTAGCCCACGCCGCAGCGATATGCGCCGTTGTTGTAATGATTCCCATCCCAGATCCTGTATCATTTCCGTGACGCTGTCTCCCCTGTATCGCGACAATACGAAACGGGCTGCTCTTCTTTGGACTCTTTCGATGTCCTCCGTCAAACCCAGCTGATAAGGGTCCCACACTGGGCAGCAATACTCCAAAAACGGACGGACAAACATAGTATATGCAGTTTCTTTTGTAGTTCTGTTGCATGTTTTAAGGGTTCTGCCAATAAAGGGCAGTCTCTGGTTCGCCTTTCCCACGACATTATCTAAGTGATCTATCCAATTTAAGTCTGAAGTAATTGTAATTGCTAGGTATTTTGTGAAGATTACGGCCTTCACTTTTGATTATCTTGTAAACAAAGTTTAATGGATTTCTTTTCTCACTGATGTGGATGACTTCACACTTCTCATTATTTAGAGTCAATTGCCAATTTTTCACCATACTGATATTTTGTTCAGATCGTTCTGCAGTTGGTTTTGATCTTCAGATGATTTTACTAGACGGTAAATGACGGCGTCATCTGCAAACAACCTAAGAGAGCTACTTAGATTTTCCCCTAAATCGTTTCTTTTCCGAAAGGAAATCGCGAAATGATGCTTTTCCGTGACCAATAGACACTACCACTACCGAAGAGTTCACACATTGTTTTAACAACGTGTGGCGTTGGTATTTTCCAGTGCGTAATTTTACATTCCTTCGTCCACATACAATCGTAAATTAAGATGTGGAATGATGTGAATAACAGTGCACTCGGGAAGGTTTACGGCGTTAGCCAAAGACAGTGCACTTAACGGAAATCTTGTGTTCCTTAACCGAAGAGATAAAGCTATATGTAACAGCGAGAAACATTATTGGCGCTCAGTACCATCGCCTTACAAGGCTACGATGAACGTTGAACAAGTCAGAGTACCCAGTTGAGCGTCTCGGAGTATCCAGTAATGCGCAGATCAGGGAGGCGGAGCTGAGGCCGGCCATATGCAGACTAAAATAATTAACATAATTACATCTCCAGAGGCTGCACGGCGGCGGCACGCAACCCGGGCGCACAACAGCGACGCCAGAAGAAAGAGGAGAGGTCCGGTATAATCGGGCCACCAAGGCCGCCCTGGACACCATATGGCGCCCTGTCTTCTCGCAGCTCACCTCGCCTCACCTTGCGTTAGATCGCCTTTTTGAAACGACCCACAGAAAACTATCCTTTCTCACTCCAAGGTGAGTGGGCTTGCCGCTACATTTAGCAAGGAGGGTCGCCGATCAGACTTTCCAATTCTAGGCATGTATCGCAGTTCTAAACTGTTCTATGCTCGCTTGTGATGACCTACACAATGTGATACAATTGAAATTCCACCCAACCCCCTCAGAAATTAGGAAACTCAAGAGTAAAAGGTCATTTGGAATTGATGGCGATTCTCACTCAAATACGTTATTGCTCTTTAAAGCAGGGTATTTTCCCGGACAGACTGAAATATGCTATCGTTAAACCTTTGCATAAAAAAGGGGATACTTCTGCCAGCTTTATCCAAAATTTTTGAAAAATTTATGTATTGTCGAGTTTCTTCACATATTAGTAAAAAAAAAGTTCTAACAAACTGTCAATTGGGTTTTCAAAAAATGTTTTCAACAGAAAATGCCAGATATACCTTCACTGAAGAAATATTAAATGCTTCGAATAATCGAATATCACCAGTTGGGATTTTTTGTGATCTCTCAAAGGCTTTTGAGTGTGTCAATCATGGGATTCTTCTAGATAAAAAAAAACTACGGGGTCATCAGTTCCTAAACTTACAAACTACTTATGAACTAGCTTACACTAAGGACGGCACAAACATCCATTTCCAAGGGGGATTCCAACCCCCGACCGTATTGGGCGTGCAGACCGTGACTGGCGCGCCGGCATTCTTCTAGATAAGCTTAAGTGTTGTGGTATGAGTGGCACAGTGCACAAATGGTTTAAATCATGCTTAACTGGAAGAGTGCACAAAATTGAAAAAAAGCAGTTCACTTTATATAGAAGAAACAATTCATTCCTCTAATTGTGAAGATATCAAAATGGGGTCCCACAAGGTTCGGTCTTGGGTCCTTTGCTGTTCTAAATATATGTTAATGACTTGCCATTCTACATTCACGAAGATGCTAAGCTAGTTCTTTTTGCTGATTATACAAGTATAGCTATCACACCTGACAAAGAGAAATTAAATGATGAAATTGTGAATGATATACTTCAGAAAATTATTAAGTGGTTCTCTACAGCCGGCCGCTGTGGCCGAGGAGACTGAGGCGCTCCAGTCACGGTCTGCACGGTCACTACGGTCGAGGATTCGAATCCCCCCTCGGGCATGGATATTTGTGCCGTCCTTAGGATTAGCTAGTTCATAAGTAGTTTGTAAGTTTAGGGACTGATGACCCCATAGTTAACATTTTGGTTCTCTACAAATGGACTCTTATTAAACTTTGATAAAACACAGTATACACAGTTTCATACAATAAATGGCATGACACTATTAATAAATGTAGACTTTTGACCGAAATCTGTAGCTAAGGTAGAATATTCGAAATTTTTAGGTGCTTACATTGGCGAGGGATTGCATTTTAAGCAGCACATTGAAGATCTGCTGAAACGTTTGAGTTCAGCTGCTTATGCTATCTGGGTCATTGCAAAATTTGGTGATATAAGTCTCAGTAAATTAGCTTACTACGCCTATTTTCATTCACTGCTTTCATATACGATCATATGCTGGGGCAATTCAACATTGAGTAAAAAAGTATTCATTGCACAAAAGCGTGTAATCAGAATAATATCTGAAGTCCACCCAAGAGCATCCTGCAGACATTTATTTAGGGATCTAGGGATCTTCACTGTATCTTCACAATATATGTATTCACTCATGAAATTTGTTATTAACAATCCGACCCAATTCAAAAGTAATAGCAGTGTGCATAGCTACAACACTAGGAGAAAGGGTGATATTCACTATGCAAGGTTAAATCTAACTTTGGCACAGAAAGGGACGAATTATGCTGCCACAAAAGTCTTCAGTCACTTACCAAGTAACTTCAAAAGTTTGACAGATAGCCAAGTAGTATTTAAAAAGAAATTATAGGAATTTCTGAATGACAACACTTTCTACACTATGAAGTTTTAGATAAAACTTTAAAAAATTAATAATAAAAAAAATTTAAAAAATGTAAATAAAAAATCCTTTAAATATTGTCATGTATAGACAACATTTACTAAACTGACACGTTCCACATGATTACTAAACGTCGTACATATGATCTATGGAACAAGTATTAATCTAATCTAATCTGAGGACCGGAAATCTCCTCTTTGGAATGAACACGGATTCTGCACAAGGACTTATCCAAGGGAGAGGTGGATAAAGCATATCAATCCCCAACTCACAGAAATTATGTTGTGATCCTTCGGCTTATGTGAACAATGTGTCGTGGTGAAATAGACGAGCGCTCCAAGGCGCCTTGCTGCGGAATGTGTGGTTGTTCATCGTCAGACGTTCGAGTCCTCCCTCGGGCATTATGGTATATGTTGTCCTTAGAATAAGTTTAAGTAGATTGTAAGTCTATGGACTAATAACCGCAGTAGTTAAGTACCTAAGATTGATAAACAGTTCAACATTTGAATTCACAGTTTTATTGCGTGCCGCGGTGGAGTAGCTGAGCGGTCTAAGTCGCCTCGCTACGGAGTGCGCGGTAACGTGCTGAACGTGCTGACATGAGGAAAGTTTCCAGGCGATTTCTCATACACAAACAGCAGTTGACCGGCGTTGCCTGTTGAAACGTTGTTGTGATGTCTCGGGTAAGGAGGAGAAATGCATACCATTACGAAAAATGTTCAAATGTTTGTCGAGCTTATGGGACTTAACTACGGGGTCATCAGTCCCTAAACTTACAAACTACTTATCAACTAGCTAATACTAAGGTCGGCACAAATATCCATGCCCGAGGGGGGATTCGAACCCCCGACCGTAGTGCGCATGGCTGAAAATCACTTACAGGTTCGTGGCGCTCCCCATCGGTAATGCTGGAATTCAGTATGGTGTTGGCCCACGCTTAGCCTTGATGGCAGCTTCCACTCTCTTAGGCTTACGTTCCATCAGGTGCTGGAAGGTTTCTTGAGGAATGGAAGCCCAGCTAGTGCTCCACTGAGGAGAGGATATAGGTCAGTGAGGCCTGGTACGAAGTCGGCGTTCCTATACATTGCAGATCTACAGGATACAAGACTCTGTGCAGGCCAGTCCATTACAGGGATGTTACTGTCGTGTAACCACTCCACCATAAGCGGTGCATTATGAACAGGTGCTTGATCGTGTTGAAAGATGCAATCGCCATCCCCGAATTGCTCTTCAACAACGGGAAGCAAGTCGGTGCTTAAAGCATTAATGTAGGTCTGTGCTGTGATAGTGCCACGTAAAACAACAAAGCGGCAAGGCCCCTCCATGACAAACACGACCACACCATAACACCAAAGCCTTAGAATATTATTTTTGGCACTGCACACGCTAGCAGATTGATGATTACCGGGCATTCGCAATCCCCACACCCTACCATGGGAATTTTCATGCAAATGCATATTGCACGCATATTTGCATGTTTTTGGCCGTTTGTGGAGTAAATGCATATTTCTAAGATTTTTCTATATAACATGATGATTAGGACACTTTTACAGGTTGATATTTTCTGACTTCAGTGCAAACTTCCGGTTCTTTTATGTTTCATAACGCCAATTCCGGTGACAGAGCAGAACATTAGTAATTTTTCGTACGGTCTGTGAACTTCATTATGCGTTTAGGTGCTATATTTCGGCTCAGTACATATTGGCACCTGTCAATGTCTTTCATGCCATCTTTCACTGTTGCCAGTCCTTGCTATCTACGTTGGGTGGTAGGAGTTATTGAAATGGAGCTATGTTCCATTAAAATTATGTTGCCAGCACTGCACGAGATACTCAACACCAACCTGCTCAGTACTTACGCATTGTCGAAATCCGCATTTCGATAGTCTATACCGATCAGTGTCTCGGCTAGGGTATATCAGTACACTTTTGCAATGGCTCCTACTGAGAATATTGGAAAAGACCTTGTGTCAAAACGGTTAGAGGTAAAAACTAAGAAAGGGCAGTGCTATCGTTTATTGGGACTGTTGCAATAAGGGTGCAAATAGTTCAAAAAATGTTTAAATGTTTGTAGCTCTTATGGGACTTAACTACGGGGTCATCAGTCCCTAAGCTTACAAACTACTTATGACCTAGCTAAGACTAAGGACGACACAAATATCCATGCCCGAGGAGGGATTCGAACCCCCGACCGTAGTGGCCGTGCAGACCGTGACTGGAGCGCCTCAGTCTCCTCGGCCACAGCGGCCGGCGCAAATAGTTCAGTATTCGCTATTACTATCTTAAGGAATATCTTGCAGAATATATCAAGCCCCTTTGTTCTAAGTGTAGAAATGTACACTTAAAAAGTTCCACATAGATCAGCATATAACGTCTTTGTGTCGTGCTGCAAAGATGAAACGGCTGAAAGACAAATAAGAGCAGTGTTTGTAATCATTTTCCTCAGCACCAACCAAATAATATGTATACAAATTCAAACTTTTGTCGTAGCATTTGACAAGCTTTGAAATCCCTACTCTGTACATTTCTGCCGTCTGTGAGCATAGTCACCTCTTGACACTTTTCTTGCTCTGAGAGTTGAGATATCGTCAAATAGCGGTTACGTCTGACCACTGCACTTATTTCTGCAATTTCATAACGTTCTTCATCATGGACGTCAGTGCTCAAATCACGAGAAGCACGACACTAACGTGAAACAATTATGTCACTCAGAATATACCTCTAAATTCTGTGATTTCACGATTGAATTGAGTCATTTGTTTTTCCTCAGAAATCGTTGTACTCTACGATCCTCGAATTTTTTGCGGTACTCTACTGCTGCACACTTTTAAAAACAGCTGTATTGATGAGAGAAATGGACGAATAGAACCTCGCAGAAGTCTGTTGAACCAGCTACGCTACAAAACAAATTTGGCTATGCTAGCGCCACTTTGTGATGTAAGAGACCGGAATTTACTTTCCGAATCGTCCTCGCGTAAATACAGCTTTGCGCCCACAAGAACCGGAAGAGAGATTCATTGATTGCCGTAATGCTTCTGGCACAGCCTACATGGTCAGTTAATGCATCCAGGAAGTAAGTAGCCCTTAAAATAAAGGCAGAATAGTTAGATGAAGACCTTTATTTGCAACAGGTACAGCAACGTTTGAGCTATATTTCTACACAGTCACCAACAGAATTGAGACGCTAGTCATATGGTGGGATATGACAAATAAATTTAAAAATATTTCCTATTTTGGTACTTATTAATGTGGGTATGACTTTTATAAATACGGTTTTGGCCTATCGTCTGAAATAAATGAAATGTAGCTTCTTTTATTTGCGTGAGCTATTCTAACATCACACAAAACAAAACTTGAAATGCCACAAATGAATTTTTTATAGAGGACGACAATCACAAGCGAGTTCTTTGTAGTAGTTACTACAACAGGCTTGTGATCATTTTTAAAATTGAGGGGAAAAATGCATCGATATGTTATGGCGTCACAGCCTACACAAATCTGTTGTGTGCAAAAAACTGTTACAGAATGACATAGACCATAGCTGCTAGCGGTTTCTGTTATTTACCATTATCAAGCGTTAGCAGAGATTAGCTAATAACTTAACATGTCGAAATACAATACATGTTAAGCTATTAGCTAATCTCTGCTAACGCTTGATAATGGTAAATAACCGAAACCGGTAGCATTGAGAAATAATAAACAGCAATGGTCAATATGTCATTCTGCAATTATCTCAAAGCTGTTATGTCCTATCTGTTCACCTTTCTATACAAAAAACTATTATTACGGCTAAATACTCCTGAAAACATTTGGTCAATCGCACAGAAATTTTATCTATAAAAAATGAAAGCCATAAGTAAATTGAGAAGGTAAAATTGTCATCGTAATTTATGAAAATAATTTTGGCGGCAAGATGGCTGCCAACAATTACCACATTACCTTCATTAAATAATTATTCACTGCAGGGTAACTGCGGGTTTAATGTTAACCAGAAATTTATATATTAAAAGAAACATTTACATTTTTTTGCTGTAAAGTCATATCTTCGTAAGTTTAGTAACGTATACATTACGCACCATACATCAGTAATTACACCCACAAGACAAAAGACGTGCAGTCTGTAAAAAACTTGCCGATAACCACAAAGGACATGATCAGACAATAAAAAAGACAATTGTAACAAGGGGCGTGCTCTTTTATAATCCAGCAGAGTATTTCTTTAAGAACAATACATTCCATGATAATTATTAATGCACCAGAGTATATGTATACTTAAGACACAGACTTAGACGCGGATATTTTTATCTAAAGGTTGAGGAAGTGGTAAGGTGCTGTTACAATTGGCACACAAATTTTTAACAGTTTATTTAAGAAGTCCTATCACTGATGACAACCTAAGATTGACACTTATTTTAACCAAATCGAACCAATTTCTTTAACAATCATTAATAACTTTGCCGGAAGGGCTATTTAGACATGACACACCACTCGATGAGAATAAAATGCATTGGCGTACATTAAAAGAACCCACTGTTCTACATCACAGGCTTTGGATGCAGTAGTTACAGATACTGGCCTGGGTTCAATTTCTCACAACTTGCTTGCTGTATGCCATAATTCATAGCTCAGGTAATTATCAACAAAAAATTTATTGGTCAATGGGGAGGTAAAACCTGAAACACAATCTATTAGTGACAGTACACAACAGAGCAACATTAATTAAATTTGGTGAAACAATCAATAGCACAATTGCCAATATCATTTAGGTACCAAGCGTGAAATGGTCAATTGTTAATTTCAACGTTACGTAATTAATCCACATGAGTCGAACTAACGATAGTAGGAAAATGAGACAAAGAGTGACAAAGTTGTCTGCAGAAGTGAAGTACTACTGATCACTTTTTTCCCCTCACCAAAACAGTCCTATAAGGTCAAAATCCAAACCAACAAGTTCAAGTGCGCCAGTGCACAGAATGCAAGACTCACTCAAAACACGTGACGTAACAGCTGACGGATCCCTTAGGCGCAAACGAACAGTTCATGTACATTTAAATAAATTAAAGCACTAAAATACAATTCAATCAAACTGAATTAATACCACAAACAATTTTAACGTCTCACATAAAATCTTAACGTATATACTACCTTGCGCAAGGTCATTTCCCTACTAGGTAATACAATTTACACGTATTACACAAACAACGTGCAATCTTTACTTGTAAGCGCCTGATAAGGTACAGTTACTATCAACCACATACCACAATCAATTTGTGCCCTGCTAAGCAGCATATATCCTATATTTAATTATTATCTTTTTATTGAAATGAGTCACACCTTACAAGGTAATCAGTCTCCACCTTGACATAATGCTTTGTTTATAAAGGAGAGTTACCCCCCCCCTTTTTTTTTACCGACAATATCTTTCACTAGGAGAAATAAGCACGCAAGAATAAATTGCAACAGTGCGTGTCACTAATGGTTACGCAGGTAGGCGAGGCAAGCATCATAAAATAATGGCCTACTGTCTCCCTGAACCTCAAAGCATTACAAGAAAAACTGCTTGTTACAGAACGTCCGACAGAGGCATAAAGTTCTAAGCCAGCTAAATACAACGAGGATTCGCTCTCCATGCGACGACCAAATGTCAACCCACATCAAATAACGGTTTGCTCACCAATAACTTTGTAGGGCAAACCGGTGGGAACTAGGTCATGGACTTTGCTCCACTAGGGCAATACCATCTTTAAACATAATCAACCAATAAGTCAGGGACAGCTTCCATACGGTGGTAGAAGTAGCCAATAGCTGACTTACACAGCGACAATCAGAAGGCGGAAGCCGTCGGCGTATTCCACCGCCGTCCACACAAGTACTTCACACACGACCGCCGACTCCGTTACAATAGCAGCTAAACAACACATCAGCCAACACGCCTTGATTGTCTGGGCAAGAAGGTTTACGGTGTCCCGGCTCGCGCTCCTTCGGCCGTTACTACTCTTCGTCCGGGCACCGGTGTCGACAGTCAGTTGCCTCGCCACAGAAAGACGCTAATCGGCCATCCAGGACGCCCTCTATTCAACTCTCTCCAAACCTTCTGAGACGTCCCAGCAAGTCGAGGTGGCAAAGATAAAAGCCGACATTACATCTACGTACATATTCCACTATCCACCGTATGGTGCATGGCGGAGGGTACACTGTACCACTACTAGGCACTTCCTTTCCTATTCCACTCCCAAATGGAACGAGGAAAAAAAAAAGAATGTCTATATGCCTCCGTACGAGCCCTAATTTCTCTTATCTTGTTACTGTGATCATTACGCAAAATGTAAGTAGGTGGCAACAAGATCGTACTACACTCAGCTTCATATTCCGGACACCTAAATTTTCTCAACGGAAATTCGCGAAAAGAATGTCGTCTTTCCTCCAGCGATCCCCAATTGAGTTGCCGGGGCATTTCCGTGACACTCGCGCATTGGTCGAACCTACAGTAACAAACCTAGCTGCTCGCCTCTGAACTGCCTCTATGTCTTCCTTTAAACTGATCTGCTGCGGCTCCAAACACTTGAGCAAAGCTCAAGACGTGGTCGTACAAGCGTTTTATACGCGATCTCCTTTACAGAAGAAGTACATATTCCCAATATTCTCCCAATAAACCGAAGTCGGCTGTCTGCCTTACCCACAACTGCCCTTACATGTTCGTTCCATTTCATATCGCTGTGCAATGTTACGCCTAGATATTTGAACGACGCGACTGCATCAAGAAGCTCACTACTAATGCTTTATTCGAATATTATGGCATTGTTTTCCTACTCATGCGCATCACCTTACATTTTTCTACATTGAGGGCTAGCTGCCATTCTTCGCACCAACTACAAATTTTGTCCAACTCATCCTGTATGCTATTACAGTCAGTTAAAGACGACACCCTCCCGTACACCACACATCATCAGCAAACTGCCGCAAATTAGAAATTAGTTTGTCCGTCAGATCATTTATATAGATAGAAAATAACAGCGATCCTATCACACTCCCTGGGGCACTACTGACGATACATTCGTCTCGAGAACCACATACTGCGTCCCATTACTTAGGAAGTCTTCCAGCCATTCACAAATCCTATTCCATAAGCTCGTATCTTCGTCAGCAGTCTACAGTGTGGCACCGAGTCAAACGCGTTTTTGAAGTCGAGAAAAACACAATCCGCCTTATTCCCTTTAGCCATGGCTCACAAGATGTCAAGTGAGAAAAGGGCAAGGTGAGTTTCACATGAACGATGTTTCTTGAACCCGTGCTCGATCGTAGAAAGAAGCTTTTCCGTCTCTAGGAAATTTACTATATTCGAACAGAGAATATGCTCCAAAATTCTACAGGAAACTGATGTCAACGATATTGGCCTGTAATTATGTCGGTCAGTTCTCTTTCCTTTCTTATAAACGGGAGTCACCTGCGCGTTATTCCAATAATCGGCAACTGTGCAAAACGCCGCAGTTATATATAATTTTTTTTTCTTTTGGGCCACCCCAGAGGACGTCACACGTCTTTATTCCAGTGTCGTAGAAGGCTGCTGCTTGCGAATGGAACCAGCGTGTTACATCGTCCTCCGCTCTTGCTGTGAAATTATGCAGAAACTGCGAAGTGGCATACAGATCAAGAGACCCTGAATGCTCACTGCACGTGTCGTGCTGCTCCGTGACAATCATCTACACATCTACATCTACATGGGATACTCTGCAAATCACATTTAAGTGCCTGGCAGAGGGTTCATCGAACCACAATTATACTATTTACCTCCCATTCCATTCTCGAATAGCGCGCGGGAAGAAAGAGCACCTGAATCTCTCTGTTCGAGCTCTGATTTCTCGTGTTTTATTCTGATGATCATTGCTACCTATGTAAGTGGGAGTCAACAATATATTTTCGCATTCGGAGGAGAATGTTGGCGACTGGAGTTTCGCAAGTAGCCCACGCCGCACGTCCACATAAGGCTCCACGCACTGCAACTGTTTTGCAGGAGTTCAGCTGTTAGCTGTTTGATAATCCAACATACGATCCTGATCTAGTTGCCAGCGATTTCCATCTTTTCTTTCACATCAAGAAATTCCTGTCCTCCGGTCAGCTTTTTGAGAACGACGAAGACGACTGTCACGTGCTGGTTCCAAATAGCCTTCCACGACTCGGGAATATAAAAGTTGATCCAACGATGTGACTGTTTTCTCAATTATTATGGTGACTATGTCTAAAAATTCCTCAAACATTTCTGTACCTGTTGTCAGTATGTTTTTCAGTAACTATGTTGTCTTCGTTAAAAATAGGGAAACCTTTTTTTCTTGACGCGCTTCGTACATGAGTACGTTGAAATAATCTTTCTAAAATTGGAAAAAAGTTAACGATCTTGTCAGTTAATACAACGTCACATAGTAAATTAGTCTTGGGCATGGTAGACGCTAGTCGGAAATAAAAATGGATCATATATTACAATATATATTGCTCGTCATTGTCGACAGAATGATCATTAGAGACCACACTCGGAATTTTTGAGCAATGTTTGGGAAGGATATCGGTCCTCCCCACTCAAAGGAACATACCCTGCATTTGGCTGGAGTGATTTAGAAAAATATATATCTCTATGGCTGTAGGCAGTACTGAAACACGGTCCTCCCGAATGCGAGTCCAATGTGTCCAACAGCTCCTCTTTCCAAGAGTTCTTACTCATTTGCAACGACTGGACTACTAACTTGACGTTGGATCTCAGTTGTGGGTCTCAGTGATTCACTAAATTATAGTGGTGGGAGCAGTGGCTCTGGTAGGGCCACTCATGCCAATTCATGCCAACTCGTCGCTTGGTGAGAGTCCAGACGAAGGGGGCCCCGTTCTTGGGAGTATGTAGGCGGCAACCACGTGGGTCCTCAGTAAGTGGTGCTGCGCGGGAAAGCGCCGTTCGGTGGGTTGCTCGGCAGTTCCAGTTTATGTTCGAATCCTTCCTGTGACATTATACTGCCCTTAGCGAAAGTTAGCGTAAGTCTAGGGATTGATGATATTAGCAGTATGTTCCCTTAGGTTTACGACATTCTGAGATGTCTCACATCACCTCCTCTTACTTGTGTCTTGTTTCTTTTCCTATCGCGCTCGCTTACGCAACTCTTGCCTTTTCAACCCAGGTCGAGGGTGTCTTCCATTTTCCTCCCCACTATCCTCCAATCAGACATTTGTAGTTGGCAGCAGGTTTAAAGTCAGCTCCTCCATCAAAGTTACCAGGCCGGTAATCTGCTCTCCGGAAAACAGTCTCCAATTCTCCCCAGGAAAAAGGCGGATAGATCATCTGACAACAAAGAACTTTGGCGAGAAATTTACCACCAACTGGGAGTTCTAGATTAAGCGAAGAAATGATGTGAGAGATTTGGGGGGAGAGGAGGGGGGGAGGTGAAGAGAGAAATTGAAAAAGGCATCTATTTTAGCCGAAGTACATTTCTGGCACAACGACTGTAACGCTTCACTAACCCCGTCAGGTATCGTGGCCTTTGCCCAATTGACCAATTTCCCTTGTATATATTTAAAGTAAAATGTCTTTGCAGCAGAAAGTAAGGATTAGGATTGGAAATAAAATATAAGAAGGAAACAGAATTGGGCGAGATGTTAGACAAGGTTGTTGCCTTTCCCCACTTTAACTTGAAGAAATTATTCCGAAAGGCTTAGATGGGAAAAAAGGAATTCGTATTGGTTGAAAGACAATAAAATGTATAAGATTTACTGATGACATGGTATTAGTGGCAGAAAGTGAGTGGACAGCGAACCACATGCTGAAAGATCTGAATGAAGCTTGTGAAATATGGGATGAAAATAAACACAACGAAAACAAACAGTATGGTCATCAGTACCTGACGCCGACTGGCCAATATTAAAATAGGTCATGCTACCATTAGTCAAGTAAGTGCATTTAAGTGCACTGAAGACTTGAGATGCCACCAGGAGGTGAAAACTCGAATTGCCATAGCGAAGGAGGCATTCGACAGAAAGAGGAGACTATTATATGGCAAATTAGATAGGGGTCTAAGGAAAAGGATTGGCACATGTTTTGTCTGGATTGTGTCACTATATGGGGCGAAAATGGACGCTGAGACGAGAGGATGAAAAAGGTTGGAAGCATTTAAGATGTGGATGTGGAGGAGAATGGAGAGGATAAGCTAGATGTTAAGAATTAGTTATGAAAAAGTGTTGGAAACAGTTTAAATGTTCAAATGTTTGTTAAGCTTAAGAGATTTAACTGCTGGGTCATCAGAGAGAAGTGTATCGTCAGGCGTGCCTCAGGGGAGTGTGACAGAACCGCTATTATTTTTCTATCTATCTAAATGATCTGCAGTAACTTGTAATTTGCGACTGTTTGCTGATGATGCTGTGGTGTATGGGAGGGTGTAGTCTTTGACTGTTTTAGCATATAGGATGACAGGCAAAATTTTTAGTTGGTGTGAAGACTTGCAGCTAGCTTTAAATGTAGAAAAATGTATGGTGATGCACATGAGTAGGAAAAACAATAGTATAATGTTCGAATACAGCGTTAGAAGTGAGCTTTTTGATGCAATCGTGTCGTTCAAATATCTAGGCGCAACATTACAGAGCGATATGAAATGTAACGAACATGTAAGGACAATTGTGGAGCCGACTTCAGTTTATCGGGAGAATTTTGGGAACATGTACTTCATCTGTAAAGGAGACCGCGTATAAAACGCTTGTACGACCACGTCTTGAGTATTGCTCAAGTGTTTGGGACCCGCAGCAGATCAGTTTAAAGGAAGACATAGAGGCAGTTCAGGTTCGTTACTGGTAGGTTCGACCAATGGGTGAGTATCACGGAAATGTTCCGGGAACTCAAATGGGAATCGCTGGAGGAAAGGAGACGTTATTTTCGAGAAATTCTGATGAGGAAATTTAGAGGATGAGAATTTGAATCTTAGTGTAGAACGATCTTGCTGCCGCCTAATTACATTTCGCGTAATGATCACAAAGACACGAGAAATTTGGGCAGGTACAGAGGCATATAGACATTCTTTCTTTCCATCGTCCTATTGGGTATGGAATAGGAAAGGAGATTCCTAGTAGTTGTACAGTATTTCCGAAAGAACAGGCGTCACTTCTGATCCTGCAGTTATTAGTCTTACATATTAACAGAATATACGACATCAACAGCGAATGAGCAAACCTGAAAATGTGTACCCAGCCGAGATTCGAATCTGGGTCTCCCGCTTTCTAGGCAGTTGCGCTGACCACTACGCCACTCGGGATCACTGCACCTGCAAGGAATACCTAAGCACGCCTCCCGCTAGACACAAATTCATAGCTCTAACCAGCCCACAGTACTCAAACTCGTCGTTTAGGGCAAGTTTGGGGATCTTACTCTTACGGGAATTTATGAAACTACGAGGTTGAGTACTGTGGGCAGGGTAGAGCTGATAATTTGTGTCTGGCGGGAGGCGTGCATGGGTAGTCCTTGCAGGGGCGGTGATCACTGCGTCCCCAGTGGTCAGCGCAACTGCCTAAAAAGCGGGAGACCCACGTTCAAATCTCGGCTGGATACACATTTTCAGATTTTCCCATTCGCAGTTGTCATATATTCTGTTAATAACCAATAATTTATCCGCAATTCTAAGAAATTTGCCAACCTAAGTTGCACTTCTGAACGCGGTCTAATTAATATGTGACAGTTGAAAATTTGTGCGGGACCGGGACTCGAACCTCTATTTTCTTCCTCTATTTTCGAGTGGTTGTTGTAAGTTCGCGGACATCCAAATTCGTACCTAGGCCGGACCAAAACTTCCATTTGTCGCAATTGCCTTCATCCCATTGTGCTCGCACACATAGTGTGATCCCCGCGACGGAGGCAGGCACTATTTCTACATCTACGTCTACATCTACATAGATACTCTGCAAATCACATTTAAGTGCCTGGCAGAGGGTTCATTAACCACTTTCATAACTTTTCTCTACCGTTCCATTCTCTAATAGCGCGCGGGAAGAAAGAACACCTAAATCGTTCCGTTTTCGATCTGATTTCTCTTATTTTATTGGGATGGTCATGTCTCCCTAAGTAGGTGGGTGCTAGCAAAATATTTTCACTTTCATAAGTAAAAGTCGGTGATTGAAATTTCGCAAACAGATCATGCCGCAATGAATAACGTCTTTCCTTTAATGATTTCCACCCCAATTCGTGCAACATTTCCGTGACGCTTTCCCCCCCGTAACGTCATAAAACAAAACGAGCTGCCCTTCTCTGAACCTTCTCAATATCTTCCGTCAGTCCCACCTGGTGTGGGTCCCACAAGGGGCAACAGTACTCCAGGAGAGGACGCACAAGTGTGATGTAGGCAGTCTCTTTGGTGGAGCTGGTGCATCTTCGAGGCGTTCTGCCAATGAAACGTAACCTTTGATTCGCCTTCCCCATAATATTTTCTATGTGTTCTCTCTAGTCAAAGTATTTAGGCCATCTGTGCCTGTCTTGTCATGCACATCTCAAGACGAATCGTGTCAGGTTCATTTCCGCCAGCAGGAGCTGGGTAAACCGAGCAAGGCTTTGTGAGTCTGGCTGACGGTAGCTCCTCCTGCTCGCAGTGCGCAGCGATTTGCGTGGGAGAGTGGTGCGCGGCCGCCAGTGCCATGTGTGGCTGTGTGGCTGGTGCTGAGGAGCGCCCACGCCGCCGCGCCGCCCACCGCCAAGGTCCCGCCGAGGCGCTCCCTGCTCCGCGGCGCGGCCTGCTTTCCATTTTCCACGCAAGTCGTGTAACGCGCGGTTACGTGAGCCTCTTGCAGATACCCGCCGCACACCTGCCGCAGCTACCGCTGCTGACGCTGTCGCGCGCCCGTGCCGTGGCAGGGCGAAACTTTGCAAACGAAGTGACTCTTTCTGGTTTGAACGTAAATGTAGGGGTATAAGAAGGCAAGAAGTGAAATACGCGATGAAGAAAGTGAAAAATGTGAAGGCAGTATGTACAGACCAAATCCCAATAGAAGCATGGAAATGTCTGGGAGAAAAGGGCATCGATATGCTGTAGGATTTAATGGAGATTTGGAAAACAGAAAGACTGGCAAGTGCGTGAAGAAGCAGTATACTGGTTTCCATATACAAAGGGAAAGGAGATATCCAAAACTGTGGCGATTGTGGACTAAGCTTATCTCTCACACGTGAAGACCTGGGATTTTTTTTCCAGGTAGATCTATGCATTGCGGTCGTTGGTTCATTTCGTTCATGGTTTTTAATTACAGAAGGCGTTGAGCCCCCTGAACGGGCGCGCTGAGTCACGGCGCCCGGCTCAAACTACTTAAACTTAGGTAAACTAACCTAAGGACAAACACACACGCACCCATACTCCAACGAGGACTCGAACCTCCACGGCGAGCAACCGCGCGCTCCGCAGCGAGACGCTTTAGACAGCTCGGCTACTCCACCGCGGCGGGATATGATCATTGAGAAGAGGCTGCGTCTAAAACTGAAGTATGCGAAGAACAGTTCTGCTTTATGCCGGGAAGAGGAACATCTGATGTAATATTTCCTCTTGAAACTCTTGCCCCTTTAATTCTGTGATTCTACTTCGAATTTTCTGTAATATTTGTACTTATATATTATTCCGTTACTGTTTCCTGTAAAGGCACTTGAAGGAGGCCAATAATTGCCTGAAATCGGTTGTTAATAAATCTGCAACCCTTGGTGGTTGTTTCCTTTTTTAACATAATTCCATTAAGGTAACTAAGTCGAATGGCATGAATGGGTGGGAGACCCCGAGCGGCAGGTTCAGCCGTCTAATTGGAAAGGTTGTCCCTATCTTTCGCGGCCGCAACCACCTTTCCTTCGCAAAGTGTAGGAACTGCGCTGAAGTATCTATGTTAAGTGCAACTGATCGTAATGGGTGCGTGTTGAAGATGATGGGAGAAAAGCTCCAAGAGTGCCGCCGAGCTTAACGTCCCCATCCGTCGGACCATGAACAGTGTCCCATGACCGGTGGTCTACGGGTAACGCAGTCGAGTGGAAACAGAAGGGTCGCCTTCGCAGCTCATTACCGCCACTTCTATCGCGAAGAAGAGCCTGACGTTGTGGCTTTGACAGAGGTTTCACAGACGATCCATCGTTCCTTGATGTTCAGGAGGCGGACTCTCTTTTAGATAACATTTCTACAGAATATGTCACTGATGCACTGGCCAAGGGAGCTCTTAACAGATCGCCAGGACCGGACGGACTGCCCTTAGAATTTTACAGGACTTTCCAACACTTCATGCTCACACGATGGAAAGAGATGTATCAGGAGATATTGTCCAATACGACCTCAACACCACCAGAATTTCTGGAAGGCATAATTATCCGCCGGCCGCGGTGGCCGACCGTCTGCGGCGCGCCAATCACAGTCTGCACGGCCACTACGGTCGGGGGTTCGAATCCCCCCTCGGGCATGGATATTCGTGCCGTCCTTAGCTTGTAAGTTTAGGGACTGATGACCCCGTAATTAAGTCCAATAATCTCTACAACCATTGGAACATTTGAACATAATTATCCCGATACCCAAAACCGCCGGAGGCAGACGACCTGACTGCTGTCGGCCGATCACGTTACTCCGATTTTAAGAGTTTTTTACGGATACTCGCAATGCGACTCAAGCGAGTCCTGCACCAAGTCCATTCACCCACACAGACGTCCTTAGATGGAGATACCAACATACAGTCAACACTATCTGATTACAGAGACGTCATCGCCACAGCAAGTCTGTCGACTGCAAGGAGCCATGATTTCTATTGTCTTCGACCACGCTTACGATCGCGTGAGTCACAATTTCCTCGCAAAGGATGGCTTTTCTACCGCTTTTGTCCTCATAATCATGCGCCTACTTCGTGGAGATTAGTCAAAGGTGATGCCTCCTATATGAAGCATGTTCATAAAAAAGGCCATTTTGAGGTGCGTGTGGCACAAGAATATTCTCTTATTGTCTGCATTGTCCACCCCACTTTTTGCAAAACTGTATTCAAGTACTACGTTGGGTTTCTTGTGACTTTCATTGGAAACTGAGTCATCCACAAACTGAGTGAAAAATATCCAGTTTTATTTTTCTTTGGGACATATCTGATCACTGCTGACCCATCTGAGAATATAAATTTCGATGAACAAATTTATCTACCTTTTTCAGTTTCCATCATTCCAAGAATGTCAGACTTTCTTGCTCTCAAAGTGAATGTCATAGAAACGTTCTACTTCAGCAAATATTCTGCCGTTGGTACAGACGTAAAAAAGTTGTCTGCTGTCACACCTCCTCCACATCAAAACATTGGTTTCATTAAGTCACATACTAGTCGGTGTCCCAAACTCTTCACATGCTCGTTACCTGGAAGCTTCCCGGACTTGCATGTTGTACAAATATGATGTCTTCATGTCTGCAGCTGACCAGACCTTGATCGCGTATTTTGCTGATTTGGACTTCACATATTGCTTCATTGGGCGTCTGACCAGAAATGCGAGTAGCTGCTCATCCACTGTAATGTCTTCAAATGGTTGGATAAGCTTCTTACAATTTTCTACAAACCAGTTCCAAACATCACGTATGGCTGCACGTTTATCATTTTCCATTTGCTAAGCACGTGTTGCTTTATCGTCAAACTTGATAAACTGAAGAATATGTGCAAATCGATTCCGTGAGATGTCAGCAGTGAAAATGCCCGACGAATGCCTTCCTCTGTTGTCCACATTTCGGAAACTGATTCCCTTCGGTAACGGAGAGCTGCAGCAATAAGTAGCACACCAAAAACGCACTCAGTTCGACAGAACCTACGTCTGTTCAACTTCTCATTCGGGTCACAGCAGCATTTCCACTGTTATGCTAAACAACAAGTGACACTTCAACATTGTGAAGGTGCATATACGGTAGTGTTTTCTATTTTGTCATCAAAGAACATATTAAAAACATCAGACATCGAGGTTGCGAGTTCACTTGCTTCTTTGGTCCAATGTTACATTGGTGACGACGAGTCACTGGAGGAACAGAACTTGTCCAATTTCTTCCTGACTTTGCATGAACTTATCTCCATCATCGGAAACATCAGAATATACGCCGGCAATGTCACTTCAATATCATCTTGCGATTCTGATGCATCTCGATCTGGAATAAAAACCTCATCCGATTCGCTCAAGGCATCTTCCGGGTCACTGAGATCAGTTTCATTCAGCATCCGAAGAATTACATCTATGATATTTGCTTGTGGGTCATTTTCATAAATTTATAGAGCTGTATGACTGAAAAATGGAAGAAAAATATATTTGTAACGTAGTCTACCAAGTCCCGCCAGGACCCCAAGTATTTTTTTAACACATCATAGTTGTAATTGAACTATGTATCGTAAATGGATGCAAGACACACATAAAAATCGAGAGTTAGTTGGTTTTTATAGTTGCAGAAGTATCACAAAAACACTCACTGAGGTTCTTGGTGTGTTAAAGGTTAAAGAAGAAAGTTCGATGTACCTCTTACCTTTTTGCCGCGGTGGATTAGCCGTGCGTACTGGGGCGCCGTGCGCTGCGGTGCGCGCGGCCGTTCGCCGTCGGAGGTTCGAATCCCCCCTTGGGCATGGGTGTCTATGGTGCCCTTAGATTAGTTTACCTTAGTTTAAGTAGTTTATAAGCTACGGACTAATAACCATGTAGTTGGCTCCGATAGATTTACAAACAAATCTTACCTTGTTAACCATAAACTTGCATAGTAAAAAACAAGATCAAAACCAAATGGTAAAATGGAATGTTATGAGGAACATCAGGGTCAGTACGAAGAGTAGTTTGTCATCTTACTCGTCATATTTTAGAGTAGCCACTTTTTTATTGGTAGCTTTTGTCGTTATACAGGGTGATTTATACCTTCCCGTACAAACTTTAGCGATAGATCGATTAGAGTGTTTTTCAACCTTTTTGAATATGCGACCCCCTTACAAATAAAAAATATTTTGGCGATCCCCTTCCCCGAGTTGGAAAATTAATATGTGTGGGATTTAAAACGTAGCAAATTTAATTCGCTTCTGTTCGCACAACTTCCACGTAACGAAAAAAGTACCGTATTATACATGGAAAATCTGGTAGAAGGCGACCTCGAGGAAGATCAGTTTGGGTTCAGGAGAAATGTAGGATCACGGGAGGCAATACTCACTTTACGGCTTATCCTAGAAGATGGATTATGAACGAGCAAACTTACATATCTTACTTTTGTCGATTTAGAGGAGGTTTTTGTCAATGTTGATTGGAATAAACAAGTTCTGGAGCAAGCAGGAGTAAAATATAGGAAGCGTAAGGTTATTTATAACTTGTACAATTCCAGACAGCGGTTGTCAGAGTTGAAGGGCATGCAAGGGATGCAGTGGTTGGGAAGGGAGTAAGACAGGGTTGTAGCCTTTCTCCAATATTATTCAATTTTTAAATTGAGCAAGCTATAAAGGAAAGCAAGGAGAAGTTGGAATTGAAGTTCAGGGTGAAGAATTAAAAACATTGCGTTTTACCGACGACATAGTAATTCTGTCAGAGACAGCAAAGGACATAGAAGAGCAGTTGAACGGAATGGACAGTGTACTGAAAGGTGCATATAAGATGAACATTAACAATAGCAAAACTAGGGTAATGGAGTGTAGTCTAAGAAAATCAGGTGAAGCTGAAGGAATTAGATTAGGTAACGAAACAATAAAGGAGATAGATGAGTTTTGTTACTTGGGCAATAAAATAACAAATGATGGTCTCAGTACAGAGGATATAAAATGCAGAATCGCAATGGGTAGAAAAGCGTTCTTGAAAAGAGAAATTTGTTAATATCGAATATTGATTTAAGCCTAAGGAAATCGTTTCTGGAGGCATTTGTTTGGAGTGTTGCCTTGTATGGGAGTGAGAATGCGGACATGAAGAGGATAGAGGCTTTTGAAATTTGGTGCTACAGAAGAATGCTGAAGATTAGGTGGGTGGATCACGTAACGAATGAGGAGGTACTGGACAGAATTGGGGAGAAAAGGAATTCCTGGCACACCTTGACTAAAAGAAGGGATCGATTGGTAGGACACATTGTTAGACATCAAGGAATTGTGAATTTAGCGTTGGAGGAAAGTGTGTGGGGTAAAGACCAAGAGATGGATACAGTAAGCAGATTCAGACATATGTAGGTTGCCGTTCTTAAAGTGGAGATGAAGAGGATTGCTCAGGGTAGGGTGTTGTGGAGAGCTTCATCAAAACAGGACTGAAGACCACAACAACCACATTGTACATTATAGGATGATTTTTAAATTTTGTTGTTGGATGGAACAGATTATCATAATTTGTTGGATAACGAATGTTACGCATTGCAGGCAAGACGCGGAATGGAATTATCCCCGGTATGGATGTTGGTATCGTAGAGTACATTTGCAAATTACTAGATATTTTTTTCGAATTTCTCATAATTACTGACTACATCTTGTTACTTTAACTTTCGATTAGTTTCTGAAAACAGTTTTCTGGATAATTCGTTCCTTCATCGTTAAGACGGTGTACTGCTTATGATTAACAACGAATTCCTCCACGTATTTCAATATAAGTTTTAATTTTATTAGGCTTATGATTTGTGTTACGAAACCTTCGTTTTCAACATGCATTGGGATGGTTGTGTTATAATACAACTTCATAATTCCGTCATTGCGACTCACTAAAGAAAACAAGTCGGTTCGCATACCAAAAAATAAAAAAATAAAAAAAATAATAAAAAAATTAGAGACTGAAAAACAATGGATTAGAGGATACGGAACAAAAATAGGTTTAATGTACGTAAATCCGGAAATGCACGCTTTCTATGCTAGAAGCCGTTGTTCAGTCATTCTTTGTTGTAGCAACTGCAGTACAAAACACGCGTTACCATACTGTTACTGTTATAGTACACACGGTTTCCTCCTAAAGAGTGGTGTTCCTCCTCATACGGCTTGCTCTAGCGCCCTTTCCTGCCATACTGATTGATAATGTTGCGTCCGATTCACTTCTATTGCTGACTCGCCGTGTAGTTGGTGCGGTACAGCGTTGAACAGAATGCTTCAATATTCGAATCGCGCGTACTGACACGGTGTTTACTTACGAAAAGACAAACAACAACGGACGGCAGGCAGCAAGGTTGTATTGGACCGCCCCCCGCCGACAACAATCACAGAATTCAATATTTGCAATAGCGTATCGCAGTTTGCCTGAGACAGGGTTGTTAAACGAAGCAGGAAACCATGAAGGATGAAGCCCAAATGTCCTGACACTAGACCTGAAGCAAAATGTGATTTACACTGTGGAGCTGCGCAGAATGGCCGCGTGGTGTGAGGCGTCATGCAACAGACCGAGGGGTGATTTCCGCTGGGGATTCGAGTCCTCCCTCGGGCATGGGTATGTTATTGTCTTTGCGTAAGTTAAATACGTTGTTTTCTGGTGGCAGTCTACAGTCGATATGTAATTTGAAAAAAAAAAGTAATGTTTGCATTTTACAGTTTTCCAATGTTTATAAGCGTACTGAACCAAAGTCCTATGGTCATCAGTCTATAGACTTACAATCTACTTAAACTAAGAAAATATCCTTCTTGTGCCCAGAGCTGTAAAATAATTTAACCAGTAGAGCATAGAAAATAAAATTAGTTTACAGCTCTGGGCACAAGAAGGATATTTTCTTAGTTTAAGTAGATTGTAAGTCTATGGACTGATGACCATAGCATTTTGGTTCAGTACGCTTATAAACATTGGAAAACTGTAAAATGCGAACATCGAGTGCCATGCCGTTGGCCCCCCAGTACAGGGCACATTCTCAATGAAAACTGTTACTACCCACTGTATGGTGACAAACAAATGTCAACATTGGTGCAGCCTGAGTGTGTAGGCAGGGATAAATGGCGACAGTATTTTGGGATCAGTCTTATTTCCACGTGGTCTAACAGGCCGCAACTGTCGGCGTTTCTTTCGAGAGAACTTCCCTCCCTGCTGGAAAAGTTCCGGTGAGGAATCGAAGGGTTATGTGGCTGCTACACTATGCTGCTCCAGCCCACTTCGGTGTTAATGTCCGAACACATCTCAATCGTGACTTATCTGGTTGAGGGTTCGGAGAAGGAGGTCCCTTCGTATCTTCTACTCTTTCAGTGATCGCAACCTGTGCGATTTCTGTTCAGGAGCGGTCCAAAAAGTATCACGTACGCAGAGCCCATTTCAGAAGTGGAGCCCGCAGTCTCTGTAATATAAGGGTTGGAACTTAAATAGTGGCAACACCGCTGTGGAGACACTATGCAATGGAAACTACTATTGCCGCTGATAGCACACGTTGTTGACATACCTGCCTTACCTCCGGGCAAATGGACTCACCCGTCCCACGTCATTGGCGTGCGCACAATCGAGAGAAACACAGTCACTTGTGAGCGACCGGTCTAACGTAACGGTGTCACTATGTTTTCGAAATACGAACAACGGAGTTGGATCAAGATTTAATGTGACAAAGGTCGTACAGCACGACATAAAGGTCTTCAAGAGGCGTGCAGGGAATCGACATTGCCGTACAGAACAGTGACACGTTGGGTAAAAGCCTTCAACGAAAGTCAGCAAATTGTGGCAGACATACATCGGGCAATATTACTGTTCGTTTCTGGAGCATTACCTGCTTTCAGCTTTGCGAAAGAAGCGACAACACTTTCTGCGCAACCCATCCAGCATTTTGCATACAGCGCAAGATGTGGCTGCTCCTTTCGGTCGATGGGACTGGGAAGTACTGTACCATCCACCATACTCCTCGGACTTGTGACTTTGATTTTATTCCGAAGATGGAGGAACCACTTCGTGGCATTCGCTTCAGAACTGTTCCAGAGATTCGACAGGCAGTAGACCACTCCATTCGCACACGCTCTGAAAACGCTATACTACGCCTACCACATCAGTGGCAACGGGTTCTATACAACGCTGGTGACTAAGGAGAGTAAAGATGTAACGCTTTTGTATCGGTTGTGAATAAACAGTTGTCACTATGTAAGTTCCAACCCTTGTGCAATCAATTTTCTCTAGTATGGAAACCATGCAGATCCGGACATACGTTCTCTTTTTTCCGTATGCTCTCTTTAATCAATGTCTACAGTTTGCACACAAAAAAATCCCCCTGTATTAGAAACGGTGTTGAAAGTGAATTGTAGTTGTGTGACACGGTGAACTCCCGCGATGTTTGTAGGAATAATGGCATGTTGCAGCCGCTCGATGTGCCTTTCTGTAGTCCGCTATACACTTCTTATAGCCAACGGTGCGATTATTTAGTATCTAGCTCTGGATCTAGAGAGGTAACAGGAATATTTGACAAAGCGTGCTTTAATGTGAGTACAGAAACAAGTGAAAGAAGCCAGTCTCGGAGAAGATAGGTTTGGATTCAAGAGAAACGTACGAACACGCGAAACTCTTCGATTAATGTCAGAAGATAGATTAAGGACAAGGAAAACATACGTTTTAGTTCTTAGATCTGAATAAAGCTTTTGACAATGTTGAATATACTAAATTTTTTCTATAGCTGAATGTATCAGGGATAAAATTTTGGGAGCGCAAAGCTACATACAAGTACAGTAATACAGAAACATATTAGTTATAAGTAGACCGCGGATTCTTAGGTTAAAGGGTATTCTTTTCACGAATTCCTAGTTACAAATAAACTTGTACTTAAGCGTTTCATGACTAAAACCTAAACAGCTAATTTTATAGCACTTAAAATAACCTATTTCGACAGTAATGCCTATTTCAGCTTTAAAACCTCAAAAGGCACTTATTCCTTCCTATTTAAAAAGACGTGCTTCGAAAATTTAAAAATTAGAAACACCGAAGTCAGTATTTGAAAATAAAAATGTGCTGCTATTGGTCTGTGCCCTCAGAGTTAGTGTTGTGTAAAAATTACTGTCGGCTTATACGAACCTACTGCAAAGAAAACGGAAATATGTTTTGGAGTCTTGCATATGGAGTTCTGTAGGTGAAACCATAGTATATTCAAAAGCTGATTGTTGGGAGGCTACACCCAGCTACGCCATCCAGAGATTATTTGAATTGTTCAAAGCATAGCCCCCAGACTGAAGAACAAACAGCTGCACACCTTGTCAACACTTGGAAGATGCTTCTGGCTTTGAAAGATGCTACAAAAAACGAAGATCCCTCGGTTCAGGGGATTTAGTTTACAGTAGAGTCAACTGCACATTTATGGCGACATTTAGTTACGAATTATGTGGCTCAGGTAGACCTATCTACGAGAATATTGCTTTTATGAAGGAAGTGGAACATAAGTCAAGTGTTAGTGAAGTGGGACAATACGAAATGGGAAACGTTCAACAGGTTTTCCAGAAAAAACACCGAGCTGAAGGGCCTCTGCAAAACACCCAGTTCCAGTAAATGCTCCATCCCTGTCCTAAATGTACCGAAAGTGAATTTCGTCCCCAACACATCCGTTGATGTAGAACGTTCATTCCCGGCATAGCGTGGCTTTTCTCTGGAAAATCTACAAAAGATTTCAGTCATTTACTGTGAAACCGTCAGCGTGTTAGAAAGCACTGGTTGATTCAGAATTTATGAAATTGTAAAGGCCAATTACATGTATTTCAAAATATGGCTTCCGATCTGCATTGTATTTTTCACTTCGGAAACTGTAAATATTTGGTGTCAGTTTAATCACTAATGATGTGTGATTTTTTAAATTGTAAACGATTCAAAATTGGCTCAAAAGTCAACACAACGTATATTACTTTATGTTTATTTCATCTGATGAATTCTTTTAAGGGCCTATTTTAGATTTTATTTAGTCTAAATGAGGTAAAGGAACCAATGGGTTAACTTCTCCCGTCACTCGCAAGTTTTTTAAAATATGAACATATTTTTGACGTATGCCTCTGCCCACTCACTACTCGCGGCATGTCACCGATTCCCGAAAGTTAAAGTTTGGTGTGAAGAAAGGATCATTGGCCGTCATCGCCTTAATTACATATTTACAGGAACAGACGCCACATACATATATAATTCACTAATATTTCTTCTGTCTGATTATCACGGATTATTTTCCTACCTTTTTTAACATTTTGTTTACAATCCCTTGTCACACGAAAAGGGAAAAGAACTCCAGGAGGTTTGAGGAAAATGAAATTGTTTTGAGGACTGGTCATTTAACGCGATCTTATTTCGTAGATACGTAAGGCTAATATCACTCTTGCGCCGGACTGACGAAATACGGAAGTGTTCGAGATTACACTTCCGTCTTGTGGTTTCATCCACTTTAACCCTGTGATACGTAGCACGTTTTCTCAGAACCTCTTGGTCAAGCGTAAGCGTTGATTGTAGGATACTGGGTTACTACACGTGTCATGCTAATTAAATATTAGTAAACATAAACGTCGTCCAATACATTCGTAGCCCTTAGCAACATTCGACATGCACTCTAGCAAGATACCTTAGCGAAGTTTCTCGCGGGCTTTGAGGTGACGATGACGATCGTATGGCATTTATTGGCTTGGAAACCACCAGCTGTGGTTCGGCCACCTTTTTGCAAGTCTTTTTAGTTGACATCACTTCGTCGATGATGAGGAAATGATGATGAGATCAACATACAACACCCAGTACCCTCCCTGAATACAATCCTGGCCCCTCTGCGTGGTAGTCAGTGCTTGCCCCGCACATTGGTACAAAGGCATACGCGGTGCACTAGATGGCAATAACATTTTAGCTGCCCATGCAGTTGCAGGTAAATCGAGCGCGAGGTCGCATAGCGCTTGGCAGTGATACGTAACTATATTCTGACTCTACTGTATTTGTGTATGTGTGATACAGTGAAAGTAAGTGGACATTTTACACCAGACTGAATTACATCTGAAATATCACATTCGTATACAATTTAGCCAATTGTTACCCAAGAAAGGTACACTATCTCCATTACTCATTGTCTTCCGTGAGCTAAGTGCTATATTTTGTCCCCCTGTGAAAAGAAAATTAAACGGCGATTTATATTGGTAAAAATATGCAACCAGCTTCTTCTTTTGAAGTTTCTTGTATCGTTTGTTACTAATTTTCGAGCCACTGCAAGTTCATCATCAATAGATAACTTGCAGGAGCATTGTATTATCTTGCACCAAGTGTAGTAGGTTCACGCTATGGTGGTGGTCCTGGCAAAATTAATGAACTTTAGTAATTGGGAACAGACAGAAATGGAATAAAACGTCAGGTTCTTTTATTTTATGTACTTACTGTGTTTTACTGTATTGTACTAGGACACTGACAAGGTTCGCCGCGGTGGAGTAGCCGAGCGGTCTAAGGCGCCTCGATGCGGAGCGCGCAGTTGCTCGCCGTCGCAGGTTCGAGTCCTCCCTGGGGCATGTGTGTGTGTGTGTGTGTGTGTGTGTGTGTGTGTGTGTGTGTTGTCCTTAGGTTAGTCTACCTTAGTTTAAGTAGTTTGTAAGCTACGGACTGATGACCACGCAGTTTGTTCCGATAGATTTACAAACATTTTGTATACTGACAAGGTTCACACTTGATAGAATGTTGCTACACTTGGCGTCGCAATTTTTCACATAACGTAAACACTCGATGTGAGTGGAAAGATGATGATATAGTAGATGCCACACATCGCTAAGTGAGATGTAATGTATCCAATAAATATATGAGATTAAATTTTATTTTACACATACTACAGAAGTTTGCTAGTTTGTTGTTGCAGTAACAGTAAACAGAGTCATACATTAACCAATATGAGAATAAAGGGTGAAACAGTGAAATATTTACAAAGTGGTTACAGAATGACTAATGTGGCTATGTCAATATAAACTGATTAAACTATAAAAGGAGATTGACTATTATGCAAAAAGACATGTTACATTACTAATAGAATATGACCTATGAGGGGGAGGGGAGAGTGGATCTTGTTTGGTGGCTTAGTGCTAAAATGTCTTGGAAGTTAGGGAAGAAAAAGTTATGTGCTGACTGTTTGTTCATTGAGGATTTTGTGACGTGACTTACGTTTGTGGATGTAAATCTCGAATTGATCAAAGAGATCCATGTTTAGCCTTTTATCAGCAATATGTACTACAGAATGATTTGATGTTAACAGTGCGGTGTTCGTAATGAGCAGTGTGTGATGCAAAGCTGGAGTTGCTTAAGTTTGAGTATAAGGACATACATATGTTCCTTGTAGTGGGTTGAAAATGGTGTCCCCTCATGTTTGTCACACATAAAAGCAAGAGCATGCGAGTTCAAGTATGCCAGACTTAAGGTACAATTCGTCAGTGGGCTTTTTATCGTGGACAACTTTATTTTGTAATTTGTCTGTGTAGAAATGGGCTGATAAGATTTATAGTTTTATATGACACCTTGCCTAGATACGGGAGTCTAGCAAATTTGGAAATTTCCTTCATTGGTTGTAATGGTGATGGTGTATGATTTAGTTTACTTTTTGTCTTTTGAACTATGGTGTCTATATGTCTAAGACGGTATCCATTGTTATGATTTATAGGTTTGAGTAAGTTAATTTTCTTACATGCAGTTGCATCACTAATTAGTGAATAAAAATATCCATAAAAACGATTGCAAATATTTGCCAAAATAAATAGCTAATTTACACCATAGCTGCATTTCGTAATCCAACACAGATATTTAGAAAATGAATCTTCCACTATATATATGTATAAATGTTCAAATGTTTGTAAAGTCTATGGGACTTAACTACGGGGTCATCAGTCCCTAAACTTACAAACTACTTATGAACTAACTAAGACTAAGGACGGCACAAATATCTATGCCCGAGGGGGATTCGAATCCCCGACCGTAGTGGCCGTGCAGACCGTGACTGAAGCGCCTCAATCTCCTCGGCCACCGCGGCCGGCTATATATATATACTGCTCAAAACAATGAGGGGAATAGGTAAGATATCATATACAATACACATATGGTAACGTATTTTATTTTGATATTAATATGTGTGATACAGTACGGTATTTTGCTGTCTCAGCTATTTACTTGACGTTTAGATGGCGTTCACTTAGTACGAGGCACCATGGGACTAACATAGTGAAAAAGTCATTCTCGTTGTCCTCTAATATGGTGAGTGATCATCTCGGTCATCCAGTAAGTTGGCAGTATGAGGTTATCAATTAGTTCTTGAGGGATAGTTGACCGTTCTTCCATGAGTGCAACATCCCGCTCTGCAACGTTGTGGGAGGTGTTAGGCTGGCTGCAATGCCTCTGCCAAGTGCATCCCAGACACGCTTAATCGGATTAAAGTTCGGTGAACAAGTTGGCCACTCCATTCGTTCAATCCCCTCAGCTTAAAGCACGTTGTCCACCAGTGCAGCTCTGTGGAGACGAGCGTTATCGTCCTCCTGATGAGGGAACGACAATTGCCCAGCTGAACACGAAATCTTGCCTAATCTGTCAACAGAACTCGGTGCCATCCATTACGACTCCAATCCTGATGTTTGTCCAGTTTCTGCTGCAATCGTCACAAACACACACACACACACACACACACACACACACACACACATACACACACACACACACACACACACACACACACACACACATAAATAGGGTGAGTCACCTGACATTACCGCTGTATATATTTCGTAAATCACATCAAATACTGACGAACCGATTCCATAGACCGAACGTGAGAAGAGAGGCTAGTGTAATTGGTTAATACAAACCATAAAAAATTCACGGAAGTATGTTTTTTTTTTTTTTAGACAAACCTACGTTTATTTAAATTGAACCCCGTTAATTTTATTAGAACATCTGAACATATAAAAAAACGTAATCAGTGCCGTTTGTTGCATTGTAAAATGTTAATTATATCCGGAGATATTGTGACCTAAAGTTGACGCTTGAGTACCGCTCCTCCGCTGTTCGATCGTGTGTATCGGAGAGCACCGAATTAAGTAGGGATCCAAAGGGAACGATGATGTACCTTAGCTACAGAAGAGACTAGAACAGCACATTACGTCCACATGCTAACACCTTTATTGGTCTTTTTCAGTGACGCACGTGTACATTACCATGAGGGATGAGGTACACGTTCACACGTGGATTCCGTTTTCAATTACGGAGTGGAATAAAGTGTGTCCCGACATATATATATATATATAGTTGGAGATGAGGGATTTTCAAGCAAATTTTGTTGTGTAAGTGGATTGGTGCAATAGTAGTAAAACGCACTGGCTAGCATTTGCAGACAGCAGGATCGGATTTGAATTTCATTAAATTGCGTCATTTCATGATGTCCGTAGAAATTTTAAATTATTAATTATCAAATTTCTTTATTTTGAATAATTTGGTTTAAATCATCATACGTCGTTGTGCTTATTGCTGAGCGTTTTGATCCCACGAAGCAAGCGTCTCTATCCCAGACGGTTGCTAGTTTCTCTTAGTGCCTGCTGAACAGGTAGACCTAATATCTTCTTAACCTGTTACATCGATCTGCTCACGCTCTTGGTCTCGTGCCCTCGAACTTTCCTTGCAAGATTATTTTCTTGATTTTCTCCATCTCTTCTCACTATGTGGCCAAAGACACGTTTACTCTATAAGAAAGGCTGTTAGAGATCTCCAGTTGTTTGAAAATGGACACATTTGTTGTTCTTTCGGCCCATTTTATGAGTAGTATCCTTCGCCAGCACCAAAGCTCAAAAGCATCAATGCGCTGTTTGTCTCTGGACTTGAGTGTTCATGTTTCGCAGCCACACAGGAAGACAGAAAACACGAGTGTTTCAACTAGCCAGATCTTTGTGCTACTTGTTATTGCTCTGCTCTGCCAGATCTTGTTGAGCTTCTTCGTAGCAACTCGCCCTAGTGTGATCCGTCTTCTTATGCCATCTTCACAACGTCCCGTGCAGCAGATTGTTGACCCAAGATACATGAAATGCACGACTTCCAGTTTCCTTTAATCGACCTTTAAGCTTGACCTGTTTTTCTCGATCAGTTATCAAGAATTTGGACTCGTTGAGGTTGATGTCTCATCTATATGCTACACTAATGTCCTTTATTTTTGTTAGTAGTTCAGTAAGTTCAACTTCAATGTTGACTAAACCATCAGCAAAACGGAGGTTGTTGATAGTTCTCCCACCAATTGAGATGCCTTTGGACAGACCAACAAGACCTTACATAACGACATATTCTGCATAGATGTTGTGCAGTTACCTGCCACAACTTTTCCCAGACAACACAGTCAAAGGCTTTCCTACAGTCAAGGAAGCAGATGAAAACAGGGACACACAACTCTCGTGATTTGTCTGTTATTTGTCTTCTGCTCGCGAAGTTCCATTCCTTTCAACAAAACCTGCTTGTTCTGTGGATGTGAGGCTGAATTCGACAAAAACATTGCTTTGAAGCGGTGGAACACGCTTGTGATTAATATATATGTATACTAACATACAAAGGACTGAAAAAGAAAAGCTTCAAACATTATTAACAACTAGCTAACCCGTCCCGCCCTGCGACTTGGCACGGGTAACATTTAAACGTCTTTAACTCGAGAACCATTGAACGTATCGTGATGATGTTTCTTTTAAATTGTAGCGCTCATAAAAATCTAAAATAAAGTCCGGGAGAGCACATGTCTAGCTGTTATAGATTCCCCACAATCACTATTTATGTAGTCTGAAGCTATCCGGCGCCAGCGCCTTAGGAGAGAAAAATAGTACATATGCTTCACTAGTAAAAGTTAGACATGTCGTATTGCGTACTTTCTTTTTAGACCTTTGTGAAATACAATTTAAAAGAAACCTCATCACGATACGTTCAGTAGTTCTTGAGTTATAGAAGGATAAAGGGATAGACAGAGATAAAATGTGCTTTATATAATACTAGCTTAAACCAGCGGCTCTGCTCGCGGTTGGTTGATTGTGATAGTTAAGCTATCTTTCAGTAGTGTGCTATGAGACTGGTTTTGAAGGATGAAATTAAATATAACACCTTCTTTGGAAACAAACATTTTTAATCACTTGATGTAATGCGCGAAACGTCAAATCAATTTTTTAAAGAGATGTATTAAAAGAAATTTCTTATTTACTGCTTTACTTATTTATTCTAATATTTCCTTATTCGTATGCTTATCCTTACAGAGAAAGAGCTGAAGACATTGTAGGACGCATAGACCAAAGATATGGTCTGTGGCAGTACGTTTCGCTGTATGTAACATCCTTGCTATAGAGTCGCAAACGTCATCGCTGGCCTTCAGTCCGAATTTTTTTATAATTTGACGACTTTCAACCACCGTATCTTCCACCCCCTTATAGCTATCGGCATGAAACTGCTATGGTGTACAACGGGAGACTTCGGACAACAATTACACACAGACCATTCGTTTGCGTTCTGTAGTTTTCGCTGCAGAGCGAAATATTAACACACACACACACACACATAGAATTTTATATACACCGATAACTTTCCATCCCAATATACTCCACCCTTTTATCATTGTCAACCTTCAAGCAACTATGCAACCAATAAAACCATTTTCAAAGAGTAAATATAATTTTCAAAGAGTAATTATTGTTCCGCATTTCGCGTTATATTCTTTAAATTATCTATCAGATCGCTACAACCTTCCTCGGGTATAAATCAGTAACTGTACAAATATTTAAGTCTCTGCGTCTTGTCGTTTGGACGTCATAATCGTACACCGAACTGACATTCACATTAATATATATAAATAAATAGCTATCCGATCGCCCTAAAACCGTGCCTAAAGCCTTCCCCTGGTAGACATTAGTAACTGTACAAATTTTTAGCTCTTTATGTCTTGTGGTTCAGACGCGATAAACGTACACCGAACAGACATTCATAGATATAGATCATAACTTCGCAGCGACGTTCCCTTGCTGTGAAAACGTTGCTAGTAACTTCTAAGTTGCTTTTGGAAACCGATGGTAAAAAATGCCTTCCGTCTTGCGTCCACTGTTATTGCACTCCGCAACAGCACAACACGAAGTATTCTTATTCGTAATTACCGAAAGAATATATGGAAAAATTGTTTCCTAATACAAGAAAGCTACTTTCTATCCGAAACTTAACAGGTCACGAAACGAGCGAGCGCAAAACACAACTTCCTGCTCGCACTTTTCGTAAGGGGACTGCGGCAACTGCTCGGCGCAGAAGCAAAGCGCACGAGTCAAATTTACACCCCCCCCCCCCCCCGAGTCTGCACTGCAACCATCCACTCCTCTCAGACTGCCGCTCGCCACCGTTGCACCCTCTCTTCATAGCACCGCCAACCAATCACTCACGCAGTACTCCCGAAGAGGACATATAAGGCGCGAGAGGATGATCGCTGGACGCCATAGTTCAGAAACATCATAAAAGCGGTTCGATGAACCCTCCGCTATGCTCTTCAATGTGACTTGCAGAGTATTTATGTAGATGAAGATAAAAAAAAAAAGACGGAGAGTGTTATGTAAACGAGAAATAACTGATTTTCGAGGTTTTATATACACAGATAAGTGAGAGATGAATCTTTCACACAGTACAAAAGACAGATAACGAGTTCCATAAGTTACTAATTCTGGAATAAAAGTTATTAGCCAATATCACTTTTCTACACTGAAGAGCCGAAGGAACTTGTACAGGTGCCCAATACCGTGTAGGGCCCCCACAGAAGTCCCGTAACACGACGTCGCCTGGACTCGACTCTTGTCTGAAGTAGCACTGGAAATAACACAGTGCATCCTGCACGGCTGTCCGTGATACCGGAAGAGTACGACGGAGTGGAAGTCTATTCTGAATAACACCAGGCATCCCAGATTCGCTCAATAGTGTTCGTGTCTGAGACGTTTGGTGGCCAGCGGAGGTGTTGAAACTCTGAAGTGTGTTCCTGTCTGAACGTGTGGGTATCGCATTGTCCAGCTAGAATTTCCCAAATCTGTTGGAATGCACAATAGACAGGAATGGGTGCACACTCAGTACCTTCATACGCACAACTCCGTTAATCATTAATTAACTATCTTTTTGAGTAACGTATTAAGTTAACTTAAAAAAAAAAGTTAACGGACTCTTTAACTTCCGTTAATTTGCCGTAAGTCCGTTAATCCGTTACTTTTGTACCCACTTCTTGAGAAAAAGTCTTGCCGCGTAAATTATGCTCATTTTAGCGCAGGTCCCTTCTGTATGAGGCTACGCCCAGGCTATGGGTTGAATCACTTCCTGGAAGCGCGCTGTTGATCTTCTGAATGGTGCAGCCGAGACCCGAATAGCACAGAGTAACATATATTTGTCTGTGCCACAAGTTAGCGCAAGCGTGCTCCAGCTGAGGTAACAACGCAACTCTGCATATACCTGCGCTGAGTGTATCTAGGAAGGAAGAAAGACTAAGAGTTTAACGTCCCGTTTCCGTGGTCTTTACTCGACGGCAGTAGGTTCTTGCTTGTTAAGTTCCCGTTAAGTGCACCTTTTGCTAGTGGAAGTAATCTGAATGACGAAGAAGATTTGTGTGTGAAAATGTTATCATAGGCTCAACAGTTGATGAAAATCCGTGGCCACGTCTAAGTGATTTTGTTGTTTTTATATCTAGATCGGGAGAACAAAGTCTTTTGAACTGTAAGTTGTGCCTTCCGAAAAAATCAACTATTAAGGCTCACGCCTCGACCTTAACAATCTTTAACAGAGCATGAGAAGATGCCATAAATTGGAGTCTCTACAGTTTGAAGAAAGAATCGAGGAAGGTTCGGGTCGAGGAAAGTCCAACAAGAATGTTAATATTTTGCATTCCGATATAGACTGAAGCGCCAGTAGTAGTACTTCTCCTAAAAAAAAAAAAAAAATACGATAGATAGCCATCGGGGAGTCTTATGGCATTGCAGCAACTTGCAACGGTGTATCCCAAAATAGTGTGGATCAGTCAAACTTCTTCGTTTGCAACATGACACCTTTATATGTCATCGAAATGAAGGTGTTTAAGAAGTAAAGCCGAAAGTCTAGTGACGATTTTACACTATAGTATGTGATTAGACATCATTTGCTTACGCTCACGGCCGACTGCCACGATAGAGTGGCCGAGTAATACTTGTTTTTATTTATACTCCAAGCCCTATTTAAACTTGCGTATTCAAAACATTTTTCTTCAATATCAGATAGGGTAACACGTTTTTTTTAATTGCTGATTTCAATGATATAACAACATAAATATATAAATTCGGAGACTGAAGGCGATTTCTCGTGGCTGCACAATACTGTTACGACTTAACGATTAACGTTAACTTCCGTTAAATTGTCCGCCGAGTAACGCTTTGTTTAACGAAGTTAACTTTTTTAGTGACGGATTAATGATTAATGACGATAACATTTTGATTAATGGTGCCCAGCTCTGGCTGTAAGAATGGTTATGCGACTGATGATAGTTGTGCTAAAACGAAATTGCTAAACACTGAAATTCTTTTACCAAAGAGGACGAAGCAAATACTCCAGAATTCGAATCAAGAACAGCTGTCAGCATGCATTATTTAAAAATAAAGCAACTTAAATCAATAATTTCGACAAATTGCAGCCCCACAAGTTGCTCTAAATTAATTACAATTTTTTTTATCTAGATTTCGACCACACTACGTAGGTCATCATCAGAAATGTAAAATTACCACATGAGAGTGATGAATGCTCATGTTGTATAAAGAATTAAAAACCAATATGCTAGTTATTGGCTACCAGTCTGAACAAATAAAAATTCTTAACATAGTGGAAATCGCTAAGGGGCTGCCGATGTGCTAGCAAATCAAGGCGGCATTCTTTACACGAGCACTCCTGTAAAAGTCTCATATGGTAATTTTACATTTCTGATTATAATCTCCGTAGTGTGGTCGAATTCTAGATAAAAAAATTTTGTAATTAATTTAAAGTAACTTGTGGGGCTCTAATTTGACAAAATTATTTTACATCCAGTTGCTGCATAACAAGGCCATGTTCGAAATTGCAACTTTAATCACTTAACAGAAGTAAGTCCCGCGGTCTCGATTGTATACCAATTAGGTTCCTTTTAGAGTAGCTATCATATACAACCGCTAGCTCAGCGAAATATCCGTACACAAAGACAGAAAGGTTGCACGGGTCAGTCCAGTATTCAAGAAAGGCAATAGGAGTGATCCACAAAAGTGCAGGCCAATATCATTGACGTCGGTTTGCAGCAGAATATAAGAACATTCCTCAAACATTGTGAACTACCTCTAAGAGAACGATCTATTGACCAATAGTCACCACAGTTTCAAGAAGTAACGTTCTTGTAAAACACCTTTACTCACATGACGTAATGAGTGTTATCTACAAGCGATCTCAAATCGAGTCCATATTTCTAGTTTTCCGGAAGGCGTCTGACTCTATACATCACAAGCGTGTTATGGAATATCGGCACAGTTGTGCGATTGGATTCGTGATTTCCTGTCAGAAAAGACACAGTACGTTGTAATTTGACAGAAAGTCATCGAGGAAAATTGAAATATGGGGCGTTTCCCAGGAAAGTGTTATAGGGCCCCTACTATTCCTTATCTTTATAAACGATTTGGGAGCCAATGTGAGCAGCTCTCTTAGACTGTTCGCGGATGATACTGTCATTTATCGGTTAGTAAAGTCACCTGAAGATCAAAACCAACTACAAAATTATTTATATAAGATATCTGCATGGTGCAGTAATTGGTAATTGACCCTGAATAATGAAAAGTGTGAATTCATCCAAATGAGCACTAACGAAATCCACTAAACTACAATTACACCATAAATCAGTCAAATCCAATTCAACTAAATACGGAGGAATAACATTTACAATCAAATTAAATTGGTGTGGGAATCATTAAAATAAAGGCTTTATTCATTGCGGCGAGATTTATTTGAAAAATGTCTTTCACAAACTTTCCTTTCCGAATGCGAACTAATTTTGTTAGCAACCATGCACGTGATCATCGCAATAAAATAAGAGAAATCCAATAGAAACGGAGAGAGTTAGGTGTTCCTGTTTCTCGCGCGCTATTAGAGAATGGAACGGCAGAGAAATATCATAAAAGCGGTTCAGTGACACCCTTTGCCATGCACCTCGATGTGAATTACAGGGTATTTATGTAGATGTGATCAGTCAGGACACGTACGTACATGTTATCTGTCACAGTCGTATCTAAACGTATCATAGGTTCCTATCACCGCTTTGGCACAGAAAGGGGCGAATTATGCTGCCACAAAAGTCTTTGGTCACCTACCAAACAGCATCAAAAGCCTGACAGATAGCCAACAAGCATTTAAAAGTAAATTAAAAGAACTCCTGGATGGCAACTCCTTCTACACTATAGATGAATTTTTAGATATAAATTAGTAAATTTGTAAAAAAGAAAAAAACACAAAAAATAATAATAAAAAAAGTAAAATAGAAAAATGTGTCATGTAATAATTAGTACAAAGTAATAATTTGTAAAGACACCTTTCATTAACCTGACACGTTCCACATCATTACGATGTGTCGTATTCATGATCTATGGAACAAGTACTAATCTAATCTAATCTATCCTTGCACACGTCCCACGCCATCAGAGAGCCTGCAACAGCTTCACTAGTCCCTGTTAACATGCACGGTTCATGGATTCATGAGGTTGTCTCCATAACCGTACACGTCCATTCGCTCCATGCAATTGGAAATCATGATGCTTTAGACCACGTGGTCATGCAGCGAGAAGACCCTTTGTTGGTGATCAAATGTTAGTCTTAGGTATTTCAAAAAAATGTTTGTAAAGCTTATGGGACTTAACTGCGGGGTCATCAGACCCTAAACTTACAAACTATTTATGAACTAAATTATATTAAAGACAGCACAAACATCCATGCCCGAGGGGGATTCGAACCCCCGACGGCGAACGGCCTCGCGCATCGCAGCATAATGCCTCAATGCGCTGGGCCACTCCGCTGCAGCTAGGTATTTCAGTATGATAGTTAAATGGATAGCACAGTCATGGTAAAGCCGTGTTGGTGGAAGCTGTGAGTGGTTTCGGTTTCGGTTTAGCCGGCCGCAGTGGCCGAGGGGACTGAGGCGCTCCAGTCACGGTCTGCATGGCCACTACGATCCGGGCATGGATATTTGTGCCGTCCTTAGTATAAGCACAGACAAATATATACAGACGGGAAACCTCCGTAAGGGCCCGGTCCTACTCTCAGGGGTGCGGGGAGGGAGGGTTTCCAGCAGTTCCGTAAGATGTCCCATGATGGCGCTGCGGTCAGAAGCAGCTCTTTAAACTGGCCAGAGCAGGCGGCTGGAAGCAGCTCTCCCCACCTTAAATGCCAGCAAGCTGGACACAGGCGTGGCCTCGTGGCAGGCAGCACGAGCTCTCCCCTCAGTATCCCCTCCACGCTACCCTCTGACATGCGAGAGGCACCCTAAGCCAGCGATCCGCCTGACACCTGCTAGCATCTTACGGAACTACAAGGGGAGCGTAAGACAGTGGTTTAGGGGTGGCTGCTCCTCTGTATATGTTACTCTGTGGTATAAGGTAGTTGATAACTAGTTTGTAAGTTTAGGGACAGATGACCCCGTGGTAAAGTCCATAAGCTTAACAAACATTTGAATATGGTTTCGGTTTATAGTTATAGCTTGAGGTTTGGTAGAATTAATTCCAGGAGGAGAACTGGTAAAGTTGGAGGGTTCATTGTGGTTTCTGGATTGTATGTTAGAAAACTAGCTAGGCGGTTCATTCGCATACTGGAGGAGACAGATACGTCAAAACACCCCTTTCGCGGGGTAGGCAGAGGTCCCATATTCGAGTCCTGGTTCCGGCACACAATTTTAATCTGCCAGGAAGTTTCATATCAGCGCACACTACAACGCAAAGTTTTATTCTGGCACTATAATAAAATTGTGAAAAGTCTCCATCAATTCAATGTGTGAAAAAAAAAAGAAAAAAAAGTTACATAAGTTCAAGGACGAACAGCCTTTGGTGTCCTCGCAATATTGATCCCTTCTTTTAGTTAAGATATGCCAGACATTTCTTTTCTCGCGAATTCTGCTCATTACGTCCTCATTGATTATGCGATCTAATTTTCACTTTTTGTCTGTAGTATCACATTTCAAAAGCTTCAGTCATTTTTCTGTCTGAACTCCTTATCATCCATGTTTCACTCACGTACAGTGGTACACTCCTAACGAGTTCCTACAATTTAAATTAATATTCGATGTCTTCAGAAATGCTTTTCTTACCATAGCCTTTCTACGTTTTATATCTTCTTCACTTCAGCCATAAGAAGTTATTTTGCTAACCAATTAACAGAACTCATGTACTACTGTTTCTGCCTCGTTGCCTAATCTGAGACCTTCAGCTTTTTCTTAGACTGCATTTCATTACCCTTCTTTTGCTCTTGTTAGTGTTGATATTATACCTTCTAGACTCTCCACTCCGTCCAGTTGCTCTTCAATGTCCTTTGTTGTCTCTGAAATAATTACAACATCACGGCAAACCACAAAGTACACTCTTGGCCATTAAAATTGCTACACCACGAAGATGACGAGCTACAGACGCAAAATTTAACCGACAGGAAGAAGATGTGATATGCAAATGATTAGCTTGTCAGAGCATCCACACAAGGTTGGCGCCGGTGGCGACTCCTACATCGTGCTGACATGAGCAATGTTTCCAACCGATTTCTCATAAACAAACAGCAGTTGATCGGCGTTGCCTGGTGAAACGTTGTTGTGATGCTTCGTGTAAGGAGGAGAAATGCGTACCATCACGTTTCCGACTTTGATAAGGATCTGATTGTAGCCTGTCGCGACTGCTGTTTATCGTATCGCGACATTGCTCGATCCCTGCGAAACCCTACATTTCAGCAGGATAATGCACGACCGCAAGTTGCAGGTCCTGAACTGGCCTTTCTAGATAGCTGCCCTGGCCTGAACATTCTCCAGACCTCTTACAAATTGAAAACGTCTAGTCAATGGTGGCCGAGCAACTGGCTCAATACGCCAGTCACTACTCTTGATGAACTGTGGTATCGTGTTGAAGTTGCATTGGCATCTGTACCTGTACATGCCATCCAAGCTCTGTTTGCTGAATGCCCAAGCGTATCAAGGCCGTTATTACGACCAAAGGTGTTTGTCATAGGTACTGATTTCTCAGGATCTATGCACCGAAATTGCGTGAAAATGTAATCACAAGACAGTTCTAGAATAATATATTTGTCCAATGAATACCCGTTTATCATCTGCATTTCTTCTTGGTGCAGTAATTTTAATAGCCAGTTGAGTATTTATTCCTTCTCCCTGAACTTTAATTCTTTCTCCACATTTCTCCATGCTTTCCTTCACAGCTTCTTGAGATTGAATGACATTGGGAAAAGGCTACAGCCCTGTCGTATTTCCTGTCCAACCACTGCATCTATTTCATTCCCCTCGACCCTTTATAACTGCTGCCCAGATTTTGTACAAGTTTAATATGACATCTCGTTCCATAAATATTACCCATCTCCCTTCATATTTATAAAAAGTGTATTGCAGTCTTCACTGTCAAAATCGTTCTCCAAATATGCGTTATTGTGGTCTTCAGTCCGGAGACTGGTTTGATGCAGCTCTCCACCCTATTCTATCCTGAGCAAGCTTCTTCATCTCCTCATAAGAACGGCTACCTACATCCATTTCAGTTTGCTTACTATATTCATCTCTTGGTCTCCCTCTGCGATTTTTACGCCATACACTTCCCTCAACGCTAAATTCACAATTCCTTGATGTCTGAGAATGTGTCCTACCAATCGATCCTTTATTTTAGTCAAGGTATGCCAGAAATTCCTTTTCTCCCCAATTCTGTTCAGTACCTCCTCTTTAGTTACGTGATCCACCCAACTAATCTTCAGCATTCACCAAATATACAAAAGCTAAAAGCATAGGTTTGCCCTTTCTTAACCTATCTTCTACGATAAATCGTAATGTTGATTTTGCCTTAAGTCTTACTACAATTCTCGTAAGAGTAAACTAATATTCCGAAGAATGGATTCTACCAGTTTTTATATTCTACCCATTTTTCCATTTGTCCTTTTGAGTTCTATCTGACGTTTTACTAATTTTGTAAGATAGACTATTTACAAAATTAGCAATGGGTCTGACAGGAATACTAGGTTTGTGTATCTTAGGTTGTGCTCTTATTTATACCATAGTTAAGTATTCCATCTCGTGTGATGCACACTGTACACACTAATTTACAGTCTCTTCGAATGATATGTCATGCCAGAGACGACTTGCAAAACCCTGCAAGTCTGTGGGTTAAGTACTATACACGCTCTCACTTGCAAAATAACTGCATCGTGACTTAATGTAATACGTCGGCTAATACCACGGTATTTCATCTACATCTACATACATACTCCACAATTTACAGTAAGGAGCTTGGCGGAGGGTGCACTGTACCACTACTAGGCATTTCCTTTCCTATTCCACTCCCAAATAGAACGAAGAAAAAAAGAATGCCTATATACCTCCGTAAGAGCCTTAATTTCTCTTGTCTTTGTGATCTTTACGCGAAATGTAAGTAGGCGGCAGCAAGTTCGTACTACACTGAGCTTCAAATACCGGCCCTCTAAATTTCCGCAAAACAGAATTTCACGAAAAGAACGTCGTCTTTCCTCCAACGATCCCCAATTGAGTTGCCGTAGCATTTCCGTGACACTCGCGCATTGGTCGAACCTACCGGTAACAAATCTAGCTGCTCGCCTCTGAACCGCCTCTGTTTCAAATGTTTGTAAATGACCCCGTAGTTAAGTCCCATAAGCTATACAAATATTTGAAACATTATATCGCTCTGCAATGTTACGCCTAGATATTTGAACGACGCGACAGCATCAAGAAGCTCACTACTAATGCTGTATTCGAACACTATAGGACTGTCATGCGCATCACCTTACATTTTTCTACATTGCGAGCTAGTTGCCATTCTTCGCACCAACTAGAAATTTTGTCTAAGTCATCCTGTATGCTATTACAGTCAGCTAAAGACGACACCCTCCCATACACGACAGCATCATCAGCAAACAGCCGCAAATTACAACTTACTCTGTCCATCAGATCATTTATATAGATAGAAAATAATAGCGGTCCTATCACACTCCCCTGGGGCACGCCAGATGATACACTCATCTCTGATGAACACTCGCCGTCGAGAACAACGTACTGCGTTCTATTACTTAGGAAGTCTTCCAGCTAGTCACAAATCTGTGAACCTATTCCATAAGCTCGTATCTTCGTTAGCAGTCTGCAGTGTGGAAGGTAGCGTTAAACCGTGTGCCACAGCGTCTACCTTTGACTTCGGGCAGCAAAGCTGGTGATTAAATCACTTCTTTGCAACAGAGGTGTGAGCCGGGGTCGGTTAAACGCGCGCTGTGGCGGCAAGTGGCAGACTGAACCAATAGAGCGGCGCGACTTTTAAGCGTGACGGCGGCAATCGATTGTGCGCGGGTCGGGCCCCGGTCGCCTCGCTTTTGACATTTGAGAGCGACGCGACAGCACGGGGGCGTGCCGGTGCAGGGGGTGGGAAGGGGGAGGGGGTGAGTTTTATTCCGGCCGTTAGCGGCACGTGAGCGCCCATAAAGGCTGCCTGCGCCGATATTGCGGCCGCGCCGTGCCGCGTCGCAGTTATTCGGCCGCGGTGACTCTCCAGGTGCTGATGCGGCCGCGCAGCTGTGACTGCCGCGCGGAAGTTGGGCCTGCCTGCACTCCATTTCAGAGATCACACGTTTTACACCGCAATTAAATATATGGCATATTTCTTTCGTAAATCACTGTGACTTTTCGTTTCCAAATTCTGAGGTGAACAAAAATTGCACTGACGTGTTTTACGGCCCACTTTAAATTTGTAGTTTTATAAGTTTTTGCAAACATTTTGCACCAAAATAATAATCTAAATAATACAAAATTAATTGATAAGAGTAACTGAACCTCCTTCTAGGAAAAAAGGGCAGTATTGGGCATCGAACCACTGACCTTCAGCGTCACAGTCAAACACATTACCCACTACGCTACAGCTGACAGTTGAGATCTTCTCTTTAATCTCATACTATTGATGTAGTTGTTAATTGATGCTAATTTGGCATTTGTAGACACTAGATTATCATTTATCATACGAAGGACGCCGCGGTTTTGTTAATTCATCAGTGCACCATTGCTTTGAGATGACAACGTGTAAGTTAAAATAAGAAAACCATTAAATACGCAACGCAAGATGGCATATGCCAGAGAGAGTTCTGGGCGATGAATGTCACGTGACATCTGCGAACGGCTGGTTTTCGTTAACTCAATGGAAGGTGTCAAAACTCCGTTACTTTTGCAAATATCTCTCAAACGATACGAGATATCAAAAAAGCTTAAGGGAACGAAGTTGTAGAGAATTTTCTCCTCTACAAATTCTGTTATTCAATTTTCGTGTAAGATAAACGGTTTATTTGCTATTAAAATTACATTACAAAAGGCTTTTTTTGGTATTACTAACGTATTTCTTGTCCGAAATATTAGAAAAAGCGAGGTTCTGATCTTTGGTAGCCAACAATTATGTCTGTAAAATTTGGTGCCGATCGGTTGAACGGTTCGACCTAAAAAGTGGGAACACGTTACAGCCATACAGACATAGTCAAATCGCCGTTATTTCTGCAAATATCTCTGCATCGATGCAAGATATGAGGAAAAAAAATCCCCTAATAGAGCTAAGTTGTAGAGAATGTTCCCCTCTACCAATTAGGCTATTCAATTTTCGTGTCAGATGAACGGTTCGTTTGCAATTACATTACAAACGGCTTTTTTTGATATTACTAACAACACTAACAAGGAGGGCCCACAGGATCAGCAATGACGATCACCTACAGGCGGAACTACGACATCTCAGATCCACCTTTATGGCTGATGGCTACTGGGCGAGATATATAAAACAATGTCCAGGAGGAATAGAGGGGAGCAGGAGGAAGCACAAAGCATCGCCCTACTACCTTACGTGCAGGGCGTCACTGAGCGTGTGGGCAAGGTTCTACGTTGGGCAGGCATCAAGCCAGTCTTCCGCAGCTCCAATAAGACCAAGGATGTCCTAGGTTCAACTAAGGACGCAGTTGACAAACTGAGCAATGCCGGCGTTTATGAAATAAGCTGCGAGTGTGGGCTGGTTTATATAGGAGAGACCGGGCGAGCAATCTCCACGAGGCTTTCAGAACATGAAAGATACATACGGCTTGGACATCACACGAAGTCAGCGATTTCTGAGCATCACAATCAGTGCGGAAAACAGTTATCTTTCTGCGAGGCCCGCGTGCTGGCGAAACAACCATTCTCAACGAGGAGGAAGATTAGAGAGGCTATAGAAATAGCAAAGCGTCACGCCAATATGAACAGGGAGGATGGCTACAGGCTGCCGGCGTCTTGGCTGCCAGCAGTTGCAACGCTACGTGACGGCACCGCGCGCGGAAGGACTCGCGCAGGCCCCCTGGAGACCACAGCGGCCGCGAACACGCAGAGCACCGGCCCACCGCCGTCTGCGCCAGGCAACAAGTCAACAGCGGCACGCCACAACCGCCGTCCGTTCTCTCAGGTCCATTCCGCCAATAGCAACTTGTAATGCAAAAGCCAATCGGAAACGTCCATTTTGACCAATAACGGGGAAGAATGCAATCCCCAATCACATGGAAAACAAGCCTCTAAAACACCAATCATCATTGCCGCTTTCCACCAATGGCGTGCAATAATATAACCACCAATAAAGGCAACCTAACGTCCCCCTTCCTTTCCCTCATACTCTGCTATATAAACCCCAAGATATCGTTTATTCAGCAGTCAGACACAGACCCTGATGAAAGCCGCCTGCAACAGTGGCCGAAACGTCGGTGGAATTTATAAAATGACGGTTTCATACCCAGAAGAATTTTATTGATAGTGGCAACAGCCGCGGAAGCCTACGTTTGCATTCATTTACACTATAAATCAGTCAAATCCTCAGGCAGTAAATAAACTACGGAGGAATAACATTTACGATGAAATTAAATCGGTGTGGAAATCATTAAAAGAAAGGCGTTATTCATTGCGGCGGGATTTATTTGAAAAATTTCTTTCACAAACTTTCTTTTCAGAATGCGAACTAATTTTATTAGCACCCATGCACGTAGGGTGACGTGATCATCGCAATAACATAAGAGGTATCCCGATAGAAACGGAAAGATTTAGGTGTTCCTTTTTCCTGGGCGCTGTTAGAGAATGGAACAGCAGAGAAATGTCGTAAAAGCGGTTCTATGACACTCTCTGCCATGCACCCGCGCCATTAGAGAGCCTGCAACAGCTTCAAAAGTCCCTGATAACATGCACGGTTCACGGATTCACGATTTTGTCTCCATAAGCGTACACGTCCATCTGCTCCATGCAATTGGGAAACCTGACGCTTTAGACCACGCAGTCATTCCGCGAGGCCGTTTGTTGGTGATCAAATGTTAGTCTTAGGTATTTCAGTATGATAATTAACTGGATGGCACAGGCATGGTAAAGTTAAAGCCGTGGTGGTGGAAGCTGAGAGTGGTTTCGGCTTGTAGTTAAGTTTAAAGTTTGGTAGGATTCATTCCAGGAGGAGAATTGATAATTTTGGAGGGTTCATTGTTGTTTCTGGAGGGTAAGAGAACTAGCAAGGCGGTTCATTAGTATACTGGAGGAGACAGATACGTCAAAACACGTAAGAAGTATGAGTGCAGTTAATATGTAGTCTCCGCATTTGAGAACGACACAAGCGTCATATATGTGCTAAGTTGTTGATGTTGGTTTTGGAAGGGACTGAACAGTGACTGTCGTCAGTCCCTTGTTCCAGTCAAAGAGAGAAAACAGTTTGTTAAGCGTTCCGAAGTAGATGCGTTAACAAGTCAAAGTTTAAATTATGTCTGTAAAATTTTGTGCCGATCGGTTGAACGGTTCGACCTAAAGAGTGGGAACAAGTTATATGAAAAAAACATAAGAGAGCAAAGTTGTAGAGAATTGTCTCCTCTACAAATTCGGTTATTCCGTTTTCGTGTCAGATGAATGGTTAAGCCGTTATTTTCATTTAAATTTCGAGCTGTCAGAAAACGATCGCAAAGGCCCACTTTTAGTGTTACTACCGTAACTTAAAGTGGGCAAAAACCTTAAATAAAAAATAAAATGAAATAAATGTCCATGAAGGTTAAGATCGTAGAATATTTTCATTAATTAAAAGTTTCAGGTCAAATACTAAGCCATCTTTATAATTATAACAAGAAATTACAAGTGGAGAAGTTCTATAAGTGGTAAAGGTAGCTATGTTTTATACGAGGGTTGGAACCTAAATAGTGACAACACTGCTGTAGAGACACTAAGCAATATAATCTACTGTTGTCGCTGATAGCACACCTTGTTGACATACCTACCATACCTCCAGCAAGTGGACTCACCCAACCCACGTCTACGGCGTGCGCACAATCGAAGGAATCACAGTAACTTGCTTTGCGAAAGAAGCGGTAACACTTTCTGCGCAACCCACCCATTATTTTTTCATCACAATGGGTGGGCGCATACAGCGCAAGCTGTGGCTGCTTTCTCCGTCGATTGGACTGGGAAGTACTGTACCACCCACCATACTCCCCGGAGTTGTGGCTTTGATTTGATTCCGACGATGGAGGAACCAATTCGTGACATCAGAACTGATCCAGTGTTTCGACAGGCAATGGCGTATCAACCGGAAGGGGGGAGGCGCAGTAGGGGCAGTCGCCTCCCCCCCTCCCCTACCCCCAGTATTTTCGATAGCAGCCATTCTTGCCTTTGACTGAAATGAGAGTTCCATGACCTTGTCACCTCTTCCCTGGAATCGCCAAGAGGAAGCCAGTAAGTAGGCTTTCTTGCCCCCCGTCCCCCTTTAAAGATGCACTTGGTACGCCACTATCGACAGGCCGTAGACTGCTCTCTATTCGCACCATCAACAGAACAGGCTCTGCTGACGGTATACTGCGCCTTCCACGCCAGGCAACTGGTTATACACAACGCTGGTGTGCTACTATGAAGGACAGTAACTGGTGCAAACATTAACGCTTTTGTGTAGTTTGTGAATAAATAGTTGCCACTATAAGTTCCAACCCTCTTAGATCTAGATAAGGCTTATGGCCTTGATCCAAAGAGGAAGCTATCAGTTCTACAAGATTATGAAACAGGAGGCAGACGTATGCAGGCAAAGATCTTTATACAGAATGTCAGTTAGCTGTTATAGTTGACGGTAAATTGCGTTCATAGTTCACAGTAGTTTCAGGGGTAGGTCAAGGTTGTACTCTGTTCATACTGCTATTCATACTATTTGTAGAGCATATACTGAAAACAATAGATTAACAGGGTGAGATTCAAATTGGTAAAAACAAAGAAAGTAGTCTCACATATGTGGACGACTGATGGCAGATTCGACTGAAACTTAGCAGTCTAAGATTTCAGAGCTACATCAGAGATGTGTTATGGCATGAAGATCATCTCCGAAACGAAAGTAACGTCTTTGGGACAGAGAGTTAAACAGACTGAGTACCAAATAGGAGGAACAAAGAAAAGCTGCACAGTTTGAAGTAATTAGGAAGAATTTTCTTACTGGATAGCAACATAGTGAAAAAACTGGAATCAAGGTGTAGCAAAGCTAATGCAGTGAGTGCTCAGCTAAGATCTACTCTCTTCTGCACGAAGGCAGTCAGTACCCAGGCTACGTTAGCTGTCCACCTGTCTCTCCTTAGACGAATTTTATTGTATGGGAGTGAAGCTGGGCGAATGGATATCACCTTATTAATAACGTGGAGGTTACAGATATGAAATCAGCAAGGATGATGGAAACAATGGTATCCATAATGGAAAAATCAAGAAAAAAGTGGGAATGAACACCACAGATGAAGTAGTTGAGGTAGTTAGAATGTACTGACAGAGGTGGGGGAGTCATGTTACATTCATGGGAGAAACAAGGTTACCTAAGAGATTCATGGGTTCGGCAGTCGAGAGTAAAAAGAGTCGAGGCACACCAAGGACAAAGTGCTTGGATTCAGTCAAGTTCAGTCAGGGTTAACATCAGACAAGGCATCTGTTAGCATTGAATTTGGTATCATGGAGGAATTTTATTAGGGGGCTATACTCCAGATTGAACGCTGAATTACTAGAATAAGAAATTCATCCTAAAACGTTAAAGTAAAAAATGACAGGAGAAAATAAAATACCTTACTCTGATTCCTACCCAGAAAATAGTTCACAATAAGAAAAATTGTAGAATATGAAGCAGGCTGACAAGGACAAACCTTCTAGCACATTGCTTACACATCAAAATCAACGATAAAAGACCGTTTTGGACATTAAATGAGAGTAACATACATTCGCAATAAATATACGCTTCTTATCATCATACTTAATAGCCGATATACTGCGCTGGAATGACCATGTGGTCTGGATCCCAATATCATGGTTTGTGCGGCCGTTCGTGTCGGAGGTTCGGGTCCTCCTTCGAGTATGGTGTGTATTGCCCTTAGCATAAGCTAGTTTAAGTACTTTGTACGTCTAGGGGGCAATGAGTCAACGGTTTTGTCCTTTAGAATTATAAACATTTAAACATTTAGAGTAGCCAGTATGTCCAGCTTTAACACTAATAAGTGAATAACAGCAGCAACAAGTTTTAGCATGGAAACAATGAGGCCATTGTAGCTTGATGGAGAGAGATAAGGAACTGCATGTATAATTCTTCCAATTTACGTAAATTCCGTGGAGGGATGCATGATCTGCCACATTCAATTACAACCCAGATGTGTTCCAATTTATTCACATCTGCTGAGTTGGGGACCAGGACATGAATTTTGGCTCGCCACTACTTGAATCAATCCATTACATACCTGGCCTTTTGTCATGGCGAGTTATATTGCATGAAAAAGTCTCTGCCATTGGGAAAAATGATTGTCAGGACCAGTAAACGTTGTTTGCAACCACTGTATTATACTTCTTGACAATGATGGTGCTTTGCATGACTGCCACTGGACTACTGGATGCCTAGGTGAGCAGAGGGACAAGAGGGATTATAGATGGCCTTGACCCCTGCCCAGAGGTCAGTCCAGAATTGCAAAAGTGATTTTGCTGGGAATTACGCTAGAGTCAGCACTTCAAGTCATATCACGAAGGGAAGGGAGTCGAGTACTCCATGTTCATTCTGGCAATCCAGTATATTATATTACACAATTGCTAGATTGGTGCTTCTTACATCCGTATTCTCGGCATTGAAAGGTATGCAAATATGCTAGCCCTTTTTGTCACATAGAGGGCATTGCACCTTGTTCATTCTGGGAATTTAGAATATTGTATTACACAATTTCTGAACTGGTCAGTATTCTGGGAATTAGGTGACCAAGGTTTGATTGCTGATGGTTTTCCACGACCAACCCAGCCCCAGATTTTTTTGCTAAATGCATTTATTGCTGGCCTGCCCTCACTGCACACCCTACGAGAGCTTCGGCAGATTAAATCACGTTAAAATATGGCTGTATAACAGACCATACAGAATCCTGCAGAATGTATATAAAAAACTAAAAAATCAACCATTGTTTATAATATGTGAATAAGGTAATAGTAATATGCAGCTTGTGAGACGGGGGCTGTAATTAGTTTATTTTTTATACTAACCTGGAGACACTGTATCTTTCTCTTTACGCTAATTATTTATGTAACATTTTTCTCTGAAGATCTTTCTTTATTTTGATTTCTGTGCCTTTGGGGACACATCAGGGGTGATGGGTTCCTGGGATTGTAGTACATTCTATGTTTATATAAAATTTCAGGATTCTAAAGTTTATTGGCGCAGCTTGGCCGCTAAAAAGTGGTTTTCCGTGTTGGGTACGGTTACAGACAAATATATACAGACGGGAAACCTCCGTAAGGGTCCGGTCCTACGTTCCGGGGTGTGGGGAGGGAGGGTTTCCAGCAGTTCCGTAAGATGTCCCATGATGGCGCTGCGGTCAGAAGCAGCCCTTTAAACTGGCCAGAGCAGGCGGCAGGTAGCGGCTGTCCCCACCACCACCTCCCCTCAAACGCCAGCAAGCCGGACACAGCCGTGGCCCCGTGGCAGGCGGCACGAGCTCTCCCCTCAGCCTCCCCTCCACGCTTCCCTCTGACGTGCGAGAGGCACCCTAAGCCAGCGAACCGCCTGACACCTTCTAGCATCTTACGGAACTACGAGGGGAACGTAGGACAGTGGTTTAGGGTGGGCTGCTTCTCTGTATATGTTACTCTGTGGTATGGTCAGGCCACGCAGAGCAGAGAAGCTCTCGGACGTCTCCCCCTCCCACCAACTTTCGCTTGCCTTCGGGGAAGAACTAGAGGGGCTGGCTGGCTTGACCTGCTCGGCGCCAATGCTACGTCCGGCGGAGTATACCTGGCAGAATTTGTTAGAGTCAGTGGGACGCTTTACACAATGCTGGATCGCGGTGGGCATAGCGGGGACTGCCTTTTTAGTTATTCGGCCGTTCTGCAAGTGAGGAATTTGCCAGATACAAACAATAGCAGAGTACTCTGGGCCCTGGGCTGTTTATGGAGACGTATTGCCCTTAGGCGTTATCTAAAAAACTTCCTTGAAGGCAGCAGAGTTTCAACATAGTTCGTGTGACAAATGGCTAGGTTGAGAGGAAAGGTTTCTGCCCGCCTGGCACCCTAGGGGTTTGGCTCCAGCGGCTGTATACATAGCACAACGTTAACATTTTCAGGTCGTGTGACCGTAGCTAGGAGCAAGCTGAAATTCCTTGCAGGCACTGTCCTAGGAACAGTGAAATCCGCGGGAAGCTTTGGTGGCGTGGGCGGAGCCTTTTGGCAGTCGCAGAGAACGTGTTCTGATTCGGCAAATTATTTTAGTATGACAGCTAAACAATTTGTCAACGGCGCTACGCCATCCGCATGGCGTCTTTCGCGCATGGGTGTGGCCTGTCACTTGCCGTGAGCTGCGGCAGAGCGCGAGGAGGCACGGGGACTCCTGTTTGTGCGTCCGAAGTGTACGGACCTCGGGAGACACACAAGACTCTGTCTAGATTCGTGGGGAGGACATCGTCTTAAACGGTCCTCTGGTTAGACTTGTGTTTGATTCCGAAGATTCGGACCTTGTAAAACTTATGTTTACTTCACGGACGTTACATTGTCCGGTGGTTACGCTGTGAGCGGCCACAGTTTAGTTTTCGTTTTGTTAGAAGTCTCTATTTGAGCATTCGCGCCTTTGCGAATCGGGGCTGTTTTTACAGATCTGATTACGCAAGTGACCGATTTGTGCCAAGTGGCCTTTGTGTCAACTATGCAAAATATTGATTAGTCTGCTAGCGTGCTAGAATCGCACAGCAACTGACTAGCGACGCCGACGCTAGTGACGCTGTGTTAAATTACACGTCGATCCTGCTTAACAGGTCGCAGCAATTACGGTCGGATAAAAAACTTTCAGCTCATCCGCTCCCACCGCCTGCTGCCTACGAGCCTGAGACGCTGCCGTCAATAGTCATCTGTGTGGGTAAGGTGACGCACTTGCTGGGGGTTATATGAATCAGACTTGTTAGATTCTGTCACTTATTTTATTCTTTTGAAATCTGTCGATTTACTCTGGGGAGCTTAGGGCTAACGATAATTTCAAGCTCTGTGTAGCCAATCTAATAGCATTCTGTTTTGCAAAACCTCCGACCCTTGACTCAGCCAGTCATTTTCGCGTCTCAATATTTTAACATTTGTAAAAGATTAATCTGTTTTACATGATAGGAAATGTCATCTGATTTATTTTTCTCGTTTAATTATAATAAATTGATTCTGAGCAGATCGTCTCTCATTTAAGAACATTCCTTTTTCACGATTTTGGAGGGGAAACAGAATAGTAAAAATCCACAGTTTACCAATAATTTTTCAAGATTTTTTTTTCTTTTTTTGGTACAACTGATACATTGCAATAGAGTAGGAATATTTATTATATGTTTGAAAATATCTACGACCACATCATAGCTGATCAGTAGCATTTTAATTTTCCATATTTTAGAGAAGATAATTAATTGCTGTCTTAATATATATATTAATTCATAACAAACGACATAGTTGACAAGCTACTTCCTGATTATTTAACCTTAAATACTGTTTCACCAAAACACAAAACATGAAATACCACAATTGGGTTTCTATCAGCTGGCAGCTCCAGTCAAGCACAGATACATAGTTTAAGACGGAATATAAAAAGCGAAAATTAAGTATATCCATCACCCGATCAGCATACTAGTATAGAACGTATACAGAAAAAAGTAAAATGAACTTTACCAAAAAAGGGAATATTTTGTTGTTATTCAGAGAAATTTCGCAACAAGTAAGTAGATCCCTCACACAAATGACATACTAGTATAGAATGTATGCAGAGAAATCAATTTTAATGTAAAATAAAGGATAAATTGAACTTATCCAGAAATTTGAATATTTTACAGTTATTCAGCTGTTTTTATGTAGAAATATCACTTGACATCGTGAAAACTAAGTAGATCTTCCACACAAATGACATGCCAGTATAAAATGTCTCCAGAAAAACGATTATAATGGTAAATTAAAGGAAAATTAAACTGCGCTCAAAAATTGTAATAAAGTTAATCCTGCTGGTTTTTTTTCTCCGGAGAAATACCACTCAACAGCCACAGAACAACCTATTTCCACTGATTAGAAGCCCAACAATAGCTTAAATTATTGAAACCAGCCACGATATATGATATTCAACGCCAAATAGCCTACTTTCCTCAAAACGTATTAAACAAACTCTACATGAAAATAGGTATGGCTTCCATAAAAATAAGATTCACCATTTCGAGTTAGCCTGACATTAGTTGTAATTATCGTTAACAGTCGTGTTTTACATGTTTATTAACATTTGAAGTGGTGTTACTATATAACCTCTTAACTGCTATCGAGTTGAAAAATCAATTAAGTCACACATTTAAGGAAGTATCCCCTATGCAATAGTTGATGTCTATTGACAGATATTTCCACATTTAATGACATGATTATTTCAAATAAAGAAATGATTTCTAAAAGAATAGAAAGAAGTTGTTACTTTGTATTTCGGAATGTTATTGTTAAATCAGTGACCATCACCTCTAATTTCAACATCTCCCAGCCTAACAGACCTAATAAATGCTAAAATTATTGCAGATAGTATTATACAAAAGTCACAATACTGCAAAACTAACCTCTTTGGTCCTATTATTGTTGTTGTGGTCTTCAGTCCAGAGATTGGTTTGATGCAGCTCTCCACCCTACTCTATCCTGATCAACGCTCTTCATCTCCTCATAAGAACGGCAAACTACATTCATTTGAATCTGCTTACTGTATTCATCTCTTAGTCTTCCTCTGCGATTTTTACCCCACACACTTCCCTCGAAAGGTAAATGCACGATTCCTTCATGTCTCACCAATTCTGATTAGTATCTCCTCATTAGTTACATGATCCACCCACCTAAGCTTCAGAATTCTTCTTTAGCACCACATTTCAAAAGCCTCTATCCTCTTCCTGTCCGCCCTGTTTATCGTCCATGTTTCACTCCCATACCAGGCAACACTTCACACAAATACCTTCAGAAAAGTCTTCCTCACGCTTCAATTAATATTCGATGTTAATAAATTCCTCTTTTTCAAAAACGCTTTTCTTCCCATCGCCATTCCGCATTTTATATCCTCTGTACTGCGATCATCATGTGTTATTTTCTGCCCAAGTAACAAACCTCATCTACCACCTCTAGTGATTCGTTGCCTAATCTAATTCCTTCAGCATCGCCTTAAGATCTTAGACTGCACTCCATTACCCTCGTTTTGTTCTCGTTAATGTTCATTTATATGCCCCTTTCAACAGATGGTCTATTCCGTTCAACTGCTCTTTCAGGTATTTGGCTGTCTCTGACAGAATTACAATGTCGTCGGCAAAACGCAATGTTTTTATTTCTTCACCCTGAACTTTAATTCCTTCTCCAAATTTCTCCTTGCTTTCCTTTAAAGCTTTCCTAGTGTACAAACTGAATAACATTGGAGAAAGACTACAAACCTTTCATGCCCTTCAACTCTGATAACTGCTATCTAGTTTTTGTACAAGTTGAAAATAACCTTCCGTTCCCTAAATTTTACTCCTGCTGATTTCAGAATTTGAAAAAGTTTACTCCAATCAACATTGTCAAAGTCTTTCTTCAAATCTACAAAAGGTAGAAATGTAAGTTTGCCTTTCCTCAATCTGTCTTCTAAGATAAGCCGTAAAGTGAGTTTTACCCCCGTGTTCCTACATTTCTCCTGAATCCGAATTGATCTTCCCTGAGGTCGGCTTCTACCAGCTTTCCATCCTTCTGTAAATTATTCGTGTGAAAATTTTGCAAACATGATGGTTCTGAAATTTTCACACCTGTCAGAGCCTGTTTTCTTTCGAATGGGAATTTTTCCCATGGGAATTATTCTTAAAGTCTGAGGGTATTTGCCTTTCACATACATCTTACACACCAGGTAAAATAGTTTTGTCATGGGTGGCTCTCCCAGAGACTTCAGTATTTCTGAGGGAATGTCGTCCACTCCAGGAGTCTTGTTTCGACTTAGGCCTTTAAGTGCCTTGTCAAATTCTTCTCTCAGTATAGTATCTCCTATTGCATCTTCATCTACTTCCTTTTTCCTTCTTACAATATTGTCTTAAAGTTCAATCTGAGTTTTTTTATATTCGTACTGCTGTTTTTCTTGTCTCCAAATGTCTTATTTTCCTGTAGCCGGTATCTATTTTCTTCTACAGACTTGCATTTGCCTTCTAGTTACTCCTGCTTAGCTATTTTTGACTTCCTATCAATCTCATTTCTTAGTCGTCTGTACTCCATTTACTGCAATTTTATATTTTCTTCATTCATCAGTTAAATTTAGTATTTCCTGTGATATCCAAGGATTTTTTGTACGTCTTGCCTTCCTGCTTATTTTGTCCTCTGCTGCCATTCCTCTTCTACTGTTTCTTGTCCCTCCACTTCTGTCCATTGTTGCCTAAAGATCTCGCTGAAATTTTCAAGAACTTGAGGTATCTTCAATTTATCCAGGTCTCATCTCCTTATTTTCGTACCTTTCTGCAGTTATTTTGTTTCAGCCTACAGTTCATAACCAATATGATATGGTCTATATCTGCCCCTGGGTATGTTTTACAGTTGAAAACCTGGTTTCTAAATCTATGCCTTACCATTATAAAATCGATCTGGTACCTTCCGGTGTCTCCTGGTCGCTACCACATATACAACCTTCTTTCATGATTCTTAAACCCGGAGTTTGTTACGATTAAAGTATGTTCGGTGCAGAATTCTACCAGGCGAATTCCGCTTTCATTCCTTTTGCCCATTCCATATTCACCTACTATTTTTCCTTCCCTTGCTCTTCCTACTACCGAATTCCAGTCTCCCATTTCAATTAACTGTTCCTCTCCCTTTATTGTCTGAATAATTTCGTTTACCTCCTCATACATTTCTTCGACCTCCTCATCATTGGCAGAGGTAGTTGGAATTTAAATCTGTACTGTTGTTCTCGATGTTGGCTTCGTATCGTTTTTGGCTACGATAATACTATCAATGTGCTGCAGGTAAAATAAATAAATAAATTAAATTAAATTAAAAATGAGGCTCATGGCATCACTTTATGACACATATATTAGAAAGATGGCGATGGTAAGCCCTATAACTTTTCAGTAGGTATTTATATTACTGATCTAAGAACATGATTATTTGTCTAGTTTAGAACAACAGTCAATGCACTATGTAGTTTTCATTTGTAATTTGCAGTTACTGATCAGAAGGTGCCTCAATATTCGAGCTGAAACTGATTATTATTGAAAACTCTGCCATCTTGAATTTCGCAGGTTCTTCACAATCCACAAACTAAACATTAACAGATCGCTTCTCTAGTCTGACCATATCAGATTATAAGTTACTTTTCTAACTACATCAACAACAATTGCTGCCTATTTTCTTGCATTTTATCTTTGGGGTAGAGTCCATAAGCTTCTTGTCTCATTCACTAATAATATACCACTGAGTGTAATTTATATCATTAAACCTATGTATCACAAATACTAACAATTTATTGAGGCCCCTGTGAAGTACAGTCAATCTTTTTCTCTTGATGGTTGGGCTTCATGTGTGCCCGAATACGTTTCATCATTTCAGAATGAAGTCTTCTTCTTTTATCAGACCACGATGTTCCAGTTCCTCTTCTAAGTTCCTTATGGCCAACTTTCCCATAAAATATTTTTTGTCTGAATGTTTTCTCATCTGCAATGTCTGTCTGAATAATACCACATAGTTTAAGATCGTCCATAATTGCTACCATCCATTTAATTAGCTCAGTTATGGCTTAACTTCTGTTTTCATAGAACTCTACTATTTGTTTTGTCAACCAAGTGGGTGCTATTCTTTTAATGTTTCTATAAAATTTAAGTATTTGTTCTCTCATGTCACCATGTATGCCTGTGTATTCTTTTATTTCCTTATTACTTCTCAATCTATAAGACTTTCTATCAGTGACTTTGAGGCCTAATATATTCCTAATAGTCTTTCTTTCATTTGAATTTCTCCATTATCCCACTTTGTACTTGAATTTGATGTTTTGCTCCATAATCACATTCATGTTTGATCACACTGCATTAATACCTGAGTTTACTGAATTTAGAAAGTGATGTTTTAGAAAAAATATTTTGCGTTGATATGAATACAGTTGCAATTATTTGACAGTGAACTTTGTTTGCATTTCCCCACCAAGTATTTAAATTGAGAAACTCATTTTATTTCCTTGCTGCTTGTTTATTGGAAGCCATATATTCCTTTTTTTGGAGTGGTATTCATTGTCCTTCCGTTTCTCATGACCACACTGTTAATGGGACGTTAAAACCTAAGCTTTCTCCCTGCGTTTTTTGTAGTCTTCTTTAAGAACTTCAATTTTTTGAGTTGTGGTAAGAACCCTAGTGAAAATTGCCAGATCATGTACAATGGCAAGGCAATCTACTTCAGTATTAAATCCATCTAACTTGATCTATATTGGGACTTGGCTTCCACTCCGCCATTCTAATACCCTTTCTTAAAACACAGTTAGGAGTAGTTGGAGAGTCCACCTCCCTCTCTAATAACAGTCTTTATGTTAAACGGTTCTGGAATTTCCCCTATGAATTTCACTTTAGAGCTAGTGCCATTTAACGCCTCATTAATCAGTGTTAGAGTTGAAACTTGCAAAGAGATTCACCATCAACAGAGTTACACGCCATTTTAAAAGCCACAAACGGATAAACAATATTGTTACTAGGAATTATTTGGTGGCTAAGGTGTAGTTTTAAATTAAGGGTTTGTTCAGAGCAGGATCTGTTTAGTCTAAAGCCTCTTTGGCTTTCATCAATTTTCAATCCCAACTGTTCTTGTGTCTGATCACAAAAACATTGCGGAGAATTTTGTTTGTGACTGGCAGAGGAGAAATTCCTTGGTAATTCTTAACATCAATTCCTTTTCTATGCAATAGATGAATTGCCAGTCCTCTGGTATTTTCCAAGTTTGCCACATATGACTTATTAGTTGAGTGATCTCTGTTATAGCGTTTGAGCCAGCTACTTCATTATATCATCTTCTATGGATGCTTTATTGTTTTTAAGGCTATCAGTTTGTTTAGTTATCTCGATTTCATCATGTTCTTTAAAGTTAGGATTGGTGCTATTAAGTTTGTTGTGATTTGAATTTATCTGCTGGTTCTGGATAGTTTAATAGATTTTCAAAGTTCCTTATAGTTTTCGTGGTTGTAAGGGGCAAACTGCCATTTTCACTTTTGAAGCAAAGACTTTCAGGTTGGTAACCCGTTAGTTTTCTTATGAATAGATTATAAAAGATTCTTGTATTGTTTTTTTGGAAATCTCTTTAGTTTCTAAAAGTTAGGCATTTTCGTTGCTTATTTTAGTCTGGCAGATTCATTGAGATGTTTCTTTTCTTACAGTCAGAAAGCTGTTGTTCATATTTTCAGTTTTGTTACTGTTCCAATTTTTTTATTAGTGTTTCACAATCCGCATTGCACCGAGGGTGTTCTTGTTTCTTTTGAAGCGAAATTATATTTCTTGACGTGTTGCCGAAATTTTCTTTTAGGCTTTGCCAATTGTTGCAATGTTTTTTCTCAAGTTCACTTGTTAGAGCTGTGGTATTATAGAAGTGCCAAATTTTGAAATAATATTTCTTATTATAGAATTTTGAGGTTCAGTCGCTCACGATCAATATTAGCTTTTATTAATATTTATTTGGAAGTAGTGTATGAAGTCCCCGTGAGGGGTTACTGGTCCCCCATCGGGCGCCTCCCCTGGTGGCGGATAGGGGAACGCTCACCAGATATGGTGGGTACCGGGGAAATAAAATACCCGGGGCGGACCAAAACCAGTCGCTGCTGCCTTGTAGAGAGAGAGAGAGGACCCTCAAAGGCTAAGGGAGAGAACCCCGACAGAAAACTCCTGTGAGCTCGATGGCAGAATAAGGAGGAGCACTCCCATCGAGATATGGTTCATAGGTTGATAACCTGTGAACCTGAAGGCATCAAACATCAGGGCACCCTATGTCCTTGGGTTGAGAATTCATCCCTAAAGGCGGAAGATCCATATGATGGACAACGGCATAGAGGAAAGGGTAGGTGAGACTCTTCAAGCCATGGTGAAGGCAACTCACCTAGGAGAAGGACACTTCGATAACAAACCTGGTGTGCTCAGCATCATGGATGGCAGCCCCATCACTGAGCTCGGGCTCGGAAGGCTGATAACCTACCAATCTTAAATTATGGGATCAAAGAAAAAGGCAAAAGAAAATACCGGACTGATCAAAATGTTGAAGACAAAGGATCAATAAAGGGAATGCTTGGTTCACGAATTGGAACTTGGAATATTAGATCAATCATGACAGGAGGAATGAAGCAATTGGACACAGTACTAAGCAACTATAAGTGCCTCATATCAGCTATTCAGGAAACAAGAATTCCCCAAGGTATCATGAAGGTCGGAGAACATTACACATTATTTAACAGCAATGAGGAACGGCCAGATTGGACCTCTGGAGTGGGATTCGCTGTTCACAACAAGGTGTTCCCAGTGGTTAACAAATGGATACCAATAAATGATCGCATGTGTGCGATAATTCTGAAGGCATCACCATACAAGATCTACATTGTTAACTGCCATGCACCATCTGAGGATACAGAAGATGAGATAAAGAATAACTTTTATGCTGATTTAGAGGACATCATAGAAAGATTCCCACGACATTCCATCCGTATAATCCTGGGTGATTTCAATGCACAAATTGGACAAGAAAAGGAATATCGCCCTACAATTGGTCCAAATAGTATACACGAAGTGAGCAATGACAACGGTGTTAGGTTGATAAATTTTGCTGACCTTAGAAGAATGATCATCAGTAGTACCTACTTCCCACGGAAAAAGATACATAAAGCAACATGGATATCACCAGATGGTAAGACGGAAAACCAAATTGACCATGCATTGGTGGATGGGAAACATCGTGGATGCATCGAGCAAGTACGGACATATCATGGTGCCGATATGAATTCAGACCACTTTTAGTAGTTTTGAAAATACATCTAAAACTCTCTACAAAATGGCAAGGGAAAAAAGAAGAAATAGGTCGTCATGATAAGGACAAACTTGCAAATGAGCAAGTAAGACAGCAATACCAAGACAGAGTAACAGGTTTGCTTTTATCAACAGAGCCCTCAGATAATGTAGAAGCAAAATGGATACAGTTGAGGGAAGCAGTAACCCAGAGTGCAAAGGAAGAACTGGGAAGACAACCTAAACCCAAAAATAAACCATGGTTTGATGATGAATGCCAAGCGGCTGTTAAAGATAGAATGGAGAAGAGATTAGAGTGGTTAATTCACCCATCAGAACGTACACAAGCAATATACTCAGAAGCGAGGCGTCTGACAGACAGGCTTATTAGAAGAAAGAAAAGAGAACATGGGAAGAAGCTATTGGTGGCAGTTGAGGAATCGAAGAAATCACCTCGCTCCTTTTTTAGGACGGCAGGTTTTGCTCGAGGCAATTATAAACAGCAGACCTTAATTCTAACAGATAAAGAAGGAAATGTGGTACCTCCTATGGACCAAGCAAATCATTTTGGAAAACATTTTGAAAAATTACTAAATGTAGAAGCTGTAAAGGGAATCACAGAACAAGAGTGGGTGTTAACTGCAGAAGAGGAGGAAGTTCCTGAACCTTCAGTTGATGAGATAAGAACAACTGTAGAGTCACTAAAAAAACAATAAGGCTCCAGGAGGCAGTGGCATTACGGCAGAACTGGTTAGAAATGGAGGAGAAGTTTTACTGGAGACTCTAAGACAGCTTATTGTCAAAATCTGGGCAAATGAGTATATACCGACTGAATGGAAGAGAGCAATAGTATGCCCAATTTTTAAAAAAGGAGACGTCACTCAGTTAGGCAATTATCGAGGAATCTCGTTGCTTGAGATAGGTTATAAAGTCTTAACCGCCCTGTTACTTGGCCGTCTGAAACCTATTCTACAAAATATCATAGGACCGTACCAGTGTGGATTCATGACAGGACGCTCAACTATTGACCACATCTTTACACTACGACAACTAATGGAGAAATACTATGAATTTGATAGAGAACTAGACCTCATATTTATTGACTTCCGACAGGCGTATGACAGCATAAATCGGACTGCACTATGGAAGATAATGGAGGAGGTAGGTATCACACGAAAATACATCAAACTGGTTGAAGCATGCTATATAGAATCAAGCTGCCAAGTAAGGTTCGCAAATAAAATGTCAGAGCCTTTCACTGTTCGAAACGGATTGAGACAAGGAGACCCCTTGTCTCCAGTGCTATTCAACATTGCTCTGGAAAAGGTACGACGCGAAATTGGCAATGGCAGGGAGATGGAGATCATGGGGTTTGACACAGTCTTGGCTTTTGCAGATGACGTGGTGATTATGGGAGAATCACTTGATCAGATAACATCTGACACCGCTAGATTTATGAAAGAGGCAATCAAAGTGGGATTAGTGGTCAACGACGAGAAAACTAAATATATGATCATCTCACGACGACAAGATTTCCCTAACACCATCAATATTGACGGACATAATTTTGAACGAGTGGAGAAATTTAAGTACCTGGGGTCGATACTATCTAGTAAAAGCGAGATAGAGAAAGATATTCAACAGAGGATTGTTAATGCCAATCGTGCATATTTTGGACTCAATAATTTATTGAAGTCACGCTTGGTCTCACAAAACAGCAAGATCAAACTATACATGGCAGTTGTAAGACCTCTTCTGTTATATGGGTGCGAGACATGGGCAACCTCACAAACACTGGAAGAGCGCATTTGTGCATTCGAGAGGAAAGTGTTCAGAAAGATCTATGGGCCTACATTTAATATAGAAAATGGAAGATGGGAAAGGAGACAAAAAGAGGACCTGCACCAACGTTTTGGAAAAGTAGACGTTGGTAGGTACATCAGAGGGCGACGACTTCAGTGGTTGGGACATGTCATAAGAGCTGGAGAATCTATTCCTAACCGAGCGTTTAACTCTCAGCTGATCGGAAGACGTCCAAGAGGTCGTCCAAGGACTAGATGGAAAGATAGGATGATGAGAACGTTGCAGCAGGTAGAACCAACAGCATCCCTTGAAGATGCGATGGACAGAAGAAAGTGGCTCAACATCTGCAATAGATACCTGCGACTGTGATTGGGACAGTACTCCTTCCTCTGTTACTGATTTTGACAGTGAACTTTATATAGTAATTAATTTTTGTAATATTTCTTTTGCTTTCTGTCATGGGTCTTAATGGCCTGTTATGTACAATAAATGATGATGATGATGATGTAGTGTATGAAGTTACTACATGACCGATTTGAAATTCCCAATAAATGCATTAGGATCAAAATGTTTGAACAGTCTATGGGATTTAACTACGGGGTCATCAGTCCCTAAACTTACAAACTACTTATGAACTACTTACGAACTAGAACGGCACAAATATCCATGCCCGAGGGGGGATTCGAACCCCCGACCGTTGTGGCCGTGCAGATCGTGACTGAAGCGCCTCAGTCCCCGCGGCCACCGCGGCCGGCGCATTAGGATCCCGTCAAGTTTTTTGTTTATAAGATGTTTTTTAATGTGATGAAATAATTTTAAGGGTAATATTTTTGCATGTTTCAACAAATCTTTGGTCATTTCGGTTTGTTCATTTATCCAAAAGATATTCATCCAGCGTGTGCTTTTTCTTTTTTCTTTTCTTTTATCTAATTGGGCATTAATATAACCCTTTGAAATTTTAATGTGGTTTGAGAGAATTTTCGAGATAATGTTTTCTAACATTTCTCAAGCTTCTTTTACTTCTTAAGTTTTTTTTTTCTCTCTCTTTTTTTTTTTTTTTTTTTTTTTTTTTTTTTTTTTTTTTTTTTTTGGACGTTGCTCAGTATTAAGTATTCTCTTACCAGTTTTATTCATGGTGTAATACACCATCATTCCCGTTTCTTGAAGTGCCAATATTTGAATTTCTGTTTATTACTGTACCTCCTAATTTATTAAGTTTACCTGATTGCAAAAGTGGTTGTGTGTTAAGTGTTGCAAAAGATGTATTTCCTTTGCTTTTAAGTTGGCCAGAGAACTACAATTAGCTCTGTTTTATCATATTGCATTTTAACCTGGCCGCCCAGAATCCGAAAGCGTAGTTATACCATTAATACTGGCGTGGATTGTGATTATCAAAATGCTCCACGATTATTGCACTTGAAATCAGGTGCGGTTGAGTAGATTCATTGAGTGAACTTTTTTAAGGCCGCACGACTGGTGTACAGTCGCAGACCACTGTGCTGCTTGCTGCAAGACATACATGTAAAGGATTTGTTTTCGTTTTTTCTTGGTCCGGGACTGTTTATTCTGTGTTTACAGCTGTCCACCATACCTGATGGAACGTTCACTAATCGCCACCTGTCACACGCCCAATACATTTTTACCTGTCTTCCGTTGCACTTTCATTAACTGGAGATCATTTACATATGATTGAACACTCTACAGGTGTACTGCCAGTTCGTAGGATCCCAAAGAGACAATATTTCCGCCATTGTTGCATAGTGGTTAGTGGAACTGCCTAGTGAGCAGGAGACCAGGGATCGAATCCCTGCCCTGATACAAAACTGGTACATCTTAGATAACAAGTTTGCATGGTCATCATCCACAGCAATTTCAGAAGTACAGTGTTTTGTTTTACAGGGAATTCTTTCTGTCTTATTCTTTTCCAGCCGTTTACTGTACAAGGGAATAGCTTCAGTCATCTTCAAAATTTTAATTCAAATACATTGGAATTTGTTGAATCAGGCAAAGTCGACAGTATTTTGTTTTTGAAGAATTTACAGATTCCAAATTTAACCGTGGAAAGAAGACCTGGTTGGCTGCAGGCCGTGTTGCAGATATTTCTTGTATTCGTCATTATGAAGATCATGTATGATTTACAATTCACAGTGTTACAGTGCGGAAAGTCAGGCAACATCTTTCATACGACATAAAAAATTTTCACGGCTCTATGTGCAAATTAGCTAATCGCACAATTAAATAGAAATATCTCCAGTACAACATACGATGGAGCATGTAATCTTTGAAACGCACGGAAATACTCCTTTTGTAAATAAAAACGCAATTTCTTTGCTGTAATATATTTTATTGCTTCCAGATACGTCTCGCCTTTTAGTTCAACACATCTTCAGAAGAAACTAGTGGTAAAATCTTGTTTCGGTATGTGATATTTGTAGATTACAAAACGATTTACTTCTTATTTTTACGTAAATGGGTGGTTAAAGTTACTCGCGATTTTGGAAGGCGTCTGCTTCTCACCTGCTCCCACGTTTGAGGTTGCACCATCATTTCATTTACCCTACATGCGCAAATTTTGACGATGTATTTCTTTTTAAGATTGAATACAAACAAACTGTTTCTGTTCTACTAATTTTTTGTTTCCAGAATGAAACTTTCACTCTGCAGTGTGCGCTGATATGAAACTTCCTGGCAGATTAAAATTGTGTGCCGGAACCGGGACTCGAACCTGGGACCTTTGCCTTTCGCGGGCAAGCGCAATACCGACTGTGCTATCCCGACACGATGCCGCCTCACAATTTCACCTCCGCCAGTACCTCGCCTCCTACTTTCCAAACTTCACAGAAGCTCTCCTGCAAACACGCAAGACTAGCACTCCTGGAAGAAAGGATATGGTGGAGACATGGCTTAGCCTCAGCCTAAGGGATGTTTCCAGAATGAAACTTTCACTCTGCAGCGGAGTGTGCGCTGATATGAAACTTCCTGGCAGATTAAAATTGTGTGCCGGAACCGGGACTCGAACCTGGGACCTTGGCCTTTCGTGAGCAAGCGCACTACCGACTGTGCTATCCCGACACGACTCACGATGCCGCCTCATAACTTTACTTCCGCCAGTACCTCGCCTCCTACTTTCCAAACTTCACAGAAGCTCTCCTGCGAACCATGCAAGACTAGCACTCCTGGAAGAAAGGATATGGTGGAGACATGGCTTAGCCACAGCCTAAGGGATGTTTCCAGAATGTAACTTTCACTCTTCAATTTTTTGTTTATTTGCTAACTAGTTTTAAATGTTTGTAAATCTATCGGACCAAACTGCGTGGTCATCAGTCCGTAGCTTACAAACTACTTAAGCCTAAGTAAACTAACCTAATGACAACACACACACCCATGCCCCAGGGAGGACTCGAACCTCCACGGCGAGCAACCGCGCGCTCCGCAGCGAGACGCTTTAGACCGCTGGGCTACTCCACCGCGGCAACTAGTTTTAAGCTTCACATAATGTAAACAAAACAGCTACCTATCACAGACCATCTTAATGTCACATGTAGAGTCCCCATTCCTACCCTGTTTACTTTTAGACTTTAAGATAAAACAATATATATAATAAATTGCACAGTAATATGAAATGTACTTTAAATTTGTGAATCTTGCCAGATGCTGTCAAATAAGTAAATTGTAAAATCATTGTAGACAAAGAATTTAATGTACACCTTAAGTTAAGATCTGACCATAGCTATAGTGTCAATACTGTTAACATAGTTTTTAATTCATTAATATTTGATATGTAATGTGTTTCACCCTGTTCACTCGCAAATTACAATGTAAAAATGTTAAAGGAGGCCACTGATTACGTGAACATAATTATACATGGCAACAGATATTGTTTGCAATTCCAACAAATGTCATATGCAATGAGCGAGTAATCTGTGTGGTGTATCTTTATTTTACCATCTTTGAGAACCTAAGCAATAGCGTCTTTGTCGACGCTTGTCAACAGTTTACCTGATGATGGCCTAATAAGCCGAAAATTAGTTAGTAAATAAAGAAAAAAATTGTAGAACAGAAACAGTTTGCTTGTTTTCAACCTTAAATATGGAAGCGTTCTACCAAGAAGCGACGGAAGCATCTATTTATAATATATTTCTTTCTCAAAATTTTCATGTTCTTTGTGGTGATTCTTGTGGAACACTATTACTCCTCTGTATCTGTCTGATTGTGACTATTTTTGTCGAGCAATATCATTTAAAGAGGTGAACTCCTTTATATTCTAACAGCATCACAAATCAAAACAATATTTGAACTCTAAATCTCACTGTAAAAAATGGCGAAATGCGCCTTTAATTAACTACATGCACTTTAACAATAATTTTTTTCCGAAAAGAAAAGGAAGATCTCTTAATCATACAGTATGACTTGAACAATATTTCAGACACTTTTCGATCTTCACATTGGGCGACACCTACTAACAAAGTTATTCCGCGCGATCGTGCTCGATGACGTGCTTGGGTGGCGAAGAAGGCGATCGCTTAGTCCTGTGTGGTCCTGTAACGTGAGTGTAGCTTTCCGGTCACACTGGCCTTCAGAGCGTTGAGTCTGCTGTCTTCTTAATCAGGCGCAGGGCCCGTTCCCAAGCCTTATTGAGATTACATCCGCCGCCGCAGCTGCGCTTGATGACATTGTCCCTTGTGCGTATTTGTATGACCTCAGTACGACTCTACTCCAGCGGTTAAAAGCCAAAATCCAGGACCAGGATATGATGAGAGTTAATGTCGTTTTTCTGACAGATGTCTCTCTACGAGAGTTACTTGAACACTTTGGCCACCGTTTTCTTGAACCACAGAGTAACAACGTATATTGAATTTAAAGGATACTAGTGCAGCCCACTCTTTCCGGCCTTTGCGGATTTGTGTATGAGGCTCTTAGAGGGAAAAAGCCTTTAAGTAATAGGAACGAAAAGCCATCTACTTTCTTTCGTTATGTGGTGACACTTTATGACCCCAGGAAAATTTCGTGACACTTTTCCATGTATTAAAGAAGAGTTGGTCCGGGGAACTGATACACTGCGACCTTTTACATAAGAGCAGACGACTGCCACCACATTGTGAGAAATAGGGTACTAAAACCTAAAGCGCACAGGGTGCACGTTATCTCAGATGCATTATTTCCACTAGCAATTGGAACGTATAAGTATACTCTGCGCCGGTACAACCAGTGAATAAGTATACGAAAGCTCAAAATCGAGTAGGCAATGTTTAAAAAAGTCGGTGGGATATTTGACACTGTCACAAGATAGTCAATATTTGGTTTAAAAATGGTTACCTTTAGCCTCAAATCACTCGCTACATTCAGTCTACCCCAGTACTTTTTTCGAAAAGAGTAAAGTTGAAAAGGCTCATTCACATAAACATATTTTCGAAAAGGTCATTGATTGTTTCACAGCAATTTTGGTAATTGCAATTCTTGTCGAACCCTTATCCAGAAGGGGAGCAATGACTTTGTTTTTATTTTGTTAAAAAAAGAGAAAAAAACTATTTTGAAGCTTGGTTACATGATACTTCAGTTAACAAGTCTTCCTCACGTGATGACATTTTCAATTCCACTTCAATCCACTTCAAAGAGATTTTTTATCTACTGGATTTTACCCCAAGTTTTAGGAAAGTTGTCCTTGAAAGAAACATGAAATTACTTACACATTGCTGTAGTGTCTAGTCAACAACGGTACCCAAACTTTCTGCCACCGTGTAGTACTGGAATTTTTTGAAATTTTTGGCATACCATTAGAACTTGTTCAATTTTTGATAAACCCAGAAGTTGCAAAGGGAGGGTAGGATGCGGAAGGTTGACTGATGAGTTGTGCAGGAGTGAGGTAACAAGTGAAATAAGCTAACCGCGTCAACAAGATTTCTTTGGTCACACTTGGACGTTTTCCAACACAATCTTCATCCACGAGAAAAATCCTTAGTTCGTCACGAAGTTCAAACAATCTCGACAATACTTTACCTCTCGACAGCCACCGAACTTCGGAGTGAAGTAGAAGCTCTTTGTGTTCCCATTTCATCACACAATATACTAAACAGTCCCAAATTTATTTACTTTGGTATAATTAAATTGATGATTTTTATTGCATCGTCAAGAGTTTTTTTGAGATATTCGTCCAAACTTTTCACTGCAAGACCCTCTCTATGTATCTTGTAATGTGTCCGCTGAACCAAGGGAGCGACTGATTTAACAGACGACTTACTAGTGATACAGGATCTATAGGACATTTAACTCTCACTTCATTTTCTTCTTTGGTGACCTTGACAACTGACGAGTGACACTCCTCAACGTACCGATAAATATTACCTTGTCTTCGACTTTCGATGAACGTTTGCGACCCAATGCAAGGCTGCCCGCGGCCCACATATGGGAACCGCCGCTCGAGCGAACCACATTTCAGTCCTGTCTCCTCTGCCATTGCCTGGGTGGGTGTTTTGCACTAACAAAATCCATACTTGGTAAGGAAGAAAGAAAGCTTAGGGTTTAACGTCTTGTTCATTAGAGACGCAGCTCACGCTCGGATTTTTTGGTAGGAATGGGGAAGGAAATCGGCCGTGCCCTTTGAAAGGAACCATCCCGGCATTTGCCTGTAATGATTTAGAAAATCACGGAAAACCTAAATCAGGATGGCCGGAGCTGGATTTGAATCACCGTACTTCCGAATGCGATTCCGTGTCTTACCACTGCGCCACCTCGCTCAATTCCATACTTGGTACCAACATTGTTCAACTGGAAAGCAAACGTCACGGTGCTACCCAGCACACAGTATGTTCAGCAACAACAATGTTTTACGTTGTTGGCCCGCCTTACGCCCTCTCCAGAGTGGGGAACTGGTAACTAGCAGTTTTCCTCCTTTACCTTCTCACTCTAGTCTCTTGAAACCACCAACGTTGCTGTCCTCAGGGACTGGTATCAACTTTACTACGTACATTAAGACGTACCTTTTGGCAACTAAGTACTAATTTAACATCCCACAACACCGTCTGTAAGAAGTTACCTTGCTATTCTCCGAAAGGAAACCTTCTACCCTGGGACGCTGTCTGAGGACATCTGCAGTTCACAAGAAGATTTCTTTACCGCCTCCATCCCGTAAGCTATATGGATCCATTTTAGCCTGTTATCTGAGATGGTCTCTACTTCTCAGCTTAGAGTGCTTCCCTTTCGCTTCACACAGCCTCTCAGCAATGTCGACAGTAATAATCAACATATGACAGTGTGATATCGGGAAAAGTATCGTGTACGCTGAAAAATCACGGAAAAAGAATTGTCTGTTGCTCGCCCATTAGAACACATACATCACGGGGGAACTTCATTGGCCAACGTCGAAGTGTGGCGGATTACGTGCCAAAATGGCAATACATGTATTGGACATACAGGGCGCACTATCGAAGTTCGATTGCGGGATCACCAGCGGCACACACGAGAAGTGAATTGCAACAAGTCGGCGGTCGTAGATCAATGTTTGTCCAAGCCTCTTGCAATCAAATACAAACGTACCAGGATTTTAGCACAAACTCTGAAATTCTGGTACAGCTTCATTACACAGGCCTTCAAAATAAGCAGCACGGACAAGTTCATCAAACGGGGATAATACCCTACTGGCAATTAAAATTGATAGACCAAGAAGAAATGCAGATGATAAACGGGTATTCATTGTACAAATATACTAGAACTGACCTGTGATTAGATTTTCACGCAATTTGGGTGCATAGATCCTGAGAAGTCAGTACCCACAACAACCATCTCTGTCCGTAATGACGGCCTTGATACGCATGGTCATTGAGTCAAACAGAGCTTGGATGGCGTGGACAAGTACAGATGCCCATGCAGCTTCAAGAAGATACCGCAGTTCATCAAGAGTAGTGACTGGCGTATTGTGACGAGCCAGTTGCTCGGCCATCATTGACCGGACGTTTTCAATTGGTGAGAGATCTGGAGAATGTGCTGGCCAGGGCAGCAGTCGAATATTTTCTGTATCCAGAAAGGTCCGTGCCAGAATTGCAACACGCGGTCGTGCATTATCCTGCTGAAATGTAGGGTTTCGCAGGGATCGAATAAAGGGCAGCGCCACATCTGAAATGTAACGGCGAACAAGAGGTGACCGAGAAGTGTAACCAATGGCAGCCCATACCATCACGCCGGGTGATACGCCAGTATGACGATGACGAATACACGCTTTCCAATGTACGTTCACCGCAATGTCGCCAAAAATGGATACAACCATCATGATGCTGTAAACAGGACCTGGATTCATCCGAAAAAATTACGTTTTGCCATTCGTGCACCCGTTTGTCTTTGCGTACACCATCGCAGGCGCCCCTGTCTGTGATTCTGTGATGCAGGGTCAAGGGTAACACAGCCATGGTCTCCGAGCTGACAGTCCATGCTGCTGCAAACGTCGTCGAACTGTTCGTGCAGATGGTTGTTGTCTTGCAAACGTCCCCATCTGTTGACTCGGGGATCGAGACGTTACAGCCATGCGGATACGATGCCTGTCATCTACGACTGTTAGTGATACGAGGCCGTTGGGATCCAGCACTGCGTTCCGTATTGCCCTCCTGAACCCACCGAGTCCATATTCTGCTAGCAGTCATTGGATCGCGATCAAACGAGAGCAGCAATATCGCAATACGATAAACCGCAATCGCGGTAGGCTACAATCCGACCCTTATCAAAGTCGAAGACGTGATGGTACGCATTTCTCCTCCTTACACGAGGTATCACAACAACGTTTCACCAGGCAGAGCCAGTGAACTGCCGTTTGTGTATGAGAAATCGGTCGAAAACTTTCCTCATGTCAGCACGTTGTAGTTGTCGCCACCGGCGCCAACCTTATGTGAATGCTCTGGAAAGATAATCATATCACAGCGCCTCCTTCCTGTCGGTTAAATTTCGCGTCTGTAGCACGTCATTCGCGGTGTATGGTGTAGCAATTTTAATGGCCAGGGGTGTATTCGCAAGGGTTTGGAAATCTGTATTCGTTACAATCAACGAGCAAATAGTTTTGTAAAGTTATTTTGGAAGTGACTGAAACATACCAAACTTTTCTGAATAAAAACACTTCATGACACAAAATGAAACAATCTAAATAAATATCTGAGTCAAAAAATGATGAAATGGACTGTCCCGTTGTTAGAAGCGTTATATTTATGACGATTTCGTTCTGTGATTGCATTCCAGAACGCGTAATTTTTCCTCAGAGAGAAAGTAAACCAAGTGCCCAGACATGTAACATACAAAGCGAGGTGTTATAGTGGTAAGTATCTATATACCCGTTTGTAGGCTTGTAGTGTATTTTTTAAACTCATCGCGAATATCTAAAGGAAAACGTTGAAGTGTGTCTTGGAAAAGAACACAGCTGACCCCATTCACCATATTTCCTCAAACTGAACCTGGGCAATGACACAGTGCATTCAAGTGTAATCTTCTGAAATCGGTGTATGACACAGATTTCCAAGACAAGAAGAGGCACAGGACCCTAAACAGAGTAACAGTTAACATACCGCCATTTACCAGAAGCTTACACGGAGATAAGTGAGGAGCAACTCAACATATACGATATACACAGAAAAGATGTGAGTCACTTCCGGTTGATGTTGCAGCCTCTTTTACTTGCGACGGAACCTAACTGGTCATTGCACTTCACATCCACACAAACATTTACGTGCGTGTTGTAATTGATGGATTTCAACTGTATCTAATTGAAATTTTACTAACGGGTCATTACTTTTCTGTGTTTTGTGTACAACTACGAATATTTGCTAGTAATGTCAACATTATAACGCATTTAAAAACCTTATCAAAGCTGGATAAAACATTTATACAGCTTTTTTGGTATAGTACACCATCATAGAAAGCTACATTAGTTGTAAGTTGCCTGAGTCGACCATAAAAATTTTCCACTTAATTAAAACAGTACATTAATCGGTAGGGTTTCAGTACACTTCCCTGTTTTACTGAGAAAGTTACTTTTAGTCAGTCGAAGTTAGAAATTTCGTATGATTACTCATACGACTGTGCTTTCGTTGGAAATCCTGAATTCAGTCACAAATGTCATGTGAACCTGATCGTGCGTTCGATAACAAACGTTCGAACGGTGCTCAATAAAATGTGCCACGCAGGAACGGCCATGCGCTCTAAGGCGCCTTGCTGCTGAGTGCGCGGTTGTTCCCCGTAGGAGTTCGGGTCCTTCCTCGGGCATGGGTGTATGTGTTGCCCTTAGCTTAAATTATTTTGTTTGTAAGTCTAAGGACCTATGACCACTGTAGTTTGGTCCCTTAGCTTTAGAAAGATTTCAACGATAAAATGTTTTTCTAAAGAAATTCTCCAGCTATCTCACAATCTTGATCTAAGTCTTTCAGAATGTCAGGTGATAACAGTGCAAGGGGTTTTCACATGACTTATGTTTTAACACATTTGTCGATGGTGAATATATAATCTTTATGTATTTTCATACACCTTATAACTAATGAAATATCTGTTTGGATGTAACTTCTCTGATCAATTACTCTGATACTTTTTATGTATACATGATTACGTCCTGAAAAAAAAAAAAAAAAAATTATGTGAAAATGTATCATTTATGTTGTGTTCACATGGAAATGTAATTTAGAAAACAGATGTTTGCACCGTGAGAGTAGTTTTGTATGTAGGAGTAAATGTGAACGGAGTTACTTCCACAGCGGAAATAGTTCGGAGCGAAAGGAAAACATGGTAGCAGGCGAGAAGCCACGCGAAGTTCTTGTCAGAGAGGTAGGCTGTAGCTGCCCTGCAATAAGATTAGAATCTGTATTCTAAAATAGGCCGAAATTGTTCCTCGTGGCCTGTATGCATTACTTTGGGGATAATATCATGGCAGTTATATCGCTGCTCTGTAATTTCTAATATAGACGCCAAGAAAAGATTTATTAGACAACTGAGTATACTTCAAGAGTCATGGTTACATCATTCAGCACTTCACAATGCTAAATAAAATCGTTATTTTTTCTATCTTCAGACAGAGTTCAGTTTATATTGTAATGTTTGTATCTATCTGTTTTTATCTTTTTTCATCTTCAATAATATTTAATGAAATAGTTGTATCATGAAACTTGATCCATCCTGTCGATTCCTTTACGTGTACTTGAAATATTCGAGTTCCCTTGAGTGTATTGGACGTTTCTTATTTAAGGTACTTAATATTTAGCCACATTAATTAGTCAAATTAAGATACCTAATACTTAGTCAAATTAATATACTGCCAAGATAAAAAATTACTTATTTGTTTTGAAGACCGGTTTAGGTACACTGGGGTACCCTCTTTTGGTCTGCTGGTATCTTACAGCATTTTTGCCTTTCCAGAAGTGCTCGACATTATAGTTGTAATTGCAGATAGAGAGTGAAACGTAAAATCAATAAAAATACACACAATAAAATACACCATCAGCTACACCATAAATACACGATTATGTGTTTGCTGTCGAATGTAGCTCGGCAGTGCTTGACTCATTTGTTTTTTGTTTTGTTTTTTTGTTTGTTTGTTTGTTTTTTTCATCTTTTCTTATGTCTAGATGTTCTTGAAGATATCTCGTTTCAGACTCAAATTGAATACTCGTGTAGCATTGCTGGGGGGTGTCGCCGAATTAGGTTTTGGACTAATAGATTTTGGGGAATTATCTTAGTTCCTATTATTATTATTATTACTGATCTAAAGACCCTTGTGGGCGTGTGATAAAAGCCTTCGGACAAACTCTGTTATTGCTCAATGTTTTCTAATATGGGCAAAATTATGTAATTCATGTCGATTTCGATCTCATAATGCAACATCATCAAAGCGAAATATAAGTCACGATGATTCACGTACTCCGTATAGAACATTTATCAATCAGGTGCATAATATAACTAAAAACATCCTTTTAATATGTACTAGCAAAACTTTTAGTTATTTTATGAATCTGACTGTTAAATGTTTTATGCGGAGTACATGAGTCATTATGACTTGCATCCTGCACTGATGATATTCCATCATGGGAACGAAATTAGTATGTAATTTTTTTTAATTAAATACTTCATATCGCCCGCCAAGTTGGAAATTTCTTGATTTTATTATAATAATGTGGTGGCAGCCACAATCTCCATTATGAAGTCAAATTATAAGGTATTCGTGTTTTGTAGCGCTTGGTCAGGTCGGCCGTATCTTGCCTATGTGGGACTAGAGTAAGATTGTCGAATGACACTGAGGTGTCGTCATTTACTCTCTATGCCGTTTATAGTAACAGAAGAAAAATCGATTGCGTGCCTCCATAATTTCAGATGGACTAACTTTGATGATAGATTGATCTGGACATGTGCATTATATGAACCTGTGTTCAAATATTATCATGGAATACAGGGTAGGTGCTTACTCTTGTAGAATATGCAAGTCTTCGGGTCCAGACTGTATACCATTTAGATTCCTTTCAGAGTATGCTGGTCCACTAGCTCCTTACACAACCCACCATCAGCGAAAGATTCGTACTCAAGGACTGGAAAGTTGCTCAGATCACTCCAGTATTCACGAAAGGCAACAAGGCTAGTACGCAAAATTACAGGCCTGTATCAGTGATGTTGATCTGCAGCAGGATTTCCTGTAACAAAACGGTGTGTTGACCTATAGTCAACACAGTATCGTTCTTGTGAAATAAGAAGTGTCATCGGAAAGGCATATATACTACCAAAATATTCACTGACAAAACGAGAGTAAATTTGCCTCGCTCTCACAGCGCCGTATATGCTCTCGACGAAGGCTACTTTTGAACTGACGTAACCTCTCTTTCTGGAATGAGATGCGCCAATCCTTCTCCTACCCAACCTATCCATCAAAATTCCGAGAATAGAAAATTCATTTTCGGTGTTTTGGCCACGTTTTGGGGATAACGTACCACTGTGCGGCGGAGCGGCCGAGCGCATTGAGGCGCTATGCTACATTGCGCGATGCCGTTACCTGTCGGGGGTTCGAATACCCCCTCGGTCATGGCTGTTTGTGTCGTCTTTAGTATAAGGTAGTTTTAATCTGCTAGGAAGTTTCATAACAGCGTACATTCCACTGCAGAGTGAAAGTTCCATTCTGGAAACATCCCTTAGGCTGTGGCTAAGCCATGTCGCCACCATTTCCTTTCTTCCAGGAGTGCTAGTCTTGCAAGGCTCGCAAGAGAACTTCTGTGAAGTTTGGAAAGAGGGAGGCGAGGTACTGGCAGAAGTACAGTTGTGAGGACGGACCGTGAGTCGTGTCAGGATAGCTCAGTGGTAGAGCGCTTGCCCGCGAAATGCGAAGGTCCCAGGTTCGAGTGCCTGTTCCGGCACAAAATTTTAATCTGCCAGGAAGTTTCATAACAGTGCACACTCCGCTGCAGAGTGAAAGTTTCATTCTGGAAACAAACTTTAGGCTACGGCTAAGCCATATCTCCACCATATCCTTTCTCCCAGGAGTGCTCATCTTACACAGTCCGCTGCAGAGTGAACGTTTCAATCTAGTTCACAAGTAGTTTACAAGTTTAGGGACTGATGACCCCGCAAGTAAATCCCATAAGCTAGACAAACATTTGAACTTTTTTTTCTTCATCTTATTAAGTTGATTACTGTATTTAACCCTCGGTCTCCCTCTACGATTTTTTGCCCACTAACTTCCTTCTAATGGTACGTTGACGATTCCTTAATGTCTCAGAACGTGTCCCACTAACCTATCCCTTCTCGAAGTCATGATATGCCAGAAAATCCTTTTCTCCCCAATTCTGTTGAGCACGTTCTCATTAGTTACGTGATCAACTCATCTAATCTTCATCATTCGTTTGCAGCACCACATTTCGAAAGCTTCTATAATATTTGTCTGTTCTTCTTATCGTTCACTTTGAAAGACGACCGTCTGTCGTCTTCCATATATTTTTTTGTATATTTCTGTAAAGTTATAATTTATTTAATGTCGCTAGATTATCATTTTGTTAAAACTTGAACCCCACTCTTTTCAAGGCTTGAGGAAGAGCATTTGTATTTCATGTGTTAAAATATTAGTTAATATTCCTAGGTTTTTCTTATTTTGTTATGTTAATAATTTATTATTATGTTAATTAATGTGGCAAAAGTACAGCTTCTCCACTACGCCACTGTCCCTGTGAGAATGTGCAGTTATACTTTTAAGCGTGTGCGAGAATCTGTGGTTGTTTGGATGTGGAGAGTGATAGCTCGCTTTGCATCGTTCTCTCTGGCTCAGAGTCGACAGCTGCTGAGGTTACCAAAGAGGTTTCTACACCCTTTGGTTACAGTCTGGTCGGCGAGCCTTCTCCTGTGCGAGTGTACCCGCTCTCCGTCCCCACCGCCGCTGTTTCTTAGATTTTCCGGCTTCCGATGGGTTCCCGCGTCCGGTGGCCGCTCGGTCTGAACATTCTGGGCTGGTTGCCTGGTGAGGTAATGTTAGTTCTGCTCTTGTTTCTGGAGATGGTAGCGTTTCATTGATTAGCCGTTTACCTTTGATTCGTGAACTTAGAATCATTTTTTTGGAATATTTTCTCCAATCGCGTGCAGGAAAGTGTTCTCCTTTTTTAATTCAGTGATTTTCAATAGATAAACGCGTTGTATGTGATGCTAGTTGCGCTTTGATAACGGCCTGGTATGTTAAAACCTTTTGTGATCATGTGGCGGTGTATGAACTCTGTGTAAATACTTTCTAGCTTTGTGGGGCCCGATTTCTAATAGGTGATATGTTCATTTTATACAGTACATGTAAAAATCTTCTCTTCGTTACCTTCCGTGAGTGATATGTGTTTCACGTGGTTGGTTCATAGAACAAAGCCTTCAGCTTCCACTCTTATTTGTTCCATGCCCATCACGCAAGTATCCTTCTGATTTCCACTAATATTTCGCGATCTTCTCTCCCCGCCTGTTTTACATTTGCTGTTTCTTCTCCGACTTTTAGTACGCACTCTGTCTTTGTCAGTAATTCTCTCTGAGCCTTGTACAACCTCCTTCAATAGCTTCCTTATGTAATTCTAAACATTTATATGGGTTGCATGCTATAATTCTTAATGTCATTTTTCGACTTTGTAATTATTTCACTTTTACGAGTTTTTGGAGACTGGACTTCATCCGTCTCTGTAATCGCTCCCTATCGCTTGTAGCTGCATTTCTTTCGCTTCTTCGTGTAATTCTGAACATTTCTATGGGTTGCATGCCGTAATTCTTAATTTAATTTTCCGACTTTGTAATTATTTTACTTTTGTGGTTTTTCTGAGACAGGACCTCATCCGTTGTTGTATCGCTTCCTTTCGCGTGTATCTGTATTTCATTCGCTTCCTTATATATGTCTAAGCATTTCTATGGGTTACATAAAGTAGTTAATTTTCTTTATTTTTCGGAAACTGAATTTATTCAATTTTATCGGTTTTCGGAACCACGTGGGTCCGAGTTCCGACTTCCTGAGTTCGCAGCTAGTCGCCTGATCTCACGCCACTTCTGATATAAAAGGCAGTACCTAGATTGATTTCTAACAGACTGCAACTTAAGAATCCATCGCGATTTTGTATAATGAATACGATTTTCAACCACTTCACCTTCAGTGGAGTGCGTTCATGTAACGTAGCCGTGTGTCGCCGTTAGCGTGTTTGCTCGCGGTCCAATTCAGATGTAATTAAACTTGCTATCACACGCACCATCCCAAAACAGGCACGACAGACCAGAGCCAGCTTCAAAGTGTTTTGTATATTGTGTTTTGTGCTACCTCTGACCTGCTGAATTTCGTCTACAGATAGCGGCGCCTGCTTCCGCCTCGTCTCAGCACGCTGATTTTGGTTGGTTTCGCTGTGGCATTGCGTGTGTGTGAGAGAATAAGTGTTGTTTGTGAATCCTTCCCCTCAGTAATGTTAAATCATGTATAATTTAGGCTGGGCACCGTCCACATTAATCCAGGTAAGAGATGCATTTTTATTGTATTAACGAAATTGGTTCCCCATTTTGCTTGTTTTCTATCTGAATAAACAAGTTTAAGTTCAGCATAATCTGTAACTTCCCTATATATTGTAGTTTTAGAGCACCCTCCCTCTTTTATTTAATATTGTTCTTCACAAGTGCTGAGAACAAGATGAGATGCAATTTATTTACGACTAAATGCCGTTGCGCCATAAATGTTTTCTTAGCCACCTTTCTAAGATAACTTTAATTGTAGTGGCTTGCTTATTAATGTCTGTGTGTAATAATACATGCCACTGTGGTATTAATTTCCTGTTATTGAACTAATTTGAAACGAGTCAGTTCTCAGTTTGGGCCAGGAAACAAGGCTTTTTAGCAGGCAGTAACCGGTAGTTCACTCGGACCGTATTTGCTAATTTTACTGATAAAACAAAGCTCTTGTTTCGTACAGTGGTCGACTTTTAACGTTTCAAACCCATACAATGCTACGCTCCAGGCAAATGCTTTCAGAAAAGACTTCCTATCATTTAAACTAATATTGGATGCTAACAAATTTCGATTTTTCAGAAACGCTTTTCTTCCCGTAGGCAATCTGCATTTTACATCTCCATCAGAAGTTATTTTGCTACCTGAACAACAAAATTTATCTACTACTTTTATTATCTTATTATTTAATCTAATTCCTTCCAATTCGTCTGATTTTTTGACACTACATTCCGTTACCCTCGTTTTACTCTTGTTGTTGTTGTTGTTGTCTTCAGTCTGCAGACTGGTTTGATGCAGCTCTCCAGGCTACCCTGTCCTGTGCAAGTCTCTTCATCTGAGAATATGTTCGGCAACCTACATCCTTTTGAATCTGCTTACTATATTCGTTCATCGGTCTTCCTCTACGATTTTTACCCCACACGCTTCCTTTTAATGCTAAGTTGACAATTCCTTGATGTCTCAAAATGTGTCCAAATCTATCCAATCTACCCCTTCTCTTTGTCAGGATATGCCAGAAACTCCTCCCCGATTTGGTTGAGCACCTCCTCATTAGTTACGTGATCTACCCATCTAATTTTCATCATTCGTCTGTAGCACCACATTTCAAAAGCGTCTATCATCTTTTTATCTGAACTTCTTATCGTCCCCGTTTCACTCCCATACAATGCTACACTCCAGACAAATGCTTTCAGAAGGTGCATCTTATACATTTGTTGAAGACACTGTCAATTCCGTTTAATTGCTCTTCCAGGTCATTTGATGTCTCTGACAGAATTACTATGTCGTCAACAAAGCTCAAGGTTTTTCTTCCCTCTCCCTGGACTTTCGTTCCCTCTCCAAATTTCTCCTATTATTCCTTCACAACTTGCAAAATGAACAGATTGAACAACATTGGGGAAAGGCTGCAGCCCTATCTTACTCCCTTCCCAACCACTGCGACCCTTTCATGCCCTTAGATTCTAATAATTGATGTCTGCTTTTTGTATTATTTTAATATAGGTATTCGCTCCCCATATTTTACCCCTGCTACTTTCAGAGTCTGAAAAAGTGTATTCCAGTTAACACTGTCAAAAGCAATTGCTAGCGTCTTCCTACATTTCTCCTAATTCCAAAGTGATTTTCCGCGAGGTCTGATTCCACAAGTTTTTCCATTCGTCTGTAAATGATTCGTGTTAGTATTTTGCACCCATGGCGTTCCCTTATGATGTGTTATAAGGACCCTACAGTCTTCCTAAACGTCAGGTATGACAATCTGAGCAGCCTTCTTAGACTGTTTGAGAATGATGCTATCGTCAATAGCCCAATGAAGTCACAAAAGGATCAAAAGCAATTGCAAAAAATTTAGATTTATCAGTATGGTGCAAAGTTGGTAACCCAGCCTATATAATTAAAAGGTTGAAGTCGTCCTCGTGTGCACTAAAAGAGCTCTGGGTGTAGGGCAGAATTGTCAATCTTTAAGAATGTGCCAGACGTTTCGGCCATTGTTGCAAGTGAACCTTCTTCTGTGTATTCGTCTCAAACATTGAAAACACGATCTCATGTCCAGAAGAATTTTATTAAATCCATTAGCCTTGCTTATCGTCCATCAGTCAAACCTGAGGGCCATAATTCAATTAAGGAATATCTAGAACTTTCCATTAAGGCATAACTATCTATAACATAGAAAATGTCGTGGGTAAGGCAAACCAAAGGCTACGATTCGCTGTGAGAACACTTAGAAGATGCAACAATTCTGCTAAAGAGACTGCATTACTCTACATTTGTCCACACTCCTTTGGATATTTACTACACAGTGTGCGTTCCTAACCAGGTAGGACGGACGAAGAACATAGAGTGCGAACGTATTTAGTTTTAGAGAAAAACAGTCTTGCTTGCACAAATATTTTTCCTTTTTCACATGTGACTCGTTTCGCCTGTTCTAGGCTTCATCAGCAACATATTTTGTTGAGAGACATGATCATTATTACAAAACAGGATAAATGAAATCGAAACGGGAAGATGAACTGAAGGGTAGAGCAATAGTATGAAAGTGTTTCAATGAATCCTCTGCGCGTAATTTGAATTGCAGGGTAGGTTTCGTAGATGTAGGTGTAAAAAAGTCTGAGGTGTCCGCGATGTAAGGAAATAAAAACACACAAGTACAAAAAAATCGATAAGAGGTAGTGATTTTCGAGTTCAAGTTGTAGGTGTTATCTTTCACTTGCAGCTACCGGAAGCCGAGGCGCCACACGCCAGAAGTGGCTGCTTCTCAGGAAGCGCAGAACGGTGGCGAACAGCGGGCCTATCTTATCTGCTCTGCAGTGAACACAGGCTTTACGATATCAAGCCTTGTTGCTCTCAGATTTTCCTACAATCTCCTTACGCAAATATCGTCCAAGACTCGAAAAACGTGTTGTTTGTCGTCACTCTTAAATAAGACGTTTACTCCTTGCGTCTCACAGAGCAGGAAAGTGAGGAAACTAGAAATCTGGTTTCAAATCTACAGTACACTACTACGAGAAACAGGTAATAAACAAAGAGAACATGAGTGTCTTAACGGAAGAAAAAGTGTGCAATAGAAAAACATTCGGTGCTGATGTTCGCAACTGATGTTTGCGTTTACCTGGCAGTTGTAGTGATTAACTTTGTGCGCTATCACTGACAACTTTGCCGCCTACCCGATATACTAGGGATATTCAAATGGATAGGTACGAAATGACACTGTGAGTATAACTGAAGTCTTTATTAAAAAGTAATTACCAGAGGCGTGAGCACAAATATCCCACTAATTAACGAGCCGAAAGAAGTCCCAAGAATTTGTGTGGCTGTGACAAGAACCAGTCATCTAATGTGATCTTCAGTTCTTTGTCCGAGTTGGAGTGCTTCCGTTTGAGATGCTTTTTAGCGTACCAAACAGATGAAGTTAGAGGGCGCCATGTCCAGGCTGTAGGAGAGGATACTCACGCTGCTCCCACTTGGTACACTGCTCCCACACTTTGTGTGGCTCTGGAGACATCTACATGTACATTACCAAGCAGCAGATCACTTCCCCTGTGAGCAGTCCAAGCCGTTTGCTCTTGATGGACTTGCATAAGCTATGGAGTGTTTCACAGTACACGTTACTGTTAATGAGTCGATGAGTATCGGACCTCCGACGTCGAGAAAGACTGTGACCTTGCCCGATGAGGGCACAGCCTTTAATTTTTTGGGAGGAGGTGACGACACTACATTCGCTTCCCTAGATATCTCATAACTTTATTCCAAAGCGGCGTATTCAAATTTCAGCCGGTTTGGTTATTAAGACGTTTCGTACCTTTTCATTTGTACCGTATATAATCAAGTTAACGACTTACTTAAAATGCTGTTTCTTGTATATTTATATATATTCGAGGGATTTATCTGGTGCTAAGGACTATATGGTCTGCGGCACGAGATAATGGCGACTTTAGATTCGTTACCCGTTTTTCCGACAGTCATTGTAATAAAACGGGTAGTATTTCACATTATGTATAGTTCGCAATCCCCAAAGGTTCCCGATTTGTATACTACTCGGTCCACGGTACATAGGAGTCCTTAAATACATTTTAGAAGGACACCTTTATTGCACTATTGGTATAGGATTCCCGATTTGTATACTACTCGGTCCACGGTACATAGGAGTCCTTAAATACATTTTAGAAGGACACCTTTATTGCACTATTGGTATAGGATATCATTAACAAATTTGTGAGACATAGTTTTCAGTTAAATGGTAATCTGAATGATTTATTGATGATTAGTTAGTACGATCATCAGAGGAACTGATGGAATACCAATTCGATTTCGCATATAGTATGCGAAGGAACTTGCTCTCCTGATAGCAGCAGTTTGCCTTAAGTCTTGAGAGGAGTGAAGTGTTTATAAGGATTGGGAAAAAGGGCAGGACATTCCCGTACAATGCTCGTAGATCAAAGACGCAAAAATATGTATCTCTAATGTGGGTCAGTTGTAGAACTTTGGAACACATTTTCAAGTATTCTGTCATTTCTGGAGACCGGAAATCTCCTTTGTAGAAATCAGCAAAGTGCTACTCATCCATAAGATCCAGAGGGCAGTAGGTACAAGACTGTAGGTAGATCCCGTTTTTCTTGACTTCCACGAGGCGTAAGCGTTCGCCGGTAGAATTAGGGATTGGTTGTCAGTCTGAACAGAGGCGCCCTCAGAATAAGTCAATGCTGGTAAAGACCAGTTTCACCATTCTTTAGTTCAGGATACTTGGAGCAGCGTATACTTGTCGGAAGGGGAAGGTTCGACTGGTGTTCTTCCGCCAAAGAACTAGCATTGTCCACCATTTCAAAAATGTTACAATGTTTGTATAGTTTATGCGACTTAACTACGGGGTCATCAGTCCCTAAACTTACAAACTACTTATGAACTAGCTAATCCTACGGACGGCACAAATATCCATGCCCGAGGGGGGATTCGAACCCCCGACCGTAGCCGTGCAGACCGTGACTGGAGCGCCTCAGTTCCCTCGCCCACCGCGGCCGGCCCACCATTTCAAATTAATGGTTTAAACTGTCCTTGAGGTTGTTCGTCATAATCTGAGTTCAAAAGAATTATTACTGCAGGACTGCCGTTCTCCTCACGAGACGACGTTTTATCAGTTCGCCAATCCTACAGCGAGATTCTAGGATAAGAGGTTAGACAGAGTTTAACTGAAGTTGGTAGATATACGATGGTAATAGACAGGAGGCGATTTACTGACAGAGAGAGGAGGATATGTCTAGCGACTGAGGCGGGAATGGGGCGGGAAAGAGATGGGTAGAGGGAAGGAAAGAAAGAGAACAGAGAGAGGAGTATATAGAGAAGTGTAGAGCAAGTAACTTCACATTGGAACACCTAAATCCGAGGGCAACGGCGGGCTTTCATCTAGTTACAGATAAACGCCACTGTTATCACTAATCAAGTGCAGGTTGTCGACCAGTGTGTTGTCCGTAGTGAGAGCTAATGCCTGACTTTAGTACTCTCAGCATACTTCTGATACTGTCGTTTTCGTAATATTGAATTCTTAAACGGTTTTCGAAACAGAGTATACCATGCACATAGGTCCAAATATGAGTCCGCGTTGAAACGCAGTTAATTGTCGTTTTTGTGCATTATCACATAGGAATCACCGGACTACAAATGATCGGCGTGCATATGCGCCGCCATTTTAAATATATATAGGCGATACTACCGCCATCTGTATATGAGAATATCGCAGAATCATGATTTTTGTCAACTCAAGGTAAACCTGAGGTGGTCTGGACAACTTAATGTTGCTGTAGAATAGCTTCCGGGCCGGCCGCGGTGGTCAAGCGGTCTGCGGTCGGGGTTTTTAATCCCCTCTCAGGCATGGATGTTTGTGCCGACCTTAGTATTAGCTAGTTCATAAGCAATTTGTAAGTTTAGGGACTGATGACCCCGTAGTTAAGTCTCATAAGCTCTACAAACATTTGAACCTTTTGAATAGCTGCGGTGGAGTGGTAGAGCACTTTAAAGCGCCTTGCTGCGGACTGCGCGGTTGTTTGCCGTCGGAGGTTCGAGTCCTCCCTCGAACATGTGTGTGTGTGTGTGTGTGTGTGTGTGGGTGGGTGGGTGTGTGGGTGTGGGTGTGTGGGTGTGTATGTGTGTGTGGGTGTTGTCCTTGGCGTAAGTACTTTGTAAGTCTAGGGAATGATGACCATAGAAGTTTGGTCCAATAGATTTACAAACATTTCAACATTTGATTGTGTAATAAAGTATCCTTTCATACAATATTCTGCCTCGAATGAAGTCAATGTGCAAAAACATTCATGTCATTAAAGACGTATAATAGAAATAATAGGGTTCGAATTGGTGGTGGAGATGTGGCAACACACAACCGAATCATGGACTACTGTCTTGATTGACATTTAATACCTCTAAAAGAGGCCCGTTCAACAACACAATAGCTTTGACAACCAGTTCTGGTTCTTGTTTTCAACTCAAAATACTGTCACATTAAAGTGTTGCAGGTGTTTTGCGACGCTTTCGATCTCGCAGCAAGGCTTAATTGCACATGAGAAAAAAGAATGTTAATCACTTCAGGGGAGTAACTTTCTGAAATAATTGATTGGCAAAAATAGTCTTTAATCTGGCCTCTCGGGCTTTCTCGGCGTGACTGATTAATGGTGCGCTTCCAGGTATTCTGCCGAATTTTACAAACAACGTCTTGACGGCCGTCATTTTCAGGTGCTGCTGCGTGTACTCGCTGCTTCGACTCCTTCAGTGTTGGTTTTGTGGCACTATTTATACCTGAGCTCGATTCACTACGCCGATATCGATCTTTTATGCTCATTGGATATTTTTAGTGTCGCATAGACATTTCGTGAGAAATAAATGGTCGACCATGTGGATATAAGATTTTTCTAATTTTTTTATTTTAAAGGTACGTGAAGTTTAGAACTTAAATAGCAATCAAGCGAAACCATACGACGCAATCCTCGAAAACTCTCGAGAAAATTGACTTTCTGAGTTTCTTTATGCCATTAAATTACGAAGAATAGAATACACAGTACTGTGTTTGTTCTAAGGGTTTGTTTTATTTTGTTAATCGATTTTCTGTTTCTTAAGCCATCATCATTTACTAAAGTTTAGTCAAAGAATTTGCGTTGTCAACAAATCAGAAGAGATGTTACATGCAGAGAGATAAATTATTATTATTTTTTTTTTTGATTGAGCGATTACAGTGTAAATAAATATTTAAATGAAATCTGTAAATAGTACTGCGAAAGGGAACATATATACTATACATCGAGAAACAGTGCAAACATAACAAATTCTTGACAACAATCACTACAGTAAATAAAACAAGAATCTAAAGGTTGGAGAGTTGTTTAAAACACAAGGTGACACAAAACCTAAGATATGAATGTTTGTCTGTATGTCCTCTGTGTGTTCATAAACCATTCATTCGATTGCAATGAAACTTTGGTATACTGTTCACCATACGCCCACGAATGTTTCTGACCCCCCCCCCCAAAAAAAAAAAAGAGCACGACACATAGCTCAGGAGATATGACGTCATAAATAATGAGATGCCACAGCATGATAATACCCAGATTTATGCGTCAATTATTGGGAAATGAGAGTAGTTAGAGACCTGCAACAAAGTTTACATGTAATTTCGGAAGTTTATGGAGCGTTTTGTAACCCCTCCCCCCCCCCTCCCCACACACACATACACACATAAAATGATGAAACGAAAAACAAGTCTACCCCTCACAACAGTTTCGCTGTAGATGCCGTAAAATTGTCGCACCAGGTATGAACTTGTATCAACTAAAGTTAGGATTACAGATTTGCATGTTACTATTTATTTTTGTCTGCAGGTCTCTCTTAATTCCTTTACATCCAAAATTAAGCAATCTGTTTTCTTAATCTCTATCTTTACAAAAGCGAAGGACACTCACTCACTCACTGACTAAACACGAAATCTCGATAACTACTTCACCTATGAAGCTGAAATTTGGCAGGAATGTAGTTTATAGGTAGAGATTCATGGCAGAGCATACTTCTACGGACTCACGAAATCTACAGTTTCATTCCGATTTTCAAGAAATTTCGCACATTTGATTACCTTCAAAACAAGAGGAAGGTCACCGCCTACCTTAAGTTTCATACGGTGCATAGGGGAGGGTACTTAGCAACATAAATATGGATCCCTAAATGCCTTGGTCGCGATATAACTTGAGAACTGCTCGATTTCACAGATCCTTTTTTGTTGTTTTTGTTATTCTTAAAATAAGGGTTGTATGAAGTAAAACTGGAATATTTGAGAACAACAAAGTACATTTTCAATGTGACCTTGCGTTTCTATTACATAGAAATCTACAGTTTTGTTCCGATATTGATGAAATTTTTCACACTCTACCAACAAGAGGAATCTCACTGTCTGTATAAAATTTCGTTCGGTGCATGGTGGAGAGTACTGAACTTACGGAATTTTACAAAATGTGTGGTTTTGCTCCAGTCTTTATGAATTTTTACACACTTGACCTTGAAACCAAGAGGAAGATCACTTGGTACATAAACATTTGAATGGTACATGACAGATGGTACCCTGCAGAAAACTTTGCCGAGAGAGGGAAATGGGGAAACGAACAGAGAGGTGGGAGAGAAAGAGGTGGATGCAGAAAGAGGGGGGAATGCGATGTGGGCTACGAGAGTGTATGATAAATGAACACCCGAGCACCGCTGTGTTTACAGCTAGTAAATATTAGAAACCTGGGATAGTGTTATAACTAAATGAACAAATAGACAAAGAATAGAGGAGTGGCGTGGTAGGTTTTAGGTGGGGTGCATTGGTGAATTGTGAAGCTTAACAAATCGGACGTATACGCTCGAACTGAAGAACGGTGGAAATAAACATATTCAATTATAGTGATCACAATTTAATAAATAATTACTGTAAAGACAGAGTACAGAATAATTTGGAATATTAGTACTAACAAAGAAAGATACAAAGCAGGTGTGATACATTGGTATTAACGCAGAAAGTAGATAAAGAGTGGTTGTACCAAATTTAAATTAGATTTACAAATTCATATCAGTAAAGTAATTGTAAGACAAAAGTACTGAAACCTATTACAAACATATGCTGACTCAAAAGCAGAGTAAGGTAAAATAATTAGATACAAGAATTGGAGGAATGAAATGGAACAGACCTGGTGGGTTGTATTGGATATTCTGAGGATTAGGGTGGGTACGAAGTGATGATATATTGAGGACTGTTTGATCATTTAATATTAAGACTGGATCGTGACCCAGATGTTTGTTTATTTCTAAGGCCTCTAGTAAAGTCAGTTACTGGCTTTCGTTGGCTAAGTGGAGTACGTGAGACTGGGTTGGTGTCTGTGGCCCTCACTCAGAACATGCTCAGCGAAAGTGGAGTCATGATTTTACAATCTCCAACTGCGTTCATGCTCTCTTAACCTAGTTGCTATGTCGCTACCTGATAGGCCAATGTAAAACTTATCACAATCTGGGTAAATAAGTTTGTATACTCATTGGCTAATAGGTGGGGCTTATCTTTACAAGAAAAAAAAACTGGGAAGAGTTGTGTTACTGGCATAGTAAGAAACCCTGTAGTTTCAGGATTTCAGAGTTATGGCTACACTCCGTGATACCTGTCCTAGATATGGAATAGTAAACCATTCCTTGTAAATAGTGGGCCAGCAGGTGGAGCATAGAGGAGGGGTAGAAGTTTTAGTTTTTGTTTCCTCTGCAAGGTATGGTCAATTAGGACTGGGTCATAGCCGCTGGTTGAGGCAATAAATTTTATTGTGTCCAACTCTGAAAATTTCTTTGGACATTGGAATAGATGGTGTAATATCAGCAACGTTTCTGACAGACGCAGTAGATCATCGGTAGCGTTGTAAATTCACCACGAAAATATCGTAGGCTCGACGTTGGAATCACGCCAATCTTCTCAGTTTATTTTTTGTTGCGTTTGATTATCTACACCATTTAAATATAGAATTCATCAGAATATGGTAATTAAATCCTCTAATCGTCGAATCATATGTTTATTCTTAATTTTCATTATTTTATGAGCGTTGTTCAATAATGATGGTTTTGAACGAAATATGGCAAATTATATTTTTTGAGGATTATTAGCATACTTTCCTAAAGGTGAATTATTAAAGGCAGACGTTAGTTAATAGTGAAGCGCATACTGTAAAAAAAGTTATATGTGGACTTTTAAAAATCTGAACCTTGCATAAAACATTTAAAATTATGAATAAACAGAAGACGTGTATTTTAGTCAGAAAATACAATTACATGTATATTAATATTAGATTAATTTTGAATTTCAGTCGTGTTGGTATTTCTATGCAACGGAAAAAATGAAAGGTGTGGCGGGATTCTAACCATCGAGCCTAAAATATTTTTGGTTGTCAAACCACAATGCTATCTATGTGTCACACTGACAATCAGAAATTTCTTGTCTTTTACATGTAATTAAAGGCCCTTTCTTGATTTTTGAGATTTGTTTCAATGGCTTTGACTGAGTTCTGTCTGATTTCTCAACTTCGCGTACGATAAATATAAAAGAAAGAACAGTTCGATTCCCATGTAGTTTTCTAGTAAATGTAATGGACACCGTGCTCTTAACAATCAATGTGCTGGACCCCATGGCTTGTAAGATTGTAACACAACTGCATTAAGCATGATTCTGTTGATTTAAGATGTTACATGGCACATACTGTCATTTTGCATAATTGAAAACATGAATCACCCTCTACATGTTCGTATCCAATTTACGTATTTTCCCTCTTGTGTATTTATTCCATTCTTGTTCTGCCCATCCTCTTCCTGCTCTGTCCATCTCCTTCTACCCCATTCACTGGCCATGTCAGTTTAGCTTTCACACGGCTCATTCCTTATCACATCTGAATAATGTGGTCTACAATAATACAATTTTACATATATTTAGAGTGTAATATTAGGAAACTCTGCGTCATGTGGTCTCAAAATAGTTGGTAATAAATACTAATCAATTACCTGAAACGTGACAAAGTTGTTTCTCAAGCACTTTATTGTTTATGACCTCATATCTCCTGGACTATGTGTAATATTTTCGTATAATTTCGATGGTATATATGCACATCGTCTCTAAAATGTCCCGTGAATATAATAAGTAGTGCCGAGCCAGGGAATTTTTTTCTGAGTTCGCAGTACTAAAAAGGAATAAATGTTTTAACATTAGCTGGCATGTCTGCGTTCTTGAAATGAATTTGGCCATGTCGCCACACAAACTCATTAGGCAACAGGTCTGTACTTAAGATCACACTATTTGGATTCTTGGGACATTAGTTACGTTGACATAGTTGATGCTGATGGTGACATAAGAGTGAAGATCAAAATCCTGCGTTGAGCTCGGGAAAGACGCTAGTGATCCGAGGACAATGACTGAGCAAGCACAAGAAGGCGACACCTTCGAGAAGTCATGTTTCTAAATGGTATTTTCCGTATACACTGAGCAGCACAAAATTTATTTACACAATGGGATGGTCAAAGCTGTAAAGGTCGATAAGGGGACCTAAAACAACAGATTCCGTGTAGGATTGTGTGTTTGTGTGTAATAATTACTGATTACAGCACTAGCTAATAAAGCAGTGTTAATCACAGTAAACTGATATTAATTAATTGTTCGTAGCAGGTGATTGAAATATCGGCCACCAACAATGATTTTTGATGTAAAGGCTTCAAGACACTTTGAAAGCTCACATCCAACGCACGTTTTGCAGATGTCCAGCTTGTCGTAGGTTCATTCTTTACTGTATTTTGCATTACGTCTTCCGCTGCATGAGTTCTGCGATATCATCCAATGCCAGCGCCATGCCTGGAAGCGTAAAACGATCCATTCGTGCGTAACTCCCGGTGAAGACGCTCGAATGCTCTGCGATCATGCTAATTCCTATCCGGGAATCGCTCCGTGTACACCTTTTGAATAACTATTCCATCTCAATGTGCAATCACGTTGATGAAATACCTGTCGGACAACTTCGTTTTGCTGAAACGATGCAAGCTTCTTGCTCTCCATGCGGGAAATGATGCATTCTTGTAGCGAAGCGCTTTTATACACCGCAGTCATCACTGCTCTATAGCGGCTCAAGATGGCAGTACTGCACACACACACACACACACACACACACACACACACACACACACACACACACACACTCCTAAACGACATCTGCTTATTTAGATTTCCTCTACCTGCCGTTACATACTGCAGGGCCATCCTGTATATTCTCCCATTCATGTCTCCTGTTATTTTTAAATACATTTGTAATATCATTTTGACTGATTCTTCCGTCGCTTCTTGGTAGAATATAAACAAATAAATTAAAAACATAATTTTGTGTGTGTTCTACAAGTACTTCTGGAACACACACAAAACTGTGTTTTTTAATTTATATTTGTAATATGTCGCCTATTTCTGTGCTTTACACTACTCTCCATATAAACTCTAACATTTGGTTGAAGAGCGGATGCCTCTGACCGCACCCCTTGGGTAGGAAGCCCATACCTGCCCTACTGATGTGTTTCAGCCTTCCTGCTGCTCGTCTCGCCACTGAGGTCCTGCTGCTGTCACTCTTCAACGTCGCTGCCGCCCAGGAGTGCTGCTTGATTGGACGCCACCGCCGTCGCTGCCTTAGCCTATATGAGTGCTACCACCGCCCTTACAAGAGGAAACTACTCCACGCGACGCTCTGCCCCACTGCTAATGTCGCCTGGTGCCGTCGGTGCTGTTACCCCAAACTCTTGGGGTCCACGTTGTCAACCTTAAGTGGGCTCGCCGACATCTGGGTGGACTAGTCCCCTTGGATCGTCTCATCGTTCGTCGTCTGTATGCATTGTAAGTTCCCCCGTTTGTTTCCCCGCTCTCCATCATCATTGATATCCACCTCCCCCAACCCGCCCTGCCCGAGCCTCCACTACCACCACATGGAGTGCAGCTGCCTCCTGTCTCCCCTCCTTCGCCATGCCCCCCTCCCCGTCACTACTCCTACTGAGCCTTAAATTCTGCTATATCTACTGTCCACCTTCCTTCCCCTACAAATGTCACATCCTGCCTAGTCATGATGGTTGCAGAAGCGCCACGTCCCATCATCTCCATCTGCAATCTGCACCTAACCTCCTTCCTTTTCTGCAGTCTCAAATCGTCCTCTAAACGCACCTTGGTCCCCAGAAAAGCTTTCTCCTCTAACTCTTCCATAGATCCTGTGCCCCTCCACCCTCCCAGTCTCAGGAAGTCCACACATTCGTCTTTTCCCACCCCAATCCCTGGTTCCTCGATAATCACACCTTCTGCAACAAAATCAGGAAGTAATGTCCGTCTGTCCCCATGTCCTAGCTCATCTTGATGAAGTCCTACAGCCCCTCCTTCAAACTTCTGCAAAAGATCCTCCAAGTCCTCTTTGTTCCTAGCGCCACATTTGCTTTTCTTTAATTTAAAAGCAGACTCTCTTGCTATTTTAATATTTATTACTTTTAATGGCGCATTATCAGAACACTCAGAAACAGCTGGATGGCATTAGTTGGTATTAAAACACAGATATCAGCATTTTGAATAAGATAACAAGGATATAATCAATCCCAAAGGATCATCAAGTGTTAAAAGACAAGGGGCAAAATTCCACAGCTTTGTGTTGTGTAGGAGCGCATTCAAAGAATGAATACAGACAGATCGCTTGAGCATTTTTTACTGTGCAGACAGCTGATAATCAAGACATGCCAGTTCAAATATGGATTCACTGTTGCTACTTCAGACCAACGAACTTTGGAGTCACCACACTTACTTCATACTTCAAAACGTCCTCTTCTTGCCAACAACAACCTCCATGTGTACCCCCTCCCACCTTCACTGGTATGATCACCACACTTCGCCCAGGAATCACAGAGGCTGAGGTGGTCGATGAACTTAACTCCCACCTCAACCTCTCCAACAGATCAGAAAATGCATCCAGGACACCACCAGTCCTACCATCCTCATGTAGATTTGTACTGACTGCCTCCATCCACTGCGGGAGCACTTAACTGTGATTGCCATCACAGGATCCCTCCTGCTCCCGTTCCCAATCCTACCACTGTCAGTGGTGCCTCACTTACAAGGCTGTCGCTCCCAATTTACTGCCCCGTATGCTCTAATGACCAACCAATGCATCCCAACAACTACCACTGCCCGCCTCCCACCATAGTAAATACATTTCAGGTTTTAACCGCCATTCTTCAAAATATCCATCCTCACACCAGTCAACACATTGTCCTAGCCACCTGGTCCAATCTCATTTCGCCTTCTCCCGACTCGTTACCCTTATATAAAGTGCGTCTACCCTCCCTCCCCATAGAACACTGAATCACCCTTTTCCACAACATCCGCTCCCATCACATACACATCTTTCTGCGCACCCTCTCCCAACACCGCACGGATGTTTTCCTCCTGAATGAAACCTTTCTCCAAGCCCATTTCTCCATCAGTACCACTCCTTACCTCCTTCACCATACTGCCAACCCCTCCCCTCTTTGTGTGTGATGGCACTGTAGTGATCTGTCACCTGACACCAACCTGTTACACTACTCGTAGACGATTCCTTCAGACATTTCACCCTAAGCTTGACTGTTACCCTAGCCACCATCTATGGTTGATTCACTTCCCCAATCCCATGCGATTTCCTCTCCCAGATAGGCCACACCTACATGAGTCATGTAACTGCCAACAACCTTAACATATCTTCCCTGATCACCACTGAAATGTGGCAGTGAAATCAGTTCCACAACACCCTTTTTTTAGGGGGTGGGGTACTAATTTTTTTAGTTAGTTCCATTTTTCCCGAGCTACTCTTTATTTTAATTTTATTTTATATACATATTTTTTTGTGACACACACCATTACAAATTAAAGAAAAAGCCTATCGAACTATGTGACTCCGTGGCAAACGAGACAAAAATGCAGTGCAATCTGTGCTAGAAAACAAAGAGAAACACAAGTCCCCTGAAATGGCTCGGGTAAAGAGGAAATTAGAAGGAAAGGAAATGGAATTTAAACGAAAAGCTTCTGGGAAGAAAATCCTGTTGTACCATCAAGGAAAACAAATTATACGTTCAATAGTGGAACCATAAGTTAGAAAAGATGTAAAGAAAAGAAATTCCACTAAAGAGAAGTTTTCACAGAACGTTAGGGGTACACCTTCTTCGTAATGTGCCAGAAGTACTTTCCCAACCTCCATGGGCGACTTCACCTTATAGGAAGTGACTATGCCTCATCCTACTCATCCTCAAGCATCCCCAAGGCCCTTCCCCAATCCCCATCCTAAACGCCCTTCCAAACTTGTCCTTGATTACTCCCTTGCCGTGCTTGGATGCGTACCAGTGATCCATACATATCCAAGTCACAAACCATCACCTTCCCTTCCACACTCCCAAGGCCATAGACCATGCCTCCTCTTTCTTACACTATACTGTTAGTGGTGCTTTTGAAGCCCACATCCCCAACAAAGCTATTCACACACACCACCACACCCTTCCCCCATAGGATGTCCTTCATGAATTCCTCTATCTCTACTGCTTCTTTCTGCGTTCCTGTGACCAGAACACACAGCAATGCCACTGGTATCTACAAAGACTCATTCAAAACCTCCTTGCCATCAAAAACTGCCAGGCATAGTGACAGACATGCACTAGTCTTAACGGTACACCCCTTGTCAACTCCTCCAAAGTACTGACATGCCTTCTACTGACTTACTGGCAACCGCCCCTCACCCTCTTCATCACTATGGCCATCCCTTGTCTGACAACGCCAGTAAGTCAGGACTTTTTTCCTACCTTTTCCATTCCTGACAAGCCCCGCTTTGACTACTTTCTCTTCCCCACAGTTCATGAGTGCGTCAATACCTCTGCCCAACCAGTCACCACAGGCTTCCAGTACTTAGACCACATACCACCATCCAACTCAACACCCCGTCACTGCCATAGACATAGCACTACACACCAAAAGTAACACCACTCCCAGCCACGATCACGTAACTTATTGACACTTTCGTGCCTGTCCCCTCACTTTCCACGCCAGCCTCGCTTCCCTCTACAATGTCATCCTATACACTGGCTTCTTTCCCAACCCTGTGGAAAACCTCCTGCATCCTTTAATGTTGATTTATTGATTTTCTCAGGGAAGCCAAAACAGTCTTGGTCCAACCCGCCACTGCCCGCACCGAAACTAAGTTTATTGTGCGGTATCGCTCCCTGTATATCTAGTAAAGCCAACCAATGCCCTTGAACAGTGCAAGGAGTCTCTTTACCAGTTCTTTATTAGACACAATTTCTTCGGGTTTGGTTGTCCCAAATGTTCTGTGCCTTTTACTCTCCAATGCAATGCATTCGAAGGTTAGATGTGATGCAGTTTCATCACCGTCATCACAGATCCTACATTTAGTGTCCTCTTCTGTTATTCCAATTGTATGTATGTGTTTCTTGAAATTCCCATGGCCCAACCATGAGTCTAATCTCTCTCCTGTTTAGGCCCAGGATTGCAGAGCTTCTTTTAAAACATGGCTTTTGCATCATTACCTTGCCATGTTTTTGTTGAAAGACTTTGGTCCAATATTCTACGTGCTGTCTTCTGAGCCAGTTACATAGCTCCAATTTGGTCATTGCCTTGGTGATTGTCAGGACAGGTTCCGGTCCAATAAATAGAGTCTCTGCCACCATCCTGGCTAATCTGTCCGTAAGTTCGTTGCCACTGATCCCCGAGTGGCGAGGGACCCACAATAGGTTTACCCTACTGCTTTCCCCTAGCTCCACCAGAACCCTGTGACATTCTGCAACGACTTTAGATCTTGTTGTAGGATGCTTTAATGTTCCTAATACCCAACAAATCTCCGTCAGCTACCTCCTCCTACCACTCTAATAAGCCTCATTACAGTGCGTACAAAAGTCCCAGAAACCGTCTTTACCCAATTTGTTTATCAGCACTCCATCAACATCATCTCCTTCATCGTTCCCATCGTGGCTGCCGACCTTCCTTCTCAACTGATGATCAGCTCCTACGCCTCAACCTCCTGCTTTCTCTCCAGCTTAACTCCTGTCTTTGTGTCGTTTTTGTTTCCCTTGACACAGAAAAAGCTGGTCTCCTTTTCAAACTCCAGACCTACACCCTTTGAATTAATTATGTCTGCCTTATTGCTTCCACTCTCCACCATGTATATGTATGTAGATAAGCCGTAGCGAAGGCTGCCTAAAGCAAATATCAGTACGTCACTGCAGTGGCGGCTCGTACAAAATTTGACCAGTGTGCTACAATATTACAAAAATAAACAGGAAACGAAATATACTAAAATAAAAAGTCAACCTTTGTGTGATTGCCTTTAATTAAATATCAATTAATATTGTATTGACAGTAAGACCTTCAGGGGAATCTATAGCAGCGCTGCCAACTGTATGTATTCACTGCAGGTAGTAAATATAACGTTTAAAAATATTAATTTTATTTACAGAAATTAAAAATTTAGACTCAGAGGTATTTGAATACGAGCCTCTCACAGGTAGGTTTGAGAGACAACGCGCAAGACGCCTGAGCCGGCGAGCTGTTTGTCTCTGTATGCCGCAATATTCGTCATATGCTATTCTTCCGCAGCCGTTACACGCAGCGCGAAGAGAAATATTGATCTGGTGCTGCAGTCGGTCTCAGCACACATGAGTCGCCAGGCCTGACGCCACGTCTGCGCATGTACCAGCGCGGCTGAATCCCACTTCAGCACAGGGAGCTGGTTTCCAGCTATCGCGGCGACAGCGCTCCAAAATGCGTTTTCATCCTTATTGCTAGCATTCTAATACAATACTCATAGAATATGACATCAACTGCGATTGGGCAAAGCTGAAAATGTGTACCCAGCCGGGATTCGAACCCGGGTCTCCTGCTTTCTAGGCAGTTGCGCTGACCCCTACACCACTGGGGACACAGTGATCACCGCACCTGTAAGGGCTACCCATGCACGCCTCCCGTCAGATACAAATTCCCAGCTTCGCCCTGCCCATAGTACTCAAACTCGTAGTTTAACTAATTCCCGTAAGAGTAAGGGCTTCAAACTTGCCCACCCCTCCCCACTAACGATAGGATCATTGCCCGTCACCGGCATATTATATATATACATGTGGCGTCTGTTTGGAAAGAACAGACGTCACATTCTGATCCTGCAGCTGTTATTATTTAATATTCATAGAATATATGACTTCAACTGCGATTGGGCAAAGCTGAAAATGTGTACCCATCCGGGATTCGAACCCGGAAGGGAATTGGCATAATTTTATTGTTATATCTGGCTCGTATTCCAAGAGAAAGGATGTAATTTTACAGCGATTTCTCGCTTGCTTTCGAAGAGAAACGGCATAAGTTTAGTAATATATTGACAGTGTGCGGCAGCACATTAGCACATTATCACCAGCCGCCACTGCGTCACTGGAAGAGTTAGTGCTGTAGTTGTGAAATAGCTGGGTTCGCGGCCAGCTGCGTGGCCGATTGACGGCGTCAGCGCAGTCTCGCTGGCGTCCATCGCGATGCAGACGGTGTTCAAGGCCGCGTGCCGGCGCGACGTGCGCCCACTTAATGCCCCTGGACGCCGCCGCTCTGCCCGTAATGAGCGAGTCCGCCGCGATCTCTCAATTAAATCCCCGACAGCTCGTATTGACTCTCTCCGGCAATCCGTCTCTGTAAATGGAAACGCCTATCGATAGTTCTTCAAATCCTGCAACCGCAAACTGCTGAGAGGTAGGCCAGCTACGTATGCGTAATGCATATCTCAATGTCAGCAACATTTCTTACCGTGTCTGTCATCGTTTAACGGATGTTGCATTTTTCTCCTTGTATAGAATGACGCGCCCGGCTTCGCACGATGAAGTTCGAGTTTCGGCGGTTGTAAAGCACTTTGGAATCTATGTTAGTCTGTGTTATTGTGGTAATTTGTGTACGCAAGTATGAAGATGTAACGTTTTGATGAAAAAGCAGTTCGATTGGAAATTAAAGAAGAAGTAAAAAAATTGTACCTACGAGTATTTATTTCTACCACGACGCCCCAGGTGAATAATTTTGCAGCGAGTAGAACCCCCATACATCGTAACGTTGAAAAGCTGAGTATTATGTTGGAAATTGGTGACTGAACTGTAATTACTTAATAATCAAGTAAACATCATAGCATACAGTACGTACTCCCAAACATACTGACACTCTGCTTTATAACTTGTTATATCTCGGACCCACAGTGTTAGAAATGTCGTATATTGACATAATATGAAAGGATTGTCCAAACACTGTAATTAATTATTTATTTATTTCTCACACGAGAAATCTTTCAGCATTTAATGCCATCGACAGGTGTTTCGTATTTAGAGGTTGTAAATGCTTCAACTGGTTATTTATTAGGTGATGATTTATATTTGATTTCTGAATTGTAGCCAGTTAAAAAATTCAAATGTTTGTCAATCCTATGGGACTCAACTACGGGGTCATCAGTCCCTAAACTTACAAACTACTTATCAACTACCTTATACTAAGGACGGCACAAATATCCATGCCCGAAGGGGGATTCGAACCCCCGACCGTAGTGGCCGTGCAGACCGTGACTGGAGCGCCTCAGTCTCCTCGGCCACCGCGGCCGGCCTCAATACCTAAAGAGTACTATACTAAACGTATAGTATTCTGAGGTATTGACAGATGCTCTAACTGGCTACAATTCAGAAATCGAATATAAATCATCACCTAATAAATAACCAGTACTATACTAAACGTATAATATTCTGAAGTATTCACAGATGCTGTAACTGGCTACAATTCAGAAATCAAATATAAATCATCACCTAATAAATAACCAGTTGAAGCATTTACAACCTCTAAATACGAAACACCTGACGATGGCATTAAATACCGAAAGATACCTTGTGTGAGAAATAAAAAAATAATTAAGTACAGTGTTTGGACAATCCTTTCATATTATGTCAATATACGACATTTCTAACACTGTGGGTCCGAGATATAACAAGTTATAAAGCAGAGTGTCAGTATGTTTGGGAGTACGTACTGTATGCTATGATGTTTACTTGATTATTAAGTAATTACAGTTCAGTCACCAATTTCCAACATAATACTCAGCTTTTCAACGTTACGATGTATGGGGGTTCTACTCGCTGCAAAATTATTCACCTGGGGCGTCGTGGTAGAAATAAATACTCGTAGGTACAATTTTTTTACTTCTTCTTTAATTTCCAATCGAACTGCTTTTCCATCAAAACGTTACAGCTTCATACTTGCATACACAAATTACCACAATAACACAGACTAACATAGATTCCAAAGTGCTTTACAACCGCCGAAACTCGAACTTCCCCACGCAAGGCGGTCAAGCAAATATATAACATTGACAATAATTACATTACATTACGCATTGTTCATAACAATTGAATATGCTGATTTACAATTAATGAACACAAAAGTAAAACATTTCATGTACACAAAAATAATCACAATATAAAATGAAAACTATACATACAATAATTTTAGATGGCAAATATCTTTTTAAGTCGAAATCTCCGATCTTTATGTTTAACAACAAACAGCAATGTCAAATGTCAATAATTAGTTAATGAGTACATCATACATGTTCCCAACATGTTTTGGCAGTTCTCAAAATAAGTTCAAAATCTCACGTCAGTCAATATATACAAAGAATTATAATATCGGAATTTCGATTATTACATTAATTAAGACAATTAGCTGGTCAATACAACTTGTTTATGAGCCTAACCTATATACAACGCTATTTATTTTCATGACTTTTTGTTTTACATGTCTTTTATCTCTGTTGTTGTTGTTGTGATCTTCAGTCCGGAGACTGGTTTGATGCAGCTCTCCACAATACCCTATCCTGAGCAACCCTCTTCATCTCCACATAAGAACGGCAACCTACATCTATCTGAATCTGCTTACTGTATCCATCTCTTGGTCTTCCTCTGCGATTTTTACACACTTCCCTCCAATGCTAAATTCACCATTCCTTGACGTCTAAGAATATGTCCTACCAATCTATCCTTTCTTTTAGTCAAGGTATGCCAGAAATTCCTTTTCTCCCCAATTCTGTTCAGTACCTCCGCGTTAGTTACGCGATCCACCCACCTAATCTTCAGCATTCTACTGTAGCACCATATTTCAAAAGCCTCAATCCTCTTCCTGTTCGCACTGTTTATCGTCCATGTCTCACTCCCATACAATGCAACACTCCATACAAATGCCTTCAGAAAGGACTTCCTTAGGCTTATATCAATATTCGATGTTAACAAATTTCTCTTTTTCAAGAACGCTTTTATACCCATTGCCATTCTGCATTTTATATCCTCTGTACTGCGACCATCATTTGTTATTTTACTGCCCAAGTAACAAAACTCCTCTACCTCCTTTATTGCTTCGAATCCCAATCTAATTTCTTCAGCATCGACTGATTTTCTTACCTTGCACTCCAGTACCCTAGTTTTGGTGTTGTTAATGTTCATCTTATATGTACCTTTCAGCACACTGTCCATTTCGTTCAATTGCTCTTCCAATTCTCCTTGCTTTCCTTTATAGCTTGCTCAATGTACAAATTGAACAACAATGGAGAAAGACTACAACCCTGTCTCACTCCCTTTCCAACCACTGCATCCCTTTCATGCCCTTCAACTCTGACAACCGCTGTCTGGTTTTTGTACAAGTTGTAAATAACCTTACGCTCCCTATATTTTACTCCTGCTTGCTTCAGAACTTGAAAGAGTTTATTCCAATCAACATCTGCAAAAGCTAGAAATTTAGGTTTCCCTTTCCTTAATCTATCTTCTAGGATAAGCCGTAAAGTGAGTATTGCTTCCCGTGTTCCTACATTTCTCCTGAACCCAAACTGATCTTCCCCGAGGTCGGCTTCTACCAGCTTTTCCATCCCTCTGAGCTCTAGTTCTTGAAATAATTTGCAATGAAAAAACTATTGTGTATAGAACTGTCTGGAAAGAAAATATATGAATATCTTAATTAATGAAATCTATCACTTGTCAACCAGTCACAGTGTCACCGAGACACTGTCCTACATTGATTCCTAGACTGGCTATTTCGTTTGTAACTTCACACGCAAAATATATGACTATTCGACCACACGATTCCGGGTCCGACGCAGACGGTATCGTATGATAACATTGAGATGAGAGGGCCAGCAGTATGTATCATCATAATGCAAATCTACAGTTTTCTTCCAATGTTTATGAAATTTTGCAGACATAAGCTTCAATCCATGAGGACGGTCGCTGTAAGTGTTCGGATCACAACACATTGTTCACGAGATATGACGTCATGAACAATGAGATGCGGGACAAACTGCTGCCACAAACGAGAGTGTTGCACATTTCCCCCTATAAAACTGGACCGATTACAACGAAATCTGGTGCGCGTCCTCCTTACCGTGAAGTACCAAATCTGTAATGGTAAGAACCACATAAGGCACATGGTTCAAGAAACTGCCACATAATTCAACGAGAGTTTATGAATACAGTATATGAGAACGGGATTACTTAGCGACTTGCAACAAACTTTAAACATAATTTCAAACCTTTATTGAACTATTTCTCGCTGGCATCCTAGCAAAATTATGAAAGGAAAAAAGTTTTTCGCTTACTACTTTTCCGCTGTGCCTGGACTAAAACTATGGCATTCGGTTTGACGTTGCAATTAATAATTTCTTGCCGCAGGATATTTTACAGACAGTATGTACACATATAGTTGAACGTACCTTCTAAATGAGTTCATGAGATATGAGCACATAAACAGTAACGTTCATGGAAAACCGCCCCGTCACGCACCAAGTTTTAATCTATTACTTCTTTACAACTAATTGTATTCCTAAGAGATTTTACAGACATACAGCACTCATACAAATGATTATTTACCTGAAAAATTATACAATTATACAACATATAATTCAATAAATATGAGATCGTACGAATGTTATATGTCATTTGTATTTTGATTACTATCTTCCGTTGTTTGGATACTGCACGTATAATTTTGTACATTATGCAAGACAGTAGAGCTGCATGTCCTCGGGAAAAGTAACGGCTGTAGTTTCCCCTTGCTTTCAGCCGTTCGCAGTAGCTGTGTGGCAAAGCCACATTAGCTGATGTTACAAGGCCAGCTCAGTCAATCATCCAGAGAAAGGAGAAAATATAAAAAAGCAGTAAATGAAACAAACAAAATGGTGTACAAACGACTAAAAAATGAGATTGATAGGAAGTGCAAAATGGCTAAGCAGGAGTGGCTAGAAGCCAAATGCAAATCTGTAGAAGAATGTATAACAAAGGGAAAAGTAGATACCGCCTACAGGAAAATAAAAGAGACATTTGGGGACAAGGAAACCAACTCTAGGAATATCAAGAACTCTGATGAGAAACCAATTATCAGCAAAGAAGGGAAAGCTGAAAGGTGGAAAGAGTACATACAACAGCTCTACAAAGGAAATGAACTTAGATACGATGTTGTAGGAAGGGAAGAGGAAGTAGATCAAGATGAAATAGGAGATACTATACTGAGAGATGAATTTGACAGAGCCTTGAAAGACCTAGGTCGGAACAAGGCCCCAGGAGTAGATGACATACCCTCAGAGCTACTAAAGTCTCTGGGAGAGCCAGCCATGACAAAACTATTTGAACTGGTGTGTAGGATGTATTAGACAGGCGAAATGCCCTCAGACTTTAAGAAAAATGTAATAATCCCCATTCCAAAGAAATCAGGCGCAGGCAGGTGTGAAGATTACGGAACCATCTGTTTGATAAGTCATGGTTGCAAAATTTTAACACGAATTATCTACAGGAGAATGGAAAAGCTGGTAGAAGCTGACCTCGGGGAAGATCAGTTTGGATTCAGGAGGAACATAGGAACCCGGGAGGCAATACTCTACGTATTATCTTAGAAGATAGATTAAGAAAAGTCAAACCTACATTTTTAGCTTTTGTAGATTTGGAAAAAGCATTTGACAATGTTTACTGGAATACACTCTTTCAAATCCTGAAGTCAGCAGGGGTAAAATACAGGGAAAGGAGAGTTATTTACAACTTGTACAAAAGCCAGACCGCAGTTATTAGACTCGAAGGGCATGAAAGGGAAGCATCAGTTGGGAAGGGAGTAAGACAGGGTTGTAGTGTTTCTCCGATGTTATTCAATTTATACATCGAGCAGGCGGTGAAGGAAAGCAAGGAAAAATTTGGAATAGGGATTAAAGTTGCTGATGACATTGTAATTCTGTCAGAGACAGCAAAGGTCCTGGAAGAGCAGTTGAATGGAATGGACAGTGTGTTGAAGAGAGCGTATAAAAGGAACATTAACAAGAGCAAAACAAAAATAATGGAATGCGGTCTTAGAAAATCGAGCGATGCTGAAGGAATTAGATTAGGTAACGATACAATGAAGGTGGTAGATGAGTTTTGTTACTTGGGTAGTAAAATAACATGCGATGGTCGCAGTACAGAGGATATAAAATGCAGAATGGCAATGGGAAGAAAAGCATTTTTGAAAAAGAGAAATTTGCTATCATCGAATATTAATTTAAGGGTAAGGAAGTCTTTTCTGAAGGCATTTGTGTGGAGTGTTGCCTTGTACGGGAGTGAAACATGGACGATAAGCAGTGCGGACAGGAAGAGAGTAGAGGCTTTTGAAATGTGGTGCTACAGAAGAATGCTGAAGATTAGGTTGGTAGATCGTATAACTAATGAAGAGGTACTGGACAGAATTGGTGATAGAAGGAATTTTTGGCATACCCTGACTAAAAGAAGGGATCGCTTGGTAGGACACATTCTTAGTCATCGGGGAATCGTAAATTTAGCATTGGAGGGAAGTGTGTGGGGTAAAAATCGCAGAGGGAGACCAAGAGACGCGTAAGCAGATGGGTTGCCGTTCTTATGAAGAGATGAAAAGGCTTGCTCAGGATAGAGTAGGGTGGAGAGCTGCATCAAACCAGTCTCCGGACTGAAGACCATAACAACAACATGCAAGACAGCGTTACTTCTTATATATTCTCCGATACATATAACATGATTTTAGAAAAAAGGAGATGGAAAGAGAGAGCAGAGATAGGAGAAGTACTAACTCAAGGCAGGCATAAATAAATAAATACCCGGGCAGCTCCGGGTTTTCAGCTAGTATGCCTATAAACATCTATATGAGTATATATTGTATTCCTTAATATATTCTACGTAACATGATCGAACACAATGCATACTATGTGTCGTGTTAAGTCACCACGGAAGATGCTTGGCAACATCGCTAAATCGGCTATCGACATGATTATTGGACCTCGACTGCAGATCCTAATTGATGCACTAATTTTGTTATCGAAGTTTTCATGTTGCAAAGATAGAAGGAAGTAAACAGGAAACAGAACTATATTGAAACTTCTCCCAACACGAAAAAGATTGACTTCTAGAAATCTTTTTTTGTTATATACTGACTCAGTACAAAGAACGGAAACCGGATAAGTTACTATGGCATAGAAGGTACAGTCATGAAAAGAAGTTTCTGTTGATTTTAATTCGCACTGCATCGGAACAGATAAGTTTGAAACTGTATTACGAAAATATCAAGAAAATGACTACGAAAGCACTTCCACGTGAATAGGTATTACCTGGTTAGACTCTCTTTACACTTATTACGGTACATTTCGTCTTTCAGTAAGCCCTGTATATTCAAAAACAATAATGTGAAACAGTTCTGTTGCCCAACAGTAGCCCATAATGCTTTAGCAATGCAATTGTGATATGGTATGATAGTGTTCTTCTAATTATCTTGAATGGACATTGCGTTGAAAGGCGCGTATAAGAAGAATATTAACATGAGCAAAACAAGGGTAATGGAATGCAGTATAATAAAATCAGACGATGCTAAAGGAATATCAGGTAACGAGACAATAAAGGGGGTAAATGAGTTTTGTTACTTGGGTGATAATATAACAAATGGTGGTCGCAGTACAGAGGATATAAAATACAAAATATGGGGAGACAATCTGTTTTCGAAACGAGAAATTTGTTAACATCGAATATTAATTTAAGTATAAGGAAGTCTTTTCATATGTTCAAATGTTTGTAGAGCTTATGGGACTTAACTACGGGGTCATCAGTCCCTAAGCTTACATATTTCTTATGAACTAGCTAAGACTAAGGACGGCGCAAATATCCATGCCCGAGGCGGGATTGGAACCCCGACCGTAGTGGCCGTGTAGACCGTGACTGGAGCGCCTCAGTTGCCTCGGCCACCGCGCCCGGCTTCCTACTCACAACTTACCTTAGCAACTTATATGTGAGGTCCCACTTGTTGATGCATCCAAAAACGTGATTTGTGTCTTCCACTTCACCGCCGTCACAAAGTAGAGGTGTCGCTCAGCATATGTGATTAATGCGCTGCGCAGACCGACAATGGACCCACTTCAATCGCGCAATGCAGACTGCAAGGTTCCGTGAACAGCCAAGATCATTGCACCAAGGCCTCGTTGGTAGCACTGGTGTTATTTGTGCAAACTAATTTCCTTTACTTGTCTAGGAAACTTGCAATTCATTGTCCCACTCACCCAGAATTCTCTTTCTGTAAACTGGTAAGAGATCCTTCGCTGGAACGTGCGTATATTCTTCCGTGCCAGAGATAACCGCTTCCTTAACAAGTGTGACTGCGATCTCGTTTCCCAAAACGTTGTGCGCTTTAATTCAGCTCATGGAGACCTTTCCGGGTAGTTTATGTGTGCCATTTGTCTCATAGGTTGTTGGGTCGTTTTTATGCCCTCGTCGAAAATATTTAAGGAGTATTAGTGCAGATTTAGAATGGGAGAAGATGACAGTATGTTCCTCCGGAACCGTAAAGTATTGTGTACGGGCTTTCAAGATAGCTGAGAGTTCGGCCGTCATCATTGTCATTTCGTTTGGCAGTTTGTGCTTACATCCTGTCTGAGTCTTGGTATCCCGAAAATTTCATCCCGTTACGTCCTGGTTCTCTGAGCTGTCTGTGTAAAGAATCCACGCCTGCGAATATTTGGCTCGGAACTCCAGCAAGGCGTGATTTGCCACAGTTGAGGACGACGGTACGTAAGTAACTTCGTTCATACATGAGCAGTCATGAAGCAAAGATGTCTAATCAGATGTTCGGTACTATCTCTATATACTCATTTGCAAGTGGAGGCAGTTTCTCATACAGTCAATAATGCGCCGCGTAACATATGACCGAAAGTTTCTGTATGGGAGATAAGGTCTTCTTAAAACTGCACCCTCTTCATTAGAAATTAAGAAACCCGTATAAGTAATTTGTCAGAAGAAAGTTTTTACCTATACAATCATGTAAGGTCAGCGATGGTTTCGAAAGACAACGGGTTTGTCACCGCTATTAGGGATTCCATCTTTTCCTTGCCATATAGTGCTGCTACTTTGCACAGGAATTTAACAAAGTTAGGAATGCCTTAAGTAATGTCAAAGCAGCAAGCATAGATAATACCGTAGCAGAAATATTAAAGGAAGTAGGACAGTCAACAAAAGAACGTATAAACTTATCAGAGAGTGCTCAGAAACAGGAATTGATCAATCTACAGAGTTACTAAATGGTAGAACAGTAATAATTTAAAAAATGGAAATGCTCTGGACTCTTGTAATTATAGAGCTATGTACTTATTATCCGTCACTTCCAAAATAATGTTGAACATAATAAAAAATTGAATAAAAAAATTGAACAAACCTAGGGGAATACTAATTTGGATTCAGATCTAGAAAGGGAACTAGAGAGGCAATATTAGGTCTAAGGATGGTATTAGACAGACGAATTGTAGTTAATAGGAAAAGATACTTAACATATATTGATTTACAAAAAGCTTTTGTAATGGTTGATTGGAAATTGCTATTTCAAATAATGAGGAAAATCATTGATTGGAGACTTAGAACATTAATCTGAAACCTGTATAAAAGGCAGGAACAGAGATAGAAGTGATTGGTAAGGAAAACAAGAATGGTGTGGAAAGCAAAAATAAGGGGGAGGGGGGGATTAAGACAATGATGCTCATTATCCCCATATTTGTTTAAATTATTTATTGAAAATTCCATAGTAAATGTGAAAAGTATAACAAAAAGAATAACACATACACTGTATCCGTTTGGCAGATTATATATTTGTATTTGCTGACTTAGTAGAAAAAATGGACTTTATGTTGTTGACATGAGGCAAAATACTAAGAGAATTTAATCTAAGAATTAGAAAGAGACAAAAGAAAATGGTAAAAGCGATATCAAACCAGAAGATGTTATAGAAAAGGTTGGGGAGCAAAGTCACTGAAGATAAAAGGAATTTACTTACAGACAACCATATAAGCCTGGAAATTAGGGGGAAAAATTGCCAAAACTTTAGTTGGGAGTGTCTCAACATATCGATGTGAAGCATGGAGTTTGAGGAAGGCAGAGAAAGAGTCTGGAGGCAGTGGATTTTTTTTTGATTTTTTTTTGGGAAGACCGACAAAAACGAGACGGGCGGATAGAAAAAGTAATGATCAAATATTAACAGAAGTGAATGAGAGCAGAACGCTGCTATAGAGGAAGAAGAAAAGCAAAAATGATAGGACATACAAAGAGAACAGACAAATTCTTAAAGAATATATTTGAAGGAAATAATTTAGGGAAGAAATCGTAGAGGCAGGCCAAGAACAACCTTTTTTTAACAACATAAAATGGACCCAAAATCATATGAAGAGCTGAAGAGGATGGGAGTGGAGAGAGGGACGTGGTTAAATCGACAAGGGATAGCCTTGATGATCATGACTTTTCGCAGTATAGTATTTGACAAACTGATTGTGTGATTGAAGCAATACACTCGGCGCATAGTGCGTGCCTTTCTACTTCACCCGACGTCGGTGTCTTCGATTAAAATGCGTCGGAACTAAAGGTCAGTCGGCCGCTGGAATGATAGGACAGACGGTTGTATGACAAGGCAAACGACGTCCCCTTCAAAGCTGTTAACTCGTGCCGCGTTCCGACGTGTTCGCGCCACAAAGTGCGGACCGTAGGGATCTCGCATAACCAGTTGTTAGCGCAGACGGGTACCAGCGGCGGGAACCTGTTGCATTGGTCGAGGAAGCGCCGCCGACACGGCACTGCCAGTCCAGTCGCTCTCCAGCAACAAGTGTAAGGACCGTGCAAGTCACGACCCGATACACAGGGTCTAGTGGGGGGAGTTAACACTTTGAGGGCCGTTAAAGCACGATGACGTGTATAATACTGCCTTATGTTTATTGGTTTCTTCCGCATGTCTCAACCACATACTATCCCAATGGTGGAGGTCTAAGCACTTACTTTGAATTTATTATGTAGTATTCTGCCCAGCGGCACGTCCGTGTCTTCATACCAGAATGTTCCCTGTATTCAGCTTCTTCCTTTAGTCTGCTGTATCTACTTCCATCATTTTAGGTCATCCAGATCTTAGATTCTTCTTCTTCCTCGAGCTGCAGTTACTCAAATGTTTCAAATGTCTGTATAGCTTATGGGACTTAACTACGGGTCATCAGTCCCTAAACTTACAAACTACTTATGAACAAGCTAATCCTAAGGACGGCACAAATATCCATGCCCGAGGGGGGATTCGAACCCCCGACCGCAGTGGCCGTGCAGACCGTGACTGGAGCGCCTCAGTCCCTTCGGCGGCTGCAGTTACTCCGATCTTCCCTTCGATGACATCGTGTATGAGCCCCTCGTGTCTGTGTTCGATCCAGTTAGCCTTTCTCTGAATAATTGTACTCAGAATACATTTCTTCTCAGTACAGCCTCATTTCTCACCAGATCGATCCACTTGATCTTCTCCGCTGTCCTCCATCATGGCATTTCAAAAGTTCACAAGAATTTTTTCACATTTTTTTCTGATGATCCATGGAGTCCAATGCACCATATTTTACTCTACACCAATTTCTTCATTTAGCTTCCGATAGGAAGATACAAGGTGTCAAGGTTGGTATCCTTTTCTCGGAAACTGGGAGTCGAAAATCCCCCTCTTTGTATTAGCCTCTCTTTTAAGATACAAGTTTTATTTTTGTATATTTTTAAGATTTATTATCAAGAGGTATTTGCAAAATACTCGTGAACCTCTTTGGATGATTAGAAAGCGCGCCTATCGGTAGGTTAATTACAAGCTCTACTTGCTGGTCAAGAGAGTCCTTCTCTATGAAAGCGCCTTTGCCCATGGCGATCATACTCAAATTTAATTTGTACTGTAGGTATCCTTCGTCAAATGGTTCCCAAGTACTTTAACTGCCTCACATTCTACAGTTCTCGGTTATCGACCGTTATCCTCAAAGGTTTCTCTCCTTTTCATATCCGCATCCATACCAAATTTCCTTCCAGGTTCCACCAACCGATTCATCATGAGTTGATGTTTGGCGAACACTACCAAGTCATTTGCATACTTGATGCTATTGACCATACCCTGAAGTTTCGGCATTTCTTGAACGCTTCTCTCGCCAGCCCTTCACTATATAGATAGAGGAGAGTTGGCGATAGGCAGCATCCTGGTCTTCCTATTTCCACATACTTTTTTTTCAGTAGTTCAGTCGCATCTTTACCCTTTTCAGAATTAGTCTCCATTTTTCCAGAAGACAATTTGTTGATCCTTTCGAAAGTCTTCTGCAAGTCTTTGAAACAAGCGCAAACTACCACAGGACAGATGAGGTTTCATCAGCCCAGAAGTGACAATACGAACTGTTGTCAACCGCCTTCAACTCACAGAATCAACCGTCACGATTGGACTGGAGCCGTCAGAGGATCAATTGCAATGTTGGGCCGTGGTCTTCAGCGATGAAAGCAGATTCTGTATACACGCAAGTGATGTTCTTTTGCGCGGATGACGTAGACCTGGCGAACATTTTGCGCTTCTATCCCTGCTTTTAATTCCAGAAGAGAAGCATTTTGCGCTTCCATCCCTGTTTTTAATTCCAGAACAGAAGCATTTTGCGCTTCCTTTATGGAACCTACCGCTGCTTTCATTTCTGCTTTCAGTTCTCTCATGAAAGCCATGAGGTTGCTTAGTCGTATCAGAAACGCACACTGGTTGAACTAGTTTGCGCAGTAGCACATTTGTATGCAGTTCGCTTTGTTCGCCCCTGCCCTCACTTCCGGTCGCGTCCACGTTTAAACAAGTCGCGTTTTCAACGGGAACGCGGCCGTCTGTACTAACACAGACATATACAGACGGAAAAACTCCGTAAGGGCCCGATCCTATGCTCAGGGGTGCGGGGAGGGAGGGTTTCCAGCAGTTCTGTAAGATGTGCCATGATGGCGCTGCGGTCAGAAGCAGCCCTTTAAACTGGCCACCATAGTGTTCAAATGTTCAAATGTTTGTTAAGCTTATGGGACTTAACTACGGGGTCATCAGTCCCTAAACTTACAAACTACTTATGAACTACTTACGAACTAGGACGGCACAAATATCCATGCCCGAGGGGGGATTCGAACCCCCGACCGTAGTGGCCGTGCTGACCGTGACTGGAGCGCCTCAGTCACCTCGGCCACCGCGGCCGGCCCACCATAGTGTATCTGGTACTTCCGGGATTAAACACAAGAAAAGGCATATGGCATAAGTAAAGCCTGAACTAAGTCGAGCCACGAGGCCACAGCAGAACCAAACCCAGAGGTACCAGGTACCAGGAACCAAGAAGCGAATGAATAGCTGCCTAGCCGTTGCCAAGGAGGGGTAGTGGAGGGAAGCCCAGAGAGCATCACCGTTGACCCGTAGTCAACACGGATTCAGAAAGTATATTTCTTGTGACACACAGCTAGCCTTTAGTCACTTGATGTGAAGAGTGCTGTCGACAAGGGATGTCAAACAGATTCAGTTTTTTTTAGATTTCCGGAAGGCTTTTGACATTTTACCTCAAATTACGTGCTTATATAATATCGCCACAGTTGTGCGATTGGATTCATGATTTCTTGTCAGAAAGGACACAGTACGTTATAACTGACGGAAAGTCATCGAGTAGAACAGAAGTGTTATCTGGCGTTCCACAGGGAAGTGTTATAGGACCTCTACTGTTCCTTATGTTTATAATTGAATTAGGTGACAATCTGAGTAGATCTCTTAGACTGTTCGTGGATGATGCTGTCATTTATCAATTAGTAAAGTCACCAGAAGATCAAAAGCGACTACAAAAGATTTAGATATCTACATGGTGCAAAAATGGCAATTGACCCTTAATAATGATAAATGTGAAATAACCCATATGACTACTAAAATAAATCGCTTAAACTTCATTTACAAGAAAAATCAGTCAAATCTACGAGCCGTCAATTCAACTAAATACCTAGGAGTAACAATTACGAACAACTTAAATTGGAAAGAACACATAGAGAATATTGTAGGGATAGCAATCCAAAGACTACGTTTCCGTGGCAGAACACTTAGACGATGCAACCGTTCTACTAAAGGAACTGCCTACACCACACTTGTGCGCCCTATTTTGGAGTGTTTCTGCGCATTGTGGGATTCCCACCAAGTGGGACTGACAGACAGTGTAGAGAAAGTTCAGAGAATGGCAGCTCGTATTATCGCGATATAGGGGGGGTGGGGGAGGGGAGTGCCACGAAAATGATGCACAATTTGGCGTGGAATTTGTTATAAGAATGGCGATATCGCTGCAGGGTGATTTATTTGCGAAATTTCTTTCACTAACTTTCTCTTACGATTGCGAACATATCTTGTTAGCACTCACCTACATAGGAAGACATGGTCAACAGAATAAAATAAAAGAAATCAGATTCAAAACGAAAAGATTTAGGTGTTCCTTTATCCCACGACCTATTAGATAACGGAACTGTAGTGAAATAGCATTAAAGCGGTTCGATGAACCCTCTGCCATGCACTTCAATGCGACTTGCAGAATTTTTATCTAGATGTTGATGTAGGAGGATGCTGTAGGTGAAACACGTCCACATAACGTGTTCCATTTAATTGACGCCCCATGAACAAATGTTGACGAGCTTCAGACATTTTTTTTTAGAGTAGCAAGACACTCCATTCGCAATATGCGAGATACCAGGCATTATATATTCATTTAGTTCCATCTGTATCTAAAATTCTAAGTGTCCACGTTGTACATGAGGCCCCAAATATCTATTAGTGTGTACTGTGATGTGATCCCACTGGCCCTGGCTTCCACAGAATGAATGAAACTTTGTATGTAAGAAAGTTTAGGAAGCGCTAGGCGTGCGTCGTCTGTTTTGTGTCGTCGTTTCTTTCAAACGCTGGGTGTTGAATGTCTCTGGGCGAGAAATCAGCCAACTGCTGAGCAGAACCCAGTCTTAGCAAAGATTCCTAATGTAGCTTGCTCTTAGCCTCTTTGGCTAGGGGTTAAAATTAGAGCAAATACGTGTTGATTGAAATAAAAAAAATTGTATTTCCAATACAATATTTATTGAGCATTACAGCATTACAAAATAAGCATACATTGAACAAACATTTTAAGGATTTTTACAGAGCATATTAACAGCTTTACTTAAGAAAGTGAAAACAAAATAATCATACACTAAAAGTATAGTAACTACTCATACATTTGACTAAATGCGAACTCTCGTGACATTTTGAGTTACAAATGTTTCCTCTTTCCTACGAAACCACCGTTTTGAAGTACACGCCTTCTTATAGATACAGCAAACAAATATTTGACCTGATCCTAAAGCTGACAGATTGGCGGCAGTTCTTAATGGCACATTTGTCTCTGGCACGTCTTCCAGCAGCAAGAATTTCTCTCTGGGCACGTCGAATTCAGATGTGGAATAGAGCTTTTAATTAACTTATTTGAAAGGCGATTAGGTACTCAATACATATTACAAAATATATTCTAATATAATTACTAAATCATAAAACATTAATTAACTACTTGTATAGTTAGCAACATTTTCAGAGCATTAAAACAATGAACTACTCAATATGTCTGAAATTTGTCCCTAATTATTGAAATAAATTCAGCATTATATGTCTGCAATACAATTTGTATAGTATCCCATATTTCGTTCTAATCTTGTCCAAGCCCTGCTCATCTTTCTCATGAACCACTCCAATAACATTGGGAAGATCAGCTGTTGCTCTGTCGGCAACAGTAATTGGTGTAATTATGTTGTCATTGATTTCTACAGGGGTGTGTATTGAATCTGAAGCCAGCTTCATTCTCTTGCCAAGTTTTCTCTGGATCACTTACAACGCATTCTTTCTAGTTGAAACTAGTTGATACTGAAAGCCTTCATTACAAGTAGAATTTACTGCTGCTCAAAAGCTAATATCAGTTAAAAGTAGTTTTAAATAGACAATACATGTTTCGGCGAAGTGTCTGAGTATAACTAGTTTCAACTTGTGAGAACGCATTCTACCTAAAAAGGGGTTTTGACTATAAAATATATAATATAGTATGGGGCTATTGCATCAGTATACTCTGAAAGGAACGTAATTGGTATACAATTGGGATCGGGAGACTTACTTTGTTATTTGATTTAAGTTGTTTTAATTCACCAGGGGTATCTACTTCTAATTCACGCAGGATGATACTGTTATTCATGGCTTGCCATTGAAGAGTGGAAGGCCTATGTGGGTACATGACGGCACTCCAGACACTTCGCTGATAACGTCCGGACACGTCTTGAAATGGTCTTCCCTGGTCGATGAGTGGGACAACGAGGCCCAGTTCTGTTCGCTCACCGGATCTCAACCCGTGCGATTTCTGGTTATGGGGCCATCTCCAAAGTATGTTCTATGTACAGCCCATTCCAGATGTGGAGACACTGGAGCAGCGTACTCATGCAGCGTTATCACCACTGTGATTTTAACACTCTTGCGCCAAAGGCAGCATGAATACGCGTGCTTTGAGAGGCACATGGAGGCAATGTTCAACATACTGTGACTGTGTATGTGGTACAGCGCCTATAGACCGCAATCTATGATTGAATGAATGGTTCTTAGCAAGGAAACCATGCAGTACATTCATTAGATCTTTTTCGTTCTGTATCCTTTCCTCGATCTACCCCTAGGGATTGCACATGATGGAAAAAATCACCCTGTAGAAGAAAATGGAACGAACACTTAGAAAGAGAGAGAGAGAGCGAGGCTGACCTTAGGTGCTCGGTATTGTACGAGTGGCAACACTACTGTGGAGACACTATACAATGGAATCTACTATTGTCGCTGATAGCACACATTGGTGACACACCTACATTACCTCCGAGCAAATGGACTCACTCGTGCGACGTCACCGGCGTGCGCACAATCGAGGGAAACAAAGTCACTAGTGAGCAAGCGGTCTAACGTAACGGTTTCACTATGTTTTCGAAATAGGAACAGCGGAGTTGCATCACGATTGAGGTCGTACAGCACGACAGTTTCATCAAGGTCTTTAAGAGGCGTGCTGGGAATCGAGATTGCCGTATAGAAAAGTGGAACGTTGGGTAAAAGCACAGAGTAACATATACAGAGAAGCAGCTCACCCTAAACCACTGTCCTACGCTCCCCTCGTAGTTCCGTAAGATGCTAGCAGGTGTCAGGCGGTTCGCTGGCTTAGGGTGCCTCTCGCAAGTCAGAGGGTAGCGTGGAGGGGAGGCTGAGGGGAGAGCTCGTGCCGCCTGCCATGAGGCCACGGCTGTGTCCGGCTTGCCGGCGTTTGAGGGTGGGGGCAGCCGCTACCTGCCGCCTGCTCTGGCCAGTTTAAAGAGCTGCTTCTGACCGCAGCGCCATCATGGGACATTTTACAGAACTGCTGGAAACCCTCCCTCCCCGCACCCCGGAGCGTAGGACCGGGCCCTTACGGAGGTTTCCCGTCTGTATATATTGTAAAAGCCTTCAACGAAGGCAGACTGTGGCTGACAGGCATCGGACAGGTCGCCCTACTATTTCTATTTTTCCCGCGTTACTGGACAGTGATTGACGTAAGACGATTCATGAGCTAACCCACGAAACTATATTAGCACATACGACTGTGCTTCGCATCGGAAAGGAACGGCTGGGCAAGCGAAAATATTAGACCACGGTGGGTTCCGCATGGCATGACACACATGCAGAAGCGGATGCGTTATGACGCTACTCAGACGCACTTGGAGCGCTATGAGAATGAAGAAGAGGCTTTCTTACGCTGTATCAGAATAGTGGATGAGACATGGGCTACGCCGGCCGCGGTGGCCGAGGTGACTGAGGCGCTCCAGTCATGGTCAGCACGGCCACTACGGTCGGGGGTTCGAATCCCCCCTCGGGCATGGATATTTGTGCCGTCCTAGTTTGTAAGTAGTTCATAAGTAGTTTGTAACTTTAGGGACTGATGACCCCGTAGTTAAGTCCCATAAACTTAACAAACATTTTGAACATGGGCTACATCTTACGAACCAAAATGAAACGCCAGTCCAAAGAATGGCATGATCATGGGTCACCGCGAAAGTTGAAAGTGCATCAGAGCCCCAGTATGGTGAAGGACATGGTGATTCCCGTGTAGACTGTGATGGTTGTAACGTTTCTGCTATGTTGCGAACTCCTAAAAATCTGTTGCCAACATTGAAACACGAAATAGCTGACACCTAAAGTAAAACTTCATTACCGGACATGTGATATTTCACACTTTCGCCTTCAGATTGAAATTCTATTTACACTATTAGTAAAACACTTTTAAGAAATAGTACGTTCATTTAAATATAACTTTGGCAGACCTTTTACGTAATTTTCAGTTTTTAATAATTTCGTAAATAATAGCTGCAAACACTAAAAATGCATTACACTCCGTTTTGGATATTGCTGAACCTATATAGATACTAATTTGTATAAAAACAACAATGCTACATGTTATAAACTATTGCACAACATGATTTCATATATACCTTTTATTTAAATAAATTAGGGCAGACCATGTTTTATATATCACTAGATCCTAAATTGAATACTGATAATTGTTCATGCACTAAAATTAATAATCCGTTTGGTACTAAGAAACTATCTTCGAAATTAACAAAACTACGACAACCATATACAAATCCGTATTAATAAATAATTTGACCGCAAACTGAAACTCACTAAAATTCCATGTGTCAATAATAGTACGCCTACACACTATTGGCAAAACAAATATATGTGCATTTCGAAAACACACATAATGTAAATAATTTGACGACTGTAAACACTAGTCAAAAGGATGACGTTAAATTTGTGCACTACATTTAAATACAAATTTCATGAAACAAGTACAAATATTAACATAAATAGTCAGAGCTTAAATGTAATATTTTAATTTCTGTATTTTGGCATATTTGATGTAAAAGAATATTGTTTAATTGTGAATTACAAAACTTTGTCATCATTTTTAATACGTGGTTAAGCAGAAAGATGTTGGAGAGAAACCATTGTTTTTTTAGTCGGTGATAGTGAGTCGTGGATAGTTTTTGTGAGTGGCCAGAAACCTGTAAGCAGCTTTGTTAGCTTGCTGCTGCATTTCTTGATTGTGCAATGTTTAAATGGAAATAAAATCATTTCCATATCAACTAAGATGGATTTACTTTATGAAAATATCCTGTAAAATCAATTTCTTTAGTGAATGCCGAAGACAACTCACAACGCAATGGACTTCAGCCAGCATATAAGATAAGTTCAACTTCACCTACAGTGGAATGATTTCGTTATAGACTGAGAACTAATAAACATTTCCGTTATTTAGGAATATATTAGGGCTCAGTTTGAGTCATTCCGAAAAGAGGTGATGGACGTTAGATGGTGTCATCCTATTGCATTACGTTCCTCCACGTCAGACCGTCAATGCACAGTATGACTGTTCCTTTTTAGACCTGGGACCAGCTTTGTGAAAGAAGCAGGAACACTTTCTGCACATACCCAACCATCATTTTGCACGACAATGCGTGGGCGCATACAGCGCAAGTTGTGGCTTCTCTGTTTGGTTGGTGGAACTGAGAAGTACTTCTCGTGACTTTGATTTGATTCCGCAGATGAAGGAACAACTTCGTCATATTCGCTCCAGAACTATTCCAAAGATTCGACATGCAGTAGACCGCCCCATTCGCACCATCAACAGAACAGGCTCTGCTAACGGTACACTACGCCTTCCACATCGGCAACGGCGACGGATTCTACACAACGGACAGTTCAAATGTTCAAATGTTGGTAGCCCTATTGCTATGGTCATCAGTCTTTAGACTTAAATTAACTTACAATAATGACAACAAACACACGCCTATGCCAGAGGGAGGATTCGAACATCCGACAGAGAACGGCCTCGCGCACTTCAGCAAGGCGCCTTAGTGCGCTGGCTTGTTCATCCGCGGACGAAGGACAGTAACAGGTGCAAACATGTAACTCTTTTGTATCGGTTGTTTATAAATAGTTGCCACAATTTAAGTTCCAACCCTCGCGCCAACGGAGAGATAGACGACAAACCCGGAAAAAAATGGACACCATGACATCCAAATCTACTGAATACCTAAAGAGAAAAGAAGAATTTTGAAGCGCAGTGAGTAGTCATAGTGTGGTAGTGTACAGAGCGCGCTGTTAAGGACAACGTGACGCACTGGTTGCGATGTGCTACGCACGCACGGTAGGTGTGTGTGACTGGCGCGCCTGATGCACGCCGGAAAGGAAATCAGACGCAGTGCGTTTCGTCAGCACGCGTCACCTAGGGCAGCAACTGCGTGCCAGCGAGACAGACACAAATTTTCAAATGTTTGTTAAGCTTATGGGACTTAACTCGCCGGCCGCGGTGGCCGAGGGGACTAAGGCGCTCCACGGTCACTACGGTCGGGGGTTCGAATCCCCCCTCGGGCATAGATATTTGTGCCGTCCTAGATCGTAAGTAGTTCATAAGTAGTTTGTAAGTTTAGGGACTGATGACCCCGTAGTTAAGTCCCATAGACTATACCAACATTTTGATCATTTTGGACTTAACTACGGGGTCATCAGTCCCTAAACTTACAAACTACTTATGAACTACCTACAACGAAGGACGGCACAAATATCCATGCCCGAGGGGGGATTCGAACCCCCGACCGTAGTGGCCGTGCAGACCGTGACTGAAGCGCCTCAATCCCCTCGGCCACCGCGGCCGGCGAGACAGACACATTAAGGGCCTCTACATATTCGGTATTTATTGAGTAGCCTGGTTACTCTGCGATCGACGATGACGTGCGTGGCAAAGGCTTCATCGAAACACGATATTAACCTAACGTTCCATTTTCGATTAGCACGCGGGAAGAAAGAATACCTAAATCCATTTCTTCGAGCAATAACTATCTTTTTCATTTGGAGGAGAAAATTGGAAATCTCGATAGTTGATCTCGTCCCAGAGGAAATCGTCATTCTTGCAATGCCCCCCCCCCCCCCCTCAAACCAAGTATCATTTCTGTAACATTCTCCCCCCCATCCACACCCCCCCCCCCCGTTTTATAATAATACGAAACGAGCTTCCTTTCTTTGTACTATTTCGATGCCGTCCGTCAATCGCATGCATCTGATAAGGATTCCCCACAACGCAACAATAATCCAAAAAAGGACGGACAGGCGTAGTACATGAACATTTTTAGTTCCTTTTGTCCAGTTTTTCCCACAGTTGCTATATTATAATATTATAGTGTAGGTATTTCAGTTATCTGTCTATGCAACTGATTTAATAAAATATGTTATTGCCATATGCATTTCACCTTTATTTGGTAGGCATCATCAGTGGCAATATTTCATGGATATAGCTTTACATCTGGTGCTCATTGCTTGCTTCCAGCTGTTCTGCTTCAATTCTGTGCATTTTGCTGTTTTTGTTGTTCCAGAACTTCACAGTTAGCAGCACTAGGCACATGCCAAAACTGGCATGTGCCTAGTGGTGCTAACTGTGAAGTGCTGCATGGTTCGCAGGAGTGCTTCTGTGAAGTTAGAAAAGTAGGAGGCGAGGTACTGGCGGAAGTAAAGTTGTGAGGCGGCATCGTGAGTCGTGTCGGGATAGCACAGTTGGTAGTGCGCTTGCCCGCGAAAGGCAAAGGTCTCAGGTTCGAGTCCAGGTTCCGGCACACAATTTTAATCTGCCAGGAAGTTTCATATCAGCGCACACTCCGCTGCAGAGTGAAAGTTTCATTGTAGCATGCAATTTGATTAAATGCTGAATTAATAGTCTCGGGTTCCTGTCCACGTCAAGTGGTTAAAACTTCTTGGCCATTGTCAAGTGGTATTGACTGTCTAGTGGTTGCTAGTACCGGCTTATATACACTAGCTTCCGGCTGCGACGACACTGGTGCCCCGCTGCATCGCCATTTATGGGCATGCGTTGAGTGGGTGTTCGATGCGCCTATTTTAACTCCGCGATCGCTGGATCCCACACTGCGCTGCGCTGCAGGTCGCCGTCTCTGTCCAGGGTGTTGTCAGTTGCTTGTTTAATTATACAGTCCCAGAAGCCGTTAGTGAGAGCTACAACGCAGGTTCCATCAAATTGGATGCGATGACCGTTTTGTAAAACATGCTCAGTTAAAGCAGATTTCTCTGGATATCGTAAACGATAAAACCTCTCTTGTTCCTTACTGCGTTGTTCGACAGGTCGTACTGTTTGTCCCGCATAAACTGGCCTCATTCGCAAGGTATCTTGTAGACCCCAGGTGTTCTAAGACCTGCTACGTCTTTAACTGGTTTCAGCAATTGCCGGATTTTCGTCAGAGGCCTGAAGATTGATTTTACCTCGTGTCTCTTTAGCAAGCGGCGTATTTTGCCCGGCACAGAACGGCAAGAAAAGCCAGTTTCTTGTGCCCTTCCTCGTCAGTGGTCTTACTGTGCTTCTTTCCTGAGATCGCATGACCGTTGTAGCCATTATTCCTGAAGACTTCGCATGGATGGTTATGGGACAGGTTATCGGCGTCTGATATTGTTCCTGCACGATGTACCAATCTCTGTAATACAATACGCTTCCGTTCCAGCATTATTTCACCAATATACAAGCTTGCGAAATACATCCTCACTCTACATTTGGGACACTGTGAACATCATATTAAGAACTCAGCCAATTGTATCAACTGACCTATCGAATCAGCAAACTCAGAGTAACGTGCGAATGTGCGAGGCGAAGAATAGCATATTGTTAGATTACCGCCCAATAGAAATATTGGTAATTAATAGCATTTGATAATTAAACAGTATGAAGTTCACTGCAAACATTGACCATGCCAATGCACTAAATGTTACACAATTTTAATCTTATTTTTAATGGTAGCAATGTATGTACGGAGTTGGGTGACAACATTTATAGTTAGGCCAAAGGTAAAAATTCTCCACGTTGAGATTTGCTGTGTGCTTGTAGCTGACGGGAGGCCAGCGAGCAGGCCGACGTTTGTGGCTTGTTCCAGCTTACGATTTTCCAGGCTTCGTTTCCGGTGAGGGGAGAGAGGGACAATGGCGAGTGCCAGGCACAGTGCAGTGCACAGCGTGAAATAAAATATTCTAATACTACTGGCATTTGAAGTAATATGATGCAGTTAGGTATCTTTAAGGCCCTCATTACAAAATAGCCTGTTGATAAATAAACAATACATTAGCTGATATAGTCACATCTGGCGTAATATGTTTAATTGACAATGAAACATAATAAATTACCAATGAATACAAGACAGTTACACAACTAGCATGGCAATGTTTGTTTATAAAAATAATATATTAACTATTTATCATTTTATTTTCAATTAATCTTGTGTATTTTATCTTGAAGTATTCAGTTAAATCACTTATCTGTGATATAAGAAATTGCACGATTATGATAAATAGTACAAAGGATGTTTATACCAATATAAAAATCTAAGAAGACATTTATTTAATGTGTAGTATAATTATTTTGATTTTAAGTAAAGTTTTAGAAATGTATTGGCTGAGCGCTGTACGTTGGCAAATCGATTAGAACAGCTCACATGGGGAAGTTGATGACGTAGGGGAAAAACACGGCGGTTGAGCTTTTGGTGCGCACGTGCGAGAGGGCAGGAAGTGACGAGGCGGGAGCAAGTGGGGTAGCTGGCCGGGCGGCGTCGCTCTGCAGCAGTTGGCATGTGAATCTCGAGGTGGAGACGATAGATTTTTGGGTGGCAATTGCCAAGTGTGGTTGGAAGTCGTAGACTGCACCAAGTTGAATCGAGTGCTACTGTGTGTTGTGAATATTTAGCCGGTAGAAGAAGGTGTGCATCGAATTGAATTAATGTGACTGTGTTTTATTAATGTAACTGTGTCATCGCATAGGCATGAATATAAACGGTGTTTGAGACAGGCACATGGTGTGAAAACAATTTGCGACAAATATTCATTTTGTCTGGGGGCTCACGAGCTATAACGTTATTTGATAAATGTGTCGACATACAGACGTATCAGCCACAGGGTTTTAATATGGTGTAATATACAACATAAAGTGAACTTTCACGTGTTTTCAAAATTAGTAGTTAGTACACCCTTTTCTCTCATGAACTTACTTTATTATGAATTTGTTTTGTTAATTATATGCAGGGAAGGAAAGCTGTGAACGTGAGATATCATCCCCTAGAAAACGAGTCAAACAGCAGTAATCACCGTTCGAGTGTTTTTGCGTGTTTAGGAATTTGGTTCGCAGTTGGTGGTTGTGAGTTTTAAAAATTCAACTTTACCTATTTTAAACTCTCACCCCGATCTTTACACTCGCAATATGTTACACAATATTTATGCCCATGAGCGTGGTGAACATGTCGGGGCTGTAAGATGTACAACTTGTATTTATTTCAACTGAGTTTCTTTCGTTACAAAGAACATGGAAAAATAATGCAGAAAGAGGGGAAAAATAGGAAGAGGGGAAAAAATAGTTCCAAGAGATTTCACTAAACATTTAAATGGGCTGCAGCACATATTTTTAACCAGAACAACAACTACAACGCTTAAAAATTAAACATGTGGACTACTATTTTATCATGTATCTGTCATGTAGTTTATATATTTATCTCCCGCAGAAATAGCTACAAACGAAATAAAACAATTATTTACGGACTATATGATGATCTTATTTCTGCACTGAAACAGCTACTGAAAGGAAAACGAAGGTCAAGTATACTTACTGCACAGCTGACCTGATCGTATTTGCCGGTTCTTACAACTGTCACAAGTAAAATAAAGCTTTTCCCTTACTGTCGTGACATCATTATCATTCTCTACTATCGCTGACATCAAGGAATCTGATATTTCTCGAAGTACCACATACCCGTTAATACACATCCCTCAGCCCCTTTCCTGATTTTTGTCATTTATCTGTTACTATTCTTTGAGCGCATTGAATTTCTTGGCAGGAACTGGTTTACTGAACAATAACACTTTACATGCTAGAATGCATTGTGAAATATTTTTAAAGTTCGATATTCTCTTTCAATAAATTGCGTAAATCGTCTATACAAATGTCAAACGGTCAAAATTATTGCACAGTACCGAGTATTGCACAGTAAATATCGTGTTTATAAGCGTTACTGTAGATATCACTAATCTTGTTTGTTTCGCACAAATGCTTGCAACTGTCAACATAACAATATTGCTGCCAATGAACTACACACGCTAGCACTGTTTATATTCTCAGAATCGCATCGTAGACAGAGGCCCTTCTTGAAACACAGAAACACAAACATAGCTTTACTTTCTGACAGCAACTGTTACAGTCGTCGAATACTTGAAAAATCATCATTTGTACAAACCACACTTTATTCATCAACCGGTTACGATTTCTAAACAAACACAGATTTGACTATAAACGACGATACAATGAAAGATACACAGCCAAATATCGAACTTCCAGATGATCCTGTATGATATAAAGATGGAGATTTGCTGTATCTGATATACATATCAGAAGAATAGCACATAGCTATAAACAATAATCTGTGTTACTACTCGCCAAATATTACTATTAAAGACACATCAACATATCTCCCCACCCCCACCCACCCATGTACCACAGATACTGCCGAGGTAGGGTGGCTTGTGTGCCTCAACGATACAGATAGCCGTAACGTAGGTGCAACCACAGCGGAGGGTACCTGTGGACAGGCCAGACAAACGTGTAATATATTCCGGAGGTAAACAGTCACCCATTCGGATCTCCGGGCAAGAACTACTCAGGAGGATGAGATCATCATGAAAGACGACACTGGCATTCCACGGATCGGCGCGTGGAATGTAGGATCCCTTAATCGGGTAGGGAGGTTAGAAAATTTAAAAAGAGAAATGGATAGGTTTAAATGAGATATCTTGGGGATTCGTGAAGTTCATTGGAAAGAGGAACAGGGTTTCTGGTCAGGGAGTACAGGATTATACATACAAAATCAGTTGGGGGTATTTTAGGAGTATGTCTGGTAATGAATAAGAAAATAGGAACGCGCGTAAACTACTATGACCAGCAAAGAGATCGTATTATCGTAGCCAAGGTACAGGTTTATATGCCAACTAGCTCTGCCAATGATGAGGAGATCGAGGAAGTTTATGAGGAGGTAAAGGAAATTGTTCAGATAATTAAGGGAGAGAAACACTTGATTCTGGTGGAAGACTGAAATTCTGTAGTAGGAAAAGGGAGGGAAGGGAAGATAGTAGGTGATTATGGACTGGGAAAGAGGACTGAAAGAAGAAGCCGCGTGGTAAAATTTAGTACGGAACATAATTTAATCACCTGGTTTAAGAATCACGATAGACGGTCATATACGTGGAAGAAACCAGGAGACACTTGAAGGTACCAGATAGATGGTAAGACATAGATATCGGAATCAGGTTTTAAACTGTAAGACATGCCCAAGGGCAGACATAGACTCTGACCATATTGGTCCTGAACTGAAACTGAAGAATCTGCAGAAAGGTAGGCAGATAAGGAGATGGGACCTGGAGAAGTTGAAGGAACCTGAAGTTCTTGAGAATTTCCGAGGGAGCTATAGGCAACGATTGACAGAAATGGGGGGAAATAAAAAGAGAAGGAATGGGTAGCACTGAGAGATGAAGCAGTGAAGGCAGCAGAGGACAAAATAGGTAGAAGGGCAAGACCTACAAAACATCCTTGGATATCACAGGAAATACTAAATTTAACTGCTGAACGGAGAAAATATAAAAATGTTGTGAATGAAACAGGCAAAACGGAGTACAGACGACTAAGAAATGAGATGGACAGGGTGTCCAAAATAGCTAAGCAGGAGTGATTGGAAGACAAATGCAAATCAATAGAAGAATGTTCAAATAGGGGAAAATAGATATCGCCTAGAGGAAAATAAAATAGACATTTTGTGACAAGAAAAGCAGCTGTATGAATATAAAGAACTCAGATGGAAAGCAGTTCTCAGCAAAGAAGGGAGAGCTGAAAGGTGGGAAGAGTATATAGCGAGGCTGTACAAAGAAAGTGAACTTAGAGACAATATTGTAGGAAGCGAAGAGGAAGTAGATGAAGATGAAATAGGAGATACTATACTGAGAGAAGAATTTGACAGAACACTTTCAAACTTTAGTCGAAACAAGGCCCCTGGAGTGGATGACATTCCCACAGAATTACTGTAGTTTCTGGGAAAGCCACACATGGTAAAACTATTCACCTAGTACGTAAGATGTACGAGACATGGGAAATACACACAGACTTTAAGGAAAATGTAGTAATCCCCATTCCAAAGAAAAATTGCAGAACCATCAGTTTAATAAGTCATGGTTGCAAAATTTTAACACCAATTATTTACAGAAGGATGGAAAAGCTGGTAGAAGCCAACTTCGGGGAAGATCAGTTTGGATTCAGGAGGAACGTCGGAACCCGGGAGGCAATACTCACTTTACGGTTTATCTTAGAAGATATGTTAATGAAAGACAAACCTACATTTCTAGATTTTATAGATTTGGAAAGAGCTTTTGAGAGTGTTGATTGGAATAGACTCTTTCATATTCTGAAATCAGCAAGAGTAAAATATAGGGAACGGAGGGTTATCTTCAACTTCTACAAAAACCAGACAGCAGTTATCAGAGTTGAAGGGTATGAAAGGGATGCAGAGGTTGGGAAGGGAGTCAGGGTTGTAGCCTTTCCCACTGTTATTCAATTTACACATTGAGCAAGCTATAAACGTAAGCAACGAGAAATTTGGAGAAGGAATTAAAGTATAGGGTGAAAAAAATAAAAACATTCCGTTTTGCCGATGATATTGTCATTTTGTCAGAGATAGAAAAGGACTTGGAAGAGCAGTGGAACGAAATGAACAGTGTGTTCAAAGGTGCATATAAGATGAACATTAACAAGAGCAAAATAAGGGTAATGGAGTGCAGTCTAAGAAAATCAGGCGATGCTGAAGGAATTAGAATAAGAAACGAAACAATAAAGTTGGTAGATGAGTTTTGTTACTTATGCAGTAAAATAACACAGGATGCTCGCATTACTGAGGATATAAGATGCAGAATGGCAATGGGAAGAAAAGCGTTTTTGAAAAAAGAAAAAAAAGAAATTTGTTCGGATACTAATTTATGCGTAAAGAAGTCCTTTCTGAAGGCATTTGTGCGGAGTGTTGTCTTGTATGGGACTGAAACATGGGCAACCAACAGTGCAGTCAGGAAGAGGATAGAGGGTTTTTGAAATGTAGTGTAACAGAAGAATGCTGAAGACTGGTGGGTGGATCGCGTAACTAATGAGGAGGTACTGAGTAGAATTTGGGAAGAAAAGGAATTTCTGGCATACCTTGACTAGAAGAATAGATCGATTGGTAGGACACATTCTTAGCCATCAAAGAATTTAGCACTAGATGGAAGTGTGTAGGTAAAAGTCGCAGAGGGAGACCAAAAGATGAATACAGTAAGCAGATTCAAATGGATGTGGTGTGCCGTTCTTATGAGGAGATGAAAAGGCTTGCTCAGCATAGAGTAGGGTGGAGAGCTGCATAAAACGAGTCTTCGGACTGAAGACCACAACAGCAACAACAATAGATAATACAAGGCTCATTGGAAACTATTCTCTTGAAGTTAAAAGCCACATCTTTCGTAAATAATGGCTATTCGTTGGATGTAATCTTCTTCGTGAATCTGTAATGTTCATCCTGTGTATGTATCCGTAGAACTTCACCCTTCTTCTCCTTATTTTGTTTGTGACTGTATCTGTCTGTATGTACAGTTCATTTGTAGATCTCTTTGTCCATATCCACTATCTTTGAAGTGGTCCATAGATCTATTAAAGTATTTTCCTCCCTTGTTTTTCCATCTCTATTCTTCGTTATTTCCTAGATTATTGTTGTTTCTATCGCGTACAAGGCCTCTGGTAAGACTACTGTGTTATAGTGCCTTAATTTGGCATTTGCAGAAGTATTTCTTTTGTTGTACGGGTTCCATGTGAGTCTGTATGCTTTTTGTAGTTTTGTGAGCATTTCTTCGTTGGATGTTAAGTTCAGCCTTGTTTCGTTGTTGGATGTTAAGTTCAGTCCTGTTTTCTGTATAATCTCCCCCAAATATTTGAAACTTTCTACTTGTGCTACCTTTCCGTACTTCCGTACTTTGTTACCAGTGGGTGACCATCTCTGGATTTTGTGTCCATGTACTGCGTTTTTTCGTATGAGATTAGTCGTCCTGATCTGCTCGAGATTTCATGTAGTTTCTTTAGAGCTTCTTTGCCTCCTTTTCTGTTATTTATTATGATGGCTATACCATCTGCAAGCGCCTCGGTTGCGCAGTGGTAGAGTGCCAGACTACAAATCCAAAGGTCGCGGGTTCAATCCCCGCCAGGTCCTAGGATTTTTATCTCTCACTTTCCACTTCTTTCACCTCTGGCAGTATTGCGCATGTGAAAAATACCGAGGAGCACCGTGGTTCGGAACCCACGTTAAACTGTACGTCCCCCTATAACTGGCTGGGTAAGTCAGTTCGAAGGTCGGAGGAAGGCAACGGCATACCACCTCCAAACAGGACCATGCCTAGTAAAGCTCTGTGGTGTTCAAACCAATCTTCGGATTGTTGACTGCTTTACCTTACCATCTGCAAATGCCAGACATTTACGTTGACAGTTCTATCCTTCTGTCTCCCCTTGTGTACCCCAATGACTCCTTTTTCCCATGTCCCGATTAATTTCTCAAAACTGGGTTGAACAGTATAAGTGACACGTCATGTCCCTGTTTACTCGTCTTGATTTCGAACGTGTGCTGAGATAAACTTTACCTTGGATGTTGTATTTGTTAATGTTTCCTGTATTAGCTTCCTGGTCTTCTTGTCCACCTTCATTTCTTACAGTGTATTGAATAGCCTTTATTATTATTATTATTAGTGGTGTGATGATTATCTTATATATAAAAACTGGTAGAGGAATAAAGTTAAGTTTGAACAACTGAGGACTAGGCTGAAGAATATTCGTTGAATACGCTTTAAAGTGTCTACATCTACATGCGATACTCTACAAATCACATTTAAGTGCCTGGCAGAGGGTTCATCGAACCACCTTTATACTGAAATGAAACTTTCACTCTGTAGCGGAGTGTGCGTCTTTAGTGTAAGCTAGTTCATAAGTAGTTTAGGGACTGATGACCCCGTAGTTAAGTCCCATAAGCTATACAAACATTTGAACATTTTTTATATGAAACTTCCTGGCAGATTAAATTGTGTGCCGGGACCGGGACTCGAACCTGGGACCTTTGCCTTCCGTGGGCAAGCGCTCTACCGGCTGAGCTATTCCGACACGACCCACGAGCTGTCCTCACAACTTTAGTTCTGCCAGTGCCTCGCCTCCTACTTTCCAAACTTCACAGAAGTTATGCAGTGAAGGCCTTCATGACCGGCATAATTGCTGTTGAATCTTCCGGGTTATGCAATTATTTCACAGAAGTTCTCCTGCGAACCTTGCAGGACTAGCACTCCTGGAAGAAAGGATATGGTCGAGACATGGCTTAGCCATAGGCTAAGGGATGCTTCCAGAATTAGCTTAAGGGATGCTTCCAGAAAGTAGAAGGCGAGGTACTGGCAGAAATAAAGTTGTGAGGACGGATCGTGAGTCGTGTCGGGATAGCTCAGTCGGTGAAGCGCTTGCCCGCGAAAGGCAAAGATCCCAGGTTCGAGTCCCGGTTTCAAGATGAACCTCTGACACAGCAGCATCTAAACAGAGAGAGACAGAGGGCCAGCGGCAAGTTCATCACAGAACTGCTGGACAGTCAGGGAAACAAACTGACCACCAAGAGTGACATAATGTACCACACCGAACAACACTTCTCCTGCCTCTTCAGGAGGAAGAAAATGACGACGGCGAAGTTATATCATACAGGAAGCTCCCCGACTTCTAACAAACGAAGACCGAGCACTCTTCACAGAACTCATAACAAAGAGCGACCTGTAAAACATCTTGAAGGCGACTGCAAAAGTAACAGCAGGAGCCGACGGTATCCCGACTGCATTTTACCTACAATTCTGGGATATCGTAGGCGAAACGATGGAAGGAGTCGCAAACGAAATAATTAATGGGATGGAGATACCACCCAGCTTTCTCGAAGGGACGGTAATTTTAATTCCCAAGAAGAAAGCAGCGAAAGCCTTAGATGACTACAGGCCCATTACGCTACTGAATAATGATTACAAACTTGTAGCAAAATGTCTCTCAGAGAACATGTAGGCCGCAATGAAGAAGGCCATGAGCCCGTGGGAGACCTGTGCAGTGCTTGTCAGAAACATCTTCGACTCCGTCAACACATATATGGACGTAATCCCTCACAGACACCACCGCCGCGATCATTTCAATTGATTTTCACAAGGATTTCGATAAGCTCAGTCATAGCTACCTGTTAAAAACGCTAGTACATCTCGGGTTTGGTCCAAAATTCGCAGAAATAGGGAAGAATGTAATTACTAAAGCGAACTGAAAAATAATAGTAAACGGACGGACATCGGAATGAATAAAGATGGAAAAATCTGTGTGCCAAGGATGCCCTTTTTCGATGGCCCTGTTTTCGTTAGCTCTGGAGCCACTGTTACGTAAATTGGGTAACAGCATAAGAGGCTATCAAATATACGATTCCTCAGTCGCATGCATAGCATATGCAGATGACATGGGAGTCTTCGCATCTGATGAAGGAGATGTCAATCAAACGGAGATCATTATGAAGTCGTTAGGAAGGGCAACAGTTGCCAAGACTAATCCCGCGAAAACTGCACTGCTCGCCATACGAAATGGAAGACTAACACCAGCAAAGCCGTGTTATAAAGTTGTGGACGGACACAAAATACTCCGCGTAGATTATCACAAATGTCCGTTGAAGATGGCAGCTGACAACTGGCGCAACATCCTCCATACCATCGGGGGGCTCGCCAGGACACTCGCAGATAGGAACCTCACTCTCTCACAGAGGGCAGAACTGCAGCCTGGTACATGGTGCAGATCTTAAGTGTACCACTGGAGATGGCACGTGCACTGAACAGCACTGGGTATTACCACAGAGAAACATATACAGAGGAGAAGCCCCCAACTAAACCACTGTCCTATGCTCCCCTCGTAGTTCCGTAAGATGTTAGCAGGTGTCAGGTGGTTCCCTGACTTAGTACCGGTAGACCAAACTAGAGGCACTTCTGAGGGTGCCTCACGCACGTCAGAGGGTAGCGTGGAGGGAGGCTGAGGGGAGAGCTCGTGCTGCCTGCCACGAGGCCAAGGCTGTGTCCGGCTTGCTGGCGTTTGAGGGGAGGTGGTAGTGGGGAGAGCTGCTACCTGCCGCCTGCTCTGGCCAGTTTAAAGAGCTGCTTCTGACCGCAGCGCCATCATGGGACATCTTACGGAACTGCACCACTGAGCATAGGACCGGGCCCTTACGGAGGTTTCCTGTCTGTATATATTGTTTTACCTGCTATGGTGGAGAGAAATATTTAAAGTATCCCAGGAAACATGCTTCCTCTCAAGGGAACAAGGTGGGGTTGATCTGTGAAGATGAAATGCGCTGCTCTGTTGCTCCACCGGCAGCTGAAAACGAAAGAAAGAAACGGGACAGCATCACCAGCACTCTCACCAGGTTACAGGCCGCAGTCTGAAGAGGCGCCAGTCTACGCCGGGCACATACCGTTCAAGCTGCGACACATAAATCAGCTCACTATCGATAGAAGCTATGTGATCACCTCAATACAGAACCCGAGTCAAAGAACGACGCGGAAAATATATGGAGTGCTATGGGGGATTACCGTCAAGGCCAAAATAGAGAGAAAGTTTCAAGACTTGGACTGACCAAGAGTCTGGAAGAATATCTCAGGAAACGCCATACCATCCCACGCCAAAGACTCGTGGTACAAAGTGCACCAGACTGTACCCACATAAGAGAGGCTGGTGCTGATAAAGCAAAGAAACGCAGACAAATGCGCTGCCTGTGGCGAGAAAGACACACTGGAGCATCGATTCTCGTGCGGACAGAGCGGCGTAATCTGGAAAACGTTGAAACGATACTGTAGTATCATTCCATTAAATCCTTGTATACTACAGTGTACGTTACTTTCATCTGATTATCATTTCGTAAAAGTGTGCTTGGCCTTTAGTGCCACTGTAATGGGGGATGTACTAGGTGGAGACAAGAATGCTTTATTATTTATTAAAATTGTTATTGCTGGACAAATAAGTGAGCGCCCCTCACATAAGGAGCTTTGCTCCACAGTACCCAACTCCTCTTATGATTGTGTGTGTGTGTGAGGGTCTGTAAGTGTACATGAAGCCGCGGCTAGGAAGGCAGAGATGCAGAACACTCGATAGGTTTGCCAACTTTAGTTTTGGGGTGTGGCAGAGAGGTTTCCTTGGGGATGAGATGGTCAAGTGGCTGCGACTTGCGACTTCCTTCAGAATTCGGAGGTCGGCAGAAGGTCCCGTTAGATCACAAGCCAATGAGGGCGCGAACTGGAACGGGAGGATCGGTTAGGACGGGGAGCGGCCACGAGAGGGAGAACGTTTCCGGCTGTCGAAGAGGAAGGATGTGAGTATGGTGGCCTCCGTGGAAAAGTATCAGGAACTGTGTCGGTTGTGTTAATTCTATCTTTATTTCAACGGGGAAATGATTTTGTATAATTGGAATGTTGTGCATAGCTACGTGGGTGCAGTATGAGAGAGTAAAGAATGTACGATATGAATGTAAGGTTACGATCCTTGTCTCAATCCATTGGTGATACATTTAGTAAATGAATGTTTTGTATTTTTGGCTTTAAAATGATGATAGGGAGATGTACAGTGAATTTCATAAATTTGTGTAAATAGTTCGTCTCTAGTTGTTTTTATGAAATTCTGAGTCCCATTTATGCTTAATTAATGATTAAAAGAGGGTGAGAATATTTAATGGGGAATTGCGAGAATATAAATGGGAGAATTTCATTTAGTAAGGGAACTGCCACCGCTATGCTATCAGTTGCTGCAGTCTTTTGTGTGTAAAAAGTCGTTGTTGTTGTTGTTATGGTCTTCAGTCCGGAGACTGGTTTGATGCAGCTCTCCACCCTACTCTATCCTGAGCAAGCCTTTTCATCTCCTCATAAGAACGGCAACCCACATCCACTTGAATCTGCTTACTATACGCGTCTCTTGGTCTCCCTCTGCGATTTTTACCCCACACACTTCCCTCCGATGCTAAATTTACGATTCCTCGATGTCTAAGAATGTGTCCTACCAAGCGATCCCTCCTTTTAGCCAGGGTATGCCAAAAATTCCTTTTCTCACCAATTCTGTTCAGTACTTCTTCATTGGTTATGCGATCTACCCACCTAATCTTCAGCATTCTTCTGTAGCACCACATTTCAAAAGCCTCTATTCTCTTCCTGTCCGCACTGCTTATCGTCCATGTTTCACTCCCGTACAAGGCAACACTCCACACAAATGCCTTCAGAAAAGACTTCCTTACACTTAAATTAATGTTCGATGTTAGCAAATTTCTCTTTTTCAAAAATTCTTTTCTTCCCATTGCCATTCTGCATTTTATATCCTCTGTACTGCGACCATCACATGTTATTTTACTACCCAAGTAACAAAACTCATCTACCACCTTCATTGTTTCGTTGCCTAATCTAATTCCTTCAGCATCGCTCGATTTTCTAAGACCGCATTCCATTATTTTTGTTTTGCTCTTGTTAATGTTCATTTTATACGCTCTCTTCAACACACTGTCCATTCCATTCAACTGCTCTTCCAGGTCCTTTGCTGTCTCTGACAGAATTACAATGTCATCAGCAAAACGCAATGTTTTTATTTCTTCCCCCTGAACTTTAATCCCTATTCCAAATTTTTCCTTGCTTTCCTTCACCGCCTGCTCGATGTACAAATTGAATAACATCGGAGAAAGGCTACAACCCTGTCTTACTCCCTTCCCAACTGATGCTTCCCTTTCATGCCCTTCGAGTCTAATAACTGCGGTCTGGCTTTTGTACAAGTTATAAATAACTCTCCTTTCCCTATATTTTACCCCTGCTGACTTCAGAATTTGAAACAGTGTATTCCAGTCAACATTGTCAAATGCTTTCTCCAAATCTACAAAAGCTAAAAATGTAGGTTTGCCTTTCCTTAATCTATCTTCTAAGATAAGACGTAAAGTGAGTATTGCCTCCCTGGTTCCTACGTTCCTCCTGAATCCAAACTGATCTTCCCCAAGGTCAGTTTCTACCAGCTTTTCCATTCTCCTGTAGATAATTCGTGTTAAAATTTTGCAACCATGACTTATCAAACTAATGGTTCTGTAATTTTCACACCTGTCTGCGCCTGATTTCTTTGGAATGGGGATTATTACATTTTTCTTAAAGTCTGAGGGTATTTCGCCTGTCTCATAAATCCTACACACCAGTTCAAATAGTCTTGTCGTGGCTGGCTCTCCCAGAGACTTTAGTAGCTCTGAGGGTATTTCATCTACTCCTGGGGCCTTGTTCCGACCTAGGTCTTTCAAGGCTCTATCAAATTCATCTCTCAGTATAGCATCTCCTATTTCATCTTGATCTACGTCCTCTTCCCTTCCTACCACATTGTCTGTAAGTTCATTTCCTTTGTAGAGCTGCTCTATGTACTCTTTCCACCTTTCAGCTTTCCCTTCTTTGCTGAGAACCGGCTTCCCATCTGAGTTCTTGATATTCGTAGAGTTGCTTTTCTTGTCCCCAAATGTCTCTTTTATTTTCCTATAGGCGGTATCTACTTTTCCCCTTCTTATACATTCTTCTACAGATTTGCATTTGGCTTCTAGCCACTCCTGCTTAGCCATTTTGCACTTCCTGTCAATCTCATTTTTTAATCGTCTGTACTCCTTTTTGCCTGTTTCATTTACTGCATTTTTATATTTTCTCCTTTCATCGATTAAATCTAGTATTTCCTGTGATACCCAAGGATTTTTTGTAGGTCTTGCCTTTCTACCTATTTTGTCCTCTGCTGCCTTCACTATTTCATCTCTCAGTGCTACCCATTCCTCTTCTACTGTTTTATTTCCCCCTGTTTCTGTCAATTGTTGCCTAAATCTCCCTCTGAAATTCTCCAGAACTTCACTTTCCTTCAATTTATCTAAGTCCCATCTCTGTATTTTCCTACGTTTCTGCAATTTTTTCAGTTTCAGCCTACAGTTCATGACTAACAAGTTATGGTCAGAGTCTATATCTGCCCCTGGGTACGTCTGGCAGTTTATAACCTGGTTCCGGAATCTATGTCTTACCATTATAAAATCTATCTGATACCTTCCGGTGTCTCCTGGTCTCTTCCATGTATACAACCTTCTTTTGTGATTCTTAAACCAGGTGTTTGTTACGATTAAATCATGTTCCGTGCAAAATTGTACCAGGCGACTTCCTCTTTCATTCCTCCTGCCCAGTCCATATTCACCTACTATTTTTCCTTCTCTTCCTTTTCCTACAACCGAATTCCAGTCTCCCATCACAATTAAGTTTTCCTCTCCCTTAACTGTCTGAATAATTTCCTTTAGCTCCTCATATATTTCTTCGATCTCCTCGTCATCAGCAGAGCTAGTTGGCATATAAACCTGTACTACTGTTGTCGGTGTTGGCTTCGTATCTATCTTGACAATGATAATGCGATCACTGTGCTGCTCATAGTAGTTTACCCGCATTCCTATTTTCTTATTCATTATCAGTCCTACTCCTGTGATACCCCCAACTGATTTTGTATTTATAATCCTGTACTCACCTGACCAGAAATCCTGTTCATCCTGCCACCGAACTTCACTAATCCCCACTATATCTAACTTCAACCTATCCATTTCCCTTTTTAAATTTTCTAATTTTCCTACCCGATTAAGGGATCTAACATTCCACGCTCCGATCCGTAGAATGCCAGTATTGTCTTTCCTGATGACAACATCCTCCTGAGTAGTCCCCGCCCGGAGATCCGAATGGGGGACTATTTTACCTCCGGAATATTTTACCCGAGAGGATGCCATCATCATATGTTCATACAGTAGAGCTGCATGTCCTCGGGAAAAGTAACGGCTGTAGTTTCCCCTTGCTTTCAGCCGTTCGCAGTAGCTGTGTGGCAAAGCCACATTAGCTGATGTTACAAGGCCAGCTCAGTCAATCATCCAGACTGTTGCCCCTGTAACTACTGAAAAGGCTGCTGCCCCTCTTCAGGAACCACACGTTTGTCTGGCCTCTCCACAGATACCCCTCCGCTGTGGTTGCACCTACGGTACGGCTATCTGTATCGTTGAGGCACGCAAGCCACCCCACCTCGGCAATGTCTGTGGTTCATGGGGATGGAGAAAAAAAAAAAAAAGTCGTTATCCGTTGCAATACAATTTTATCAGGGCAATAACATCTGCTTTTAACACCGTAAGTAATCACTGAGCAAGGCGGCAACTGGTAGGAAGCGGAGGGTGGTTAACTTACAACGTGTAAAAAAATGTTGGCATTGTTAAACAAGACAGACCCACGGGCCATCTCGATCACGGCACTTACCGTCCCTGACGCATGGATTTTTCCGAAACGAATAGCCACTATGTGTGATTCTTGAGTTTCTCCCGACGTATTTGATGATCAAAATATCCACGGGTGTACTGCCGGTTTATAGTGTCCAACGGGCACAATATTTCGGCGATCAAACATGTCGCCATCATCAGGTGAACTGACAGACTGAGCTCCTGGAAACGCGCCGGCACGGAGATCCGCACGCTACGGCTGCTCGAAGAGAACTGGGTTCTAGCCCGGTAGCGGGCCATTTAAATACCCTCGGCCCGCGGAGCGACCCCTCCGCGGTCCGCGCCCCGCGCCGCGGCCGCGCAGTGGAACCGATTGCGCCGGCGTCTGAGAAGACGTCGGTGTGAGGGCTCTGTCCGCCGTGGTCGTCACTTCGTTACGTTTGCTAGATTTACTCTTAATTAACCCAATCGCTGGTTCCCAAGCTTTGCTAAGATTATAGCCAGAGTCACGGTTTATGAGGTCGTCACTTGTGCGAATTTCAATGGCCTCTCTAACGACGCAGTCCCAGTATCTCGACGTCTGTACCAGAATCCTAGTGTGTTCATACTCCATGGCGCGATTCTCCGACAAACAATGTTCAGCGACCGCCGACTTGCTCGGATACATCAATCGTGTGTGCCTCTGGTGTTCAACGCATCGATCCTCGACGGTACGCATCGTCTGTCCAATATATGACTTTCCACACTGACACGGAATCTGGTACACGCCCGCCTTCCTCAAACCGAGATCATCTTTAGCGCTCCCCACCAGTGCACGAATTTTATTCGGCGGACAAAAAACAGTTCCAACCTGGTGTTTTCTCAAAATGCGGGCGATCTTCCCTGAGAGTGCGCCGGTATATGGAACGAACGCAGTGCCTACATCCTCCCTTGCGTTTTCATCCGTTTCCACAGGTTGTGTTGTAGTGGTTGGGCGGAGAGCCCGCTGAATCTGCCACTCTGAGTACCCATTTTTTCGAAATACAGTTCTCAGGTGTTCCAATTCCTGGGGTAGACTCTCTGCGTCGGAGATAGTGCGCGCCCTATGTACTAGAGTTTTAAGTACCCCATTCCTCTGTGAAGGGTGGTGACAGCTGTCTGCGTGTAAATACAGATCAGTGTGCGTTGTCTTCCGATATACACTATGACCCAGGGTGCCATCAGCTCTTCTCTTGACCAAGACGTCAAGGAACGGCAATTTACCCTCCGTTTCAGTCTCCATAGTGAATTTGATGTCGGGGTGTATGGAGTTCAGATGTGTAAGGAAGTCAAGGAGTTTATCCATACCATGTGGCCAGATGACGAAAGTGTCGTCCACATAACGGAAAAAGCAAGTGGGTTTCCATTCAGATGATGCCAGGGCTTCCTCCTCGAAATTCTCCATGTACAAATTTGCAACCACAGGGGAGAGTGGGCTACCCATGGCGACTCCCTCCGTTTTTTCGTAGTATTCGCCATTGAAAAGAAAATACGTGGAGGTCAAGACATGCCTAAAAAGTTCGGTGGTCTTCTCGTCAAATTTCTGACCAATCAATTCTAGTGACTCTCGAAGGGGCACCCTCGTAAACAACGAAACGACGTCAAAACTCACCATGATATCTGACTCATCCAGCCCGAAGTTGTTAAGGCGTTTCACAAAATCCACGGAATTACGGATGTGATGAGGGCATTTACCCACATAAGGACTTAGTATTCCCGTCAAGTATTTGGCCAACAAATATGTAGGTGCTCTGATGTTACTGACAATGGGACGTAACGGCACCCCATCTTTGTGAACCTTAGGGAGTCCATAATGTCTTGGCGGTACCGGACCTTGAGGTAGCAGTTTCTTGGCGACACCCTCCGGTAAATCCGCCTCCTTGAGAAGCGCCCTCGTCTTGTTTTCCACCTTCTTTGTGGGGTCAACGCTGATCTTCCGGTAGGAATCGTCATTTAGCAGGCTCTGCATCTTTTCAGTGTAGTCCTTATGGGAGACAACAACCGTAGCATTGCCTTTGTCAGCCGGTAAGACAACAATATCAGGGCGCTCCCTCAGGTCACGAATGGCCGCCCTCTCTTTACTAGTGATGTTCGACTTGATGGGCTTGGATTTCGTCAATGCACGACAAGTTTCACGACGTATTTCCTCAGCTGAATCAGGCGGAAGTCGAGCTGCAACCTGTTCAACAGCACTAATAATTTCTGCGACCGGTATGAACTTGGGGGTAGGAGCAAAGTTGAGTCCTTTCTCTAAAACTGAGACTGCATCATCACTCAACTCCATGCCACTCAGATTGATGACGGTTTTGCACGGAACCTGCAGAGATGGCTTGTCAAGGAGGCGTGAGAACTTAGCTGTTTGACGTCCCGTTGCCTTCTTATGGCCGGAATCTGCTGCAACCGAAGTAACACCATCAATCCAATCCCAGGAAAAAGACGTGAAGTGACTAGCCAGTTGCAAATGCAGTTGGAATAGTTCCAGAGAGACGAACTCAAGACTACGGCGGGTGAAATGCACTCTCTCACGAAGCAATGCGAGGCCGGCCCGTTTTTTAATTCTCTTGGCTGCTGCAGAATCGATGTGATGCGTAACCTAAGCAAAATTTGGAACAACATTCTCGGAACGACATCTCTTTAGAAAAGCAAGAGTACTTAGCAAACGACATCTACGGTGGCGCAACTTTTCAAATTTCTTCTTCTTCTCTCCTTCGAGAGTCACTAGAATTGATTGGTCAGAAATTTGACTAGAAGACCACCGAACTTTTTAGGCATGTCTTGACCTCCACGTATTTTCTTTTCAATGGCGAATACTACGAAAAAACGGAGGGAGTCGCCATGGGTAGCCCACTCTCCCCTGTGGTTGCAAATTTGTACATGGAGAATTTCGAGGAGGAAGCCCTGGCATCATCTGAATGGAAACCCACTTGCTTTTTCCGTTATGTGGACGACACTTTCGTCATCTGGCCACATGGTATGGATAAACTCCTTGACTTCCTTACACATCTGAACTCCATACACCCCGACATCAAATTCACTATGGAGACTGAAACGGAGGGTAAATTGCCGTTCCTTGACGTCTTGGTCAAGAGAAGAGCTGATGGCACCCTGGGTCATAGTGTATATCGGAAGACAACGCACACTGATCTGTATTTACACGCAGACAGCTGTCACCACCCTTCACAGAGGAATGGGGTACTTAAAACTCTAGTACATAGGGCGCGCACTATCTCCGACGCAGAGAGTCTACCCCAGGAATTGGAACACCTGAGAACTGTATTTCGAAAAAATGGGTACTCAGAGTGGCAGATTCAGCGGGCTCTCCGCCCAACCACTACAACCCAACCTGTGGAAACGGATGAAAACGCAAGGGAGGATGTAGGCACTGCGTTCGTTCCATATACCGGCGCACTCTCAGGGAAGATCGCCCGCATTTTGAGAAAACACCAGGTTGGAACTGTTTTTTGTCCGCCGAATAAAATTCGTGCACTGGTGGGGAGCGCTAAAGATGATCTCGGTTTGAGGAAGGCGGGCGTGTACCAGATTCCGTGTCAGTGTGGAAAGTCATATATTGGACAGACGATGCGTACCGTCGAGGATCGATGCGTTGAACACCAGAGGCACACACGATTGATGTATCCGAGCAAGTCGGCGGTCGCTGAACATTGTTTGTCGGAGAATCGCGCCATGGAGTATGAACACACTAGGATTCTGGTACAGACGTCGAGATACTGGGACTGCGTCGTTAGAGAGGCCATTGAAATTCGCACAAGTGACGACCTCATAAACCGTGACTCTGGCTATAATCTTAGCAAAGCTTGGGAACCAGCGATTGGGTTAATTAAGAGTAAATCTAGCGTCTTCTCAGACGCCGGCGCAATCGGTTCCAATGCGCGGCCGCGGCGCGGGGCGCGGACCGCGGAGGGGTCGCTCCGCGGGCCGAGGGTATTTAAATGGCCCGCTACCGGGCTAGAACCCAGTTCCCTTCGAGCAGCCGTAGCGTGCGGATCTCCGTGCCGGCGCGTTTCCAGGAGCTCAGTCCGTCAGTTCACCTGATGTTGGCGACATGTTTGATCGCCGAAATATTGTGCCCGTTGGACACTATAGACCGGCAGTACACCCGTGGATATTTTGATCAGCCACTATGTGGCTAATAGCAATGGCAGCACATAAGGTCATCACAGGGAAGCAGAAGGACGTGTGGGAAGAAAGAAAAAAAGGGCCAAACAGCGTTTTAAGTACCGACAATCTTTTCAGAATTACTTGGACATCTCGATGAAGGCAGCCTTTGAGGAGGCTGTGGGAAACCCGCGAGCGACGCCGACGCCGCCCACGCAGTCGCGACCGCCGCCGACGCCCTCTCAATCCCCACCACAGCCCAACAGGGGACGCCCGCCCGACGAAGGTGTGTCCCTTGTGTTTTCCTGATGTGTTACAGTGTCAGCAAAAAGTGCAGTGAGTGTGCCTACAAAACGTGCGATTAAAATCGTGTGACAAAATATATAAAACTAAGAGCTCTTCATTTTGCTCTGATTGTTGCCAGCATGATATTGAAGTACCTGGGAAGCGGGTTGCTTGCCTTACTTGCCCAGGGCCCCACTGGGTTTTACCCCTAACGGTTGAGGGACTAACCGGTGAATTTGGTAGTCTTTGCCGTCTGAGCACAAAGGTGGCCACGACTCAGAATATGTCCAAGATGCCCAACCTTTTTCCAAGGTAATTGGTATCCCAACTGTCAGGACCACTTACTTGGCCACTCATATGTTTAAAACAGTAGACCGGCAGGGCGGGATTAAAGTAGGTGAAAACAAAATAAGCAGTCTCGCATATGCGGATGACTTAGTTGTAATGGCCGATTCGATTGAAAGGTTGCAAACTAATATTTCAGAGCTCGATCAGAGGTGCAAGGATTGTGATGTGAAGATCAGCATCAACAAAACGAAAGTAATGTCTGTGGGAAAGAGATTCAAATAGATTGAGTGCCAAATAGGAGGAACAAAGTTAGAACAGGTAGACAGTTTCAAGTACCTGGGATGTATTTTCTCATAGGATGGCAACATAGTGAAAGAACTGGAATCGAGGTGCAGCAAAGCTAATGCAGTGAGTGCTCAGCTAAGATCTACTCTCTTTTGCAAGAAGGAAGTCAGTACCAAGACTAAGTTAGCAGTGCACCGCTCTATCTTTCGACCAACCTTGTTGTATGGGAGTAAAAGTTGGGTGGATACAGGTTACCTTATTCATAACGTAGAGGTTACAGATATGAAAGTAGCAAGAATGATTGCAGGTACCAATAGATGGGAACGATGGCAGGAAGGTGTCCAAAATGAGGAAATCAAAGAAAAGCTGGGAATGAACACCATAGATGAAGCAGTTAGAACGAACAGACTGAGATGGTGGGGTCATTTTACACGCATGGGAGAAGCAAGGTTACCTAAGAGACTCATGAGCTTGGCAGCGGAGGGTAAGACGAGTCGAGTTAGACCAAGAAGAAAGTACTTAGATTCCGTGCAGAATGATTTTAAAGTAAAAGGCTTAACATCAGACGAGGCATCAATGTTAGCATTGAATAGGGGATCATGGAGGAATTTTATTAGAGGTACTATGCTCCAAACCGTACGCTGAAAGACATAATCAGTCTCTAATGATGATGATGATGATGATAAGAGCTCTTCATTAAGAGCAAAGTAACAAATTTTATCCCTTTATGTAAATGTATTTCATATTATGTCTTAATGTTACGTTTAAATTGAACTGTAATTATTAAATTGTGCTCTCTCTCTCTCTCTCTCTCTCTCTCTCTCTCTCTCTCTCTCTCTCTTTCTCCTCACCTTTCTGTTTTCTCCCGCTCGCGCTCTCTTTCCGTTTTCTTTACTGTTGCTTACATTATGGGATTTCTGCTTAACCCATTCCATTTGTAGCAACTATTAGCATTACACAGTACTTATTGCTTATATGTTACATATTATCAGTTTTTATTTACCTTACGTATTTTTTCTTATGTGGCTTTTTCCTTTTGGACTATGATACCCCCTATTTGTCCTATATGTACATTGTTTAGTTGAAAGCTAACATTTTTTTATTATAATAATTTGCCAATGTAATAATATGCTCCAGATTTGCCCAAAATTTTTATTGCCTCAAATTTTAGCTTTGCGATTGATGTCTTTGCTCGTGCTATTTCACTATATGTTGACTACTGATGTTTAACCGCCCTAAGAATTGCTGGATAAGATGAATTTTTCTTAGTGTTTTGCCCATATATTTTCCTTTATATGGCATTTTGCATATACCTGTGCATAATGTAGATTTATTTCAGATGTTTCCATTCTCTGTGATTCTCACCTTTTCCATACATCTCACTGCAAAACATTATTTATGGACACATGTCACTCCAAATTCACAAACTTTACCCAAAAAGTGACAAAGTAATTTACTTTACAATTATTTACTTACTTGTGTTTTTTGTTCCGTCATAAATATCGAAAGGATGCAAAAAGATTTAAACTAAAGAGTATCTCATTCAAGCAAAAATTACCGCATAAGACAGAATTAAGTGAAACTAAATCAGTGAAAAAAGACTAAATAATAATAAAAAACGCATTAATGCATTACTGCCGAAAAAAAATCTTTCAGGAACACTAAGAATAACAAAAAAGACACTTGAATATAAAACAAAATGAGAGACATAAATGTTTATCTCATATAATGACGAAATGTAATACATAAAACAAAACAAACTCATGTAAAATCAGTGTAAATGTTGTTATTTGTATATCAAATTTTAATAAACGTTAAAAAAAAGTTCAATCCCCCCCGGGGCATAAAAAAAGAAGATCCGGCACACAATATTAATCTGCCAGGAAGTTTCACCTTTATACTATGTATCTCCCGTTCCATTCTCGAATAGCATGCGGTAAGAAAGAACACCTGAATGTCTCCGTTTGAGCTCTGATTTCTCGTATTTTATTATGATGATCTTTTCTCCCTTTGTAAGTGGGAATCAACAATATATTTTCGCATTCGGAGGGGAATTTTGGCGATTGGAGTTTCGTAAGTAGCCCACGCCGCAGCGATAAGCGCCGTTGTTGATCCTCTATCATTTCCGTAACGCTGTCTCCCCTGTATCGTGACAATACAAAAAGAGCTGCCTTTCTTTGGACTCTTTCGATGTCCTCCGTCAAACCCACCTGATAAGGATCCCACACTGGACAGTAATACTCCAAAAAAGGACGGTCAAGCGTAGTGTATGCAGTCTCTTTAGTAGTTCTGTTGTATCTTTTAAGTGTTCCACCAATAAAACGCAGTCTCGTGCTTAAAGTTTTCCAAGCAGAGACTTGTACTATACACTACGGTCAGGACAAATTATTCGGCAACTCATAGAGTTGGTGCAATGGTGACAGACTGAACGACTGGCCTAATTTTGGGTTATTTCTATAAGTCGCTTATGGTAAACAGCAGCATGGCATATTACCACTACCTATTTGAGAATCTGTACCGACATCGTCTATCGTCTGTGCGTTCTGGCAGTACCTCAGTGGCCTAAAATATGGGAAAAAAATACTGTTTATGCTGGAAAATTTTTATCAAATGCCACGTGCTACTTCGCCTCTGATTTTATCGAACGACTTCACACAGTGGAATATGTTTTCATACACCGCCGAGATACTCGTCAGCTGACCTCGAATGAACGCGATCTTGACACACTGCTTCCCTGGCCTTGGTTGTAGAAGGAAGATAAGAGATTGCGAAACAAAATTGTGAGTGCATGCCTCGAGCATAAACTGTTCCTTTTCCTCGCAGAAGACAAGATTTTTAAAAGCACGTATTACCATATTATCTGCCTCCATTCTTTCTGTGCTTTATCTGCTTACCATCAACAACGCAGATATATCTTTGAGCGTGTGCGTGCTTTTTCTTTAGCCTTCAGCACGTCGAACGAGGTTGCGTAGTGCTAACACACTGGGCATACTTTTGGGAATACGTACCGGTATAATATATACAGAGCATCGGGACATTTAAATTTGTCATTTAGAGATACTGTATCTCTAAATGACAAATTTAAATGTCTCAATGCACTTTATATGTCATATTGGCAAGTATTTCCAAATCATGTAAACTCACTTACTGTATACAAAAATATTTTATACTTTCTTTGTAAACTGCAAATAATTTTGTATGTGCTTATTGGTTGAATATGTATCCTACTGACAGGTCTCCAGACGATGGGCTATGTCCGAAACATGTTGTGAAATTAAAAGAATAATCTACTTTCAAAATTTAAGAGATTATTACAGTATTCTAAAGGCATTTTTAGAATCACTTTTTACATTTTGGACCGTGACGGTTGCATGCCTCTGCCAAGACATTAAGTCTGAAGGATTTGAGTTATTGTAGATGAGTGAAGTTCCCAAAGGATAAACAGAATTTCTGGTCATGTGAGTACCAGGCTAGGAAATCAAAATCAATCTGAGGTAAACCAGGCGTAGGTCAAACAATGAATAAGAAAACAGGAAGCGGGTAAGCTACTATAAAAAGCGTAGTGAATGAATTACCCTAACCGAGATGGGCACGAAGCTAACACCTAGCACAGTACCTCTGCGCTAAGTTGTGGAGATTGAAAACATTTTTGGTGAGATAAAAAAAAAGTTATTCAAACAGTTAAGGAAGAAGAAAACTTGATTGTTATGGGGTAATGGAATCGGTAGTAGGAAAAGAAGGGGAAAGAAGAAAGATGCAGGTGAATATGAACAGAGGAATAGCAGTGAGAGAATAAGTTGCTTCGTAGCAGTTTGGACAGACCATAATTAATTTATCATCTCAAACACTTGGTTTGAGAATCGTGAAAAAATGGATGTATATTGTGAAGAGAGCATGAGGCACGGGAAGGTTTCTGATTGATTTTATATTGGTAAGTAACCTGGTTGTAAGCTGTAAGACCTATCCAAGGATAGATATAAATTCTAATTATAATTTATTGGTTATGAACTGCAAATTAAAACTTAACGAACTGCAGAAAGGTAGAAAAGTAAGCAGATGGAGCCTAACCATAGCTTATTGGTTATGAACTGTAAAACTAAAGAAACTGCAAAAATGTAGAAATGGAGACGGAACTTGGATAAGTTGAAGGAGTGAGCATTAGGCAACGATTGACAGAAGCAGGGGAAACTAATAAAGAAGAAGAAGAATGGGTAACGGAGAAATAAAATAGTGAAGGCCGGAGAGGATGATGTAGGTATAACGACAAGGACTAGTAAAAATCTTTGGATACCACAGGAGATACTGAACTTAACTGATGAACGGAGAAAATATAAAAGTGCAACAAATGAGGCAGGTAAATGGAAGTATAGGCGGTTAAGTTAACGAGAAGTGAAAATTGGCTAAGTACGAGTGGTTGGGAGATTAATGCAAGTTAAAATGCTCAATCCAAAACTATCGTCAAAGTATACAGTCATAATGAAATTTGTGGTAGGTGGATCCCAGGAAAAGTAGTATGTAATACAGACTGGCATTAACATAGCAAGTTAACAGAAGTGAAAATCATGACGTAAAGCAATTACACATGCATGAATATTGAAATTAGTGAAAAGACCGACCACACCAGTGGAAAGAATGAGTCTTGTGTCTTTTCTAGCGTTCATTATCACGAACACGTTTCACTATTTTTTCATGATTTAGGAAATTTATTGTATTTTTGGAGCGCCGATACGCTTCCTGTTCCCGAAGTCATAAGTTTGTCTAAACGTAGGCCGAAAACAGTTTGAAAGCTACATTCATGGTGGACTTAATTCTACGCACGTATTTATCCTGCTCCGGCACACCTACTTGTGTCGCAAAGTAGTTCATCGTACATTAAGCAGTGCCGCTATATTTTAGGAGGACTAAGAACTGTAAGTGTGACAGTTGGTAGCGTGCTCTTTTACATACTGGGTTCCGAAGAACTGAAGTCATACTGAAAAACCATATAGTTTCTAGGAGAAATATTATACACTCGAGACGAAGAACGCGTGGTGTGGTCGATTGCCCCCTATGAAAGACGCCGCTTTCCCTCTAGGGGCGAGCACCCTCTTATTATTCAGATGTTTCCAGGCCTGACATTTTTCTTTTTCTGTATGTGATTTACATGAATTATGCCTTCCACCGTGCATCTCCCAAAGCAAATATCAAACATCTGGTAAGTAAATTCTGAAGGGTGCTTGCCGCACCCATTTGTGGGGTGCGTGTGCGTGCTCGTGTGTGTGTGTGTGTGTGAGAGAGAGAGAGAGAGAGAGAGAGAGAGAGAGAGAGAGAGAGAGAGAGAGAGAGAGCTGGAAAGGGACGAATGTAAGTGAGTGTAACGAAAGTCAGTTCAAAAACTTGTATCCTCAGTTCGAACCGTTCAGCAGTTCCTTAAAGCTGCAAATCTGCTAATGTGTCACCTCAGTTATAAATATAGAAGTAATTTTTTCAAGTACGGGTATTTGTTTAGTTCACACTTTCGTGACCCTGCTGAATCTATAGGAATTTTGCTACTGGCAGATTTATCTGAATAGGTTCGTACGGTTTCAGAATATCATTTATTAAAACAAAAAAAAAACAAAAAAAGAAAAAAGAAAAAGAAAAAAAAATCCGGTGTAGATCATGGGAGAAATGAAACATGACAACGAGAAAAAGAATTATTTATACAGCAATATCCAAAACTGACACAAATGTACATGGTGAAGCAAGAAAAAAAAAAACTTGACGGCTTTTATTTAAGGGGCTTAGGACGTCAAGCGGGCCAACTTGAGGCAGGAGAGGCACGACTGGACATTTTAGTTTCCACTGTCTGTACTTTTACAAATAAATTCACAACATTTATCAGCATGACGAGGAAGGATTCAGGATTCACACTCATAAGCAGTGACAGTTTTGAAACATAATGAAATAGTTTTTATTTACATGTGAAGTTTCATTATATTTGCACTTACTATTGGCTGCATTTGGTGCTATAGCTACAGTTTTCTTCATAAGTAAGAGAGATTTTTCGATGAGTTTTACACGGCATACAAACTCTAGAATTTATTTAATTTATGAGAAACTGAATCAGCTATTACATTTAAAATTTTTTGTTTAAAAAAAAAAAAAAAAAAAAAACACACAGGTACGTTATCGTTAACAAATTTAAATGTTATCACATTTTTTATATATATTTCGAAAATTCTAGAGTTTCATGGACCTGTAAGTACGTTTTGTATGTTGTGCAAAAATCATCGAAGAATCTCTGTTACTTATGAAGAAAAGTGTACCTATAGCAACAAATGCACTCACCAGAAAGTGGATAAATGTCAAAATTTGACAGGTAAATAAAAATTATTTCATTATGTTTTAGAACTCCCACTGCTATGAGTGTGAATCCTGAATCCTTCGCGGTCATGCTGACAAAGTTTTGTGAATTTACTTCTAAAAGTACAGACAGTAGAAATTAAAATGTCCTGGTCTGCCTCTTCTAGCTTGATCCGCTTGACGACCTAACCCTCTTAATGGCAAGTATCTAGTAATCAGTCTTCGTTACAAGCTTTTTTTATAGCAAATCCAGATTTCCGTTAGCAACTAGTATGTGCGCACTTGTGAGAAAGGTACACCAACATGTATAAGACGTGTACAGTGGAACGTTTAACACACTACACTGAAAGTTAAGCATCGAGAATGGGTAGTTACTGGCCGAAATCCGGGTTTGCGGTACTAAATATTGTAATTTTGCTGCTAACTTCCTGTTTGAGATCTACCACAGTTGTGGGGCCCATACACATTAGTGTGGAATATAATCTGATGGTGTTCGAGCTTCTTCAAACAGGCATAAGGAAAAATGTTAGTAAACACGGGCAAACGTAATTTTGTAGTACTGTGGAGCGAACCCGTGGCATTTAGATTCTTAGTTTTTTTCGGTTTGACCGGGCCTTCGCGGACGTTGATTCGTTTTACTACATGTTGATCGTTGTGTAGCTAATTCAGTTGCTATTTTTTTCCCCACAGAGAGTATCGAGCCCTCTGACCAAACGCGCTGCTACAACGCCGTCAATAGTCTGGCACTCTACCACTGTGCTACCGAGCCACACGTCACACATACATATAACTTATATAATAAGTCGATGAGAGGCAATGATTCTTTCTTCAGTGCGCAAGCACTACTCTTATGGAAATACTTACTTTCTGAATCCGTGTTGACTACTGGTTAATAGGTCGTTCTCTTCGAGGTAGTTCATAATATTCGAACAAAGTATATGTTCCAAAATCCTACTGCAAATCGACGTCAATGAGATAGGCCTGTAACTTTGTGGATCACTCATATTGCCTTTCTTGAATATTGGAGTAACTTGGGCAACTTTCCAGTCTTTGGGTACAAATACCTAGGAGTTACAATTACGAACAACTTTGACTGGAGAGAACACATAGAAAATATTGTGGGGAAGGCGAATCAAAGGTTACGTTTCATTGGCATAATGCTTCGAAGATGCACCAGCTCCACCAAAGAGACTGCCTACATCACACTTGTGCGTCCTCTCCTGGAGTACTGTTGTCCCTTGTGGGACCCTCACCAGGTGGCACTGACGGAAGACATTGAGATGGTTCAGGGAAGGGCAGCTCGCTTTGTTTTATCACGTTACGGGGGGCGGGGGAGCGTCACGGAAATGTTGCATGAATTGGGGTGGAAATCATTGAAAGAAAGACGTTATTCATTGCGGCGTGATCTTTTTGCGAAATTTCAATCACCGACTTTTAGTTCTGAATGTGAAAATATTTTGATAGCACCCACGTACTTAGGGAGACGTGACCATTCCAATAAAATAAGAGAAATCAGATCGAAAACGGAACGATTTAGGTGTTCTTTCTTCCCGCGCGCTATTAGAGAATGGAACGGCACAGAAAAGTTATGAAGGTGGTTAATGAACCCTCTGCCAGGCACTTGAATGTGATTTACAGAGTAACTATGTAGATGTAGATCTGCATTTCTTCTTGGTGTAACAATTTTAATGGCCAATAGTGTAGTATGAGATCTGTTTTTTGCGTGTTTTGGTGTGATTGCATTTTACTGGAGGTTTCCATTTGTTTCGGCACCCGAATGTTGCCGATTTTTTCCCCGTCTTCTTTAATATGACATTTGGCAAGAGAAAGCTTAAAGCCTTCCCCGTCGCCGGATCGGCGGGTATCCAGAGGCAGCATATTCAGCAGATCTCTCACCAATTAATCCCACCGGTCAATGGTGGCCGAGCAACTGGCTCGTCACAATACGTCAGTCACAACTCTTGATGAACTGTGGTATCGTGTTGAAGCTGCATGGTCATCTGTACCTGTACGTGCCATCCCACCACTGTTTGACTCAATGTTCAGGCGTATCAAGGCCGTTATCACGGCCAGAGGTGGTTGTTCTGGGTACTGATATCTCAATATCTATGCACCCAAATTGCGTGAAAATATAATGACATGTCAGTTGTCAGTTCTAGTATAAATCTTTAGTCCAATAAATACCCGTTTATCATCTGCATTTCGTCTTGGTGTAGCAATTTTAATGGTCAGTAGTGTAGTATGAGAAATAAAAACATTGCATTTTGCTGATGACATTGTAATTTTGTGAGAGACAGCAAAGAACCTGGAAGAGTAGTTGCATGGAATGGACAGTGTGTTGAAGAAAAATGAATATTAACAAGAGCAAAACAAAAATAATGGAATGCGGCCTTGGAAAATCAGGCGATGCTGAAGGAATTAGGGTAACGAAACAATGAAGGTGGTAGGTGAGTTTTGTTACTTGGGTAGTAAAATAACATGCGATGGTCGCAGTAAAGAAAATGCAGAATGGCAATGGGAAGAAAAGCATTTTTGAAAAAGAGAAATTTGCTTACATCGAATATTCATTTCAGTGTAAGGAAGTCTTTTCTGAAGTCATTTGTGTGGAGTGAAACATGGACGATAAACAGTGCGGACAGGAAGAGAATAGACGCTTTTGAAATGTGGTGCTACAAAAGAATGCTGAAGGTGGGTAGATCGCATAACTAATGAAGAGGTACTGAACAGAATTGGCGAGAAAAGGAATTTTTGGCATACCCTGACTAAAAGAAGGGATCGCTTGGTAGGACACGTTCTTAGACATCGGGGAATCGTAAATTTAGCATTCGTGGAGTAAAAATCGCAGAGGGAGACCAAGAGACGCGTATAGTAAGCAGATTCAAGGGGATGTGGTTTGCCGTTCTTATGAGGAGATGAAAAGGCTTGCTCAGGATAGAGTCGTGTGGAGAGCTACATCAAACCAGTCTCTGGACTGAAGACCATAACACAGTGTAGTATGAGATCTATTTCTTGCGTCTTTTGGTGTGATTGCATTTTACTGGAGGTTCCCATTTCTTTCGGCACCCGAATGTTGCCGATTTTTTCCCCGTCTTCTTTAATATGACATTTGGCGAGAGAACGCTTAAAGCCTTCCCCGTCGCCGGATCGGCGGGTATCCACAGGCAGGCGTCGCGGCCGGATGTGGCACCAATTAGTTTTTTGCTGGCGGAGGCTTTTGTGGAGCGCCTTACCTGCAGCCTGCTCGCTCTTTGTTGGCAGCCAGCATGTGGCGTCACACACACACACGCACACACACACACACCAGCCCAGGCCTCACTCACGTGGTGGTCCTTTTTTTCCGCTCCTTGCGCGGGGCGTACTGTGATTCGCAGTAGCTTTTAAACCGTCCCGCAGACGTTGTTTGAATGGTCGCGCGAATAAACTGAAATCGCGCTCAGCTCTCATTCTTTGCACACGTGTCGATCTCGTGCTTTGTGTGTGTGTGTGTGTGTGTGTGTGTGTGAGCGAGACAATGCAACGACTGGTGGCAGCGGTCAGGCAGTCTCGACAAAACACTGCGTCGTAGCAGATCGGAATCACTGGCGCTTTTGTGTCTCGGAAATATTCGGGAGGGTCATAAATTTTTTTTCCCAGTAGCCGTATGATATATGTGTTCCTTCGAGTTTAGAACAGCCATATAATCTGATTCATTTCGGTCCGTAAAAGGTTGCGAGACTGCAGGCAGACTCGTAACAAGTTAACAGCAAACGTGGGTCCAGGTATAATTATTCAGTAGTGCCTGTGCGAACATTAAATTTCACGGTGGGACACGGTACACTTTTTGTCAAACACTGGCGGCTAGTATTCTCTTTAAATACGTCCGTCGAGCAAAGTGCCAAATCGTAAAGAAAAAACATTACAGTCCTTTTTCGAAAGCGCAAGTTACATACACTCCTCCATCTTAGCTTTGGAACAAAGGGTTTCCATATCACTACAGTACAAAACTGCTGTTTCTTCACGAATGACAACATTTCTCTGGTATTTTCCACCTTGGCTAGTAATGCAGCATCAATGAACTCGGTATCGACCAAAACGCACACACAAACGTAGAAGGCGTTTCTTTTGTAGAGACAACAAAGGGAATGACATTATATTATGGACCATAAAACTGGTCACACTTGATTTTTATTGCCGACTGGTACTATAAAATTTATTTCTGTTGTGTGTAATAACTCTTCTTAGTTGAAGGGCGTAACATATATGTGACCCAGAGTTTCACATTTCCGTGATGGAGTTCACTTTCAAAGCTTTTCACAGTGTAATAATAATGAGAATTACCAGCATGTTACAGCTCTATGAATGTTTCTCTTACGTAATCTGTTTAGAATTCCATTCTTCACGCTCATGAACCTGCTGATTTACATATTCTTCTATATCCTTAGACCTCCTATTGTGTTTCTGTCACAGCCTTCCAAGAGACGAACCCAAACATTACATTCGACTGACAGAACAGCAAAAACATGTCAGCAAACTCCTGCCTAAAGTACGCATCAGGATTACCGTCCTGAACGGTTCGTCTTGCACTGACTAGGAAACCGACCCTCTTACATCTGTACAGACTGTTAATTAGGAGCAACTTGGAATTTGACTGCACGTTTCAGCCAGCGCTCTCTAGTCGCTGCTGAAGATTCTCGGTCATACATGACCAACATCTGTCTGTAATTATGGAGACTATAGTAAAAAGATAGCCGTATCTTTCATACATGTGGAATTGGCGGTTCCTTGCTTTTATGTGGCCTAAACATGTTGCGGATCACTTCATCCATTATAATGAAACTCACCTCGATTAATAAAACTTGCATCGAACGAAGAAACCCAAACCTCTACTACCAGAAAAAAAAAAAAATGCAGTAGGTAGTCCTTTCTGAAAGCATTTGTCTGGAGTGTAGCATTGTATGGGAGTGAAACGTGGGCGATAAGAAGTTTAGACAAAAAGATGATAGGAACTTTTGAAATGTGGTGCTACAGACGAATGATGAAGATGGGTAGATACGTAACTAATGAGGAGGTGCTTAACCGAATTGGGGAGAAAAGGAATTTCTGGCATATCCTGACTAAGAGAAGGGATAGATTGGTAGGTCACATCCTGAGACATCAAGGAATTGTCAACTTAGCGTTAGAAGGAAGTGTGTGGGGTGAAAATCGTAGAGGGAGACCAAGGGACGAATACAGCAAACAGATTCAAAAGGATGTAGGTTGCCGAACTTATTCTCAGATGAAGAGACTTGCACAGGACAGGGTGGCGTGGAGAGCTGCATCAAAACAGTCTGCGGACTGAAGGCCACAAAAACAACAACAGGCGTTAAGTGAAATGTCGGAGCATCTGACAGTACAGTGTCAACATCAATCCCCTTCCCAGCACAAAAATGGTCAACGGTGTCAATCAAATCATTTGAAATACGATTGGTGAATGACTAAATGATCCGAACCCTGGAGTTGTCTATATGGCGTCTAAATTGGATCGGAACTGACATGACTCGCTCATACTTTTCACAAGTGCTTGTCGTATTTTATGAAGTGCTGAGTTGTTGGCTGCTCATAATTCTATAGTCGAGTAACAAGTAATGTTTGAAAATCACTGACTCCATCCCTGTTCTGCAGTAGTTAAGGAGGGTAGTGAACGACACACTGTGCAAAGGAACTGATTCAGCAGATTCGTCTACAATGAGTATTGGGACATGCTGACATTACGGGTATAAACGTGAAGACCAAGTGATGAAAACAGTGCAGTATATAGTTGCCATATCTAACTGGGAACTCGGGGGGGGGGGGGCATATTGGGGGGGGGGGGGTAAACAAATACTTTTTACTTAGAACAAAATTACATGGAACTTGTTGCTGAAGAAGTAGTTGACCGTCACACTTTTCAGAAGCTTTCAGCTTTTTCAGCAAGTCTTCGGCGCCTTTCACGTAAGTCATCTTGTAGATAAACGGGGACTGTAAAATTGATAGTTTAAATATCTCGGAACCGGCTTTGTGAAGACTGGCGAACAGCCGCCGAGATAAAATTTCTCATAGAGAACGCCCTTCATAAAATTTAAGAAAGTTCTTACAAGCACAGATCTAGACCTGAACCCTAGAGTCCGGTTTGTAAAATACTACATCTGGTCCGTTCTTCTCTGGAGGATGGAGACTAAATACAACAAGAACCAAGAGGTTAGAGGATTTTGAAATGTGGATTTATTGCAGAATGCTGAAAATACCGTGGACTGCATGAATAACCAACAAAGAAGTATTGGAAAGAATGAAGAAACAGCGTGAAATGTTGAAAGTGTTTAAAAGAAGGAAAACTGTATAGTTAGATCATATATTACGAAACAACAAATATATGCTTCTGCAGTTAATAGTAGAAGGGCAGGTTTATTGAAAAAGAAGACAAGGGCGAAGAAGAATATCCTAGCTAGAGAACAGAAAGCAGTGGACAGGAATAGGAAGTGTAGACAAGCTGTTACACACTGCGGTTCGCAGAACAAAGATGCATCATGTGGTCGGCAACATCCAGTAATGGATAAGCAGCAGAAGAAGATAAAGTAAAACTGATTCCTCAGTGTCTGGCAACAGCCGATTTATTCATTCGGTCCACTGGGTCGACATCAGTGAAAATAGTCTTTCCACAGCGCCGCTATTTTGCGGAAATAGAAAACAAATAATCCAGTTTTTTAGCGACTGGCTTTTGCATTCAGGGTTTTCAGTTTCCTTAAGGACGTAAATCTATCTTTCTTCCACGGAGTGCTTAGACTTCCGAGGCACGCTTAGTTTCTAAAAAGCTGTTCAGATACATATATTCCAGAAAATATTTGTCGCCTTGAAATATTAACACCACTTCTAATCAGGTAATCGATAGTGTTTTCAATCATGACACAACAGCGTCATACAATCTAAAAAAGGTAAAGCAGTCAACAATCCGAAGATTGGTTAGAACACCACAGTGCTTTACTAGGCATGGTGTTTGGAGGTGGTATGCCATTGCCTTCCTTCGACCTTCGTACTGACTTACCCAGCCAGTTAATTAAAATCATAGGACCTGACGGGGATCGAACCCGCGACCTTTGGCTTTGTAATCTGGCACTCTACCACTGTGCAACACAGGCGCACTCATATCTACACATACATATATACTCTGCAAGTCACATTGAAGTGCATGGCAGAGGGTGATCGAACCGCTTTTATGATGTTTCTCTACAGATTCATTCTCTAATATCTCGTGGAAAAAAGGAACATCTTAATCTTTCCGTTTTCGATCTGATCTCGTATTTTATTTTGCTGATCATGTCGTCCTATGTAGGTGGGTGCTAACATAATCTGTTCGCATTGGAAAGAGAAAGTTGGTGAAAGAAATTTCGTAAATAGATCTCGTCGCAACGAGTAACGCCTTTCTTTTAATGATTTCCACCCCACCTCGTGCAACATTTACGTAACACTCTCTGCCTATTTCGCGATAATACAAAACGTCTTCTCTGTACTTTCTCTAAGACGTCTGTCAATCTCAGTTGGTGAGGAAGCACAAGTTTGGTGTAGGCAGTTTCATTAGTAGAACTGTCGCATCTTCCGTGTTCTACCAACGAAACGTAGTCTTTGGTTCGCATTCCCTGCAATATTTTCTATGTGTTCTTTCCAATTTAAGTTGTTTGTTTCTCCTGGGTATTTAGCTGCATTGATGTAGTTGTGACTGATTTATCGTGTGAGTGAAACTTGATATTTATTAAAAGTAATAGCCCATTTCTCTACGCTCTGGAGTAGAAATCCGTCATTTCTTCTTTATGATTCTCGTTCTTTAATTTGTTCAACTTGGTTTACACACCAATAAAATAGACCGTGTTCCAAAATCTTTTAGTATCAATTAATACACTTCTATGTACCGTGTACAGTATATGAACAGAATGCTGTGTCTACGGAGTGCGACTTAACAATACGCAATTTTAATATATGGCGAATGTAAAACTAGAGTTACCATATGTTCATCACCAAAAAAGAGGACAGTTCATATAAAAAAGAGGACACTTTATCTTTAACATAATGTTATTAACAACTTAAGTAATAGCCCATTTCTCTACGCTCTGGAGTAGAAATCCGTTATTTCTTCTTTATGATTCTCGTTCTTTAATTTGTTCAACTTGGTTTACACACCAATAAAATAGACCGTGTTCGAAAATCTTTTAGTATCAATTAATACACTTCTATGTACCGTGTACAGTATATGAACAGAATGTTGTGTCTACGGAGTGCGACTTAACAATACGCAATTTTAATATATGGCGAATGTAAAACTAGAGTTACCATATGTTCATCACCAAAAAAGAGGACAGTTCATATAAAAAAGAGGACACTTTATCTTTAACATAATGTTATTAACAACTTTATTAATGAACCAACTAAAACTACTACAAACTAAAACAATAAAATATTCATAGAATATATGACTTCAACTGCTATTGGGCAAAGCTGAAAATGTGTACCCAGCCGGGATTCGAACCCGGGTCTCCTGCTTTCTAGGCAGTTGCGCTGACCCCTACACCACTGGGGACACAGTGATCACCGCACCTGCAAGGACTACCCATGCACGCCCCCCGTCAGATACAAATTCCCAGCTTCGCCCTGCCCATAGTACTCAAACTCGTAGTTTAACTAATTCCCGTAAGAGTAAGGGCTTCAAACTTGCCCACCCCTCCCCACTAACGATAGGATCATTGCCCGTCACCGGCATATTATATATATACATGTGGCGTCTGTTCGGAAAGAACAGACGTCACATTCTGATCCTGCAGTTGTTATTATTTAATATTCATAGAATATATGACTTCAACTGCTATTGGGCAAAGCTGAAAATGTGTACCCAGCCGGGATTCGAACCCGGGTCTCCTGCTTTCTATGCAGTTGCGCTGACCCCTACACCACTTTTTTTTTTCTTTTTTTTTTCTTTCCGTCTTGAAGTCCTCCGCAGGTAAGTGTGGAACTTCATCCAGAGGGAAACAGAACATATCGACAACTTCTGTCACAGGAAAATAATAATAACAATAAATAATAAAAATAATAATGACTAAAGGAAGAAGATAAAGAAACTAACTCTTCTGTCTTCACACATGTCATTTCCAGCACGTTGTCGACTACCAGAGTTCGTCTTCTCGTAAATTGTGTTTGGTTGATTTCCGTTGGCGCATCAAATCTTCTTTTCGTAGAAACCACTAATCTCTGTCATTTTGAATCTGTTTTAATTTTGTCCTCTCTTAACTCCGATAGCGCCACGCACCGAAAGGACTGTGCGTCATGCTTCTTTGACGTTCTCTTTCTAAAGTCGTGTGTCGTCGGGTTCAACTTAAACTTTTTTTTTCCTTTTTTTCCCCTTTCTTTTGAATATCGTTCGTTGCTCTTCGTTCTTCATATATGCGTCAGTTCTAGCGCCACTGGGTAGTTTGCAAATAATGTTTTGTGTCGTGGATTGTTAAGGAGTTTCATAGCCTGATTTATACTATAGAGTCGAAAATCGTGGTAGGTGCCCTCCGCTGGTTTATTAATTATATAATGTAATGTGTGGCCGACTAGCCAGGTCCACATGTTTTGTTTCGTCATTAGGAAATGGTTGAAATCAGGTTGTAGCATGGTTCCAATTTCTATTTCTTTGGTGGTCGTTCTGCCTATCAGAGCAAGTTTCCTCCGACACCATTCCCATATCTTCGTGTTCTCCCCGCATATACACCTGTGTTGTAGTGTTTTGATGAGGTCGCAACCCTTGCACGTAGGAGTTTTGGCCAGCTTTATTCTGTGAAGTTTTTCCTTCGTGGCTATTGTTTCGTTTACGACTCTGTACCATGTTGATCGGATGTCTGTGTCGAGGATCTTGTTGTTGATGTTCTTCCACACTGTGGGCCACCGTATTTGTGCGTATTTGGTTTCCATCCTGTTCTTCCTCCCGTTGTCATTCAGAAAATTGAATATCTCTGCTGTTGTTTTATTTCTGATTGTGTTGCTCTGCCTTCGCAGGTAGCTTGCATCAAGGAAGAACTGGCGAATATGAGCTAGTTGGTGTGGTACGGTACTAAGGTTAACCGGAGCCTCTAAACTAAGTGGTCTGTATGCGTTGATGACTGCTCGGAGAGCGCTGTGTGGTTGTTCATAAATTTGAAGAGTTCGTCTTATCAGTAGTGCTCTGCATTTGGTGCCAACATCCACCACACCAAGTCCTCCTTCCCTGGGCGGGAGTGTTGTTACATCTATACCGACTTTAAAGATACTGCCTCGCCATAGATACCAACCTACCGCCGCCATCACTCTGCCAGCTATTGTTGCATTGACGGGAAGGATTTGGCCTACATACCAAATTTTCGATAAGATTTTGGTGTTAACGAAGTGAACTCTTTCAATTAAATTTTGCATACGACCGTAATTCTGTCGGAGACATGCTCTCGTCATATTTAAAATGTCCCTCCAAGTTGCAGCCGTTGTTCGCAGAGGGCAATTGTACATATTTATTCCGAGGAGTTTCAGGAAGTCGCTACGTTCGTAGTCTTCTCCATCATTCTCCGGGAACCTTGCAGGTGCGGTGATCACTGTGTCCCCAGTGGTGTAGGGGTCAGCGCAACTGCCTAGAAAGCAGGAGACCCGGGTTCGAATCCCGGCTGGGTACACATTTTCAGCTTTGCCCAATAGCAGTTGAAGTCATATATTCTATGAATATTAAATAATAACAACTGCAGGATCAGAATGTGACGTCTGTTCTTTCCGAACAGACGCCACATGTATATATATATAATATGCCGGTGACGGGCAATGATCCTATCGTTAGTGGAGAGGGGTGGGCAAGTTTGAAGCCCTTACTCTTACGGGAATTAGTTAAACTACGAGTTTGAGTACTATGGGCAGGGCGAAGCTGGGAATTTGTATCTGACGGGGGGCGTGCATGGGTAGTCCTTGCAGGTGCGGTGATCACTGTGTCCCCAGTGTATTCCGCTGTCGGCGGGCGAGCAGTGCGGACGCCTGGTGTTTATGTCCTCGCCGCTGCCGGCAGAGCGCTGTTTGTTGGTGAGTGTCACGCCGCTGAGCGTGTTTACTTGTTAGTGATGCTATTTCGAACGACTTAACGATGACGCAACCACCAAGAAGAGACACATTGAAATTGACGTTTGACCCGAAATTAGTACGACCGACATCATTTGAGATTGAGGATTTTATAGAAGAATCATTGAAATTGAATACCGACGATGTCATTGGTTACCATTTGTCGCTCTGTAGTAGTACAGTTTATTTGAAACTTCTCAGTGCAGCCAAATGTGACGCGGTTGTCGAATCTTGCGGAGGGATTTCAAAGTTTAAGCACTCCGACGGTAATATAGGAGAGGTCCGCATAACACAAGTGGGTCTAGGTATCAGGACGGTTAGAATATTCGAACTGCCTTTTGAAATTACCGCCGAGGATATCGACTCTGTTTTAAAGAGTTATGGCACCGTTCTTAGTAATGTTGCTGAAATATGGTCCGGTGCTCACAAATTCAAGGTGTTGAATGGCGTTAGACAAGTCAGAATCGAACTTATGAAACACATCCCGTCCTATATTTCAGTTTGTGGCTATAGGGCAATAGTAATGTACGACGGTCAACCACGCACGTGCGGGGCATGCGGCTCCACCGGTCATGTCCGCTCGCAATGTATGCAACGACGAGTGACACAGACCCCGGTAGGCGAGGCGGAAGCGCCGACCACCGTAACTTCACTGCCGCTCAAGTACGCAGCGGTAGCCCGCGGACACGTGGCCACACAACCGACCATAGCGGCTGTCACACATGCCACCGAGGAAACGCCTGTAGAAGGCGCAACCAGAGAATCTAGCGCTGTAGCGACAGACACGACTGTTACCGTGAACGCTTCGGCAGACGGTGTCGTGGTGGATTCGAAGCTAACAACGGACGCACCTATCGCCGAAAACACTTTGGCAGTCGATGTGCATATGGAGTCCTGTGACACGGCGGTGCCGACTGCTGACGATCGCGTGGCGGATAAGAGTTGTGCCGCAGTGACACCGGCACACCACGGCTCGTCCGAAATTGCTTGCACAATTTTAGAGGTAAAAGCACACAGCGCTCCATCAGAGACGGACATGATGGAGGTAACTGAAACTGAAGGCGACTTATCTCCCCAGGAACACAAGAAGCGTCGTATCGCTCATGAAGCAGCGGGAAAATATGCACCGACACTGCGGGAAAGGGCGGCGCAAGTTCGCCAGAAAATCACGGTGAAGGACACGGCCGGCGGCTCACAGCCTTCTAAATCAAATAAGAAATCGCGGACGGGAGACATGTCGGACCGAACAACCGGAAAAGCGGCTATTTCTGCCTCCACGGGGAAAGACACAAAAGGTTCCGAAAATAAGAATAAAGCGTTAGTATCCACGGTTCAGGAGAAGGAACGTCCGATCCCCGACAACCGTACGCTGGATTGGTACCAGGACATGGAAGATAATGCCAAGGACCACGGCGATGCTGATACGATGTAGGTGGAACCACACGGCGGACCGCCTCCTGGACAAGAGGGCCCGCCGCGGGAAAGAGATGACGACCCGGATTTTTATTAAAAGTTACTAAACTTACGATGTTCTACATAAAGGCATCCTTGCACGATGAACACCGGCGGACAGAGGGTGTCTGAACTTCCACTTAGTTGGATGATTTGTCTTTCCTGCCTGTGCATGATTTCGCTCGTGTTACAGGGGAACATGTGATCCTATCCCCATAGATGTCACTCCTCCAAACATATAAGATAGCAACCCTCAACATCAATAAAATAACGACGTTGCTGAAGGTTGACGCTCTCCGAGATTACATCTACAGCGCCGATGTTGACATCGTGATGTTACAAGAGGTCGACTATGAGTTACAGCTAAATATTACCGGCTATGACGCGATTTTAAACACGACGTTGGATGGTGCCTTTGGGACGGCATTCCTGATTAAAGAGGGAATCGTAGTCTCTGATATAGAACGCATAACAAACGGCCGAGGGTTGTCTTGTTTAATACATGGCGTTCGTTTTATAAACATTTACGCTCCTTCAGGCAACCAGCACAGGGCTGAGAGATCACTTTTTTATGAACACGACCTCCTGTATTTAATACGACGAGCTGAAGAAGCAATGGTTTTAGCCGGTGATTTTAATTGTGTGCTTAAGCGGAAAGACCAGCATCCCAACTTTAATTACAGCGCAGAGTTAGACCGCGTAATACGTGAGATGCGATTTGCCGATACTTGGGAGCTTATTCATGGAGATCGTCAATGTTTTACCTTTTATACCCCGACCTCAGCTAGTAGACTGGATAGAATTTACGTAACACCGTGCTTAACAGCAAATGTCACTGGACCTGAAACATGGCCTGTGTATTTCTCAGATCATTTGGCGTATCACTGTCACTTGAAAATGACGAAACAGGATATTTTTCGGGGAAGGAACATCTGGAAACTTAACGTCACTGTCCTCCCAGAAGATAGTTTGAGGCTTCGCGTGGAAGAGGTATGGGATACCTGCATGAGACGACGACGAAAGTTCCCAAGTACGATACAATGGTGGTGCAAGTGTGTTAAACCAAAGATAATCAGTTGCTTAAAAACGTATTGCTTTCAACGGCGTCAAGACGAAAAGAGCGTGTCTGAGTTTTATTTCCGTTGCCTCCGGGAACTCCACGAGTGTCGTAACACAACAGCGGATACCATATTACGAATTAAAAAAGTGAAAGCCAAATTAACGGCTTTAAAGAGAAAACAGATGGAAGGCATCATAATCCGGTCGAGAGACCACAACAGCTTGTCCGGGGAAGCGCCTTCGCTGTACCACCTTGCGAAGGAACAACGTCACAAGCGTAATAGACTGATACACAGCCTTCGAAGAGGAGACGGAAACCTGCTGAAAGATCACCGGGCAATTAAGCAATACGTCACCGAGTATTATACGGAATTGTACGCTTCGGAGCACGTCGACGACGAGTTGCTCAGACAGATTATGAACAGCTTACCTGACCGTCTGAATACACAAGATGCGGAATCTCTGTTGGTGGACGTAACCGTACAGGAACTGAGATCAGCAATGAAAAGAGCACAGGGAAACAAATCACCTGGCGCGGACGGATTACCAATAGAATTCTACAAACGATTTTGGTACCTATTGGAAAACTGCTTCCTCGACATGTGCAACGAAATTAAGGACGGGACAATTATACCGGATGGATTCAACGAGGGGATCATAGTCCTTATTCCGAAAGAATACCCCTGTAACGACATGCATAAAATCCGCCCCCTATCCTTACTCAACTCGGATTACAAGATAGTAGCCCGTGTCATGGCAGCGAGGATCAAACTGGTGTTACATAAAATTATACATTTAAGTCAGACGGCAGCAGTACCGGGACGAACGATCCTTCAAAGTCTCACTGATTATAGGGAGCTCATAAGCTACTGTGCTCTCACACGTCCAGAAGCAGCACTCTTATCCTTAGACCTTAACAAGGCTTTCGACAGGATCAGGCACCAGTACCTTTTTGCAATAATGACGCGTCTGGGGTTTGGGGAAGAATTCGTCTTCATGCTCAAAAATCTGTTTAACAATGCCAAGTCGAGGGTAAAGATAAACGGACATCTCACAAAACCAATCCCCATAGAGAAATCCGTACGACAAGGCTGTCCCTTGTCAATGACTCTCTTTGTCATTGCTATCGACCCACTAATAAGGAGACTCAGCCAACGGCTCCAAGGAATGAACATCTACGGCAGCACTCTCAAATGCATCGCGTACGCGGATGACGTGGGAGTTGTTCTTAATAATGTACAGGAACTGCGTGACGTGCGGACGGTGGTTGGCGAGTTTGAACACACTTCAGGTTCCAAATTGAACATACGGAAAACGAAATTACTGCCATTAGGGACTGGTTTCCCGGAGAATGATGGAGAAGACTACGAACGTAGCGACTTCCTGAAACTCCTCGGAATAAATATGTACAATTGCCCTCTGCGAACAACGGCTGCAACTTGGAGGGACATTTTAAATATGACGAGAGCATGTCTCCGACAGAATTACGGTCGTATGCAAAATTTAATTGAAAGAGTTCACTTCGTTAACACCAAAATCTTATCGAAAATTTGGTATGTAGGCCAAATCCTTCCCGTCAATGCAACAATAGCTGGCAGAGTGATGGCGGCGGTAGGTTGGTATCTATGGCGAGGCAGTATCTTTAAAGTCGGTATAGATGTAACAACACTCCCGCCCAGGGAAGGAGGACTTGGTGTGGTGGATGTTGGCACCAAATGCAGAGCACTACTGATAAGACGAACTCTTCAAATTTATGAACAACCACACAGCGCTCTCCGAGCAGTCATCAACGCATACAGACCACTTAGTTTAGAGGCTCCGGTTAACCTTAGTACCGTACCACACCAACTAGCTCATATTCGCCAGTTCTTCCTTGATGCAAGCTACCTGCGAAGGCAGAGCAACACAATCAGAAATAAAACAACAGCAGAGATATTCAATTTTCTGAATGACAACGGGAGGAAGAACAGGATGGAAACCAAATACGCACAAATACGGTGGCCCACAGTGTGGAAGAACATCAACAACAAGATCCTCGACACAGACATCCGATCAACATGGTACAGAGTCGTAAACGAAACAATAGCCACGAAGGAAAAACTTCACAGAATAAAGCTGGCCAAAACTCCTACGTGCAAGGGTTGCGACCTCATCAAAACACTACAACACAGGTGTATATGCGGGGAGAACACGAAGATATGGGAATGGTGTCGGAGGAAACTTGCTCTGATAGGCAGAACGACCACCAAAGAAATAGAAATTGGAACCATGCTACAACCTGATTTCAACCATTTCCCAATGACGAAACAAAACATGTGGACCTGGCTAGTCGGCCACACATTACATTATATAATTAATAAACCAGCGGAGGGCACCTACCACGATTTTCGACTCTATAGTATAAATCAGGCTATGAAACTCCTTAACAATCCACGACACAAAACATTATTTGCAAACTACCCAGTGGCGCTAGAACTGACGCATATATGAAGAACGAAGAGCAACGAACGATATTCAACAGAAAGGGGAAAAAAAGGAAAAAAAAAGTTTAAGTTGAACCCGACGACACACGACTTTAGAAAGAGAACGTCAAAGAAGCATGACGCACAGTCCTTTCGGTGCGTGGCGCTATCGGAGTTAAGAGAGGACAAAATTAAAACAGATTCAAAATGACAGAGATTAGTGGTTTCTACGAAAAGAAGATTTGATGCGCCAACGGAAATCAACCAAACACAATTTACGAGAAGACGAACTCTGGTAGTCGACAACGTGCTGGAAATGACATGTGTGAAGACAGAAGAGTTAGTTTCTTTATCTTCTTCCTTTAGTCATTATTATTTTTATTATTTATTGTTATTATTATTTTCCTGTGACAGAAGTTGTCGATATGTTCTGTTTCCCTCTGGATGAAGTTCCACACTTACCTGCGGAGGACTTCAAGACGGAAAGAAAAAAAAAAAAAAAAAAAAAAAAAAAAAAAAAAAAAAAAAAAAAAAAAAGTGGTGTAGGGGTCAGCGCAACTGCCTAGAAAGCAGGAGACCCGGGTTCGAATCCCGGCTGGGTACACATTTTCAGCTTTGCCCAATAGCAGTTGAAGTCATATATTCTATGAATATTAAATAATAACAACTGCAGGATCAGAATGTGACGTCTGTTCTTTCCGAACAGACGCCACATGTATATATAAAACAATAACCCTGTGTGGTTGTTGGGAAACTAAATATTATGAACCTTGGCAGTTAATTCGACATCACTACTCTCAATTGTCTCATTCTTGTCTTATTCACTTTTGAACCAACGAAATCTCTCTCAAGAGCTCTTTAAGGTTTTTTTTTTTTTTTTTTTTTTTTTTTTTTTTTTTTTTTTTTTTTTTTTTTTTTTTTAACAAAGCATTTCAAATGTTTGAAATTATACTGTACACAAACAGTATAATTACAGCATATTTTAAATCTATTCCTGTCTCTTGTACACTGTGTGTTCACAAGAGAAAAAACAGGTTCTGTGTCGGCATTATGACTAATTATAGAAAAAAATAAGTTTACAATTTTCAGCAGTTCAGAATAACTAACAACACTAGATGACTGATTTAAATATGCACAGCACACTTCAGCTGCTGGTATGTTATGTTTCCTTTGATAATCTTTAAAAATATATATAAAATTACAAAGCTTATCAGAGCACAAAGTATCATTAATTCTTACATTCGTTTGATCATTCTCTTGAATGATTTGTATTTCTCCAGGAGCACATATTTAACACTGACTTTCTCTTCCGTATTATGTTATATTTAAGTTCTTAATTTATTTTGAAGCAAAAGGCTACCTACTATCTCGAACACACAATACAGCTTTAACCTAAACCAGAAAGTATATCAAAAGCAACGCCATAGAACGTAACGCAGAGCCGGCCGCGGTGGCCGAGGAGACAGTCTGCGCCAGGCAGTGCAGCGGTGAGGACGGACTGTTTACGTCCCGCCGCCGAGTCTGCTGCTCGCGTGTGTTTACGTGGCACAGTCGCCTTCGCTTGCGTAATTTACTTAGAACAAGAATGGCCCACTCCTGGCGAAAATCAACATTGAAAATCAGTTTTTCGAATGAATATGCACGACCGAAGGCACTTGAAGTCGAACAATTTATTAGAGACGAAGTGAAGATTGACTGTAACGATCTTATCGGCATCCACTTCTCTATAGTGAGCAGTGTAGTGTATGTGAAGCTTACCAGCGACGCCGTCTGTGAGAAGATTCTAAACAGATCAAGAAATGGACTCAAATTCCGTCACTCAGATGGAAATATCGGTGAAGTGACTATCGAACACGCAGGTCTTGGACTACGAACAATTAGAGTGTTTGAACTTCCGTTTGAAGTACCTTCAGACGTGGTTGTTTCTGCGCTGCGCCCTTATGGGAACGTTATTAGCCACATGGCCGAGAAATGGGCTCAATTTACAACATATCCGGTATTCAATGGGGTGCGGCAGGTACGCATTGAATTGACCAAACACGTGCCATCTATATATTGGAGGGTGCCGAGCCATCATAATTTATGATGGCCAGCCGAAGACGTGCTCCGGTTGTGGCCAAGAAGGTCACGTTCGTTCTAGCTGTATGCAGCGCAGAATAACGCAGTTACCACCTGGTGATGAGCAGATCCCATCGGCATCCACGACGCTCCCATTGACATATGTACAGGTTCTTCAAAATGAACGCAGCCAACAGCCTGTGACAACACCACTTGATGAAACTATGCCAAACACGGTAGAACTTCAGGGCAACGAGGACAGGATGGAGGCTACACCTGCGCCGGCCCCTGAACGTCACGAGAGGAAGGATAACGAAGTGTCTCCGAAGGAGGGAACAGATGCCGCCTCTATGGTCGTGCCTACCGCCGCCTTCGTGCCAGACAGTCAGAATACCCAGACTTCGTCTGATACTGAAGTACACGTGCGAAAACAACGGTCACCACAGAGAAGGAAGAAACGTCGGCTTGCTCCGTCTGATATCAGCCGATCACAATCTAATGATGAATCCCAAGACCTTCTACCATCAGAAGACCCTAAAGTGGAACTTCCTGCCTCACTCCAGTCGGAAGCGGAATCAACACGGCTTATGTCTATAACTCCTACTACAGATGATGACCAGCAGTCAGCCATTCGTCAGTCGTACACCGACGACACATCAATGCATGTTGACTCACCAGGGGCTTCAACTGACGACCAGCGTCCAAGCAACGCAGCATGGCACGAAGATGTTGAAGATAATTCATCCACAGCTGACGTAGCAACAGATGTTGCTACTAAACTAAATGTAAGCTAATCGATGAGGGTTTGGGGAAGAATGTGCTACCTGATCTTCGTGTTACAATGAGCATCCCTGCAAATATGGCACAAGGGCAGGCTTACAGAATTGGATCTATCAACATTAATACAATCCAAACGCAGATAAAGTTTCAGTTATTCCGTGACATGATGCGGGCGTCAGATCTAGATATTGCCCTTCTACAAGAAGTCCGCCTCGAGTCATTTCCAGATATTTCTGGTTATGATACATATCAAACGCCATCTTCTTCCAACGGTAGTGGGACGGCCGTACTTCTGAGAGAAGGTATTGTCGTTGACGACGTCACTTATTTACCATCGGGCAGGGGCCTCGCTGTGACATTTCATGGTGTCCGGATCATCAACGTTTATGCTCCCTCCGGCACGGACAAACGAAGGGAACGCTCGCACTTCTACTCAGAAGAGATAGCTCCACTGTTTGCAGGTCAATACGATCACATTATTCTTGGAGGAGACTTCAACTGTGTGCTCGCCATAAAGGACCAAATTCCTCATTTTACTACGTGCCAAAAACTTAAATTACTTATTCAAGAACTGGACCTGATAGACACATGGGAGCATAAGCATGGTGATCGACCTGGATACACTTTTTTCACCAGCCATTCTGCGAGCCGTCTGGACCGAGTCTATGTCTCCCGCGGACTCACTACGGCAACACTTGATGCCGAGCTGTGGCCTACCGCCTTCTCGGACCACATAGCCTACATTTGTACTGTTTATCTTCGACGGCAAGGCGTGTGGCGAAGTCGAGGTACTTGGAAGTTAAACGTTGCACATCTTAAGGATCCCGAGTGCAGACAGCATATAGAAGCGACGTGGAACAACTGCCAGAGACGTTTTACGGCATATCCTTCAACGATTCGATGGTGGCTCGAGTGTGCTAAGCCAGCTTTGCGTCGCACGTTGGTACAGTATGGACGTGACAAAATGAGTTGGCATCGACGAACCATGGAATTTTACTTTACGGCACTCCGTGAGCTTGCTAGCCAAGCACCGTCTCCTGAACGACAGATTGCAATTCAGCGGATTAAGGCGAAGATTACTTTACTTATGCGCCGCCGTCTTGAGGGAACAGTGATACGTGCGAGATGTCAAGATCGAGTCGCTGGAGAACCTCCTTCCATGCATCACGTTATTCGAGAGAAGCAACGGTGTAGAAGTGCGCTGGTGCACGCTATTGCTACCCCAGATGGTCGTCGACTGACATCTCAGAATGACATCGCCGCTGCTTTCGTGGGTCACTATCGACAGTTGTATGCAGAAGAAGATCAGGGTGCTATATCAATGGAAGAAGTGCTCGACTCCATGCCTGGTACTCTTGATGGGGAGTCTGTGCAGACCCTTACAGATACGATTACTGCTGATGATCTCGCTGACGCTCTACGCAAGGGAGCAACAAACAAATCCCCAGGCCCAGATGGCCTCCCGCTGGAGTTCTACCGCGCCTTTCAAGACATCATGGCTCCTCGCTGGATAGAAATGTATAAAGAACTGACGATACCTGACGTCCCACTCCCACCTGCTTTTGTCGAAGGCCTGATCATTCCAGTCCCGAAGAAGTCCAGGGGACAAAAAGTGGAACATTTTCGGCCGTTAACCATGCTGAACTGCGACTTCAAGATTTTTACTAGGATCCTCGCTTCCAGACTCCGGCGTGTCTTGCATCAAGTCGTATCTACGGATCAAACATGTCTTGGTGGCAGAAGTAACATCCAGACAGCACTAAGTGATTATCGTGACATCATAGCCTTGGCCGAGACTTGCCGCATTCGTGGTGTCTTAGTGTCCGTAGACCTGGACCATGCTTTTGATAGGGTGAGTCATGACTTTCTTGAAGCAGTGCTGCGAAGAATGGCGTTTCCTCCCGCCTTTACACACACCGTCCTGCGCCTTCTCCGATGCGCCACCTCACGTGTACTGATCAATGGACGTGTGGCAGGCACTGTTACCATTTCGCGATCTGTACGACAAGGCTGTCCGCTATCGATGATTCTTTTTGCCATTGCGCTTGAGCCATTGTTACATGGACTGCGATGTCGACTGTCTGGGATGAAGATGAGGGACCGGTCCTTTATCTGTCGCGCATATGCTGATGACCTTCTGTTCTTGGCTCAATCACGGGACGAAGTGCGGATAGCACTAGAATGGATTACCAAGTATGGAACTACTGCGGGCAGCCGTATGAATCTGACCAAGTCTGCCGCTATGAACATTGGCAGGGGTCTTCCTGAAGGAAGCGTGGCCCCGCTACAATCAGTGGACAAGCTCAAGTGTTTGGGGATAACCTTCACGCGCGACATTCGACGAACCTCGGCAGTCAACTACAAACGCCTTCTTCAGGTACTACGAGCTAACGTCCGAAGCAATTTACTACGGTCGTTAGACTTAATACAACGAGTTGCTTTCGTGAACATCCATCTGGCGTCTAGGATACCGCACCTGGCCCAGATTCTACCGATGCCGAAGACGATGGCAACAAGACTGCTGGCTGTGTTTGGATACTTCGTGAGCGCCGGCCTTATCTTCAAAGTCCGTTATGAAACATTAACTCTCCCCCCTCGAGACGGAGGTCTTGGGCTTGTCAATGTACATGTCAGAGCGTCTGCCCTTTATGTCAGTACAATGATTAAGCTGTGGAAACATCGCCAGACCGGAATATCTGGGATTCTGATCGACGAACTTGCTCCTATATCTCTAATGCCGCCCATAGCAGTAGCGCATATCTCTACCCATCTCTCACATATTAAGACATTTTTTATAGAATATAGTTACGTCCATGAAGACTTGCCCCATACACGGACTCCAACGACACGTGATGTGTACCGCATAATGATGAAGGGCCACACCCGGAATTGCGTGGAGAGACGACATCCAACAATCAGATGGCCCGTGGTCTGGCGTTCTGTGCATCATGCCCTCCTCGATACAGATGCTCGTGCTACCTGGTATCTGGTTGTCAATGGAAAATACATGACGCGACATCGGCTGCATGCAATTAAGATGACGGACTCTCCACACTGCCCTCAGTGTCACGTGTTAGACACTGATGAACATCGGCTGATGTGTGGACCTGCTGCAGAGGTGTGGCTGTTCATAAAGAAAATACTTGCCTTTCTTTGTCGTACAGCTCCACACACTATTGAACCGCAGTCACTTCTATTTCCGGACGAGAGCTTTTTTCCACGCACAAAGACTAATGCAGTGAACTGGATCAAAGGCCTATCTATATATTATTTGTTTCACGATCGAGAAAAGAGTGTGCTTGATTTTTGGACGTTCCTCCAAGATCGCTTCACGTCTCTATTACATAATTCAAGACACCGACAATACTATGCCAATTTTCTGGGTAGTGTTTTCCTGGATCCTCCCCACAGCTTGGGTGTGCCGGGTATGAGACGATAATTTTAGTATGAATGATCCCTCGGAAGAATGAACCTATGTAACGGATGAAAACAATTTATTCGAGAAGACGTGCCCGGAACTCGCGTGAGGAACAGAAATTCAGCTAATATCTATCCGCATATGGTCGGTGTGCAGTCACCATTTATGTTTGTTCCGCCGGGAGGGCGGTCTTATTTATGTTCACTATCAGACGCTATTAATGCTGCACTTCATGTAGAGATATTTTACTTCCAGTGAAAATCCTCACAAAAGAAGGAGATATTTTTCTTTTCCTTTCTTTTATTTTCTCTTTCATTGATATATATAGAAATAAAATGAAGTGCGTAAATCTTTAAATAAATAAATAAAAAAAAAAAAAAAAAAAAAAAAAAAAAAAAAAAAAAAGAGACTGAGGCGCTCCAGTCACGGTCTGCACGGCCACTACGGTCGGGGGTTCGAATCCCCCCTCGGGCATGGATATTTGTGCCGTCCTAGTTAGTAAGTAGTTCATAAGTAGGTTGTAAGCTTAGGGACTGATTTTTTTTTTTTTTTTTTTTTTTTTTTTTTTTTTTTTTTTTTTTTTTTTTTTAAAATCTACCGGACCAAACTGCGTGGTCATCAGTCCGTAGCTTACAAACTACTTAATCCTATGTAAACTAGCCTAAGGACAAACACACAGACACCCATGCCCGAGGGAGGACTCGAACCTCCACGGCGAGCAACCGCGCGCTCCGCAGCGAGGTGCTTTAGACGGCTCGGCTACTCCACCGCGGCTAGGGACTGATGACCCGGTAGTTAAGTCCCATAAGTTCTACAAACATTTGAACATTTTTGAATACAGGATAGACAACCGGGTTCCTTCGCAGAGAATTTCCGGACCGTTTGCAACTGTCAGACCCATGCGGAGTGCGAAATTGTGAACGGCAGTTTCACTCTGTGTATGCGCGTAATAGTTGCGAACAGTTTGGAACTGCAGTGCGAATGAACACGTTGTCGCCAATGTCACAGAAATAAATAAAAAATAAATAAATTCCGGCCGGACACATTTTCTTGCCTCAAAAAGAGGACATGTCCGGGAAAAAGAGGACGTATGGCAACCCTATGTAAAACCAAATTCGAAAATAAATAAACTGTAAAGCACGAAGTGAACGAACAGCACCAGGGATGGTGTCTTATGAGGATACGAGCAGAAAAGCCTGTAAATTTCTGGTGAACGGGCTGCCACGTAAAAATTAATTGAAAAAGAAAAACCGAAATTAAACATCGGGACACAATAAGGACCTCTCTGGCGAGAACAAAGAGAACCGAGACAGAAAACGAAAGCCAGAATAGAGAAGAGAAAAGAAAAAGAAAGAAGTAGCGAAGAATCGAGAGGGGGTGACGGTGTTGGCACCGGAGACGGCGCAGAACGGCACCAGTAAATCTGCGTGCTCTCGCAGTGTTGGTCTGGTGGTGGGGGAAGGGGAGGGGAGGTGGTGGGGGGAGCTGCCCAATTAACGGACAGCGCTCACGTGTTCGCCTGCGCAGACTGTACCAGGCCCGCACACTTCGGTCGCTCTGCGGGGTGTCTGCTCTTTGTGTCGTTCCGCCACCGCGAAAAACCTCCCCCTCCCCTTCTGCGCCGCTGCCAACCCCTCCTAACCCCTAACACGCCTTCCTGTGGTATACGCAGTCGCAACGGCGCGGTCCCCTCTACCCGTCACCCTTCTCCAATCCTTCTTATTCAAATTTGACCTCGCCGACTTCCAAGTCGCTAGCGACTTCTGTCACGTTTCTCCCCTACCCCTTCCCCAAACATCGCTCAACCTCTTATGCGGCTCAAATTAAAACGACATTGCGCTGTGACAGAAGTCACCGGTCGCATTAACGACGACGTTTACATTTTTCCTTAATTTTTTTGCTCATTGGACGATTAATTATTCTAATTCCGTATAGCACACGAGAAGTCGTTGACATAACAATTCACGTCGAGAAGGGAGTCCTCATAAAAAGTGGGAACTGAAACGAAGAGGTGCTAAAGCTGTCGTCACGTGTAACGTAAGAGTGGAGATAGACATCAAGTAGGACGAGTTTGGTGACGTCACGTCGTAGAAACTGAGAATCTGTAAAACGAAATGAATAGTGGAGCGTACCGTTTCTCAAGCAATGCATCAAGGCCCATTGGGAAGTCGCAGACAATGTACTCGGAAGTCGACTGGGTTCCTTAAATGTTAGTTCATTTTCTGGTGAATAAGTAAATAACAAGTAAGCTATAAGGAAATAGTAAAATTAAAACAAATATTTCTAATCCTAAGGCACCAAACTGCTCGGGTCATCTGGTTCGCACGAACTCCGCAACCTTTTACGTACTCAACACACGAATTCCGCAACTAGCCCGAAACCATGGCACCAAACTGCTCAGGTCATCTGGTTCGCACGAACTCCGCAACTTTTACCTACTCAACACACGAATTCCGCAACTTGCCCGAAACTCTCCTGACCGCCAGTACACTCCTCAAATCAACTACAGGTTCGCAGTTTTCACTTTGCCATCATTAAGGTATGAGAAACAAGTGTAGCACTTATATTACATTTTATTACATAATGTGCAAAAAGGTAAGTTACGTATGAATGTACAAAACTTTAAATTTGTAAACTGAAATAAAAATAATGCAATCAAGTATATAATAATGAGCTTCAGTTACAATTGATTGATTGATTTTCTCAGGGAAGCCAAAACAGTCTTGGTCCAACCCGTCACTGCCCGCACCGAAACTAAGTTTATTGTGCGGTATCGCTCCCTGTATATCTAGTAAAGCCAACCAATGCCCTTGAACAGTGCAAGGAGTCCCTTTACCAGTTCTTTATTAGACACAATTTCTTCGGGTCTGGTTGTCCCAAATGTTCTGCGCCTTTTACTCTCCAATGCAATGCATTCGAAGATTAGACGTGATGCAGTTTCATCACCGTCATCACAGATCCTACATTTAGGGTCCTCTTCTGTTATTCCCATTGTATGTAGGTGTTTTTTGAAATTACCATGGCCTGTCAGCAATCCAACCATGAGTCTAATCTCTCTCCTGTTCAGGCCCAGAATTGCAGAGCTTCTTTTAAAACATGGCTTTGGCATCATTACCTTGCCATGACTTTGGTGATGTCTTCTGAGCCAGTTACGTAGTTTCAATTTGATCATTGCCTTGGTGATTGTCGGGACAGGTTCCTGTCCAATAAATGGAGTCTCTGCCCCTATCCTGGCTAATCTGTCGGCATGTTCGTTGCCACTGATCCCCGAGTGGCTAGGGATCCACAATAGGTTTACCCTATTGCTTTTCCATAGCTCCACCAGAACCCTGTGACATTCTGCAACAATTTTAGATCCTGTTGCAGGAGCTGCCAGTGATAACAGGGCTGCCTGGCTGTCTGAATAGATATAGATGCTACGGTCTTTGTAGCACGTACGCAAATTCTCCTCCACACACTCCTTGATGGCAGTGATTTCGGCCTGGAATACTGAGGCCAGTTTCCCTAGAGAGATATACCCTCCAGTCTTGGCTGCACCCCATATACCCCTGCCCCAACGCCTTGGTCTGATTTTGACCCTCAGTGAACCAGACAATATCCCCCGTACGGTGTCGAACTATTTTCTCCCACTGTTCCCTACTTCCAATTGTTATATTGAAAGGCTTGTTGAAGCAGTATGGGGTTATAATATAGTCGGCTGGCATTTCCCCAACCTTTCCTATATTTATCTCACTCACTATTTTAGTGTGTGATTCTGGATATCCCAAAGAGATCCAGTTTTTGTCAGTTTTGAGTCTGTATGCACCAGCTGCTGCCTCCATCTTGACGCAAATATGTAATGGGGGCATATCCAGCATGGTTTCCATCCCAGCAGTTGGTGTGCTGCTAATTCCGCCTGTTATGGCTAAGCAGGCTAATCTCTGCACCTTACCAATCTCCTTAGCAGCAACCTGCTGTTCTTCTTCAGTTATAATACTTTAATTAACGTAATATCATCATTATTAGAGACTATGCCTTTCAGTATTCCGTCTGTAGCATAGTACCCATAATAAAATTCCTCTACTGTCTCCCATACAATGGTAACTAACATTGATGCCTCATCTGATGTTAAGCCTTTTACTTCAAAATAGTTCTTTACTGAATCTAAGTACTGTCTCCTGGGTCTACCTCTACTCGTCTCACCGTCTACTGCCGAAACCACCTTGCTTCTTCCATGCGTGTACCATGACCCCACCATCTTAGACCTCTCTAACTGCTTTATCTATGGTGTTCAGTTTTATTTGATTTCCCCATTATGAACATCCTCCTCTCATTATTCCCATCTATTAGTACCTGCGATCATCCTTGCCACTGTCATATCTTCAACCTTAACCTTATTAATAAGGTAACCCGTATCTATCCAACTTTCACTCCATAACAACAAATTTTGTCGAAAGATAGAGCACTGCACTGCTAACTTGGTACTGGTTTCCTTATTGCAGAAGAGAGTAGATCGTAGCTGAGCAATCACTGTACACACCCAGATTCCAGTTCTCCCATTATGTTGCCTGCCTGTGAGAAAATACGTCATAAGTAAATGAAACTATTCACCTTATATTAGGCACTCAATCTGTTTAAATCTCCCAAATCTCCCACAGACATTACTTTCGTTTTGGAGTTGCTGATCTTTATACCATAATCCTCATACCTCTGATAAAAAGCTTTGAAATATTAGATGACAACCATTCACTCGAATCCCGTCACAACTGAAGTTAATTCACCTTTTTTTATTTTTTTATTTTATTTTTTTACCAACCCTTTTAATAAAATGTCCAGAACGATATCGTTAAGTTGCCATTGTCCCTCAATAGGCAGAGAACCCACGAATTGTAAACAATTGCAAGAAAAATTTTGGAGCATAATCAAACGCGCCATTCACCAAAACTATTTTCTTTTCACACAAATAACGATATGATTCCGTCGAAAAAATACCAATCCTTCACCTAAAATTCTTCCTCTTTGTCGTATTTGTGACAGCCAAGTGTACTTCATAATCTGATTTGAGCAATTTTGGAAGATAAGTAAGTCTGGTACTGAGAAGATTGTCCTCGATGCATGTTATTTTTTCTGATCACTCGTCGATAACATCGGTTTCTTCTCTATTGCCTTCGTGGATGATTTTCTTCCTAACTCTTGAACTGAATATGGATCATGAGTATGATTTCCTTCACACCTAAGAAAAAATTATTCCCTATTGTAAATTTTATGGCGTTACTTTTGTTTTCGTTGGAGCATCTGCAGTCGTCTTCTCCATCTGATTTCACCTCCCTGTAATGTCTACATCTACATCTACATCTACATCTACATAGATACTCCGCAATTCACATCAACAACAACAACAAATGTTTGTTAAGCTTATGGGACTTAACTACGGGGTCATCAGTCCCTAAACTTACAAACTACTTATTTACTACCTTATACTAATGACGGCACAAATATCCATGCCCGAGGGGGGAGTCGAACCCCCGACCGTAGTGGCTGTGCAGAACGTGACTGGAGGGCCTCAGTCCCCTCGGCCACCGCGGCCGGCCCACAATTCACCGTAAGGTGCGTGGCGGAGGGTACACTGTACAACTACTAGGCATTTCCTTTCCTATTCCACTCCCAAATTGAACGAGGAAAAACAGAATACCTATATGCCTCCGACCGAGCCCTAATTTCTCTTATTTTGTCTTTGTGATCTTTACGCGAAATATAAGTAGGCGGCAGCAATATCGTACTACACTCAACTACAAATTCCGGCCCTCTAAATGTACTTAAGAGAAATCCACGAAAAGAACATCGTCTTTCTTCCAGCCATCCCCAATTGAGTACCTACCGGTAACAAATATAGCTGCTCGTCTCTGAACCGCCTCTATGTCTTCCTTTAAACTGATCTGCTGCAGGTCCCAAACACTTGAGCAATACTCAAGACGTGGTCGCACAAGCGTTTTATACGCGGTCTCCTTTACAGGTGAAGTACATCTTCCCAATAAACCGAAGTCGGCTGTCCGCCTTACTCACAACTGGAATGTAAAGCTTACATAAAGGAGGCGTGCCTGGCTCCTCTCACTATGCACCACCTTCATAATATTCTCCATCTTCAACATCACTGTACTAAACGTTTAATAAATTTCTTTCAGAAAAAAGTACCTTGCCACTGGGTTCCCCACCACTAAGCTCCACTGGCAGCAGAGAATAGTGTACAGGGTCTCAAAAAATCAAATGTTTGTAAATCCAATGCACTTAACTACGTCGGTCATTAGTCCCTAAGCTTACACTCTACTTACACTAACTTAAAGTAACTTATTATAAGGACAACACAAACACCCATGCCCGAAGGAGGACTCGAGCCCCAGACGGCGAAGGCCGTGTGCACCGCGGCTGGGCGCCTTAGTGCCGCGGTACAGGGTCTCGGGCGGCACTGTCGAGTGGCCCAAACGCTGTGTGAGATTACCGCCCATTACAAATATTGGTAATTAATAGCATTTGTAATTAAACAGTATGAAGTTCACTGCAAACATTGACCATGCCAATGTTCCAAATGTTACACAATTTTAATCTTAATAATTATGGTAGCAATGTATGTAAGCAGTTGGGTGGCAACATTTATAGTTAGGCCATAGGCAGAAATTCTCCACGTTGAGATTTGCTGTGTGCTTGTAGCTGAGGGGAGGCGGTGAGCAGGCTGACGTTGGTGGCTTGTTCCAGCTTAGGATTTTCCAGGCTCGTTTCCGGTGAGGGTAGCGAGTGGTGTAGCTGGCCGGGCGGCGTCGCTCTGCACAGTCGGCATGTGGATCTGCAGGTGGAGACTATAGATTTTTGTGTGGCAATTGCCAGGTGTGGTTGCTCGTCGTAAACTGCACCAAGTTGAATCGAGTGCTACTGTGTGTTGTGAATATTTAGCCGGTGGAAAAAGGTGTTCATCGCACTGAATTAAAGTGACTGTGTTTTGTTAATGTAACACGTGTCGTCGCATAGGCATGAACATAAACGGTGTTAGAGACAGGCACATGGTGTGAAAATAATTTGCGACAAATATTCATTTTGTCTGGGGGCTCACGAGCTATAACTTCATTTGATAAATTTGTCGACGTACAGACGTATCAGCCACAGGGTTTTAATATGGTGTAATAAACAACATAACGTGAACTTTCATGTGTTTTCAAAAATAGTAGTTAGTACACCCTTTTCTCGTATGAACTTACTTTATTATGAATTTTTTTGTTAATCATATGCAGGGAAGGAAAGCTGCGAACGTGTGATATCCTCCCCTAAAAAACGAGTCAAACAGTAGCAATCACAGTTCCAGTGTTTTTGCATGTTTAGGAATTTGGTTCGCAGTTGGTGGTTGTGAGTTTTAAAAATTAATCTTTCCCTAATCTAAACTCTCACCCCGACCTTTCACCCTCGCAGCTGGTACTTTCTGATAGTTACTTACGGTTTGGAAGGCATCCGCTGCGCATGCGCGCAATTCGCAGTTTGCAACTCCAAGCCAACTCGAACGCTTATTTCATCTGTTTCGCAGTTTGGTCACCCATAGCGCTAGTTGGCACCTTTCCTCTCTTCGGCAGTCGCCTCACGTGTTTGTCTTACCGTACCCATAATTTGTTAAATTCTTCATACTGCAGCTTACATTATAAATCATTTGAATGTGAAATTGCCACAGTATTTTTCACTAATATTTACCTCATTTATAAATAATGTAGCAAATTCAACCTGACAAATCCATATACAAAAATGAGGTATATTAGGATAGTGGTGTGTGAAAGGAATTTTGAGTAACATACACCTTTAGATGCATTTTGTCCCATTATTATAAGCTAGAATAAAATTTAAAAAACGAAATATATACAAATTTATATAAAAAATACAAAAAATTGCAGGTATTGTGCAGGAATTACCATCTTACATGATTTTCACAGAGGTTACACCGGAAACGTTTTAATGTAGGATCACTCACATTGGCACTAATAGATTTCTATAGTAACCACAAAGCCGCGGTGGAGTAGCCGAGCGGTCTAAAGCGTCTCGCTGCGGAGCGCACGGTTGCTCGCCGTGGAAGTTCGAGTCCTCCCTGGGGCACGGGTGTGTGTGTTGTCCTTAGGTTAGTTTACCTAGGTTTAAGTAGTTTTTAAGCTACGGACTGATGACCAGGCAGTTTGGTCCGATAGGTCTACAAACATTTGAACATTTTTTTAAATAACCACAACGAGAAACAGACGGAAGCAGTAATTGTGAGACACTATAGTAGCACATACAGAGCTACATTTTTGTTAAAACTATCAGTGCCAATGCTGTTGTGAAGGAAATACTGTTCAACACATTATCCTCACGTATCAACCATTCATTGACAGATACCACAGAAAATCTCAGTGGGACTATTTTGACTTCACTTTCAGGCCACTATATCAGACTGTAAAAATATCTGCATTCACCTTTAAATTCTTATGTTAGGAAAATGTTCACAACTCACTGTCATTTGTAATCTGTATGGGTGTAATAAAAAGTGGATGTACTGTATTAGAAGGCTACCTAAGTTGAAAGAATGCCTGTGTAAGATACAAAACGCAGCTTATTACAGATATTTTACACAGTGTGAACAGAAAAAATATAAAAATTTCGCAAATGTGCAGGCTTGTCTTTTGGAGCAAGTTTGTTAAACGCTTTGAAGTCAGTCAGAAAACTCTTTGACGACAATTTGCTTACTTGAATAAACGATATCAAACTATCAGCTCCGCCACTTGAACACCTGATTGCTCAGTCAGATCTCCTCAGAAAGAGTGGAAGGAGCCACTCGAACGCCTCAAACCGTTTCTCATCGCTGGGAGCGCCACTCGAACAAACCTCTTGTCATTTGCTCCGACTCCCCCCCCATCCTGGAGATCTTCCTCATTGCATCCAGAGGGGGCCCGAATGGACTGCGCAGTCCGAGGTAGAAATTTGTCGTACTGCGCATGACGTCACCGCCGAAGCACCTGGAGGCAGTTGTAGCAGTAGCCCTTCAGTAGCTTGTTGTTTACTGTGCATGTTTTGTTTCGTTTATTCGTGTATTTGTACGACAGTAATTTCGATTAATATGTTAATGATTAGTTTGACATTTTAAATTCTCCCAGGATCGTTGACAAAAAAAAAAAAAAAAAAAAAAAAAAAAAAAAAAAAAAAAAAAAAAAAAAAAAACATAATCAAGTGCCTATGGAACAAACGAGCAGCTCCAAAAAACAATTCTCAGCATAAGGTATTTGTGCTGTAAAACAATACAGATTGGACACCGAAAGAAGCTGTTACCATATCAGAAAGGACTCTTAATCTCAATTAATTCTTTATTTGGCCTTCATTCTGACCTTTTTTCATTAGGCATTAAGTTTACATTAACCCGCGAGAACATGCACCTTTAAAAGTGTATCGATCGCGTGTATAGTATTTTTCTGAGAGTCAAAGAACAGTTGTAATGTACTTACTATGTCTAAATAAGTGCTTCTAGTTGCGTTTATAAGAAAACGCAAACATTTGACTATTTAAATCTGGTAAAATGCCGATTGTTGTAAAATTACTGTGAGCAAACTCCTCACGCGCAAGTCCTTGTGGGTTACAGCACGGCTGAACCAGGACTGTCTTGAAAATTTGTTTTCACAGTTTAGAGGTATTGGCCATTTCTATCAGCATCCTCGCCCAAAGAAGTAAAACATCGGCTGCGTTTATTGCTTCTGGGAAAGAATGCCCAAGACATTCCACTGTCTAATACTTCGTCTGTGAGACAGGAAGAAGATGAACAACAATTTCTGTCATCTAGGCCACTCTGTGGAATTTTGCCGGATATGTCTGAAGCAATGACCATGCCAAATGGAGAAGCAGAGAGCCAGGACATAAGTTTCAGTTGTGAGGCTGCTGCACCGTCTGCTGTGACAAATGTTGAATGCCCAACTGAAGGATTCAAATATTTGGCAGGCTACATTGCACGCCGTGATGTGAAATATGAGATCTCACTGGGGGTGTCGTCTAATGAACTACTTTGTCCTCTTCCAAAACACCTCTCACAGTACGAGTGGATAGAATTTTTATCACGAGGAGGAGGTTTGTTAGAACCGTCTGACGAGTGAATGCGGCAGACCTCAGAGTTTGAGCTGCTGTTCGATGAGATTAACGGAAGTGATACACTTAAAAAATATTTCTAAGAGATTAGCCGACGTAATTTTGCAGAAATATCTTCATGTGGCGCCGGAGGTCATTAAAATATTCTTACGGACCCGAATTTTTATTCGAGTGCGCTACATCAACATGAAGCTGAAGAGAGAGAATGCAGTGGCATCACAGAGGCGAAATTGACGTCAGTGGCATTCTTCGGCTATCGGAAGGATTTAACGAGGTATGTAACTGCAATAAGCAATGCGTAAACAGTTAACTTTGGTGTGTTTGGTGTTGTTCTAAGTGACGGCGCAGTGCCGCTTCGCGCCCCTCGCTGGCAGTGCTGCTTCGCCGCTGACGTCATTTCAACGGCCAATAGCAAGTCGTTTCGCTTCGGGCCCAACCTTTTATAGAATAACCTTGGTTGCACCTTTTAAACAGGAAGCCCCAAATAGGCGCGCTTCTACCTGAATGGAAAGTTGCGGAATTCATGTTCGAGGATCAGTGAGGCCTATCTGGACATCATCTGAGTTGCGGAGTTTGTGTCCTCCCAGGCCATCGGTCCCTAGACTTACAAACTACTAAACTTATTCTAAGAACAACACACACACACACACACACCCAGCCCAAGGGAAGACTCGAACCTCCGACGGGGAGCTGCCGTGCAATCCGTGGCAAGACGCCTTAGATTGAATGGCCATTTCCGCGCGGCAGGCTAATAGTACACACAACACAGAAAACGTTTTGCTTTGTAATAACCATTAAAGTTAGTGTGAAAGTTGAAACTTTTTTTGTTCGAAATACCGTATGTTGTTTTGTAATCTTTTATTCAAATCTGTAAGTACACACACACACAACAAACGCAATTGCAAACAGATGCTCCAACTGGAATCTGTGTTCTGAGACAACTCTGTGCCGGCTGGTGCGGCAACTCGACTGCCGATGTTTTAAAGCCGCGTTTTGTGTGACCGGCACCATACGCTAATTGACGCACTGCGTGTTGACTTTGTCTCTGTTTTAGTAACGACTCTGCGAGTCGATAGGGATTCTCACAAAATCGTCGTTGTTTCTCGCTTGGCTCATTTCTCATGTGTTGTCATTGTTATATTGAAAGTGTTTCACAGAATAGTTGAAAAATATGATCTAAGAGACCATTGTGATAGTAGTGAAGTATTCAAATTATGTCTTCTTTTGAAATTGTGAACGTAAATGAAATATCCGGCTCAGTGCAAGGCTGAATACTGGTAATTCCGAATTACAAGAAACATATGAGTCAGAAAAGTGAAATTAATTTTCTTATTAAAATTAGATAATTGTTTAGCACAAATTTTGAATTGGACAGAACGAACTTTTTTTTTCTTTTCTTGTAATAAATAACAAAAAAATACTAAACCATTTTTGATATAGTATTGTAATGTATAATTCTATAGCTCCGCCTTTTCTTGAAATTGGTGAAAAGAAAATTAAACATTTTGTCTTTGATACAACGACGTCTGTCTTATTACGGTTTTTTTGGGGTCGTCGGATTTATATTTAGAAGGGGATCGCGTATTTAAATTACTGAGAAAAAGACAAAAGTTGTTAGAAGTAGCAGGAATGAAAACTGCGTGAAACTTAACAGCAAAATAACGCACGGCAGCCGAAGCAAAGATGACATAGAAATCAGAGTTGAACAGGCAAAGAGTACATTTAATTTGAGAAATAAATAACTAAGATTGTACGTTTGGCGCCCAGCACCCTATTGTAGTGAGTCAGAGACACTGGGAAAATCGGAACATAAGAAAATTGAAGCACCTGAGATGTGGTGCTACAAAACTGTTGAAACTTAGGTAGCCCGATAAGATAAAGATTGAGGATGTTCTCCGCGTACTCGGTGATGAAAGCAACACGTAAAACACTGAAAAGAAGAAGGGAAGGTATATGGGTTAAGGCATCAAGACAAAACCTCCATAGTAGTAGGTTGACGTGTAGATGGTAAAATCTGTATCGGTAAACAGAGGAAGGACATCGAAAGAGTACGAAGAAGGGGAGCTGGTTTTGTATTATCATGACACAATGTAGATCGTGGTACGGAGAAGATACGGCGTTTTTCGTTGCGAAATATCGATTGCCGACTTTCTCGTTCGAATACGAAAATACATTGTTTACTCCAAGCAACACAGGGAGAAATAATCAGCAAAACAAGATCAGAGTCGAACGGACAGACTTAGGTGTTGTTCTTCCCGCGTGTTACTGGTGTACGATGTACATTGTACATTGTATGAAAATGCTTCGATGAGCGGTCTGCCAGGCATTTTAATGGAGAGTAACCATGTAGTTGTAGATGAATCTGCTCGTTCCACCATCGCTGCTGAGTTAGTGCCACCATGAGGTCGCAGGAAGAACAGGTAACTCTGAGCTGTAGATTCTGGAGAGAACAGCTTGCAACTACTTAATCTCAGAACAACACACACACCCATGCCCGAGGGAGGACTCTAACCCCCGACGGTGCCTCCTCAGTGTGCAAGGCTATTCCGCCGGTCTCATCCATTGTGTCATACGGCGTAAGAAAGCCTCTCCTTTGCACTCGTAGCACTCCAAATGGAGCAGCGTTGTGATGCATCAGTTTCTGCGTTTCCGTCAATTCACGAACACGTTCCTTCTTAATGTCACAGGATGACATTGTTTTGGGCTGGTCCATCGGATGATCAGACCTATCGCAGCGCTGTATCCCACTGTGTACCACTACAGATGAACCTTGGCCATTGGGAATGAAACATGGATGGCTACACCACAGGACGCCATTCGCGCATTACACGTGTTGCTGCCATCACGCCGTAAGTTATCATCATGGCGAAGTCTACTAGACACCAGAGCGCATGCTGAGCCGAGGTTAAATGCTAATCATTTCTTCTATCTCTCGTTCTCAATCCCAAGATTGGTTGTCAGTAGTTCTTCTCCTCCACACTTTTCTATTCTCGGATAGCCTCTTGGTTTCTGATATGATTCCACTCCTATATCTCTTTGTTTCAATTACCGCAATCTGGGTCTTCCACTGCCTCTTTTTCCTTCTACCATTCCTTCCATAATATTATCTTGTGCCTATACGGATGATCAATTAACTTTTCACTTTTCTTCATTATCGTCTTCAAAAGTGCTCTTTTTTCCCCGATTCTTCTACGAACGTGTTCCTTTGTCATGTTTGCCGTCCAAAGGATTTTCTGCATCCTCCTCCAACACCACAATTCAAATGCTTCTTCTCTTCTCTTGTCGCAAATGCCTAGTGTCCTAGTTTCGGAGCCATACCATACTCCATACATAGAATTTTATAAATTATTTTTTGGTGTCTTCTTTTATATTTCTTGATGTAAGGAGCATCTGTTTATTGTTGAAGGCTATTTTAGCTTGCGCAATTCTGCTTTTTTATGTCTGCTGAACTTTTGCTATCTGGTGTGATTTTACTTCCTAAGTAGGTGAATAGATAAACATTTTTCAATGGCACGTCATTAATCTTAATGTCAATTGTAATTTTCTCGTGGTTCCATACCATGATATCTGTTTTCTTTGTGTTGATGTTCATGTTATATTTATCTGGCAGGATCTAATTGATTCTTGATAAATACCTTTTGCAGATTTCCTTCGTTCTCTTCCACGATGGCTATGTCCTCAACAAACCTCATCATTTTAATTTCCACTCTGATCTTAATTCCTTCCGTAGACTCCTTATATTCCTTACTTTCCTCCTAAATATACAAGTTGAAGAGCACTGGTGAGAAACTGCATCCTTGTCGTACTCCTTTCTTTGTGTAAGCCTCTTGTATTTCACCATGTATATTTATAACCCTTCTTTGACTTTTGTAGAGTTCATGCACTATTCGTCTGTCTCTGAATTCTAGACCAATATTAGTCATATTTCCATCGGAACATTCCAATTCACGTTATCGAAGGTATTTTCCAAGTGCACGAAAGAAATGAACAGTGATCTCTTTAGGTCCAACATTTTATCCACGATTCGTCTTAACATAGCTACTCTTGTTCCTCTTTTCATTTCTTCAGAACTTATTAATGAATATGAAGATCCTATCTGTAGTCTTTCAACGCTTTTTCCCCTCCTGAACTTCAGTGCATTACAGCAGGACCACATGCATCAGCATCGAGCTGTTGTCAACCCTGGAGGAGTGACACGCCCTGCTTCAAGAACTCGTTGCCAACCTTACGACAGTTTATGAGCACGTGCCACTGGTGTCTGGGTGATCACATATACGCTATTGAGACCCATTTCCTGCCTTTTGTAACGACCAGGGACAATGATGAATAGCGCAACATCACTGAAATTGAAGTTCAAATCAAATGTTCAAATGTTTGTATAGTCTATGGGACCTGCTCTTCTCGATCAGTTATCATGAGTTTGGAGTCGCTGAGGTTGATGTATCATCCATATGCTAAAAAAAAAAAAAAAAAACACAAATGTTTGTATAGCTTATGGGACTTAACTACGGGGTCATCAGTCCCTAAACTTACAAACTACTTATGAACTAACTAAGACTAAGGACGGCACAAATATACATGCCCGAGGGGGGATTCGAACCCCCGACCGTAGTGGCCGTGCTGACCGTGACTGGAGCGCCTCAGTCCCCTCGGCCACCGCGGCCGGCAAATTGAAGTATTTTATCCATTTGCACATTAGTTCACGCATATTAAAACCTATAACCCACATCCTTAACTTATTTGTTGTATGATAATCACTTCATCAATCTATCCCCATTAAATTTTGAAGCCATAGACACAATGACAAATTCTTTATATTGACAGATGCCCTGACAGTGACATTCTAAGCATCCTACTACTATGTCAGCTGGTAGTTCTGAAATATTCCGCCTATGGCGCCACTTATCATTGTACTTCTAGACTACTGAATTTTAATCTGCTAAGCGACTGATTTGTCAGTCACTTGCTCTTCTCTTTACGCTTTTCTTCAACTACTTTGAGTATTACTGTTTGCCCATAGCCTTTTTTCCCTTATTTGTCGTTACTCTTTTACTATAAGCCTCATCCATAGACACTTTATTAGCAGCTGATTGTTATTCATTCCATAATCTTTGCACTTAGCGTTGATTCCACCACTAGCATGTATATTTATTAAGCAACAGTACAAAAATGTAAGTGTTAATTTTATCCCGTTGTATGAGCTTACCTTTATTACAATCTATTTGGTTCGAAACTGCTTCAAATTTCTGTATTCGACTTTTATACGTTCTATGGCCTTATTGTATACCAATGCACTTGTTTGTCTGTATAGAGACCAGAAGAAGGGCACTCAAGCGCCCGAAACCGGTCGTTAAAGTTAAAAATAAATAAACACAAGCAACTGGTTGCTGCATTTCATTAATTGATATATCATTGAAATTGTTATCTTTGCATGAAACTGCCATTTCTTTACATCCCATTACCTATTTGTCTTAGTTACTCTCTGTTCCAATTCTTTTTCGTGTGATGTTTCGTCGAACAATGTTACTGTGTAGTAACTTCCGACATTTGGTTCCTGAAGTCGTATTGACGTGAACAGACTACACTATAGACTGACGGACGGTGGAGCGGTAGTAACCTCATCCGTCAAGACAAAGTTCATTCCTCTTGTACAACTTTACTGCTCCCAGCAGCGCGGACAATAAAACGCAGACCATCTGACGTGATGTAAGTCCTTCTGACTTCTGCATAGCAGTAAGTCATTCATTGTTGAAGGTGTGTACTCCGTAAACGAGCTGTAAATCTCTTTTACTTGCGTTTACTTGAGTCATTCATGTTCTCGGGCTCATTTCATGGCGATTTCCATTGGTTCTCATTTTGTGCAAGTCTTTTTATCTCTGCATTCCTAAATCGCAACGCAGCCTCATAAGATTCCCCAATAACCTCAAACGCTTGGAATTTAGATCCGTGCTTAGAATAACACTCGATCCTTAAGACAGCGGAGATATGTGTTATTTCAGTACAGAACGTTCCAATCAACCGCAAGTGACATTTCAATAGAGAGAAATAAAGTAACAAGATGTCAGTACCACAGGAGTTATACGTAATTGTATGAAGTCAGCGTATCATTGCATTTACAATCAACAGTGCGAGGAATCGCCTGCTGGAAACAAAAATTAGTACAACTTACAAGAGCAGTGTTTTTCAACGTTTTAGAATATGCAACACCATTCCAAGTAAAAATATTCAGGTGACCACCTTCCAAATAATAATATTTTGGTGTCCTCCCCCTCCCCCTTCGCCCCTCCTCACGTTCCGTAACAAAACTGTTTCACCTCAAAATTCAGCTTTCTTTTAAATTATTGTTCGAAGTTTTATTGTGTATTTTACAGAATGGAAGACATTATCCTATTTTTACATTATTTCCAACAGAAAATATATTTTGCTTAACGACTGTATCGCATTTCAGAAGCAAATTATGCTCATTAAGAAAGGTCCCACTGTATAGACATTTTGTACGCAAATAGTCACTTTCCGAATTTTCCAGATTCACTTATTGAATCAAGTTCTTATACCTATCGACTGGTTCCTGAAAACAATTTTCAGACTTTGCGCTCAGTCATCATTAGCACACTGTACTATAAAACCATCTACAATCTCGTACTTCATAATTAACGCGTAATTTTAACATTAAATAAATTAACTTAAGCAAATGTTTCTGAAACACTGGAGCCCTAGTTATTTTATGGTACAAGTACTGCCTCCCAGTGGCGTAACTATTGGGGGGGGGGGGTGGTGAGGGGGATAGAACCCCCCCCCAGAACACGAAAAGGGGGAAAAGAGTGTGTGTGTGTGTGTGAGAGAGAGAGGAAAAAAAAAAAAAAAAAAAAAGGAAATCGTATAACAGCAATCTAGTAAAAGGTAAAGATTTGAAATTTGCAGTGTTTTACCACAAGCTTTCATTGGAAGGGAGTGAATTAGTTTCTTCAACGGGAGTGGTAGATGGTTGTCTGGAAACTGACTAAAATTTCGCTCGTCAAGCAGATCTATCCCCCCCCCCCCAAAGCCAAGTCCTAGTTACGCCACTGCTTCCTCCTGTAATGGCGACCTCCCAAACAAGAATTTGAGACTCCCCTCCTCCCCCCACCGTTCGGGGATTGCGACCCACAGGTTAAAAAGCACTGTCCTAGAGTTTTCCAATTTTCTTCAAGATTTAATGTTGAAACAGTGCATAGGGAGTACTTTAACGACTACATTTAGAGATGAATAGCTAAAGCAGTACATAGGTACCAGGTGTGGATTCATTCTGAATCACGTGGTTTTGCCTTCACACGCGACCAAGCAAATGCTAATTTACTGCATCGATTCGATCAAACAGTTAGCTAATACTGTCTTAAGTTACATTCTTTCACGGTCTCTCGACCTGTCCACGTAGTTCTGTAAGAGTTGTGGGTTTAATCACACGTGTCAGTTTCGTCCCATCATGTCACAGACGTGCTGGATGGGAGACAGGCTCCGAGATCGTGCTGGACAGGAAGGTTGCTGCTCATCTTAAGGTGCGTCCGTAGTTCATGCGCATTGAATTCGTCGTATTTTTTTCTCTTTATTCTTCACATTACTATGATGTTATTTCATTGTTTTTATTTATTGATTTTTATTTAATAGATCTTGGTGTTCGTTGTATAGTTCAAAAGATCTCGGTTCCCTACGGCTAGTTAGTTCAGTCAGGGCTTCTCGTAGAGTGTGCATTCCGTTGAACAGTTCAAGGAGGGACAGCAGTTCAAACATTTAACATTCTTCTCTATTGACTGAACACATTCCAGCTGCGGGGAGGGTCATTGAAGGTACTCCCAAGGAAGTTTGAAAAGTATTGTCTATATTTAGGATGTCGTACAACTCTGTAATGGCGATCCGTGAGATAAGTCCAAAAATCAAGTTTCGATTTTGCATTTTGTCCATAAAGATGGTGTATGGCATGTGCGCGAATCCAATTCACAGCATTGGCCTTAGCCTTTGGAAAATACACTCGGTCCGGAAATATGAACGAATGAGGAGTAATACACTATGGAATAGTTCTCGTGAGGAAAGCTATAATACGGCGAATCAGTTGCCAAACGTCAGCAGCAGTATCACAAACAAAACGATGTTCGTCAGTGTCAGCCACCCCACATCTGGGACGGAAAGGTGATTCGGCGAGGTGGTAAGCACACATGCTTACGATTGACAGTAAGGTACCAGACCGACTGTACATCAGAATCAAGAAAAGAAGTAGCTACAGAACGCCAGATGAAGCGCCAGTCAAACTGGGGAAATTTTTGTTCAGTCGGGTTTGATGGTAGGCGTCTTTGTAGAACATCACAGACAGCTTTAGTTTTTCGAGTGGCGCGCGCAGCGCATGCACGGCGAACATCGAGCCATCTCCTGTCGGTTTTTCCAACGAACACTTTGAATGCTCGCATTTAAGGTGGACTGGAACGCTAGAGGATTGTCCTTTTTAGCGCGCATGTATTGTTTTGGAAGACATTAATTGAATTTTATCAATATTAACTAAAACAGTACCTTTTAATTAATATCTTTAAATTATTTTCAGGCGTCAATAACGGCATCAATTAGCAATCTTCGAAAGGCAGGGAAGAAGGAATTAACAAGTGTTTTGGACAGGTCAGGAAAGCTGCTAGTCAATCCTGTGGATGCCTTGGGCAGATGGAGAGAATATTTTGAAGAATTGCTCAATGTACATGAAACGATCAATGATGTATCAGATTTTCAGGTAGAATGGGATGGGAACGACGATGGAAACAGGATCTCATTTGAGGAAGTGGAGAAAATAGTCAGTAGATTACAGTGCAATAAAGCGGCTGGGGTGGACGAAATTAAGCCGGAACTAGTCAAATACAGTGGAATATCAGGTCTCAAATGGTTACACAGGATAATTGAAAAAGCGTGGGAATCGGGACAGGTTCAGTCTGACTGGACGAAAGCGGTAATGACGCCAATTTTCAAACATGGAAACAGAAAAGATTGCAACAACTGTCGAGGTATCTCTTTAATTAGTGTTGTAGGATAAATATTCTCAGATATTGTTGAAAGGAGAGTGCGAGTATTAATTGAGGACAAATTAGATGAAAATCAGTGTGGTTTTAGGCCTCTTAGAGGCTGTCAGGACCAGATCTTTAGATTACGGCAGGTAATGGAAAAATGCTATGAATGGAACAGGAAATTGTATCTATGTTTCATAGATCTGGAAAAGGCTTATGACCGTGTTCCTAGGAGGAAGCTTCTGTCAGTTCTTCAAGATTATGGTATAGGAGGCAAACTTCTGCAGGCAATTAAAGGGCTTTACGTAGACTGTCAGGCAGCAGTTAGAGTAGATGGCAAATTAAGCTCATGGTTCAGGGTAGTTTCAGGGGAAAGACAAGGCTGTAACCTTTCACCACTGTTATTCATACTATTCATGGCTCATATGTTGAAAACAGTAGACTGGCAGGGCGGGATTAAAATAGGTGAAAACAAAATAAGCAGTTTCGCATATGCGGATGGCCGATTCGATTGAAAGGTTGCAAACCAATATTTCAGAGCTCTATCAGAGGTGCAAGGATTATGATATGAAGATCAGGACCTCCAAAACGAAAGTAATGTCTGTGTGAAAGATATTCAAACAGATTGAGTGCCTAATAGGAGGAACAAAGTTAGAACAGGTAGACAGATTCAAGTACCTGGGATGTATTTTCTCACAGGATGGCAACATAGGGAAAGAACTGGAATCGAGGTGCAGCAAAGCTAATGCAATGACTGCTCAGCTAAGATCTACTCTCTTCTGCAAGAAGGAAGTAAGTACCAAGACTAAGTTAACGGTGCACCGCTCTATCTTTCGGCCAACTTTGTTGTATGGGAGTGAAAGTTGGGTGGATACAGGTTACCTTATTCATAAGGTAGAGGTTACAGATATGAAAGTAGCAAGAATGATTGCAGGAACTAATAAATGGGAACAATGGCAGGAGGGTGTCCATAATGAGGAAATCAAGGAAAAACTGGGAATGAACACCATAGATGAAGCAATTAGAGCGTATAGACTGAGATGGTGGGGTCATGTTACACGCATGGGAGAAGCAAGGTTACCTAAGAGACTCATGAACTCGGCAGCGGAGGGTAAGAGGAGTCGAGGTAGACCAAGAAGAAGGTACTTAGACGATTTTACTTAGATGATTTTGAAGTAAAAGGCATAACATCAGATGCGGCATCAATGTTAGCATTAGAGGATTATGGAGGAATTTTATTAGAGGTACTTTGCTCCAGACTGAACGCTGAAAGGCATAATCAGTCTCTAATGATGATGACATTAATTGAATTTTATCAAGATTAACTAAAACAGTGCATTTTAATTAGTATCTTTAAATTATTTTAAGGCATCAATAATGGGATTCCTTTCCTGCTGATTAAATATGGGGTGGTCGGAAGTAACTTCAGTTAAAGTCTTCTTCACCTCAGCCTTTTCACACGTCACGTCTGATCGGCGTTGCTTTGCTGGACTCTGCTGTTCCATAAACGTCTACCTGCTGCTTCTTTTCTGTTTCATCCTTTTTCTCTAAGATCTCCTGTTATCTTGTCTTTCCATCTCAGTTTTGGTCTTCCTTTTCACCATGATGTTTCAAGCTATAGGTTTCGACTTATGCCCCACGTAGTACTACTCCCCATCTTCTCTGCACATGCCCATATTAACTTACTTTCTTGGGTCTTCTTTCCTATGGACTCTCATTCGCTGCTCCCCATGACGTCCTGATTTCTTATTCTATGCTATAATCTCCACTCATCCACCTTAACATTCTCATTTCCGCCACAATGTGCGCACATCTGTGTGTATGAGTTGTTTAGAATGATCAGTTGTGATTAGCCCTGAACCCTGAGAATAAACTTATCAGCCTTTTTGTGTTTGGCCAAGTTTCGACACAATAGAGCATTACAGGCCTCTCTAAGAACTTATACAGATTACCTTTGATTCTGCAGGAAACCTTCTTGTCCATTCAATTTACTTAAGTTCATCCACCCATTATTTCCCTGTGCTGTATTTTAGCCTCCAGTCCTGCATCATGTTCAGTATACGAGCTCAGGCATTTAAACTTCTTGGCTATTTTAATTGCTCTCCTTGCACGTTATTGTATATGTCTCCTGCAGCCTTTGTACACATATATTGTTTTTCCTCTCTGCTAATCCTCATTGTTCTTTCTTCCAGAGCTTTCCGCCACAGCTCAGGCTTGTCTTGGATTCCTACAGGGTGGATTCACACGACGTCATTAGCAAACATCACGTTCCATGGTGCCTCTTTCTTCACATCTTTCACTGAAACACCTACCACGAGGTCAAAGAGATTTGGACTGAGTGCAGATCCCTGATGTAATCCCATTCTCACTACAAATCGTTGTACCCGCATCACTCCTGACCTTTATACGTGTCTCTTACAACCCTCACACATTTTCTGACAGGTGTTTTCTCCGCATACATCGCCATATATCTTGCCTGGGCACTCTGTCATGTGCCTTTTCCAGATCAGCAAAGGTCATATGAAGGTCCTCTACTTCTCTGTGCCTCTCCATTAGTTGCCTTGATTTTTCCTCTTCATGGCATAAATTTGAACTGTTTTTCATATACTTCAGCTTCTAGATGCAGCCTCTTCTCAATGATCCTTTCCCAGAAGTGTGTTGTATAAGACGTGAGATTTATTCCTCTACAAGTACCACAGTTTTGCATATCTCCTTTCCCCTTGTGCATGACAGCCAGTCAGTGGAGGCTCGTACAAAATTTGACCAGCGTGCTACAATATTACAAAAATAAACAGGAAACAAAATATACTAAAATAAAAAGTCAACCTTTGTATGATTGCATTTAATTAAATATCAATTAATACTGTATTGACAGTAAGACCTTCAGGGGAATCTATAACAGCGCTGCCAACTGCATGTATTCACTGCAGGTAGTAAATATAACGTTTAAAAAATATTAATTTTATTTACAGAAATTAAAAATTTAGACTCAGATGTATTTGAATAGGAGCCTCACCCAGGAATTGAGAGACAACGCACAAGACGCCTGAATCAGCGCGCTATTTGACTATGTAAGCCGCAATACTCGTCATATACTATTCTTCCGCAGCTGTTACACGCAGCGCGAAGAGAAATATTGATGTGGTGCTGCAGTCGGTCTCAGCACTCATGAGCCGCCAGACCTGACCGGCACGTCTGCGCATGCGCACTAGCGAACAGACGACTGCACCGCCTCTCTGCGCACATACCAGCGCGGCTGAATCCCACTTCAGCACACGGAGCTGGTTTCCAACTATCGCGGCGAGAGCGCGTTTTCAACCTTATTACTAGCATTCTAATACGCGTGGGAAGAGAATTGGCATAATTTTACTGTGATATCTGGCTCGTATTCCAAGAGAAAGGATGTAATTTTACATCGATTTCTCGCTTGCATTCGAAGAGAAATGGCATAATTTTAGTAATATATTTACAGTGTGCTGCAGCACATTAGCACATTATCACCAGCCGCCACTGCAGCCAGTACACTGCTTCCCTACGCATGTGGCATTCTTTCTCCTTTCCAAATCTTCTCCATTAAATACCAGAGAATATGCATGCCCTCTTCTCCAAGACTTTTCCAGGCTTCTTTTCGGATTTTCTCTGCAGCAACAGCCTTCCCATTTTTCATTTCTTTGTCGCGTATTTCAATTTTTCTCTACTTTGTGTCACTCGTTCATTTACCTCTCCATTCTCGTACTTCTCTCGCACATTTTCCCCAGTCAATAGTCTTTCAGTGTACTCCATCCACCTCTTCAGGATTTTGTCCTGGTATTGTTGAAACGATACTGTAGTATCATTCCATTAAATCCTTGTATACTACAGTGTACGTTACTTTCATGTGATTATCATTTCGTAAATGTTTGCTTGGCCTTTAGTGCTACTGTAATGGGGGAGACAAGAATGCTTTATTATTTATTAAAATTGTTATTGCAGGACAAATAAGTGAGCGCCGCTCACATAAGGAGCCTTGCTCCACAGTACCCAACTCGTCTTCTACCCTATGTGATTGTGTGTGTGAGGGTCTGTGTGCATGAAGCCGCGGCTGGGAAGGCAGAGATGCAGAACACTCGGTAGCTTTGCCAACTTTAGTTTTGGGGTGTGGCAGAGAGGTTTCCTTGGGGATGAGATGGTCAAGTGGCTGCGACTTGCAAGTTCCTTCAAAATTCGGAGGTTGGCAGAAGGTCCCGTTAGATCAGAAGCCAATGAGGGCGCGGCTACTCGCGAACTGGAACGGGAGGATCGGTTAGGACGGGGAGCGGCCACGAGAGGGAGAACGTTTCCGGCTGTCGAAGAAGAAGAATGTGAGTATGGTGGCCTCCGTGGAAAAGTATCAGGAACTGTGTTGGTTGTGTTAATTCTATCTTTATTTCAGCGGGAAAATGATTTTGTATAATGGGAATGTTGTGCATAGCCACGTGTGTGCAGTATGAGAGAGTAAAGAATGTACGGTATGAATGTAAGGTTACGATCCTTGTCTCAGTCCATTGGTGATACATTTAGTGAATGAATATTTTGTATTTTTGGCTTTAAAATGATGTTAGGGAGATGTACAGTGAATTTAATAAACTTGTGTAAATCGTTAAACATTTCGTCTCTAGTTGTTTTTATGAAATTCTGAGTCTCATTTATGCTTAATTAATGATTAAAAAGAGAGTGAGAATATTTAATGGGGAATTGCGAGAATATAAATGGGGGAATTTCATCTAGTAAGGGAACTGCCAGCGGTATGCTATCAGTTGCTGCAGTCTTTTGTGCGTAAAAAGTCGTTATCCGTTGCAATACAATTTTATCAACATCTGCTTCTAACACCGTAAATAATCACTGAGCAAGGCGGCAACTGGTAGGAATCGGAGGGTGGTTAACTTACACTGTAAGTCATGAAGTTAATAGAAATAAATTAAATTAATTAATTAATATAGAAAACAATCCATTCTTTGAAATCCTCTGAGTAACGATTATTACAGGAAACAGATGAATAATACTTCAAAAGTCAGAAGGTGACATTTGACTAAGTTATCCTATCGAAAACTTATTTTTTTGTGATGCCAATTATACTTTCTGTATTATTTCTTTTTTTCATAAAGTTCGGTGCGCCATCGACGACGACGTTTCGTTTTATATTTCGACAAATTTGCCATTAATATTGCCACATCACCACAATCGCGAGACTTTTCCGTCTCGTAAACATGGTTACGTCTTCACTACACAGTGAATACTATGTTCGTTAGTTTCCTATGGACAGCCACAGTTCACAATAGCAATGGTCGAAATGCGCGCTGGCGCGTGCGGCTAGCGAACTGCTGGTGGGTGGCGTGCAAGTCTGGACGATGCTTTAGCAGCACGTCGAGTTTCACGCGCAGTATGCGGGCAACGATTACCCTTCTGGAAGAACACGTTAGAGATGGGTCGTTCGCTTACGAACAGTTCGAAAGGGTCGGACCACAAAACTGAAGGACCGAGGACCTACATACGAGGAACGGCCACCCATCATTCACATAGCCATTCGATGGTCTACATCTACATCCACATACATAGTCCGCAATCCACCGTAAGGTGCGTGCGAAGGGTACACTGTACAACTACTAGACACTTCCTTTCCTATTCCACTCCCAAACAGAACGAGGAAAAAAAAAGACTGTCTATATGCCTCAGTACAAGCCCTAATTTCTGTTATCTTGTCCTTGTGATAATTACGCGAAATGTAAGTAGGCTGCAGGAAGATCGTACTACACTCAGCTTCAAATTCCGGCCCTCTTAATTTCCTCAAAAGAAATTCACGAAAAGAAAGCCGTCTTTCCTCTAGCGATTCCCAACTGTGCTCCCGGAGCATTTCTGTGACACTCGCGCATTGGTCGAACCTACCAGTAACAAACCTAGCTGCTCGCCTCTGAACTGCTTCTATGCCTTCCTTTAAGCAGATCTGCTGTGGGCTCCAAACACTTGAGCAATACGTAATTTTGTGAGTACTCCAAAGGAGTGATTTAGAGGCGTTGCTGTGTATAATTTGTACCAAGCTAATTATCAAATGCATAATGTTTTACTTTTCGATATTTCACCATCACACATTTATTTGAAGTTTGAGAGGTAGTAATACTATTTATATTCATATTTTCCAATTTCATTTAGTCTGTCGATTTAATTGGATATTGGGTTCTTTGTATTCTAATTTGTCCAAATTCTTAATGCCAGATGATAGAAATTGCATGATTTTGGTACATTGGGAATAAGCCACATGGGCAATTGTTTTTAGGCGCTTTCCGCCACCAGCGAAAAACGTGGGAGAGAATCCTGCCCTTGTTTCGAGGCCAGCAATGTATAAAGATACGGGACAGGATGTCGACCCAACCCCGGGGGTTGGGGAGAGAGAGCCGCCCCGGGCTCGCTCGGTCGCTCTGGGGAGTCAAAGGGAAAGCGGGGTTGGCAGCATTGTGTACGCTGCGTGGACCCTCGCGATCGCCTGGCGCCAAACTTTACGACTTTTGCCAGTGCCGCCTTGGCGAGGTGTAGGTTTCTGAGGGCTCTCACGATGGGAGAGGGCGCTCATGCGATAATAAAATAATTTAGCCGTCTGGAGATGCCTATCGTGAAACACTAAACTTCACGCTGCTTCCGGGAACTGTGGCATACGTGAGTCTCAGGCCTGGGAGAGTTTTCGAGGGGGAGAAGCTTAGTAGCGCTAGCAATAACAAATGGATTTGATTGGTGAGACCATTAGGTCCTCTCTCTTACTGGCTTGGCGTCACATGTGGGTGGAGGCTTGCAGCCAAAGAAAGTTTTTTCTTGAGGAGAGTGTGGTGTGAGTGAGAGAAAAAAGGAGAAGTGTGGAGGACACCAGACGGTTCGGACCTCTTGTTAGCAGCAAGGAGTGGCGGCAAGGACTCTGAAGTTTTCGGATCTGGCGAGTCAGTGGATTTAGAATTTTTGTGCCCATTGCACAGTGTTAGATGGCGTCTGTGTAATTGCTGTTCACATTCACAGTTATACTGAGAAACTGTTAAATATTCTGAAGTGGGTGTTGTTTTAGAACAAGCTCACTCGTAATCAGGATAATTTACTGTTCTTGAATAACGGCATACACCACTGGGTTGGAAAATTGCTGTATTTTTTGTAGCTCGAATACTTTAGTAATTTAGGGGGCCAATCGGGAAGATAATTTTCCATCCCCGATCGCATTCATCAGCCTGCTCTTCCATCAGCAGCCCATCGACATCGGTGATGCTGTTCAACTGTATATGGTAAAGTAGCACCAACGCATAAATAGTGAAAAGGATTATTGAATGGTGGTTGATAGGTGGGATGTACCTAGGTGTGCATTTGCGAGGTCGTCATAGTCGATTTTTAATCGAGCGTGTCTGTTACTGACTTTTTAAATACATTTTTGATAGGTTAACACACCAAATTTATGACTATAGCCAGTCAAACTTGTACCTTTTGGTGTTAAGATTTTGTCCTTTATTCCGTAAAAAGTAGTCCAATCATTAAATAATTTTGTTTGTGCTATTTCAAGTCATTACCTCTGTATGATGTTTTTAAAAGGAATTGACACTTTTTTCACACATGTCATGTTTTTGATAAATTGGCACATAAATTTTTTGTTAAATACAGTAACTTTTTATGAACATCGTGTACCTGATTTCAACCACCTTTCGTAGATTTTGGAAGGGTTATCTCTTGTCTATGTTAGGTAGGTCAGGGAATTTGTGTGCTTCCAACAACAGTGTATGGAAACACGCACTTTCACAAGATAAATAAATATGAGTGAGATTAGACTACTGGTCGCCACTACTTTCAGTTAGGCACAGTAAATTCTCCGTTTCATATTTTTAAATAATAATAAAAAAATAGTGGCAACCCTTGGATAACTTGAGTGTTTTGTGGTGATGGTTAATTTAAATAAAATTTATTCATTTGCATATTAATGAGCAATCTGCAAAGTTGGCAAGAAAAGTAATAGAAATCAAATGACAGACAACATGTTACTACAAATGTCGAACATGTGTCTCATGTATTCAAAATTAAATAATAATCACAAAAAATTTATTTATAATAAAATGTTACAAAAACCAAACCATTACAGAATGTCACAGTTGACTAAAAATGATAATAAACTAAAAAGTGAGTGCATTTATAATACAAGCTAGAGGTGGCGATCTCTAACGAGGCACCAACCTATAATCCAAAGCAGCGTTTTTCTACCTGTGGGAGGTCGCCGTCTCAGTAGGAGGTGCTTGTTTAAAATTAAAATGTTTGTGAATCTAATGTACCTAACTCCATTGGTCATCAGTCCATAGACTTACGAACTACTTAAGCTAACTTAAAGTAATATGTGCTAGGGTCAACACCCAACAACCGTGCCAGGGGGAGGACTCGAACCTCCGACGGCGAGCAACCGTGGAATCCACAGCAAGACGGCTTTAGACGCTCGGCCACCCCACCGCGCCGGAAGTACTTACAATATAAAATAACTAGGGGTTTAGCAATAAAAAACGTAGGCCTAAGTGAGATTTACTTAATGTTAAAATTAATTATGAATTAAGTAAATATTAATTATGAACTTAATAAATCATCGATTCTTTTGTAATACAGTGTGTTAATGATGAGTAAGTGAAAAGCCTGAAAACTGTTTTCAGGAACCAATCGACAGGTAGAAGAACATGATTCAATAAATAATTCTGACAAATTCGAAAATAAACATTTACTTCTTTCCAAATCATCTATACAGTGGGACCATTTTTAATGGGCATAATTCACTTCTGAGTCTTGCCTGAAATGCGAAACACTCGTTGAGCAAAATATATTTTTCTGTCAGAAATTATGTAAAAATAGGATAATGTCATTTCGAAAAATACACACAAATAAAATTTAATAACATATATTGCCGCGAGAGACTACGTACACCGACTGCCGGCGTGGCGCAGGGGATAGCGTCACGGACTGCGGTGCTGAAGGTCGCCGGTTAAATTTATTTCTTTGTAATTAACAATTCCAGAATGTTCTACATCTTTCTTATGTTCACTTGTAAATTCTACTTGTTTCTTATGTTAACTGTTCTTCTAATTTCTGGTAAATTCTGTCTGCGTATAAATAGCAGAGCACTCTGACTGAGAGGCAGTCAGTGCTGCGTGTATGGTGAGTTCGTAATAAACATGCTTTGAGTATAAGTGCTGTGTTCAGTTGCCTTCGAAGTCAAGCCTGCTACCATTTAAACGCGACATTGTTTGGTGGAAGCGCCGGGTACCCTGTGCAACAGCTGCAGCACCGTGGCTCCGATTAGGCAACGTAGAAGCCGTCGCTTACACGGACTAGAATCGGAATACAAAGGATATACCGAGTACATCCTTCCGAAAGTCCGTATCATCAGAAGAACCATGGACACGAAATCAACGGTAGGCCAGCTGCACATCAGACACCCGTCGGTGTTCTCTGGAGACGCTGGACAGGATCCCAATAAAAGGCTAAAAGGATTCGACCGATTTCCCAAGTACAACAGGTGGGATCTTACAATGTGCTTGGCCAACGTTTATTTCTACCTGGACGGAACAGCCCAGCATTATTAAAAACGATAGAGGCCTTGGAGAAAGGAGAACCGACCAATAGAGTTCCAACATAAACGGAACATTGTATAAGAGCAACTACGTTCCACTGGGCACAAATGGCTACTGGTTGTTCCAGCTCATCTCCAACCAGCTATTCTCAAATATTTCCAAGATGCTCCAATATCCGGACATCTGGGATTCGTGAAGACCCTAGACAGAATCAGACGCAAGTATTACTGGAAAGGTCTCTACCGATCTGTCAAACACTATGTGAGTCACTGTAAAGAATGCCAGCAACCGAAGCATGTGCCGCAATTACCTCCAGGGCATCTCGTACCGATTCCACCGGCAGGAGCTCCATTCCACTGAGTTGGGATCGATCTTTTAGGGAGGTTCCCGAAGTCGACAACCGGTAACCGTTGGATAATGGTCTGCACTCACTACCTCACACGCTACATTGTCACCAAACCTGTGCCGACTGCAGAAGCTCCAGAGATCGCAAAATTCCTTGTAGAAGACATTATTTTGAAGCATGGAGCACCACGTATCATGATATCTAACCGTGGAAAAGTATTCCACTCAAAACTAGTATCAGAGGTTATGTCACGGTGCGACATTGTCCACAGAATGACAACTGCATACCATCCTCAGACAAATGGTCTTACGGAACGTTTTAACAAAACGTTAGCCGACATGCTGTCGATGTACGTCGATGTTTAGCAGAAGGATTGGGATACAATTCTGCCAGTCGTGACATTTGCTTACAATACCGCAAGACAAGACACTACAGACTTCACTCCGTTTTTCCTGCTCCATGGCCGTGAAGACGACAATGGATACGCTGTTCCCGTTCCAACCGGACGACACTCAGGATGACTATGTTAAACAGTTCATCACCAGGGTCGAAGAAGCAAGGCAGCTGGCACGCATAAGGACACTGGACGCCCAGGAGAAGGACCGTCAGCGTTATAACGACAAGCACCGACCTGTTGTGTACAGCCCAGGAGATCTGGCATGGATGTTTACCCCTCTACGGAAGGTTGGACTGTCAGAAAAGTTATTGAAGCGATTCTTTGGTCCTGATCGTGTCATACGCCGCCTGTCAGACGTCACATACGAAGTTGAGGATTATGAGCTGTCGTCGAAACGTCAAAAACGAAGAGAAATTTTTCACGTCCTGAACATGAAGCCTTACTACGATCCTTAAGAGCAGGTAGACGACCATGGCTTCTTGTTCAAGGACTCTAAGGACGGTAATGTTCCTGATGAAGCCACGACAGGAACGTCTGTCGACGATAATCGTGGAGAAGGGAAGGATTCTCTTGAACTGTCATGCAGAGGACCCATGACACGGTCAAGATCCACGACATTGCAGCTGGCTCCACAGGGATCATAACAGGGGTCGCTGTTTTTCCAGGAGAGGGAGCAATGCCGCGAGAGACTACGTACACTGACTGCCGGTGTGGCACAGGGTATAGCGTCACGGACTGCGGTGCTAAAGGTCGCCGGTTCAATCCCGCCGGCAAAAATTTATTTCTTAACAATTCCAGAATGTTCTACATTTTTCTTATGTTCACTTTTAAATTCTACTTGTTTCTTATGTTAACTGTACTTCTAATTTCTGGTAAATTCTGTCTGTGTATAAATAGCAGAGGACTCTGGCTGAGAGGCAGTCAGTGCTGCGTGTATGTTGAGTTCGTAATAAACGTGCTTTCAGTATAAGTGCTGTGTTCAGTTGCCTTAGAAGTGAAGCCTGCTCCCATTTCAACGCGACAATATTTTGAAGACATTACCGCGTTCAAATTAATGAAATAAATCGCAATTTGCGATCAGTTATGGCTTCACTGTACTAGGTTTAGAGGAAATACCAAAGTGCAGCCATAACTGATCGCGAATTGCGGTTTATTTCATTCAAATAAAACTTCGTCCAAGAATTTGAAAGAAAGTTCAAAGTAAAGAAGATTGAATTTATTTCCTTTGAGGTGACATAGTTTTGTTACGGTTCGTCAGGAAAGGCAAGGGGGTGTCGCCTGAACATTTTTATTTAGAAGGAGGTCTCCAGAATATGTTTTGTTGAAGGGGGTCGCATATTGGAAAAGGTTGAAAAACACTTATCTAAAGTATGGTTGAGCAGCCAGTATGCGCTAATTACATCATGCGCAAAAAAATAAAACAAAAAACCGCTGTTTTGTCAAAAATTGACATTGTGAGAACCGTGGCTGTGGTATTATAATCAAAACAGCAACTAGCCACAAGTAGAAACATTTACTTTCTTAATCCATGACCGGTTTCAGATTTATACAAATCCATCATCAGGCGGTTTTTCATGCTTTTGAGCTTGGGCCTTATCTTGCATCAGTTACTGTATCGCAGCGTCAGGACAGACAAAAAATATTTCGTTTGCTATTTACTGAAGTTGACTTTATTTATGTTCGTCTTTATCAACATATTTATAGAAGAGATTTGTAGTTAAAATACATGAAGTGTGGCGAAAAATGACATGTTGTGTCCGATTTTCTGTGATGAAATTGTCCCGTGATATTCTCGTGTATTTTACACTTTCTAAATCTGTAGTGCATGTGTGTTTTTAACGTAGGTGTTTGACACGAGACTCTGCAGCGCATCAGTACTGTTAATGTGTTTCACACGACACCATGCTATAATTTATCGTACGATAACTGAGAATGGATTAAGGAAATAAACATTTCTACCATATTTGTGTCTGGTTGCTTTTTTGATTATAACATTTAAAAAATTCATCAAGTTACTATTAGAAAATCAGTTGATTTCTTATGGTTGTAGAATACGTAATCTATAGATCGTAATGTTTTCATATTATAAGTATGTTAGTATTTAAACCTGTAACAAGTAAATGTTTTGTTCAAATGTTTGTATAGCTTATGTGACTCAACTACGGGGTCATCAGTCTCTAAACTTACAAACTACTTATGAACTAGCTACCACTAAGGACAGCACAAATATCCATGCCCTAGGGGGGATTCGAACACCCTACCGTAGTGGCCGTGCAGACCGCGACTCGAGCGCCTCAGACCCCTCGGCCACCGCGGCCGGCTGTAACAAGTACACTATAACGTATTGCTTATAACTTTCTTTTGTAGGCAGAAAGTTTGAAAATGTACGAAATGGACCGAAGCTAGTCACAAACAACTTCATATAAATGTGCAGATGTGACAATGAAGAATAGAAAAAATAAAACATTTTATCAGTTGCTGATCCTGTCGCATCTGACGATGAATTTTCACAAATGCAAAACGCTATATTATCTGAAAGTCTATTTATGGACACTGTAATAGTTTGTTGGAAGGGTACAACACCAGAAATGAGGGAAGAGCTGCTAACTACGCAGTCTCTCTCACTCTCTCCATCGTGGCATTATGGATAACGCGAATGCCCGCAATAACCTAAGAACGTCTCCCTACAATTCTGTTTCAATATTTTTCGCTTTTGAATCCCGAGCGTGGCACAAATTTTAATAAAATGCTTCGCCTTATAATCAATATCTTTGATATGTCGAGACTAATATCTGTCTCTGGAATTATTTGGTATTAATAAAGAATCGTCGTGGAAATATTTATAGGAACACGAGAAGGAGAAATACGGTAGAAACCATTCAGAGAAAAACACGCGAACTTTTTCGTGAGAACAGAACATTTGTTGGTTGCGCACCGCCGAGCGGGAATGGCCCTGCGCTTGAAGGCGCCCTGCTGAGGAAACCACGAAAAAGATCGAAAAACCTGCAACATGCGATGTGTATATCATTCCAATGAAGTTGGGTACCCATACGCGCCGACACTGTCTGAAGAAGAGAATTATCACTTTTCTGTATTTTATGTTTCTTACTATTTGAAAAGCACGTATCATTAATACTAATGACTTTCTTTTTTTATTTAAAATCATCAGCATTAGAGACTGATTATGCCTTTCAGCGTTCAGTCTGGAGCATAGAACCTGTAATAAAATTCCTCCACGATTCCCTATTCAATGCTAACATTGATGCCTCGAGTGATGTTATGCCTTTTACTTCAAAATCATTCTGCACCGAATCTAAGTACTTTCTTCTTGGTCTACCTCTACTCCTCTTATCCTCCACTGCCGAGCTCATGAGTCTCTTAGGTAACGTTGCTTCTTCCATGCGTGTAACTTGACCCCACCATCTCAGTCTGTTCGCTCTAACTGCTTCATCTATGATGTTCATACCCAGTTTTCCCTTGATTTCTTGTGGACACCCTCCTGCCATTGTTCCCATCTATTAGTACCTGCAATCATTCTTGCTACTTTCATATCTGTAACCTCTATCTTATGAGTAAGGTAACCTGTATCCACCCAACTTTCAATCCCATACAACAAGGTTGGTCGAAAGATAGAGCGGTGCACTGCTAACTTAGTCTTGGTACTTCCTTCCTTCTTGTAGAAGAGAGTAGATCTTAGCTGAGCACTCATTGGATTAGCTTTGCTGCACCTCGATTCCAGTTCTTCCACTATGTTGCCATCCTGTGAGAAAATACATTTCAGGTACTTGAAACAGTCTACCTGTTCTAACTTTGTTCCTCCTATTTGGCACTCAATCTGTTTGAATCTCTTTCCCACAGACATTACTTTCGTTTTGGAGATGCTAATCTTCATATCATAATCCTTGCACCTCTGATCAAGCTCTGAAATATTAGTTTGCAACCTTTCAATCGAATCGGCCATTACAGCTAAGTCATCCGCATATGCGAGACTGCTTATTTTGTTTTCACCTATTTTAATCCCGGTCTGCCAGTCTACTGTTATCAGAATATGATCCATGAATAGTAAGAACAACAGCGGTGACAGGTTCAATACAGCCTTGTCTTACCCCTGAAACTACCCGGAACCATGAGCTTAATTTGCCATCTACTCTAACTGCTGCCTGACAGTCTACGTAAAGCCCTTTAATTGCCTGCAGAAGTTTGCCTCCTATACCATAATCTTGAAGAACTGACAGTAGCTTCCTCTTAGGAACACGGTCATAAGCCTTTTCCAGATCTATGAAACATAGATACAATTCCCTGTTCCACACATAGCACTTTTCCATTACCTGCCGTAAGCTAAAGATCTGGTCCTGACAGCCTTTAAGAGGCCTAAAACCACACTGATTTTCATCTAACTTGTCCTCAATTAATACTCGCACTCTCCTTTCAACAATACCTGAGAATATTTTGCGTACAACGCTAATTAAAGAGATACCTCGATAGTTGTTGAAATCTTTTCTGTTTCCATATTTGAAAATTAGCGTGATTACCGCTTTCGTCCAGTCAGACCTGTCCCGATTCCCACGCCTTTTCAATTATCCTGTGTAATCATTTGAGACCTGATATTCCACTGTATTTGACGAGTTCCGGCTTAACTTCATCCACCCCAGCCGCTTTGTTGCATTGTAATCTACTGATCATTTACTCCACTTCCTCAAATGAGACCCTAAAAAAAAAAAAAAAAAAAAAAAAAAAAAAAAAAAGGCTGGAAGGCAAACCGAGACTGGGGGTCTCCTCTTCAGACTTTCTACGACGTTAGAAGAGGTACTGACAAGGCATTCTTTCATAATAAGTGATGCGTTGCGCGTAGCTATCGCCATAAGCGCGTGGATTGCAGCTGTGGACGTGCGTCATGGTTGGCGCCATACTTTGACGTCACGAAGGACGAAATCACAGAACTTTTCCGTCAGTCTGGAAATGTTTCTTCACATCGCCTTTGTAATATTCCTGAATTATCGCCCACGACGCCACACAAACGGAGCCCATTTCATAATATGTCGTAGGAGTGTTGTAGTGCTACAAACTAATTTTCGACACTCATTGGGCAGCAAGAGAAACGCAAGACCAGACTTATATGCATTAGAAGAATACTCAGTTCAGCAAAGGAAAGAGGTTGTAAAAAACTCCTTGAACACTGTGAGATGTGTACTGGATAGAACTGATAGAAAGAGATGGAGAAGATACAAAGGAGAGTGCACATTTCGTTACAGGTTTATTTAGTAAGGGCGAAAGCGGCACAGATATGATCGGCCAACAACAAGGCCAGACACTGCAAAAGAGGCATTCTGCATCACGGTCTGCTGTCAAAGTTCCGAGAGCGGACGTTTTTCTAAAACCAATACATTGCTTCCTCCTAAGTATACTTCGAGAAAAGTCTGTTAAGATAAAAATAGAGAGATTAGGGCTCACACGATGGCTCACCCGCAGAGGTATTGTAGGCGAACTGTAGGCAATTTTTAATAAATTTGAAATTATATATTTAAAGAATCTACGAAAACTAAAGTCAGTCTGCCAGACCAAACTACACGGCAGTTTTCCTTTCAAATGTTTGTAGAGCTTACGGGACTTAACTACGGGGTTATCAGTCCCTAAACTTACAAACTACTTATGAAGTACTTAATACTAAGGACGGCACAAATATCCATTCTCGAGGAGGGATTCGAACCCCCGACCGTAGTGGCCGTACAGACCGTGACTGGCGCGCCTCAGTCTGCTCGACCACCGCGGCCGACCCGATTTCCTTCATTTTTGTTTTAAACGAAAGGCATTCATTCACAGATTTGTCATCAAGTATCAGAATTAACATAACTCTCGCCTTTCTTCTTCTATACTCAAACGCGATTTCCTTCTGTATATTTCTTATGGAATGTCCTTGCGGCAAACTAAAGTCAGCCGGCCAGGCCGTTCTATCCCACCGATTTCCTTCATATTTGCTTTAAACGAAAGGTATTCATTCCCAGATTTGTCATCAAGTATCAGAATTTACTTAAGTTTCTCCATCCTGTTTTTTTATCCAAACACGTTATCCTTCTGTGCTTGCATTGAATATTTTAATCGGTTTGTTTTACAATATCTTCGGTTCTTATTAAGGTACGCAGGTGTTTTTTTTTCTTTCTTTTTTTTTTCCTAACAACACTCAGCGGGTCCAGCTTTTTCATTTGCGCTTTTAAACACTTGCATTGTGATTGATTCTGTAAACATTCCACTTCCATTTTTTCAAAATTTTTTGTCATTCAACTAACGGTGTGAAGTATTCGCACAGATCCTCTAGTTATTTTTTAATATTTTTTATACTTCACTGTCCATTGATGTAGAGAATGTTTCATAGTTTGGTGTAATCTTGTTCCGTTAGATTTGTATGGAGGTAAATAAATATTCATGTTATTCATAAGCAGAAGATACTCATTTACTTGCACACTATTGATTTATATATTTTTTCAAATACTACAAAGACAACTATAAAAGAAACGTTAATGGTCATCTATACTATATTTCGAGCTAAAGGTAAAGCAGTCAACAATCCGAAGATTGGTTTGAGCACAACAGTGCTTTACTAGGCATGGTCCTGTTTGGAGGTGGTATGCCGTTGCCTTCCTCCGACCTTCGAACTGACTTACCCAGCCAGTAATAGGAGGACCTACAGTTTAACGTGGGTTCCGAACCACGGTGCTACTCGGTATTTATCACATGAGCAATACTGCCAGAGGTGAAAGAAGTGGAAAGTGACAGATAAAAATCCTAGGAACTGGCGGGGATCGAACCCGCGACCTTCGATTTGTAGTCTGGCACTTTACCACTGTGCTACGGAGCCGCCGCACCAGTCGACCTATATACTTAAAATCAACAAACACTTGAATTAAACACACTCTAAAGTAGCCTATATTGTTCTTCTGCGTTCAAGCTATAACCATACCCAATTTCATCAAGATCGTTTAAGCGGTTTAGTCTGAAAGCGTAAAAGACAGAGCTTGTATGGCATTTTAAAGATTAGTACCGATTTCGAAGAGATTTTGGGCCAGTAACAGTCCTGTGATTTATTATTTTCTAGCGAAGTCGTAACTAATTATAATTAACATTATATACTTACTTAGTGCGAAATGTGACCATCGACTTTAAATAAGGAAAACTGTGTTATCATCCACTTGAGTGCAAAAGAGCAATCCGTTACATTTCGGTTAGAAAATAAATCATACAAACCTTAAGGGTGTCACATAGTTTGGTTGAAAGGAGATGCAAGTTGGAACGGTGTCATAGATAGTGTTTTGCGGATGCCGAACCTAGCACTCCCTTTTATTAGACTACCGCTGTGCAGTATGGGCTCCTTACCAGATATACTGTTGACCGAGCGCGTCAATAGGTGGCAGACGCGGGAAGGGAGGCGGTCTGTGTCGCAGTAAGGCTTCCGTCAAAGCTACGAAAGCGTACATTTCATGGAGAGTCAACCAATATATTGCCTTCTCCAAAGGACAGAATCAGAGAGATTAGCGCCGCCCCCCCCCCCCCCCTCCCCTCCGAGGCATACTGAACATCATTTTTCCAGCGCAACATACGCGAATGGAAACGAGGAAGTAACAATACGCACGGTCCCCTCCACCACTTTGAGGTGGCTTGCAGAGTATCGTTGTAGATGTAGATCAGAAGTAAATTAACGTAAATATAATTAATCATTGTCTTGAATCTGCTTTTCTCAAAATTAGTTGAATTTACCCTTTTTTCCCTTCGGGTAATTCTGTCCTTTGCGGATGTGGAGTCGTGTTTGTTCTATATTGAACACTGACTTGTTAGCCTAGTTTTCTTTTTATTAATTTTTGAAAGGACAGATAGGTCTCTGACCAAACGCGACGAGCTACTGTGTCGGAGCATTCAGCGACCGTGGCGTTACGGATAACGCGAATGCACGGATTAACTTAAGTACGTCTTCCTCTATAACACACACTTCAATTTCGGATTCAGTCATGGCCGCAGCATAAATTTTAATTCAATACCCAGCCTTCGAATCATTAGCTTTGATAGGTCGCCTGAAATTACTTGGTATTGATAAAGAACTTTTGTGGATCTACACCTACATCTACATGGGATACTCTGCAAATCACATTTAAGTGCCTGGCAGAGGGTTCATCGAACCACCGTTATACTATTTTATCTCCCATTCCATTATCGAATAGCGCGCGGTAGGAATGAACACCTTAATCTCTCCGTTCGGGCTCTGATTTCTAGTATTTTATTCTGATGATCATTTCTACCTATGTAAGTGGGAGTCAACAATATATTTTCGCATTCGGAGGAGAATGTTGGCGATTGTAGTTTCGTAAGCAGCCCACGCCGCAGCGATAAGCGTCGTTGTTGTAATGCCGGCCGCGGTGGCCGAGGAGACTAAGGCGCTCCAGTCACGGTCTGCACGGCCACTACGGTTGGGGGTTCGAATCCCCCCTCGGGCATGGATATTTGTGTCGTCCTAGTTCGTAAGTAGTTCATAAGTAGTTTGTAAGTTTAGGGACTATGACCCCGTAGTTAAGTCCCATAGACTATACAAACATTTGAACATTTTGTTGTAATGATTCCCATCCCAGATCCTGTATCATTTCTGTAACTCTGTCTCCCGTGTATCGCCACAATACGAAACGAGCTGCCCTTCTTTGGACTCTTTCGCTGTCCTCCGTCAAACCCACCTGATAAGGATCCCACACTGGGCAGCAATATTCCATAAAAGGACGGACAAGCGTAGTGTACGCAGTTTCTTTAGTAGTTCTGTTGCATCTTTTAAGGGTTCTGCCAATAAAACGCAGTCTCTGGTTCGCCTTTCCCACTACACTATCTACGTGTTCTTTTCAATTTAAGTCAGAAGTAATTGTAATTCCTAGGTATTTTGCGGAGTTTACGGCCTTTATATTTGATTGATTTATCATGTAAACGAAGTGGAAATGTATGAAGGAGCACGAGAAGAAGAAATAGGGTATAAACCATTCAAAGAAACACTCTTGACCTTCCACATGAGAGGATAACATTTATTAATTTCGTACCTAGTTCACACGCCAGGTTACAATCGTTGTTCGCCGCGCGGGAGTGTCCGAGCGCTCTAAGGCGCCTTGATGCTGAATGCGAGCTGCTCCCCGTCGGAGTTTCGAGTCCTTCCTCGGGCATGGGTGTATGTGTGTGTGTTTTGTCGTTAGCGTAATTTAGTTTAAGTAGTTTGTAAGTCTAGAGACTGTTGACCACTGCAGTTTAGTCCCATAGCTTTACAAACATTGGAACATATTTTGAACAAACGTTCCTCAATGTGCAGCCACGAAATTTGTACGATTGCTATTTCACACCTGTTCCTACCATTTTTCGAATTGTGGAGAATGAAATGTTTAAATATCCAAAGAAAATTCAGCATTGGTCGTAAATTTGTTTATTTATTATTACAGATCGAGTTCGGCTATTGAATAGTTGCACTGAAGATGGCTATATTTATCATTTTATGGTCGTGGTGCACACTGCTCCTAATGGAGTCTTCATTTCATCAAATGTTTACTACTTCATGACCTCAGTCTAAGCTGTAGCAACAATACCTTATCCAACAATTTGTGGCGCAGTTGACCAGGTCCAATTCCCAGATCGCCAAGTTAATTCGTACTCACGAACCATGTTGCTGAACCACTGTACGGAAAATGGACGTTTCCGTTTTCTTTCAATGCGCCGACACTGGCGAGCAGAGTACAGTATTACTCTTGCTTTTTTTTTTTTTTTTTTTTTTTTTTTTTTTTTTTTTTTTTTTTTTACGAGTAAATTCTTACTATTTTGTCCACATCTATGTTTACTCTCTGAACTATAATGCAGAACAATGCTTGTGTTTCAGCTGTATGTCGCCGACACGAAAACACATCACACGAAAAACTACGCAAACCCTTTTTTCGTCGACACTGGCTGGAGTAGCGAAAGGTTGATTAGAACTTCTCTATATTTTATGATTCTTACTGTTTTTAGAGGACGTATGTTAGGGTTATATATTCGATTTCCTACAAAGTTAGTAGAGCCACCGAGAGACAGTTCCTTCCTAATGAGTGGTGCGCGCGTAGCTATCGCCATAAGGTGCGTGGATTGCAGCTATGGACGTGTGTCAGTGTTGACGCCATACCATGAAGTCACGGAGGCCGAAATCATAGAACTCATCCGTCGGTCCGCAAACGTCTCTTCACAGTGCTATTGTAATATTCCTGAATTATCGCCCAAGACGCAATACAAACGAAGCAAATTTCCTAATACAGCTGGGAGTATTGTAGTGTTACAAACTTATTAATAGTCGGAAACGCAGATGGCAGACTTATATTCATTGGAAGAGTACTCAGAGGAAGTAGCTTACAAAAAACTTGTTCGGCCAATACTTCAACAATGCTCACCAGTGTGGGATCCGTACTAGATGGGATTGATGGAAGAGATGATAGGCCAATTAAATCGTATCACGTTATGAGCCACTGTCAAAGTTCCGAAAGAGTTCGTTTTTCGAAGAATCAATCAATATAATGCATCCTCCGTATATCTCACAAATAAACCACTAGGATAAAATTTGTTGGGATACAGCTCACACGAAGACTTATGTGTAGTCGTATTTCCCGCGAACCACACCGAAACATTATTAAGCTTGTGTGATATTACAGATACAGAGGGAAGCTGATTGTTTCCATGTGAATGGCGGGTTTTGTCAGGGTGTTGGCACAGAGTTGTTTGTGGAGTTGAGTTCCCCAGCCGGCCGGCAACCAGTTTTTACCTATTGAATGGGATACAGCAGGTAGTCAGGTTTTACCTAATGTGGTCGGAAATCGGAAGCAACGCTCTTGGAATGAGCGAGGGCGACTAACCCAGACTAACCCAGAATAGAACCGAAATACAATACAGCCACACACATTATTCTAAAAAGCCTTATAAAATCAGGGAATTATCATACGGCAAATATAATTATATGAATGGATCCAGGAGACTTGGGAGAGTCAAACGCTGTAATTACAATTTCAATATCTCTTACAGATAAAAAGCCGACAAATTTCAGTACTATAATAATCATACCATAAGACTTATATTTACAATTACTGATACGTTGTGTTTATCAGTAACAATGTAAGAGGCAAATAGGCAGCATTGCACCACGCTAAGTATCTAAACAGACGTACGACGTATTTCCGAATTCTTTCAATAAACTTTATTTTGTTCTCTTGTTCTGTTTTTCGTTGAGGTAGTAATATTATTGTATCAGAACATAGATTCCCCCACAGGAACATAATACATGAACCCAGCAACGCGCATTACATTTATATATGTATTTTATTATATTTAATATTAATCTTATTAACGTTCTGTGTGTTGTAGACTTTCACTTAAATATTTCATGGCCGATTAAAAATAGTAGATATGCAGCAGATAATTTATATATAAACAATTATATGTATTTGCGAACAAGAACTGAATATATTTACATAAAATGCCATTATAAATTAAATATTAATTGTGTAACTATATTTCGAAGGCGACAGTATATCTCAGCAAAGAGCTTGTCTCAACCGTTTTTAGTATTGTTAAATATATATCTGTTTGTTAAATGTAAACAATATTTGTAGGGAGGCGGTCAAAGCATTTAATTCTGTGATATTCAAATGTATAATATCTTGGAAGGGAAATTGTATTTTGAAGATGAGGTGTTGGGATGCGCGGAAGGATACAATTTTGGGAGCAGGGAGAGCACCCTTTTCTAACTCTTGGGAAGAGACTCGTAACTTGGACGTGGTGGTGAAACGTCGTGACGCTGGGCGGTCTGAAGCCGCGTAACGAACTTGTGATTTTAAGAGATAGGCATGTGTGGACTTAGAAAATTTACGGGACTGTGACTGCAGAACTTAGTGTCTGCTTGAAAAGTGATAAACTATGCGCGCTAGTAGGGCTGTGGACAATTCAGCAAACGTGTACTCGTGTGACGACAAACTGTGTTTTATTACAAATACTTTTAGCGAGGATTAACTTGGAACTGCAAAGTTCGATGGACTACTCTAATTTACGAGCTACAATTTGGAAATTTCACTATCGAGTGCGTGTGATACTTATAGTGCCTCTCATGAACAATAATTGGGGAAATATTTAGTTATATACCGATGTAAAAAGTAGGACCACCTCCGCGTTTCATGTCTAATAAGAGTAATAAACTCCATTTATAAAGAATTACTTCGTGAGTGAATTACTTCTTTATCTTAGAATCCATTTTGTTGGTTATTTATTATTATTATTATTTATGTTTGTTTAAATATATTTTCACGCCGTCATATGTAGATTAATAGACTGGCTAAACTACAGATAAAGTATTGATCTTGTTTAAACTGATTGGGTAGCTGTTTAGGGCATAGAAGCTGACATACATAACTCACCCCTTTGTACAGAGACAACGAGCCATAAACTTTTACTACCCGAGTTATGTAATACCCAAGTCTTATTGATGAGAAGCGATAGGAAGGTCGCACTTGGAACTATTCTTTTCTAATGTTCTAAGCACATAATTAAGCGTTGATAATTTTTCAGTAGGACACATTCTTAGACATGAAGGAATCGTAAATTTAGCATTGGAGGGAAGTGTATGAGGGGAAAAACCGCAGAGGGAGACCAAGAGATGAATACATTAAGCAGATTCAGATGGATGTGGGTTGCCGTTCTTATGAGGAGATGAAGAGGCTTGCTCAGGATAGGATAGGGTGGAGAGCTGCATCAAACCGGTCTGTGGACTGAAGACCACAACAATTTTTCAGTCATTCTTGTAATATTGTTCCGTTACAGATATATTTCGAGTTGAATATAAGTTCATGTCAATAATCAGTTGAAGGTACTCATTTACTCGCATGCTATTGATTTATGTATGTTTTTGGATTCTATAAAGTTACAGGAAATCTAATTGACATGTGTCTGCCTCAGCCATTTCTTGTGAAACTATCATTTTTAACAAAGGCTCAACTAGCTCAGAATTTTGCTTTTCAGATATTTGCCTTTAACCAGGGAGAAGGATTTACTGGTTTTCTCTAGAACCTAGGAGGTTATTCCATGACGCATTCACTATAATTTTCTTTACATTATAGTTATAATGTGAAATACACCTATAATCGGAGGATTTTGAAACTGAAATGCAGCATTAATAATTTGAGCACCAGATATAGCACTGGCAAGATTAAATATTATAAGATTCTGACAATTACCATAATAAATAATTGATTTTTCTTTCGTCCTCCATAGTAGATAATGGAGCTCAGGATGAACAGTTTACATGTGTAACACGTCCCATCGTCCACCCTTCTTCTTGTCAGTGTATCTCATATGGTTTACTTCCACAAATCCTGAGGAGGACCTCCTTATTTATTAGCAATCGAACTGATTTTCAAAATCCTTCTACAGCATCAGATTTCAAAAACTGGTTTGCCCACATCCATACACTATAGTCACTTATCAGAAATTATTTTCTCAAGTTATACCATCAGACTTCTTGCGGCAAGAAGTGTCCGCTTTGCCACTGATTGTGTGGTTTTTTAGTGTATAGTGTGTGATCTTGGTTCCATGACTTTTTGACTTATTAAACTGAGAGTTGCAAAATACTAACACGAATTAATTACAGACGGATGGAAAAACTGGTGGAATCCGACCTTGGGGAAGATCAGTCTGGATTTAGGAGAAATGTAGGAACACGCGGGGCAATTCCCACCTTGAGACTTATCTTAGAGGATAGATTAATGAAAAGCAAATATACTTTTTTAGCATCTGTGGATCAGGAGAAAGCTTTTGACAGTGTTGACTGGAATACACTTTTGAGATTCTGAACGTAGCAGGGGTAAAATACAGGGAACGGAAATCAGACAATTTTAAATTCGAAGGTCATGAAAGGGTCACAGTGGTTGGGAAGGGAGTAAGACAGGGTTGTATCCTTTCCTCATTGTTGTTCAACCTATACATTGAGCAAGCTGTGAAAGAATGCAAGGAGAAATTTGGACAGGGAATTAAAGTCCATCTACATCCATACTGCGCAAGCCACCTTATGGTGGGTGGCGGTGGGAACCTTGAGTATTGTTCGCGGAATTCCATGGATAGGGAATAAAAACCTTGCGGTTTGCAGACGACATAGTAATTCTGTCAGAGACAGCAAATGACCCGGAAGAGCAATTGAACGGAATTGACAGTGTCTTAAAGGAAGGTATAAGATGAACATTAACAAGAGTAAAACAAAGGTAATGGAATGTAGTGTCAGAAAATTTGGCGATGCTGAAGGAATTAGATTAGGTAATGAGACAATAAAAGTAGTAGATTAGTTTTCTTATTTAAGTACCAAGATAACTTCTGATGGCCAAAGTGAAGAAGATATAAAATGCAGAATGGCTAAGGAAAGAAAAGCGTTTCAAAAGAAGCAAAAGTTGTTGGCAGTCAATATTAGTATAATGTTAGGAAGTCATATCTGAAAACATTTGTCTGGAGTGTAGCATTGTATGGGAGTGAAATGTGGACATTTAGGAGTTCAGACAAAAAGATGATAGAAACTTTCGAAAAGTGGTATTCTACAGACGAATGATGAAGATTAGATGGGTAGATACGTAACTAATTAGGAGGTCCTCAACAGAATTGGGGAGAAAAGGAGTTTCTGGCATATCCTGACTTCGAGAAGGGATAGGTAGGTGGGACACATTCTGAGATATTAAGGAATCGTCAACTTACCATTAGAAGGAAGTGTGTGGGGTATATATCGTAGAGGGTGGCCGATAGGGTAGCGTGGAGAGCTGCATCAAATCAGTCTGCGGACTGAAGACCACAACAAGAACTTGCAACCGAGGTAGCATGAATCATTTCCTTCATCTCCTTCGTGGTTACCAAATATTAGTTTCTATATTAATTTCAATTAGCTATTGACTAGTTTAGTTTAAGAAATGCGGACATGTTCGAAGGCACAGATGCCGTAATTCTTAATTGTAATCCACCATATCGAAGATTGGCGCTTTCTTCGACGTGCATGCACATCAGGGCTGGACCCCTGGTGGAAATACAGGGTTAATGCGAGCCATGCAGTACAGCAGTAAAAGATGGAGGAAATGTTTCTATGAATGTTACCAAAAAACTTTGATTCTGAAATTTTAGGACATCATTTAATGTTCCTTTGGTCACTTTCTACCAAGTGATAAAAATAACATCCCTGCCTTGCATAAGAGTGAAATATTCGTAAAAAATTACTTTTGACTGTGGCAAATTTGAAATTGGTCAGTCAGATATGGCAATATGCACTAGCCAGTAGGAACACCACAGATATTAGAAATTTAGGAAAGAAGAATCTACATTTGGAGACCACTCTGTACTACCTATAAACCTTCATTGGCAGTAATACTCAGTACTGTTCTTATTGTGTAATATCGAGCAATAGGGCTAAATGTTTCATGGTAATATCTTCACGTTCACTGTAGCCCCGACCCACAAGTTGGGTTTTATAGCGATACATGTTACCAATAGCATCTCGTTTGACTCGAAAAACCCATGACTAGAAATTGCTTTGTGGCTTGCTGGTAACACAAGAAAATTCCTCGTCGAATTTCTCTCCAACGATGCAATTTTTCTTTCCCTGCTGATTTCCAGTGAACTGATTGCTTCGGATTAAGTTCTTGGCTGAATTTCTTCTGCTAGCATACATTGTATCAAGTGCTTAAGTTTTCTAATGTGCTCCCCAATATGCATCTGCTCTCTTCCTGATTCTTCTGTGTCTGTTGTATTTTCCACTGAAGAAGTTGTTGATTTATACTGGCTTCCTTACAAATCTGCCGCGGTGGAGTAGCCGAGCGGTCTACAGCGTCTCGCTGCGGAGCGCGCGGTTGCTTGCCGTGGAGGTTCGAGTCCTCCCTGGGGCATGGGTGTGTGTATTGTCCTTAGGTTAGTTTACCTAGTAGTAGTAAGTAGTTTGAAAGCTACGGACTGATGACAACGCAGTTTGGTCCGATAGATTTACAAACATTTGAACATTTTGAACCTTACAAATCTTTCCCCGAAACATCAACCTCAGAGGTGTTCAAAAATGTTCAAATGTTTGTATGGTCTATGGGACTTAACTACGGGGTCATCAGTCCCTAAACTTACAAACTACTTATGAACTACTTACGAACTAGGACGGCACATATATCCATGCCCGAAGGGGGATTCGAACCCCCGACCGTAGTGGCCGTGCAGACCGTGACTGGAGCGCCTTAGTCCCCTCGGCCACCGCGGCCGGCCAGAGGTGTCCTTGTCTACTCGCCGTGGAGGTTCGAGTCCTCCCTGGTGCATGTGTTGTCCTTAGGTTAGTTTACCTAGGCTTAAGTAGTTTGTAAGCTACGGACTGATGACCACGCAGTTTGGTCCGATAGATTTACAAACATTTGAATTTTTGTCCTTGTCTAAAGTTTACTGATTTTCAATATATGGAATTGTTGTTAAGGTATTCCCAAGACATATACTCTTATACGAAACAGTAATGAACGTTTTACTCCAACACAAGCACCGAAACGGGGATGCTGCCTTAAACAGGCGCATGAGTATGATTCTACGAATTAAACAAAATGATACAGAGTGTATTGCAAGCCACGAACATCGGTGATGGATGTATACAGAAAAGAATATTATTCGATTTTTTATCAAGGCTAGGCTTCGAATCTGAGTCTCCGGATCACCAGCCAGTTGTGGCAACCGCTAGCGACACTTTCACAGTACTTTGGCACAGCCGCACGGCTTAATCCTGCCACGCCTCCCTCCTCAGTCCCAAATCTTACTTCCGCTACGGTCTATGAGATGTTCTCCTTCAGGTTGAACAACATCGCAAATTACATAGCAAATGGAATTGCCTTCCTACAGTAGTACCTGGTAGTGCTAACTATAATTTATTAAGTCTACTTCTTTGCAGTGGGTCACAGATGTGCCAGTATATATACTCTTTATGACCAGTCCCCAAGAGCTAAGCTCCTGCCAATGGGCTGGCGTGGAACTCCTCGTTGCAGTGCCACCTGCCCCCTTCTCCTCCATAATATCTATCCCACAACTAAGCTATCCTATTTAAAGCTCGAAGACTTCTTAAGTAATAGAAAGTAGTACGCTGTCCTCGATGGGGAGTGTTCACCAGGTCCGTTACTATTCTCTGTCGATATAAATTATCTGACGGACAGACAGATGGGCATTTGCTGATAATGCTTTGACGTAGCCAACAGAGCTACAGGTGACTTAGACAAAACTTATAGTTGATGTGAAGAAGGGCAGCTAGCTCTAACTAGCTCTAAAATAAAAATAAATGTATTACAGATGACTGAAAAAAAAACAATATTACAATGCAGCATAAACAGTGTGCTACTTGACACAGTCGTGTCGATTAAAAATCCAGGCGTGACGTAGCAAAGCGATATGAAATGGAACGAGCATGTAAGGACAGTCTTGAGAAAAGCGACTTCGGTTTAATGGGAAATTTTTGAAGATGTGATTCATTGGTATAGGAGATCGCGCATAGAAGGCTTGTGCGATCCCGTCTTGTGTACTGCTCGCTTGAGATCCCCACCAGATCGGTTTTAAGAGACATAGAAGCAATTTAGAGGCCGACTGTTAGATTTGATACCGGTAAATTCGACCAGTGTGCGACTGTTACAGAAATACCGAGAGAGGTGGAGCAGTGGTAAGGCACTGGACTCACATTCGGACCATCCAGATTTAGTCTCATCTTAGACGGATGATGTGACGTCGGCGATGTATTAATTTGCCAAATGAAAAACTTTCACCCGTTACTTTTAGAATTTTAATTACATGTTTCGAGAATACATTATTTTCATCTTCAGACCCTTATAAGATCCATGCAGTAATACGAAAACTAGGCATCCATTATAATACTGCATTACACCCTCTCACATCAAGATGTAGCCGACAACTTGGGCTTGGTCCGCACACAGTGGAGGCACAAAATCTGATAGAAAAAGTAAAGAGAAAGATAATTTAAGGATTGGAGTGGTTATTGAGTTCTAACATTCCCATTACCTTCGAGAAAAATGTCCAAACTCCAAACGAACTGTATTAGTGTCATTTCGTACATGAAACATCATGAAGAAATGTCTACTGTCGAACAAAGTCCTGTCGCTGAACTTGCTTCTGAGGTAACACTGCGCTTAGTTCCTTAGCTGCCGCTTTAAAAGCCCACTCATGATCGTCAGTGGAAGTTTTTGCTGCTACTTCGCTACGGTACTGCAGGACTTCAAAGGTCTGTGGAGCCGACGGTGCAGCAAATGTGATGTTTGACGGAAGGCTTCTAATTTTTGTCGATTTCTACTGTTCGAACGCTGGAGCGAGACGCCGCGGTGGCGTAGGCAAGAAAGCAAGGTGGAAGGTGCATTCAATATATTTGAGTGGGGAAGTTTGAAGCCCTTACTCTTACGGGAATTAGTTTCATAACTACGAGTAAGAGTACTGTGGGCAGGGCGAAGCTGGGAATGTGTATATGACGGTAGGCGTGCTTAGGTAGTCCTTGCAGGTGCGATGGTCACTGTGTCCCCAGTGGTGTAGGGGTCAGCGCAACTACCTAGAAAGCAGGAGACCCGGGTTCGAATCCCCATTCGAGTTGCAGCCGTGGAGCGAGGAGGACGTGCGGCGGCAGCGCTTACGTTCTGCTGTAAACAACGGCTGTGTCGCTGATTCCGAGGTTAGTGAGATCACTTCATTTGTGATTGTGGCTTCAGTTATGAACGTTTCTAAGACAGAATGAACACGATCGAACAGCTGAGGAAAGATACGATCAAATTTACATTTGATAGAAGTTTCGTAAGACCATAGGCTTTCGAAATTAAGCGGTGGTTTGAGGAAAAAGTCAAGATAAATGGTGACGACGTGGTAGGAGTACATTTATCCTTTGTGTCTAATGCTGTCTATGTAAAGATGCAGAGACCAGAATTATGCTGTGCTATTGTAGATAAATGCGGTGGCGTTATTAAGTTTAATCATTCTGATGGGAAAGTAAGCGACGTACTGGTCTCTCATGCAGGGCTAGGTATCAGGACCTTACGGGTCTTTGAACTACCCTTCGAGACTCCTGTCGAAGAAATTAACCGTGTTCTCAGTCCGTACGAAAGAATAATTTCGAATATTGCCGAAAAATGGTCGGAGGCTTACATGTTTCCGGTGTTGAACGGCGTCCGCCAAATCAAAATAGAATTGCAGAGGCATATACCCTCTTATATATATGTGTGTGGGTACCGTGCACTTGTGCAATACGACGGCCAACCTCGAACATGTGCCTTATGCAATTCTACGACGCACGTTAGGAACGAATGTAGCAGAAGGCGTGTCCCGCAGCTACCAAACGGAGAGGCGGCTGTCCCCGGCCAGGCAGTCAGCCTCAAGTTGACGTACGCTGCCGCCGCCGCCGCCGCCGCTTACCCGCGCGGACCCGCAGAGCTGTCAACAACGGCGCAGGACGCAAATCCTGTAGCGGTACCCGGAAATGTCGTTGAATTAAGCAGTAGTGCCGACGTCGGCGGAACTGGTGTAAGTTCTCCCGATACGGAAATAAATGAAGGACCGAATATAACAGAAGGTTCCCCACGTGAGTCGCCAACAGCAGAATCCGATATCGCGCTGTTCTCTTCAGTTCTGCATCATGAAGAGCCAGCGAGTTCTGATATGATGGTAATGGATACAGAACAAACAATAGACAACCAACCGGAAAAGGGGAATTCAAAAACATAAAATAAGTCAAAAACAGGAAACGGGCAGAAAGTAATTAGCAAAACACACGACTACGACCCACACAAAGGGAAAGAGGGAGAAGCAAAGCTTAGCAGTAGCACAGAGAAAAAAATTTACGCTGAGATTCAACATGACTCTCACAAAACAAACTCAGACGAAAAGGCAGAGCAGATGTCGGCCGAGAAATCCTCAACTGACTCTGCAGAAAAATCACCTGATGTGTCTCCGGGGGTATCCCCAAAACGGAAGAGAAATAAAAAACGTAGAATAGCAAACGAAGCGGCAGAGAATATGGCTCCTGCGCTAAAGGAAAAATTAAGATCTATCAAAGAACGAGAAAAGAAGAAGGGAGTTTGTACCGTGGAGGGGGGCAGACAGCAATCTTCAGACAACAGAAACCAAGTTAATCCGGACAGTGTAAACATTTTATCACGAAATGCCAATGCCAACAAAATGTTGGATGAACCACTAAATGAAAGCAATTCCGTGGCAAAATTAAACTGGTCAGAAGACAAAGAGGAACTAACGGATCAAGATATGGAAGACGAACCGGCACAAGACGAAGACATTTTCTATTAAAAGCGTGGCAGAGGTTTTTGTGAGGACCTTTATTAGAGACAAATGAAAAAATAGTCGGCAAGAAAGAATTTAGAAAGAAAGAAATTAGAAAGAAAGAAATACCTAGTTCTTTAATAATTTAAAACAAAAGTTCTTTACCATATCTTATATGCTGCAAACATACAATGTAACAACACTAAATATTAACAAAATCCAAAATGCAACCAAAGTGGCTGCTCTTAAAGATTTTTTATATCAGTCCGACACTGATATTGCATTGTTGCAGGAGGTCTATATTAGGGATCTTTATGTAGCAGGCTACAAAGAAATTTTAAACGTAGCTCTTGAGCACAGTTGTGGGACAGCCATCCTGGTCAAGGAAGGAATTGAACTGCGAGACGCCAAATTTTTAGAATCTGGTAGGGGCATTAGATGTAAAATTTTAAATAAAACTTTTATAAATGTTTATGCCTCATCTGGCAACAATGACAGACAAGATAGGGCCAAGTTTTATAAAAGTGATATTTTATCTTTACTTTATGACAATCCTGCTGACGTTTTAATTGGTGGAGACTAGAACTGCGTTTTACATGAAAAGGACCAGCGCCCAAATTTTAATAAATCCAGGGAACTTGAGGGGTTAGTCCAGCACATGAACTGGAAAGACGCGTGGGAGGTGAAATATCCTACTATGGTCAGGTTTACTTATATAACAAAAAAAATCTCAGAGTAGGATTGATAGAATTTATGTTTCGGCTAACTTAGAAAACCATGTAGTTGGTATCGAAGTTATACCCACCATTTTCTCCGATCACCTGGGAGTAAGATGCAGTATCAATTTAAGCAAACAGAAGACATACTGGGCTAGGCCGGTATGGAAGTTAAACATAAGCATGTTGGCAGAAAATGACCTGGCTGACCAACTTGCGAGGACGTGGCAGGGCTCCTTAAGACAGCGTCATAAATACAGATCCAGTATTGAATGGTGAACTGTTGATGCGAAGAAAAAGTTACGAGCAACATTAATAGCGTATGGTAAAGAACGAGCGAGGTGGATGAGAAACACAATAGAATTCCACTACACATGTCTTCGCGAGCTCTACGAGCAACCGTTAACACAGGACGTAATAATGCAGATAAACAGAACTAAGGCACATCTAATTAAAATCAAAAGTCAACAGATTGCAGGTCTCCAAATCAAATCACATACACAAACGGTTGTAGAGGAGGAAAATACATCAATCTATCATCTCATACGGCATCAGCAGCAGAGGCGAAGAAATTTTATTGAATGTCTCAGAGCCGAGGATAACAAACTCTTGACAAATCAAAAAGAGATTCTAGACGAGGCTTTTCGATTTTATAGAACCATCTACAATGGTCGGCAGGTACAGGAAAACCTAGTAACAGAATTTTTATCCACATCGGGACTTGATAACATAATATCAGAAGAGGATAACAGAAAAATCAGTGAAGAAATAACAGAAGAAGAAGTTTTAGATATATTAAAATCCTCCCCCCAGAAAAAATCACCAGGCCCGGACCGACTGCCCCTAGAATTTTACAAAACCTATTGGCATCTCATAGGTAGCAAATTCACTGAAATTATTAAGGAAATAATGAACGGTGAGGCGGTCCCAACAGATTTTAAACAATGTTTAACTGTGCTACTTCCAAAAGGTAGGACTTCGGAAATAAAGTACATAAACAAAATGAGACCAATAACCCTAATGAATTCGGATTATAAATTAATAGCACGGGTTATCAAAGACAGATTTAGACCAGTCTTAGAAAAAATACTAGGTGGCCACCAGACATGTCTCCCTGGGCGTAGTATATTTAAAACTTTGAGTGAGTATAGGGATGTCATTTCTATATTGTCCAATACACCAGCACATGGCGGGCTTTTATTTATAGACTTTGAGAAAGCCTTTGACAGGGTTAATCACGAATACCTTTTTAAAAATTTGACATACATGGGATTAAATGAAAATACTGTGAACGTTTTAAAAAAACATTTTAAAAGGGGTAAATACGAAGATATCCATCAATGGAAAATACACCAAGGACATTAAAATTGAAGACGGAGTTCCTCAGGGAAGCCCTTTTTCTATGATGTTCTTTGTTATAGCTTTGGAACCCTTTTTACGTAGATTAAATGACGCACTTGAGGGAATATCCGTATCAGGAAGGAAAATAGTCACCCACGCGTATGCGGATGATGTTGGAGTGATTAAAAGAAGTGACGAAGACGTTGTTAGAATAACAGAACACCTCCAGTTTTATTGCCACGCAACAGGGGCGAAAGTAAATGAGACAAAGAGTGCGTTCCTGAACCTGAATGGTCTAACAACTGTACAGATTCCTTGCGCGAAATGTGACGAATCTCACACTGCCCTAGGTATAACACTATATAGTTGTCCTCTCCGCACTTCAGCCTCTAACTGGAAAAAGATATTAGATAAGATTAGAGGTACCCTCATCTTGAATTACTTACGGGATCTAAATATAAAGCAAAAAATTAAAATAATAAATTGCGCTGTTCTTTCAAAATCAATATATGTAGGACAAATTCTACCGGTACCAAAGGAAATAGCAAAATCTATAATGTCCACAGTCTGCCGTTACATCTGGAAAGGGGAGATCTTTAGAGTGGCAATCGGAACAACGACCTTAAAACAAGAAGACGGAGGATTAGGACTTACGGACATCCGGAAGAAAACCACTACTTTGTTCATAAAGAGATCCCTACAACTCATCGAAAGCCACCCTGATAGCGTAACAGCGAAATTATTCAGTCTCTTTAAACCGGAAAGCTTGCAGCCACCAGTAAATATTAGTAACATAAACTACAATTTCGGACACGTTAGTCTATATTATTTAGAACTGAGTTACATGACATGTATTTTGCAGGATAAAAGCAAGAGAAACTGCCATTATATGGTCACGAAACTAAACTCAAAGGAGAACCAAAACAAAATGCAAGTAAAATTTCCAGACAAGAATTGGAAAATTATTTGGCGTAATATAAATAATAAATTACTTCCTACAGAGACGCAGGTAGCATGGTATAGAGTCATAAACAACATTGTAAGTACTAATGAGAAACTATTTTCAATAGGTCTCAGTGAAACATACAAATGCACGAACTGTAATGAAATTGACACACTGAACCATCGCTTCCTCTGTAAAGGATTTAGAGAAATATGGGAGGAACTCAAACTCCAGGTTTCATTGCTTAAGCGTACCGATGGAAGAGAAATCGATTTAAATTATATCTTCTTCCCAGAAAACGTTTCGTTTCCTCAACAGAAAAACAATGTTATACTGTGGTTATTTGCCCACTATATTTGCTACGTCATAAACAAGAAGGGAAAAGATAATATACAGGAGTATAGAGAATTTTTACGAGGACAATATTACAAAATATGTCAGAAGAAAGATCACAAAAAGAATTTTGGCAACATGATGAGAATCGTGTTCGAGAAACAAGGAATAGGATAAGAACTTAAACTCAACGTCAATAAGGTAAAAACTTGCTAAAGTAGGGGATTGCTGTTGGGGGCGAAGTACGGTGGGGACTTCGAGGGCCCCGCGGCCGCTACGGTAGCCGTGAAGGCCTCAACAGAACCCTGAAACGGCAGTTCTTACCCTTTTATTTTATTTTATTTTATTTTTTGTTTTTGTTTTTGTGACTTATCATTATTACCATTTTCTTTTATAGTTCAAATGTCCAAGGAGAGGACTTTCACTTAACAGAAGGAAAGGGGATTTTTTTTTTCTTCAAGTGTTAAATGAACAGGGTAGCCAGAGTAGAGCAGTACTTGCAACCGCTACCATCTGTCTTCAAGAAATTGCATTTTTATACCCTTCAGGGAAAACCATTTTTTTTTTCAGTTCTACGCCAATGAAGGCGAAAAAGCGAACAAACCAAAAAGAAAAAAAGAAATCCAAAATACAGGATCCAGCCGAAGAAAATGGAATCAGTGAAGAAAGAGTAAAGCAAAAGAAGCTCGCCGAGGAAGGCACGTCTTGGAGAGCAAGAGGGTGGGCTGTGAGGGGAGGTAAGGAGGCCCAAATAAAGTGGAAAAAAGTAGTGTAGGGGTCAGTAAAAAAAAAAAAAAAAAAAAAAAAAAAAAAAAAAAAAAAAAATGGTGTAGGGGTCAGCGCAACTACCTAGAAAGCAGGAGACCCGGGTTCGAATCCTGGCTCGGTACACATTTTCAGCTTTGCTCAATCGCTGTTGATGTCATATATTCTGTGAATATTAAATAATAACAACTGCAGGATCTAAAGTGACGTCTGTTCTTTCGGAACAGACGCCACATGTATATACATATATAGATAGGTACACACTGTTCAACGTATGTGAATCCTCGTATAAACAAAGAAGTTACAATTTTGGAATACATTTTTGGAGAAACAGCGACCGTTAATGAAATTATATTCTTAAAAACACAGTCTCGTTCGCGATCGAGAGTGAGTTTTTAAAAATACAAGTCACAGAAGTCTTGTCCCAATGATACAGTATATTTTAATTTTGTAATCAAGTAATTTTTCTTCGCTCACAGTAAGGAAATGGAAAGTAAAATCTTAATAAACACACACACACACACACACACATACTAACAGTTATGCTTCCTTAAACTGTAATTCACTGCCCTTTACACTTTATTCCAGATGAATGAATTGTGCGAAGTGATGGAAAGAAATAGAGTTACGTGCCAATCAGCATGGGGCAGTGGTAGGCACAAGTAGAAGGGCGATAGTGTCGTGTACACAAGGTGTGAAAGATTGACAGAGTATTCATTTGCTCTCCTGTGTTTCATGGGACATTCAGTTTCGGAAACCAGTATGGAATGCAATATTCCCAAATGCAAAGTGTTAAGGGTGTGCTGAGAATAGCAAATTTCAGGCAATAGCTCTAACTGCAAACAATCCGAGGACGACGTTCTGCACTTAAAGACTCAGAACAGTGTCGTTTGCGATGACTTGTAACGTAAAAGCTTGAAATAACACGAGATACAAATGTGGAACGCGAGATGAACGTAGCGTTCACTTCCGTACGGCGCAATTTGACTTTAATGGGATATGGAAACAGACGACCGACTAGAGGGCCTTTGTTAACAGCATGGCATCACCTACGACGCATCTCTTGGGTATCGTGAGGATATCGGTCGGACGACTGCAACATAGTGGCTACTTCCTGAAACTAGGAATTAAATATTCACGATCTAAGTTAGTAATTTTTAAAGCATTTTTTTGGAACAGCGATTTTAAAATTTGCTAATAATTAAAATGAGACAGCCTATATCGCAAGTTGCTGCGGTTATTACTGGCAACCGGTCTCGGTTCTACAGAACCATCTTCAGGCCTTTGGCACCTTGGTGGCCGGTGAAGTTGACGTCTGCTCCGGCCACCGCCACCGTCCACCGAAACCGGTTGCCAGTAATAAACGCAACGACTTGCGATCTAGACTGTCTTATTTTAATTATTAAACAATTTAAGTCAGTTTGAATGTGGGGTTAGAGTCTGCGCAGGAGAGATGAGACACGTATTACAGGTAGCGACGAGGTGGGGGTTTTCCAGTACGGGGATTTTCCAGTATGACCGTTTAACGAGTGCACCGTAAATATCGGGAATACGGTAAATCTACATCTACATAGATACTCTGCAAATCACATTTAAGTGCCTGCCAGAGGGTTCATTAACCACTTTCATAACGTTTCTCTACCGGTCCATCCTCTAATAGCGCGCGGGAAGAAAGAACACCTAAATCGTTCCGTTTTCGATCTGATTTCTCTTATTTTATTGGGATGGTCATGTCTCCCTAAGTAGGTGGGTGCTACCAAAATATTTTCACATTCAGAAGTAAAAGTCGGTGATTGAAACTTCGCAAACAGATCAAGCCGCAATGAATAACGTCTTTCTTTTAATGATTTCCACTCCAATTCGTGCAACATTTCCGTGACGCCCCCCCTCCCCCATAACGTGATAAAACAAAATGAGATGCCCTTCTCTGAACCTTCTCAATGTCTTCCGTCAGTCCCACCTGGTGAGGGTCCCACAAGGGGCAACAGTACTCCAGGAGAGGACGCACAAGTGTGATGTCGGAAGTCTCTTTGGTGCAGCTGGTGCATCGTCTAAGCGTTCTGCCAATGAAACGTAACCTTTGGTTAGCCTTCTATGTGTTCTCTCCCGTCAAAATTGTTCGTAATTGTAACTCCTAGGTATTTGGTAGAATTTACGACCTTAAGGTTTGACTGATTTCTCGCGTAATTGAAGTTCAGCGGATTTCTTTCAGTAGTCACGTGAATTACTTCACACCTCTCTTTATTTAGTGTCAATTTCCAATTTTCGCACCAAGTAGAAATTTTGTCTAAATCGCTTTGCAGTTGCTTTGGATCCTCTGTTGACTTCACTAACCGATAAACGACAGCATCATCCGCGAACAGTCTAAGGGAGCTATTCAGATTGTCTCCTAAATCGTTTATAAACACGAGGAAGAGTAATGGACCTAAAACGCTTCCCTGTGGAACGCCAGATATCACTTCTGTTTTACTCGATGACTTACCGTCAATTACAACGAACTGTGTCCTTTCTGATAGGAAATCGTGAATCCAATCGCACAATTGGGGAACCAGAGACTGCGATTTATTGGCAGAACCCTTAAAACATGCAACAGAACTACAAAAGAAACTGCATACACTACGCTTGTCCGTCCATTTTTGGAGTATTGCAGCCCAGTATGAGATCCTTATCAGGTGGGTTTGACGGAGGACATCGAAAGAGTCCAAAGAAGGGCAGCTTGTTTCGTATTGTCACGATACAGGGGAGACAGCGTTACGGAAATGATACAGGTTCTGGGATGGGAATCATTACAACAACGGCGCTTATCGCTGCGGTGTGGGCTACTTGCGAAACTTCAATCGCCAACATTCTCCTCCGAATGCGAAAATATATTGTTGATTCCCACTTACATAGGTAGAAATGATCATCAGAATAAAATACGAGAAATCAGAGCTCGAACAGAGTTGTAAACGTGGACCTGCCCCGACAGCGACTCCTCTGCTGCTATGGCGCCCAATAACACATATTGTTAAGATACCTGCTACACAGCAATAGATCTGTGGCTCCATCTCCGCCCAATCTGATGATGCGCTAACAGCGCGAAACGCGTTATTGGGGAATAAAATACTGCAACAGAGACTGAGCATTTTTTAATATTCAACACTTTTGCTGCACCAGCCGCCACCACCACCATCATGGAATGGAATGAAATGCTCGAACAGAGAGATTCAGGTGTTCTTTCTTCCCGCTCGCTATTCGAGAATGGAATGGGAGATAAATAGTATAATTGTGGTTCGATGAACCCTCTGCCAGGCACTTAAATGTGATTTGCAGAGTATCCCATGTAGATGTAGATATTCCATAAACTAGAAGCCGCTGGTGGGGTACAGTGTCAAATCTCCGACATCGCTGCTATCGGAATAAGTTGCTGCAAGTTTGGGACCAACGACGACTGAAGAGAATCGCTCAATGTGACACAACTGCAAACATCTCGTAAATTCCTGCAGATATCAACGCTGGGCCGTCAACAACTGCCAGAGTGAGTGCCATTCAACAAACCATCATCGGCTTTCGGAGCGTTGCTGAATGCACGACACAAAGCTTCACTGGGCTGCTGATGGGCAGAAACTTGTCGCCTGGTCCGACAAGTCTCGTTTCCAATTGCATTGAGTGGACGGACGTGTTCATGCAAGGAGACGACCTCATTCATTCATGGATACATCATGTCAACAGTAGACTGTTCAAGCTTTTGGGGGCTCTGTAATGGTGTGGTGCGTCTGCATTTGGAGTGGGATGGGATCCCGTATACTTCTAGCTACGACTCTGACACACGTGCGCATCCACACATGTTCACTGTGCATTCCGACGGATGGGCTATTCCAACAGGACAATGCGACAACTCCTAAAGTCCAGAATTCCTACAGCGTGACCGTAAGAACACTCTTCTGAGTATAAGTACCACCGCTGCTCATCAAACTCCACAGACATGAACATTATTGTGCATTTGTCAAGTCTCTTGCAACGTGCTTTTCAGAAGAGATCTCCTCCTCCCTCGCCCCCCCCCCCTCCTTTCGTTCTTTTACGGATTTATGGATAGCCCTGCGTGATGTATGGTATAAATTCCCTCCCGAACTACTTCACATGTTAGTCGAATCCATCCCCACATCTGCATGCTCGCGGGTGACCTACACGGTATTACACATATGCACCAGTTTCTTTCACCATTCAGTGTGTAGAGCTAAGACGTATCACAGACCAGCACAAAGGTGTCATGAACCCCATAGCCAACCTTTAGGACAAAGAGAGTGGGCATAAATAAAATAATTCTTAAATTTCTTACGACGGATTCCAATCAAATGAAAAAAGACGATTTGTTTGAAGTATCAAATTTTCGCGGAAGGACACTTCTTTGACGAATTGCCGCAAAGACAGGCCGCCACCCTAGGAGTCGTGAAACCGGGCCTTGCGGGCCAGAACGAACTGTAACTGTAACTGTCAGGTTGGTAACACGTCACTAGTTTTGCCGGTGGAAGAATCAGCGGTGCGAAACTCGCGTTAACAGAATTGGCCGCTCTCAGTTCGGCAGTTGCTTCAGATGCTTGAAGTTCTCCGGAGGACAAGTCCGCGATCGCCTATTGTGCAGACGCCGCCATGCTCAGTCTTGGTGATTCTTCGTTGACCGACAGGAACTCCACAGTTCCACCGAGCAGGTATTCACGATTAAAATGAAGTAATTGTATTCGGTAGCGAGTTCAATAAACATGCAACGGTCTGCATATCGAGCGATAGGCGCGACGATTACTAAGATGCTTTTCCTGTAGTTTTTGTGCCACCCCTGTTTCGGGCTCAGTCTGCTTGTTCTCATGACCAACTGAAACTTTCATGAAACCCAATACTCTCTATTTCTCTCTCCTTAAAGGCTGGCCGAACTATTTGAATGTGCTTTATTTTCGATGTTTGCTTTCTACTGTGTGTCTTGTCCTGCAGCAAGAATCAGTAACCGTTTAATAAGATGTAACAGGCTACCTCGTAATTCTACCGGGTGATCAAAAATTCAGTATAAATTTGAAAACTTAATAAATCACGGAATACTGTAGATATAGAGGTAAAAATTGACACACATGCTTGGAATGACATGGGATTTTATTAGACCCGAAATAAAGTATTGCTAGACGCTTGAAAAATCTCTTGCGCGCGTCGTTTGGTGATGATCATGCTTAGCCTCCCAGGTCCCCGGACCTCAGTCCGTGCGATTATTGGCTTTGGGGTTACCTGAAGTCGCAAGTGTATCGTGATCGACCGACATCTCTAGGGATGCTGAAAGACAAATCTGACACCAATGCCTCACCATAACTCCAGACATGCTTTACAGTGTTGTTCACAACATTATTACTCGACTACAGTTACTGTTGAGGAATGATGGTGAACATTTTAAGCATTTCCTGTATAGAACGTCATCTTTGCTTTGTCTTAATTTGTTATGCTAATTATTGCTTTTCTGATCAGATGAAGCGACTTCTGTCGAACATATTTTGAACTTTTTTTTTTATCTAGTAAACCCCATGACATTCCAAGCACGTGTGTCAATTTTTACCTCTCTATCTACATTATTATGTGATTTATCAAGTTTTCAAAGTTATACTGACTTTTTGATCACCCGCTATATGCTACTTTCCGAATGTTGTTGTTGTGGTCTTCAGTCCAGAGACTGGTTTGATGCGCTCTCCTACCTACTCTATCCTGAGCAAGCCTCTTCATCTCCTCATAAGAACGGCAACCCACATCCATTTGAATTTGCTTACTATATTCATCTCTTGGTCTTTTGCCGCACACACTTCCCTCCAATGCTAATTTCACAATTCCTTGATGTCTAAGAATGTGCCCTACTAATCGATCCCTTCTTTTAGTCAAGGTATGCTAGAAATTCCTTTTCTCCCCAATTCTGTTCAATACTTCCTCATTAGTTACACGATCCACCCACATAATCTTCAGAATTCTTCTGTAACACCACATTTCAAAAGCCTCAATCCTCTTCCTGTCCGCACTGTTTATCGTCCATGTTTCACTCCCATACAAAGCAACACTCCACACAAACGCCTTCAGAAAGGACTTCCTTATGCTTAAATTAGTGTTCGATGTTAACAAATTTCTCTTTTTCAAAAAATTTGTTATTTTACTGCCCAAGTAACAAAACTCATCTACCTCGTTTATTGTTTCGTTACCTAATCTAATTCGTTCAACCTCACCTGATTTTCTTAGGCTGCACTCTATTACCCTTGTTTTGCTCTTGTTAACGTTCATCTTATATGCTCCTTTCAACACACTGTCCATTCCGTTTCAGAATACAAAGATTATTCCAATGAACTGTCCGACTTCTTGTCTGTGGCCTTCCCCTTTTGCTATCAGTTTTATTCATTTACAAAATAATAGATACCCCTGCTAGAAGAGAGGAGGTCCGATGCTGGCAACTGTCACAGCAGCAGAAGATTAACAGGTAAATCACCTATTAATTGGGAAGCGGAAATCAGGCAGATTGGTTTAAGTCATAATCTCGTTTCTTTCTTCCCACAACCAACCAGAATGTTTCCTACCAATCGATCCCTTCTGTTAGTCAAGGTATACCAGAAATTCCTTTTCTCCCCAATTCTGTTCAGTACCTCCTCATTGGTTACGCGATCCACCTAATCTTCAGCGTTCTTCTGTAGCACCATATTTCAAAAATCCTCTATTCTCTTCCTGTCCGCACTGTTGCTTGTCCATGTTTCACTCCCATACAAGGCAACATCAGCACAAATGCCTTCAGAAAGGACTTCTTTACGTTTTAATCAGTATCCGAACAAATTTCCTTTTTTTTTTAAAAAAAAAAAAAAAAAAAAAAAAAAAAAAAAAAAAAAAAAGAAAGAAAGAAAACGCTTTTCTTCCCATTGCCATTCTGCATTTTATATCCTCTGTACTGCGGCCATCATTTGTTATTTTATTGCCCAAGTAACAAAACTCATCTACCTCCTTTATTGTTTCGTTACCTAATCTAATTCCTTTAGCCTCACCTGATTTTCTTAGGCTGCACTCCATTACCCTTGTTTTGCTCTTGTTAATTTTCATCTTATATGCTCCTTTCAACACACTGTCCATTCCGTTTCAGAATACAAAGATTATTTCAATGAACTGTCCGACATCTTGTCTGTGGCCTTCCCCTGTTGCCATCATTTTTATTCATTTACAAAATAATAAAGTCCGCCTCCGTACCATGCAGGAGGCCCGGGTTCGATTCCCGGCAAGGGACTAGGTGTTGTGTGTTGTCCTAATCATCATCATCTCATTATCATTGGCACGTAAGTCGCCCACGTGGCGTCAACTAAAACGACTTATTTTGAGGTTTGATTCCATTTCCTGGAGGTGCTCCACGATCACACAATGATGAACACACCAGATGTATTTCGCAGCATTGGCCGTTAATGTTTTATTTTAAGAAAACCACAGATCGATTTCAATCACCTAGTGGCCATCTTCAGTGTCTTTCAAACTAAAGAACAACATCATAAGATCAGTATTATCTTATGATCTTGTTCTATAGTTTGAAGGACACTGAAGATGGTCACTAGGTGATTGAAATAGATCTGTGTTTTTTTTTTTAATAAAACATTAACGGCCAATGCTGCGAAATACATCTGGTGTGTTTAAAAAGATTTACACTCAAGCGGCCGAACAATCCCGCAAGGGATCTCCCGGCCAAGAAAGCCATACGCTCATTTCCACAAAATAATAGAAACCCCTGCTAGAAGAGAGGAGGTCCGATGCTGGCAACGGTCACGGCAACAGAAGCAGAAGCCTGTCAGATTGATTTAAGTCATAATCTAGTTTCGGTAAAGATTTCATATATGTAGGCATAATTTCTCAGTACTTAATTACGACATACCTTACCTTAAAATACGCGTTTTGCAAATGTCTTTCAAGCGCCGTTACGTTTAGGCTGCCAGCTTTTGTAAAATTGAAGTATGAATAAAAAATCCACCAAATACGGCACATTTGCTTCCGATCGCCTGAGGCTGCGCAACGCGATGTTCATTTGTTGTGGACCACGTGATTATGTGGCTAGCGAATCACAGCACAAAGAAGAGTATCGTCGTCGGCCAATGGTAACCAAACCTCACCGCCGCGCAACATGCAAATAAGAATTTTTGACGTTGGAAATTAAATATGCGGTAATGTTTTTATATACGAAACCGCACAATGGTTACAGGATGTGAAAATTAACGTCTTAACATGAACTTTCAATTATTTCATTTTCGAAATCACTTGATTACACTTTCAGACAGACGATAAAATAAATAAAACAATCTATACCTGCTCTATGGTTGACAGGTTCTTGTATGTATCCTTGTCCGGTCAGTAACAGTAATTGGCCTCGTAAAATGAAGATTTGGAATTACTTGATCACTGTTTCGTGCAGATCATAGGGTAAATAAAACATGCTATACCTACTCTATGGTTGACAGGTTCTTGTATGTACCCTTGTCCGGTCAGTAACAGTTACTGGCCTCGTAAAATGAAGATTTAGAATTACTTGATCACTGTTTCGTACAGGTCACAGGGTAAATAAAACATGCTATACCTGCTCTATGGTTGATAGGTTCTTGTATGTACCCTTGTCCGGTCAGTAACAGTAATTGGCCTCGTAAAATGAAGATTTAGAATCACTTTATCCTCTCAACTACAAAGTACTGTAACACGTTTTACTTATTTTATATGCACGAAACAGTCGTCAACTAATTCCAAATCTTCATTTTCCGAGGCCATTAACTGTTACTGACCGGACAAGGGTACATACAAGAACCTGTCAACCATAGAGTAGGTATAGCATGTTTTATTTACCCTATGATCTGCACGAAACAGTGATCAAGTAATTCCAAATCTTCATTTTACGAGGCCAATTACTGTTACTGACCGGACAAGGATACATACAAGAACCTGTCAACCATAGAGCAGGTATAGATTGTTTTATTTATTTTATCGTCTGTCTGAAAGTGTAATCAAGTGATTTCGAAAATGAAATAATTGAAAGTTCATGTTAAGACGTTAATTTTCACATCCTGTAACCATTGTGCGGTTTCGTATATAAAAACATTACCGCATATTTAATTTCCAACGTCAAAAATTCTTATTTGCATGTTGCGCGGCGGTGAGGTTTGGTTACCATTGGCCGACGACGATACTCTTCTTTGTGCTGTGATTCGCTAGCCACATAATCACGTGGTCCACAACAAATGAACATCGCGTTGCGCAGCCTCAGGCGATCGGAAGCAAATGTGCCGTATTTGGTGGATTTTTTATTCATACTTCAATTTTACAAAAGCTGGCAGTCTAAATGTAACGGCGCTTGAAAGACATTTGTAAAACGCGTGTTTTAAGGTAAGGTATGTCGTAATTAAGTACTGAGAAATAATGCCTACGTATATGAAACCTTTTCCCTAGTTTCTTTCTTCCCACAACCAAACATAGGAAGATACAGGTGCTACAAGTGTACTTCAGTGTTTTGTGGAGTACAGACGTAGATGTGAACGCAGTAAATCATCATGACGATGATGTGAACCGGACGATGTCTATGGTTACACGTATAAACTGCCATCTGTTTCCATTGCGTTGTTAGTACTTGGAAAACAGAAGTAATGTCTGGCGATCGACGCACTTAGCCAGCGGCCGGCTGTTCATTGCGCTGAACGGTTGTGGCCACGGAAGGGAAAGGGAGGGGGAGGGGGAACTGATAAGATACGGGGTCTGTACGTGCAGGCGGGCTCAAAATAGGCGACACCGCGTCTGACGAGGCAGCGGCCCGGCACACACACACACGCCGCCTGTCTGCCGCGCATTCCACGACGGTCTGCCTTCTTCTCCCCACAAGCCGGCACTCTTATCACTCGCTCCTAAATACCCTGTCGATGCGTCAGCACTTCCATGTGTCTGAGTCACAGACTTCACTTCAGTGGGTATAGGGTCAAATATAGAGAAATCCCTCCAAAGGCATGCTGACAGGCTAGCGATGGGAAAAATCGACCGGTTAACCCTCTCATGCACAAATTATCAACCCGACAATTAACAAAATTTCTGATACGTTATTTGGTAACTTAAGACCTATCTTGTGCAGAATTCATCATGATTTTTCTAAAAAAAAAAAAAAATAGTTTCATAGACCATTGGGAGATGTCCTCAAATGACTACAGGGAGTACGAAAACTGCTACTTTTCACGTGGAACATCTATCAATAATATCAAAGAAAACATGAAGAGTGTCAACTATTTTTATATTTCGTAAAATGAAATTGTTTCAGGCATTCAGGAGACACAGCAAGTTTGCACTTTTCTCAGATGAAACGTGTTTGCTGTCTGCAGTCCCGATCATGCATGACATCTCTTGGCATTAGGATCACCTGACGTGTCTGGCCAGTTTTATACCCCAGCGAAGCGTAATTCGTTGGATATCGAATGACACGCTTTATTTGTTTCGATATACAAACAACAATATGCTTTCATCTGAAGGCCTGCCTCTACTCTTTTTTGTAATCTTTACTTTCCATTTCTTTGTTAGCCCAACGACTAACACTGCCCTCTAGGAGACGTTCTAGCATTCATTGCTAGTCGTCATGTGAGGTACCTGTGCTTTTGCTGTCTCATCAGATGTAAAAGTTGACAGAGATGACACAAAATTTAAGTGTCCTCATTTGAGGACGCGACGCATGAGAGGGTTAAAACCGACACAGGTATTTTAGTTTTGAATAACCGTTTTTTTTTCGGTATTTATTTGATGTAGATTGTAACTGACTTTTTTAGTTATTGCCAAGAACCGGGTAAAAAACTGGTACGACTACTTCCTGTAGTAGTGGTTCAAAATGTGTTTTTCGTAAATAATTTAAAAAAGTAAAGCTAGTAGACCCTAATATTTAGGGCTATTCCTAAAATTTCTACTGCTGTGAAATATTAGGTCATTGCAGTAACTAAGTGACAATTTATGAACAATCCCGTCTGTCAGAAATGCGCAACAAACGCGTGGCATAAGAACTGGTGCAGCTATTGAGGCATCGAAGCACCTGTTGCCTATTACACGACGCGCGTGAACCGGCAGTGTACAAGACTTGCCTCCGTCTGGTCATGCGGAAGATCCTTGCTGTCGTCGCCAGACATCGATTGTGTCTTAAATGGCACCATCCGAGTGTGGAAGTACTGAGAGCAGTGAGGTACAATGCTCCAGAAAATGCTGCAGAAAACAGTTGTTGTACCATTCACAAGGAAACATATCCAACACTCAAGTTGGAATCTAAAGCTTTTCAATGAAGCGCTACCTGTGAAGGGGACAATGAAATATCTAGGGGTTACCCTAGATGAGAAACTGACATGGACCCCCTCTCATTAGGAATATTTGCTCGAAGGCAAAAGGTACTTTAGTAAGTACCAGGAGAGCTTGTGGCAAAAATTGCGGCCTGAGCCCCAAGGGTATGCACTGGATATACACCACAGTGATTAGACCCAGGATCACCTATGGGGCGGTCGTGTGGTGGAAGAAGGTAGAACAGCAGGTTGCTGCTAAGGAGCTTGGTAAGGTGCAGAGACTAGCCTGCTTAGCCATAACAGGCGGAATTAGCAGCACACCAACTGCTGGGATGGAAACCATACTGGATATGCCCCCATTACACCTTTGGGTCAAGATGGGGGCAGCAGCTGGTGCCTACAGGCTCAAAACTGGTAACAACTGGAACTCTTTGGGATATCCAGAATCACACACTAAAATAGTGAGGTAAATATAGGAAAGGTTGGGGAAATGCCAGCCGACTATATTATAACCCCATACTGCTTCAACAAGCCTTTCAGTATAACAATTGGAAGCACGGAGCAGTGGGAGAAAGTAGTTCGACACCACACGGGGGATATTGTCTGGTTCACTGCCGGGTCGAAATCAGACCAAGGCGTTGGGGCCGGGGTATACGGGGTGCAGCCAAGACTGGAGGGCGTCATCTCTCTAGGGAAACTGGCCTCAGTATTCCAGGCCGAAATCACTGCCATCAGGGCATGTGTGGAGGAGAATTTCCGTAGGTGCTGCAAAGATCGTAGCATCTATATCTATTCAGACAGCCAGGCAGCCCTGAGATCACTGGCAGCTCCTGCAACAAGGTCTAAAATTGTTGCAGAATGTTACAGGGTTCTGGCGGAGCTAGGGGAAAGCAATAGAGTAAACCTATTGTGGGTCCCTGGCTAGTCAGGGATCAGTGGGAACGAACATGCCGACAGATTAGCCAGGATGGGGGCAGAGTCTCCATTTATTGGACCGGAACCTGTCCTGACAATCACCAAGGCAATGATCACATTGGAGCTACGTAAATGGCTCAGAAGACAGCACGTAGAATATTGGACCAATGTCCATCAACAAAAATATGGCAAGGTAATGATGCCAAAGCCATGTTTTAAAAGAAGCTCTGCAATCCTGGGTCTGAACAGGAGAGAGATTAGACTCATGGTTGGATTGCTGACAGGCCATGGGAATTTCAAAAAACACCTACATACAATGGGAATAAAAGAAGAGGACCCTAAATGTAGGATCTGTGATGACGGTGATGAAAATGCATCTCATCTAATCTTCGAATGCATTGCATTGGAGAGTAAAAGGCACAGAACATTTGGGACAACCAGACACGAAGAAATTGTGTCTAATAAAGAACTGGTAAAGGGAGTCCTTGCACTGTTCAAGGGCATTGGTTGGCTTTACTAGATATACAGGGAGCGATACCGCACAATAAACTTAGTTTCGGTGCGGGCAGTGGCGGGTTGGACCAAGACTGTTTTGGCTTCCCTGGAAAAATCAAATCAAATCAACGCTCCATTTGCTTTAAAAAGCTGAAAACGGGTGGAGGTACAACAAACATGCTGTGTCATTTAAGGAGAAAGCATCCAAAATGTTTCTTGGAAGAAAAGGTGAATTCGATTCATATATCTATTATGTAAGCTTGGAATATAACTTTTAATGTGTTATCATATTGTTAAGCTAACAAGTTTTATTAATGTGAATTCTTGAAATCGAGGGTTTTTTTTAATAACCAATATGGTTTAGGTAACATTGATCATATGGTGCCTCGCGAGGTAGCTGTGCGGTCTGAGGCTCCATGTTACGGACAGCGCGGCTGCTCCAGTCGGAGGTTCGAGTCCTCCCTCCTCCCTCGCTCATGGGTGTGTATGTTGTCCTTAGCGTAAGTTAAAGTTAGATAGTTTTTAAGTCTAGGGACCGATGACCTAAGCAGTTAGGTCTCATAAGAACTCACACCCATTTGAGCATTCTTTGATCATGTGGTACACAGCTTTCCTAGTACAATTTGCGTAAATTTACACTGACAATAATCATACTGTTAGTCGGAACAGTGACTTTATTTTTCAAAATACTTCTGCAGCACTGATTGAACTGACTGCAACTTATTTAACGAAATATTCGTATGCGCTGGCTCACAAGTCCAACTTACGTAGTGGTTGGCTCATTATTCGCAACTGCCGGGTGGAAATTCTAGGCTAGTAAATCTGTATGCTTCGTATATCGTCTTCTACGGACTCCTGGCTAGAGGGCGTAATATTGGGAGGGGATCTTGCAAAATATGGAAAGACTAGTGATTGGTCGTATAACGTAAATTTACCTAAATTTTAACTAAAACTAGAAGAACCGAAAATTCGATTACGGTTTCTGTTTCGGTCGCAAAATATGTTTCGGTCGATCTCTACTGGAAATAATAGCAATAAAAAACCGGTTATTTAAAAAACCGGTTATCTTGAGCAATTTTTACAGTGCGGTTAAACTGGAGACGAAAAGAACCGGTATAACTGAAAACCGATTGTTTCAGCAATAACCGCCATCCCTATGACAGGCTACCACTCGGCACAATAGAACGGAGAAAGAAAATGTTTAAATGCGAATAGTTAACTGCAGGCGCATCTATGGAAAAATTCCACAACTTCTCTCACTTATAGTAACGGTACACACACAGTACTAGTGACGGAAAGCTGGCTGAAGCCACATATCAATTCTACATCTACATAGATACTCTGCAAATCACATATAAGTGCCTGGTAGAGGGTTCATTTACCACTTTCATAACCTTTCTCTACCGTTCTATTCTTTAATAGCGCGCGGGAAGAAAGAACACCTAAATCGGTCCGTTTTCGGTCTGATTTCTCTTATTTTATTGGGATGGCCATGTGTCCCTATGTAGGTCAGTGCTAGCAAAATATTTTCACATTCAGAAGTAAAACTCTGTGACTGAAATTTCGCAAATAGCAGACGTTTTCAATTGGTGAGAGATCTGGAGAATGTGCTGGCCTGCTGACCAGAAAGGCCCGTACAGGACCTGCAACATGCGGTCATGCATTACCCTGCTGAAATGTAGGGTTTCGCAAGGATCGAATGAAGGGTAGAGTCACGGGTCGTAACACATCTGAAATGTAACGGCCACTGTTCAAAGTGCCGTCGATACGAACAAGAGGTGACCAAGTCGTGTAACCAATGGCACCCCATACCATCACGTCGGGTGATGCGCCAGTATGACGATGACGAAAACACGCTTACAATGTGCGTTCACCGCGATATCGCCAAACACTGATGCTACCATCATGATGTTTTAAACAGAACCGGGTTGCATCAGAAATTAAATGACGTTTTGCCATTCGTGCACCCAGGTTCGTCGTTGCGTACACCATCACAGGCGCTCCTGTGCGGTGCAGCGTCAAGGGTAACCGCAGCCATGGTCTCCGAGCTAATAGTCCATGCTACTTCAAATGTCGTCGAACTTTTCGTGCATATGGATGTTGTCTTGCAAACGTCTCCATCTGTTGACACAGGGATCGAGATATGGCTGCACGATCCGTTACAGCCATGCGGATAAGATGCCTGTCATCTGGACTGCTAGTGATACGAGGCCGTTAGGATCCAGCACGGCGTTCCGTATTGCCCTCCTGAAACCACCGATTCCATATTCTGCTAACATTGGATCGCGAACAACGCGAGAAGCATGTCGCGATACGATAAACCGCAATCGCGATATGCTACAATCCGACCTTTATCAAAGTCGGAAATTTGATGGTACGGATTTCTCCTCCTTACACAAGGCACCACAACAAATGTTTCACCAGGCAACGCCGATCAACTGCTGTTTGTGTATGAGAAATCGATTGGAAACTTTCCTCATGTCAGCACGTTGTAGGTGTCGCCACCGGCGCCAACCTTGTGTGAATGCTCTGAAAAGCTAATCATTTGAATATCGCGGCATCTTCTTCCTGTCGGTTAAATTTCGTGTCTGTAGCACGTCATCTTCGTGGTGTAGCAATTTTAATGGCCAGAAGTGTAGTTTTGCTTTCTCATAGAAAGCAAGATCCCGTATGATGTAACTACGCAACAGCAGGGCAGTGACTGGAAGCACGTACGTTCATAAAATATCTCGGAGTGGACACAAGGGGCGATTTGAAATGGAACGACCATATAAGTCAGTCGTGGATAAGGCAGATGCCAGACTGAGATTCATTGGGAGAACCCTCGGGTGCTCCGTCAAAAAAGGTGGTAGGTTACAAAACAATCAGCCGACACTTGAGTATTTCTCATAAGGGATCCGTGTGAGATAGGCTTGATAGAAGTCATACAGAACATTCAATGGAGAGCAACATGCTTCTTTACGGGTTCATTTAGTACACACGAAAGCGTCGCCAAGATGATCAGGAAATTCCATTGGCAGACGCGGGAAGAAAGATGTTCCGTCTCGTGGGACATGCTTCTGTCAACGTTCCGAGAGTAGATGTATTGATTGTTTTAAAAGATGAGAATAACAGTCAAGTTCGCAAAAGGTTTTAATAATTTATTACATAAGGTGACCGGTTTCGGTGTTTTCCATAAGGAAACTATGTTTTCCAAAATATTTAATTTTTTCCTGCTGTCACGTGGATAAAATTAGATTAGAGCCGAAACGCAGGAAAACCGACAATAATTAAAATTAATTTTAAACTAGTCTAGATTGCATTTTCTTCTTTTCTGAATTAGAAATTTTAGTGTACTGTCTAGTCAAAAACATGCAGAAATCACGTAACACGTAATTTACTTTAGGTTGTTCCTTTTCTTCGCCATTACATTTTATTGTCGTGTTGTCTTTTCCCTGTTCTCGCCCAATATCTTCCCGATTTCTTAATTTTCCTGTCTTAAACTGTTGCAAGATCTAGTATTTCTTGATGAGGGGAAAGAAACAACAACCAATTGTAGAATATAAATAAACCTTAATTAGTCGCAGTTCCAACAGATATAAATCTGGCTTCTTCAGACAATCATGAACTCTTTAATTACATGTCAACAAAAATCCACACCAGTGGATGAAGGTCAACAGTCAGACTGCATATTTCTTGTTTTCCGGAAACGTTTAACACGGTACCGCACTGCAAACTGCTAACGAAAGTATATGTGAGTGGCTCGAAAAACACTTAAGTAATAGAACACAGTCAGTTGACTTCGTCGGCAAGTGTTCATCAAAGAAAAGGTTATCATCAGGAGTAGGGGAGAGTTGTACACAGTGAAATAAAAATTGCCCTTTTGATCGTCTCGTATAAAATACTACTCATAAAGCAAATTTTCTTTATTTACTTGAAAGAGTAATACTTTATCAATATTTTGGAACAAAAAATAATAATTTTGTTGCTAATTAGTAGGTGAAATAACCATTTTAAACAACCTCTGCAAATGGTTCACTGTACCGTGTATGGTACACAGTGAAACAGCTGCCATTTTTTATATTTATTACTTACTGAGTGACTTATAAAACATAAATATCTTTGTTAAATACACGTACAAACATCAACATATACTAAATTTTGTTCAATGAATATTAAGTCCACCAAAAATTGATTAGAAAACGAATATACCCGTGGAGAGTGGTTGGAGAGTCTTAGTAGCCATAGGCAACTCAGGTGGCAAAATCATTGCAATGTCATATGAAACACAGACTGTCTTCTGCAATTGGGAATACAAAACCAGCTTTATTGTTTTTTCCGAAGGTGTGAGACTTCATACTCAGTACCACAAACTACTGGCTTCAAGACTTTAGCTACAAAATATTGTTTTGGAATTTCACCAAAATGTAGTCACCAATCATAACGTCCCGCTTCAAGTTAAAAAGATCTAACGAACACTGTTTCATTGGATGGCCTTCATCTTTGTCACTTTCTTCATCACTTTCACTTGAAGCTGTTTTACTTAGACACCACTTTTTTATTGTTGACTCTCTTCACACTTCTTTTCTTCCAGCTCTGTCCTTTTTCTCGAAGTCTTTTCTTCTGATGTTGATGTTAATATTATGCTTCTAGCTTTGGAAAGTCCACTTGTTTTTCTGAGAGGTATTTTGGGCAAACCTCGAAACTCTTTTGGCTAGTGTATGGTTTGCTATTGTTACAGCAACTGGCTGCCGCAACATCTTCGATAGTACCCTCCAAAGTGTTAGGATGAGTCATACATGCATCTGAGGCCAATGGTCCTGTTTCACTGTGTACCACATACAAGTGTTACGCTGTGTACTAAAGTCACCAGTAACTAAAATGTTAGTCACAACTCTTAACATATGTATCTACCAAATCTACAACTGGTCAATATATAGCTAAAGATGTGTATATTAACACAAAACATAATATTTCTTTTAATGTATGGTGTATCGAAAATATTTTTACAAAGAGACGTTAACTGTAAGTAGTGCTTCGCCTCTGCCAAATTCTTCTGATTTAACTATATGCCTATGATCAACTATATATTTAGCAAGTCTTAAACATGCTGCACACAGCAACGGTAGTTCGCAGTAGTAGAAGTAACAGCCAACCAGTTACAAATTAAAGTTTAATAAACTTTACTGCGATTTTGATTGATTTAAATCAATCTTCTTCAGAAGATAAATGGACCTATAGTGAATAAAAAAGTAACTATCAAGCTATGTACAAACCGTATTAAATAAACCATATAATTTTTACCTATAAAATTACAATAGAAATTTTAGTTCACAGGAAACACGTACTTACATTACATTATTACTATGGAAAATTTACACGTGTCAATGTGTGTACACATCATGTAGCCCTTAAAACAAAGACACGGCAAACATATAAAATGATAAAATATGTTGTGTACATAGCAGTTTGAAAAAAAAAATGAACCTAAGTGCTATTAAATCTATGGCTGTCAATTACGGGTGCGAGCATCACATGAGAGATCACATTCCCAATAAGAAAGTATCCTGGAAATGTTCTACTTTAGACAAAGTTCCTTTTTCTTTCAGTAATAAAGATACTAAATTCATTTCTATTCCATTCTTACGCAACATTTCCTATAGTATCAGACGACTTCTAATAAAGAATTTCAACTGCAATGTCTCATTTTCCACATATAACAGTTTGAAGAGACACCTACATACTGTCAGAAACACTGGAGATAAGTTATCTAATTCTGGCGTTTATAAATTAATCTGTAACGGCTGTCCCTGTTACTATATTGGCAAAACAGGCAGGGCAGTAAAGTTAAAATATAGAAAACATCTTTTGGGAAAGAATGGTGAAAATATACGTAACTCCACATTCACTGAACACCTTTTTATTGCTAACCATACGCCAAAAAAGCTAGAAGACACTTTGGTTTTACGTAGAGAAGACAAGAGCCGAAAGCTCGATCTTTGAGAGGAGATGGAGATTTTAAACATTTACAATCTAGAGGTGGTAATATATTAAATGGTCAGCTCCAACTCGCGTGCAGACAGATTTTCGATGGCATTAAACCAATACTGTCAAAAATTTTTAACAGTCAACGGTAACCTCTGCGGTGTCATTTCCTCAAAATTCTATTTTATTTTAAGCTGCCGTGAGTTTCCCATTTTATATTTTGTTATTAACATGTACTGACTACTGACGCTGTAGAATCGTCACTAGGCGCATGCGCCACTTGTCATGTTTACCTGGCGTCCATGTCTTGCTCCGAATGTCGGTCGACGCTTATCACGCCGCGCAATCTGCTATGTTACACAGCATATTTTATCATTTTATTTGTTTAACGTGCCTTTGTTTAAAGGGCAACATTATGTGTACACAGATTGACGAGTGTAAATTTTCCACAGTAATAATGGAATGTAAGTACTTGTTTCCTGTAGACTAAAAGAATTTTTTGTAATTTTATAGATAAAACATTCTATGGTTTATAATACGGTTTGTACATAATTTGATATTTACTTTCTTATTCACTATAGCTCCATGTATCTTCTGAAGAAGATTGATTTATATCAATCGAAACCGCGGTAAGGTTTATTAAACTTTAATTTGCAACTGGTTGGCTGTTACTTCTACTACTGTCAAGTAGGAAGTTGAGACAGCAAGTATCGTACTGTATCACACCCAAATTTTAACCAATATCTGAATAAGATAGGGTAAGGTGATACAATTTCGATCATTTCGGACAAATGTTATTGAAACTGGAAATATATGGGGAAAAGAAATAATTTTAACTATGGCACTTGTTCTTGGATGTTTCATGATTATGTAACACAAATATTGGTATAAACACAAAAGAAGGTTACCGAAGTGAGAACAATCGATCGAAAATGTACCACACTAGGTACAATTGTGATCACTTCCTTGAACAATTTTGATTACTGGCATATTCCACATAAAAAGCACTTTTTCCGTCAGGCACCAACGCATACGTCGTGGTACCAAACATTGAATTTTTGTCAGCGAATCCAGTCACCCTTAACTATAAAATTTACAAGAGCGCGTTAGACTAAGTAGCTTCGCTTACCTCTTAACAGGAAAAAATTTATATCTTCTTAGCACAAAGTGGTGTAATTTTAGAAAAGACACGAGGAGCTCTAGAAACCTGCTACACTACAACGCCACACAACGTGACACTACGATACAGACAAATGGCGCGAAAATTTACGTTGAATTTTACCTATATCGAATTTGTTCAAATCAAATGTTCAAATGTTTGTAGAACTTATGGGACTTAACTACGGGGTCATCAGCACCTAAGCTTACAAACTACTTATGAACTAGCTAAGACTAAGGACGGCACAAATATCCATGCCTGAGGGGGGATTCGGACCCCCGACCGTAGTCGCCGTGCAGACCGTGACTGGAGCGCCTCAGTCCCCTCGGCCACCGCTGCCGGCATCGAATTTGTACCACCTTACCCTACGTTACGTGTATGCTGTACCTCCTGATCCCCCAATTGTTTTGAGCAGTGCGTTTTTTCAGTCGGTGAGGTGTTTCACGTAGATGTGTTTTGAAGTGGTGAGGCGACCCCTGTGAAAGGCCGCCACGTCGCATAGTTTGGAGACCACAGCTCCGCGGTGCGGCGCTGTGAGGTGGTTGTGGCATGGCGCGCGCATTAAACTCCCAGCCGCAGCCTGCCGAGGTAAACAGAATCACGCAGTGCGGGCCATGTGTCGCCTCGGATTCTCCGAAGCCTCGTATTGATAACCGATAACGACCCGACAGCCCACTCCGGCCGGCAGGGCCCCACGCCTGCCTTCCTGGCTTCGTGACGCCGTGCGTTCCCAGGAACACTGGCGAACGCCGCGTTACCGCCTCCTGTTATCGCAGCACAGCCTTTAATAGTGCCCGCCTCCAGCATTAGGAACAGCTCACTGATAGCGAGATCTCACCGTCGTATTTGTTTCTCCTCTTCTTCAAGGACGACTCCCATCGCCTCTTCCCTGCCTAGTTTCCCTTGTAATCTGTAGATTAGATTAGATTAGTACTTGTTTCATAGATTCGACACTTCGTAACGATATGGAACGTGTCATGTTAATGACAGTTCTCTTTAAAAATTATTACTTTGTACTAAACATTACAAGACACTTCGAGAATGAAACTTTCCCTCTGCAGAGGAGTGTGCGCTGATATGAAACTTCGTGGCAGATTAAAATAGTGAGCCGGAGTGCTTCCAGGAGTGGTAGTCTTGCAAGTTTCGCAGGAGAACTTCTGTGAAGTTTGGAAAGTAGGAGGCGAGGTAGTGGCGGAAGTAAATTTGTGAGGCGGCATCGTGAGTCGTGTCGGGATAGCACAGCCGGTAGTGCGCTTGCTCGCGAAAGGCAAAGGTCCCAGGTTCGAGTCCCAGTTCCGGCACACAATTTTAATCTGCCAGGAAGTTTCATTACAAGACACTTTTTTTCAGATTTGCTAATTTATATCTAAAAATTCATCTATAATCTAGAAGGAGTTGCCATTCAGAAATTCTTTTAATTTATTTTTTAAATGCTAGTTGGCTATCTGTCAGGCTTTTAATGCTGTGTGGTAGGTGACCAAAAACTTTCGTGACAGCATAATTCACCCCTTTCTGCCTTTCTGTGAGAAAGCTAGATTTAACCTTGAATAGTGAAAATCATTCTTTCTCCTAGTGTTGTAGTAATGTACACTGCTATTGCTTTTGAATTCGGTAGGATTGGTAATAACAAATTCCATAAGTGAATATATAGATCTCTAGCTCTTCAAATAATTGTCTGCAGGATAATCTTGGATGGGTTCAAGCAATTATTCTGATTACACGCTTTTGTGCAATGAACACTTTTTTATTCAATGATGAATTACCCCAGAAAATGATGCCATACGAAGGCAGAGAATGAAAATACGTATAGTAAGCTAATTTACTGAGATGTATATCACCAAAATATGCAATTACCCTAACAGCATAAGTAGCTCAACTCAAACGTTTCAGCAGATCTTCAATGTGTTTTTTCCCAGTTCAACCCCTCATCAATGCATACACCCAAAATTTTTGAATATTCTACCTTTGCTTCAGATTCCTGATCAAAGTCTATATTTATTAATGGTGTCATTCCATTAACTGTACGGAACTGTATGTACTGTGTTTTATCAAACTTTTTTCAAATGTTCAAATGTTTGTTAAGCTTATGGGACTTAACTACGGGGTCATCAGTCCCTAAACTTACAAACTACTTATGAACTACTTACGAACTAGGACGGCACAAATATCCATGCCCGAGGGGGGATTCGAACCCCCGACCGTAGTGGCCGTGCAGACCGTGACTGAGGCGCCTCAGTCCTCGCGGCCACCGCGGCCGGCCAAACTTTTTTATGATAGTCCATTTGCTGAGAACCACTTAATGATTTTCTGAAAGACGTGGTTTACAATTTCTTCAGTTAGTTCTTGTCTGTCAGGTGTGATAATTATACTTGTATCATCAGCAAAAAGAACCAGCTCTGCATCTTCATGAATACAGAATGGCAAGCCATTAATATATATTAAGAACAGCAAAGGGCCCAAGACCGAACCTGCATAGAGGACGCAGCATGGAGTCCTTAATTACATAAGTGTTCCACGGTGCAACGAAAATACAGATGAGTGTAGTGTTGAAGGTTGTTGTCATTGTTGTGATGTATGAGAAGTTATATAGTTGGAACTATCGGAGACTGGAACTGATCATATAATGCAATTTGATTCTATGTAAATGTATATAATGTGAATGAAGTTCTGTAAGTCACAGTACAATAAAGGAGTACTGTTATTTGTTTCTGACATACAGCTTTCATTTGAGTAGAAGAAGTATTTACGGATTGAAATGATAATTTCTCTTCCTCTCAAGCTCTGATCAACTTTGGATACGATTGTCAGATGCCTGCTACCTCAAGAAAGAGACCTTGGTTGAGGAACAGACTAGCTGGGCCTCATAAGCCAAGGAGTAAATTAAATAGCAAACTTCTAAAAATCCAATTCAACATTACCTAAAACCATTACTAACTTATATATATATATATATATATATATATATATATATATATATATATATATATATATATATATTCTTGTGGTGTCTTGCAATGAACAGGCAAGGATAACACGGTTACACCTCTCTCTCTCTCTCTCTCTCTCTCTCTCTCTCTCTCTCTCTCTCGAACTGATACGCAAGCGACAAGCGTTGGTAATTCTGCAGTAGGTATCTGCGGCTCTTTGTTGATGATGCTGTAGTGTACAGGAAAGTTTCGTCATTGAATGACTGTAGCAGATGCAGGATGACGTGGATCAGATTTCTAAGTGGTGAGAGGAATGGCAGCTAGTCATGTGATGTAAGGTGACACTGAAGAGTAGTAGAAACAACCCCGTAATTAGTAGTGTGGTGCTTGACTGAGTCGCATCAGTTAAATATCTAGGCGTAGCGCTGCCCAGTGATATGAAATGGAACGCGAATATAGGACAGGTACCGGGAAGGCGGATGGTCGACTTCGGTCTATTGGGAGAATTTTGGGAATGTGTGATTCGTGTATAAGAAAGACCGCATATAAAACGCTTGTGCGACCCCGTCTTAAGCATTGCTCAGATGTTTGGGATACCAACCGGATCGGTTTAAAGGAAAATATACATGCAATTCAGAGACGGACGGCTAAGTTTGTTACTGCGGCCAAACTTATAGGAAACATTCCTCACAAACAAAGAAAGAAAATATGTTATGTGGGCATGTGTCCGGAAACGCTTAATTTTCATTGCTCATCTCAGTATTTCAGTGCAAATGTTCTATTTACGGATGAGGCTTCATTCCAACGTGATCAAATTGTAAATTTTCACAATCAACATGTGTGGGCTGACGAGAATCCGCACGCAATTGTGCAATCACGTCATCAACACAGATTTTCTGTGAACGTTTCGGCAGGAATTGTTGGTGATGTCTTGATTGAGCCTCATGTTCTTCCACTTACGCTCACTGGAGCACGTTATTATGATTTCATACGGGATACTCTACATGTGCTGCTAGAACATGTGTCTTTACAAGTACGACACAACATGTGGTTCATGCACGATGGAGCTCCTGCACATTTCAGTCGACGTTTTCGTACGCTTCTCAACAACAGATTCGGTGATCGATGGATTGGTAGAGGCGGACCAATTCCATGGCCTCCACACTCTCCTGACCTCAACCCTCTTGACTTTCATTTATGGGAGCATTTGAAAGCTCTTGTCTACGCAACCCCGGTACCAAATGTAGAGACTCTTCGTACTCATATTGTGGACAGTTGTGATACAATACTCCATTCTCCAGGGCTGCATCAGCGCATCAGGGATTCCATGCGACGGAGGGTGGATGCATATATCCTCGATAACGGACGACATTTTGAACATTTCCTGTAACAAAGTGTTTGAAATCACGCTGGTACGTTCTGTTGCTGCGAGTTTCCATTCCATGATTAATGTGATTTGAAGAGAAGTAATAAAATGAGCTCTAACATGAAAATTAAGCGTTTCCGGATACATCTCCACATAACACATTATCTTTCTTTGTGTGTGCGGAATGTTTCCTGAAAGTTTGGCCGTACCTTTCTGTAACACCCTGTATAACTATAATAAATTGCTGCTATTTTGTGTGGTTCTTATTGTGGTGTCGCACAAGTATGAAGTGCACGCGACATACTTATGCCGCGCACCGCCATGCACGCACGGCGCGGCGTTCTTACGACGTCAGCCACGGGCGCCCTCTGCTGCAACTCCGCTCGTGGCCAGGACTGCTGCATCGGTCACTTGGGACTGAGATAGGAACCAGTTAACACTTGGGAATCAAATAGGCACCAGTTAAGACTTGGCTATCGGATAGGCACTAGGAATCATCAGTAGGCAGGCCTCTATCTAATCTATGTATCAGCATTCTGCAGTCAAGAACTACGTAAAAGTTAAGTATTACTAAGTCTCCATGAGATATATATATCTCGTTCTAATTTATTCTAGTGTTTCTAGTTTCTGCTGTCCCACTGGCTGGTCACCTCCATACCGCACAAGCGTGCATCCTTTATTCCTGTGTCGGTTTCATTCTACTCGGCCACCGACACCCACAGCAACCGGCGGAACCGAGACACAAAAGAGGCGACGAGTATGGGACACAAAACTTATTATATTGTTTTGGATCAATTTCAGCTTGAGTGCCATCTTCGGACACTCTGCGAAATATACAGGCAATCTTGGCACAACAATTAGCGCTTTACTCTTATGTGGATAGATTTTTAGTGATAGGCCTATTTCCGCCGGTAAATTCATACCTACACTTCTGCTAGATTTGTGTAAGGCACTGTATATTGTGCAAGCTTTCGGAATTCGCGCAGAGAGATTTGAAGCACGGAGCGGACAGTCCGCGTACACCGCGTGCCCCAGCTGCTTGTGACGCGTACTGCTTTGTTACCTGCTGCCTGTTGCTGTGCCGCACCTGCCAACAAGACGGGCGCAGCCTCAGCTTTGCCGTGAAAGCGCAGGCAGGGCACTGGGCAGGGTAGGGCGGCCGTCCCTTTGTGCGGCCGGCAAGGTTGCGAGATGTGCGGCGCACGTAAGGCACGGCCGTGCTGCGACTGCCCGGCGTATTTGGAGGCGGAAGGCCGCGCTGCGCCAGCGTGGGCGGCCACAACAAAACAGGCCGGCCTCCCAGCAAGCGGCAGGCGGGGAGCGCACCGAGGACAGGCGTGCCAACACACACACACACACCTGTGTGGCGCTACAGGCGACGGCGTACGAGGTGTTAGGGCACAGAGAAACATATATATTTGTCTGTGGTAAGGGGCAATCTCACCCTTAATAGCTGAGGGGTCAGTGTGTAGATCACAGTGATCCAGTCTTTTCCTCGTGACGAAACCCTGCTAAAGACCATATCTACAGACTACAAATGTTCATATTTTTGTATAGCTTATGGGACTTAACTACGGGGTCATCAGTCCCTAAACTTACAAACTACTTATGAACAAGCTAACACTAAGGACACACCGACCGCCGGCCGCGGTACCCGAGGGGACTGAGGCGCTCCAGTCACGGCCTGCACGGCCACTACGGTCGGAGGTTCGAATCCCCCCTAGGACGCGGATATTTGTGCCGTCCTTAGTGTTTGTTAGTTCATAAGTAGTTTGTAAGTTTAGGGACTGATGACCCCGTAGTTAAGTCCCATAACCTATACAAACATTTGAAGATATGGGAGTTGAAAGTTACCGACTTATATAAAATTCTACGTATGAGTGTCAATATTTTGCTCTTCAACTAAAACTACACAATGGAGACGAACAATCTTTGTTCTTGTAGTACAGTCTCCCATTGTAAACCATAGCAGTTCCGTGTCAATAGCTATAAGAAGGTGGAAGATATTTTCAAAATTTTCAAATGTTTGGAAAGCTTAGGGGACTTAACTACGGGATCATCTGTCCCTAAACTTACAAGGACTTACGAACTAGCTAATACTAAGGACGGCACAAATATCCATGCCCGAGGGGGGATTCGAACCCCCGACCCTAGTTGCCGTGCAGACCGTGACTGGAGCGCCTCAGTCCTCTCGGCCACCGCGGCCGGCGTGGAAGATATAATGGTTGAAATCCGTCAGCTTATATAAAATTCGGACTGAAGACCAGCGATGACTTTGGACACTATAATAGCAAAGAGCTTATATACAGCGAAACGTGATGCACATTCTTCACTTCTTTTTCTGCAAGCGTTCGAATAAAGAAAAATAAATGCATATTGCAGTTAGAAAAGTAAAACTACTGAGAAAGATGCCAAAGCGCAAGAAAGAAATTTCGTCTTCTCGATCCTTTTCTAAAAGACAGAAAATGACACTGAAAAATGAATCTATAGACGAAAGAAATTTGTAGACGTTGTTCATCTTACACTGTAGGCATCAGCGATTTTTCGATATTCCCATCCCTAAGGGGGTGAAATAGGGGATAAACATTTTTTTGAAAATACGTAGCTATTAAGGCAATTTTGAAGCAAAAGATACAAACCTTCGGAATTAGACTTTTGATTGGAATTTTAAAAACATGTGTTTCGATATTTTTTGGAATTCAACCATTAAGCTTGTGAAATAAGGGAAAGATCTCTTGAGGCTGCTACTAAGACTATTTTGATGCTAGAAATGCGAAAATTTGGATTTGGAATCGGGGTTAGAATTAAAAAAAAATGTGTTTCTGGATATTTTTAATTCTGCCATCAATGCTGCAATAGGGGGTAGCAAGTTCTTCAAAATAGTTGATTAGAAAAGCATTTTTAAGGCTAAATCTATGAAAATATTTATTTAGAAGTAGAAACAACCAATGCAGACCATCCAGTCTACACGTGCGAAGCAGCGGGATTTAAGCTAGTACAGTATGAAAATGCATTGTGTTGTTTTCCAAATGTTTATTAATTTCAAATAATTTACATGAAAATGCAACATTAAAATTTTCGATTCCCCAAAATAGCCACCCTTTGATATCATTATTGCCTTGCACACCGTCGGCATGTCCTGCGTCAGTTTTGCCAACGTTTCAGTTGGAATTAATCTCCATTCTTGTGTCCAACTCATTATTTCCCGTTTTCGGGTGTTCCTGTCTAGTTTATCCCATAGCAGCTGGTTTTGCCAACGTTTCAGTTGGAATTAATCTCCATTCTTGCTGCAGGACCTCCCACAATTGTGTCCCACTCATAATTTCCCGTTTTCGGATCCTCCTGTCCAGGTCATCCCATAGCAGCTGGATTGGGTAAGGTGATACAAATTAAACATAGGTACAATTCAAATCAACAAAAGGTTTCACGCCATTTGTCAGTCTCGTAGTGTTGGTAGCACTTTCCTCTGTGTGGTGTTGTAGTGTTGCGGGTTTCTACAGCTCCTCCTGTCTTTTCCAAGAATACACCACTTTGTGCTACGAACATATAATTCTATTCCTGTTAAAAGGTAAGTGAAGCTACTTAGTCTAACGCGCTCTAATAAATTTTATACTTAAGGGTGACTGAATTCGATGCCAAAAATGCAGTGTTTGTTACCACGAAGTATGCTTTGGTACCCGAGGGAAAATGTGATTTTTATGTGGAAGATGCCAGTGATAAAAATGTACCAGAACGTGATCACAATCGTACCTAGTGAGGGACATTTTCGGACGATTTTTCTGTTCTGTAACCTTTTTTGTGTTTATACCAACATTTGTTGGTTGATTACGATAGATAAGCTATCTTTCAGTAGTGTGCTATTTATTTATTCTTGTGCTTATCCTTACAGAGAAAGAGCTGAAGACATCGTAGCACGCATAGACCAAAGATATGGTCTGTGGCATCACGTTTCGCTGTATGTAACCTCTTTGCTATAGAGTCGCAAACGTCATCGCTAGCCTCCAGTCCGAACTTTTTTTATAATTTGACAAATTTCAACCACCTTATCTTCTACCCCCTTATAGCAATCGGCATGGAACTGCTATGGTGTACAACGGGAGATTTAAAAAATGTTCAAATGTTTGAAATCTATCGGACCAAACTGCGTGGTCTTCAGTCCGTAGCTTACAAACTACTTAAACCTAGGTATCCTAAGGACAAACACACACATAAAACTGTGCCTAAAACCTTCCCCGGGTAGACATTAGTAACTGTACAAATTTTTAGCTCTTTATGTCTTATGGTTCAGACGTGATAAACGTACACCGAACAGACATTCACATTTATAGATATAGAAGAAGATTTGTGTTACATATTCGTGAAACATCCAAGAACAAGTGCCATAGTTAAAATTTCTTTTCTCAATATATTTCCAGTTACAATAACATTTGTACGAAATAATCGGAATTGTACCATCTTACCCTACACGTAATAAATATCGTACACATCGAAATGCCACAGAAGACTCGCAGAAACACAGATTACTGGATTTGATGCACTCACTTTTGGTTATCACGGAATCCAAAACGTATGTCCACAACAAATGGGGAGGTTCGCATTCGGCGTTCCTCTCGCTGATTTTTGCCGGTCGCTCGATGACTAATGGCACCGAGTGCGGCCGGGGTCGCGGCGATCAAAGCTGACCTCCGTTTTTTCCGCCTCCCAAAGCGACTCGCAAAGACGCAGCTGCTCTGAGACACTCTCTGATAACCGCACAAATCTCTTCCATTATTCTTTTTATGTAATGTTTAATTTTACATCATCACAGTCGCAGCATCTTCTTGTTAGAAAACCTACAGGAAACTGGGTTCACATTTTTTTACCGAGAAATGTTTACGGAGTTCGACAGCCAGCTGCGATTCAAGGAAACCATTACGGCTGCCCGTTTTTTCTCCTTCATATATTTACGTCAACGAGTACAGCTGGGTTTATGGCCCCACTGCAATTAAAAATATTGGAAACCATTACGCTAATGAACGGCTGAAGCAGATACACCGACCTCTGCGGGACGTCTGGCAGCGGTTTTATCCTGATGTTGGGGCAGTAACTCGAGACGGAAACTCGTCATGGGATACTGTATTCATATTCTTTCCTGTATTTCTTGTTAGATCTATAGAAATTTTGCAGTTATTTATTAATTGGATACAATAGCTTTCTAAAGTGAAGGTCATCGTTGTCAGTAAACGCTACTAGCCGCGTGATCTAAGGCATCATGCTACGGACAGGGTAACTGCTCCTGCCCGAGGTTCGAGTCCTGCCTTGGGAATTGGTGTGTGTGTGTGTGTGTGTGTGTGTTGTCCTAAGTTTACATTACTTTAAGTTGTTTGTAAGTCTAGGGACTGTTGACCATAGCAATTTGGCCCAATAGGTTTACTAAACTTCGAAAATTTGATTTGAAAAACTACGTAGTATCTATTACTGTAGTAAATAAATACTGCAACCATCCACAAGATTTTTATGAATAAATTTATTGCACGGTTACTAGTTTCGAGCACTGTTACTAGTTTCGAGCCTGAACCCATCATCATACGGTAGTGCCGATATCAGGTTTACATTGGTGTCCTAAAATAAGAAAGTTATGTGAATCAAATAGGTTACAAGTTTAAAATTTTTATCCAAAATATAACAAAGTTTTCTTTATTGTATTGTTCACAGTTGAAGTATTCCTTTACACTGAACTTACTAGACAGAAAATTTTAGTGTATAAGTGAGTTCAGTGTACATGCAATAGTTATAGCCTTAATTCAAGTGTGAGCAGTACAAGAAAGAAGACTTCGTTATATTTAGGATAAAAATATTTAACCTTGTAACCTAATGGATTTACATAACTTTGTTATTTTAGGACACCAAGGTAAACCGGATATCAGCACTAGCGTCTGAGGATGGGCTCAGGCTCTAAACTAGGGGACTGATGACCTAGCTGTTTAGTCCCCTAAAAACCAACAACAACAACAACTCTAAACTATTAACGGTGTAATAAATTGATTTATAAAAATATTGTGGCTGGTTGCAGTATTTATTCACTGCAGTGTTATTACGAATACAGCTGCGATGTTCTCTAACCAAAAATAATGGATATAATAATACGTAGTATCTGTTTTGCCGGCCGCGGGGACTGAGGCGTTTCAGTCACGGTCTGCACGGGCACTACGGTCGGGGGTTCGAATCCCCCCTCGGGCCTGGATATTTGTGCTGCCCCTCACCCATGGCCGATGGAGGACTCGAACCTCCGACGGCGAACGTTCACGTGCACCGTAGCGGGGCACCTTAGTGCTTACGGCTGTTCTGCCGCGGCTGTTTTCGTCTGTATCCAAGTCTGTAATCTACTTTTCCATGGTTTCCAATTTCTCCTTCTCTGCCATCTGTCATGTGAGAGAAATTCTGGTCATATGTAACGTATACTAGCAGCAAAACACAATATCTCCGATATGCGATACCAATGGTGATACTACTGATCACAGTTCTGCTAAAGCAGAATTGTTAAACATGTTGTTGTTGTTGTTGTGGTCTTCAGTCCAGAGACTGGTTTGATGCAGCTCTCCACCCTACTCTATCCTGAGCAAGCCTTTTCATCTCCTCATAAGAACGACAACCCACATCCACTTGAATCTGCTTACTATACGCGTCTCTTGGTCTCCCTCTGCGATTTTTACCCCACACACTTCCCTCCAACGCTAAATTCACAATTCCTTGATGTCTAAGAATGTATCCTACCAATCTATCCCTTCTTTTGGTCAAGGTATGCCAGAAATTTCTTTTCTCCCCAATTCGGTTTATTCCATTTTCATGAACATTAATAAATGGTTTAAAGCCAACTCATTGTCATTAAACTTTGAAAAGACGCACTACATGCAGTTCAGAACATGTAAGAGATTTCCTGACAGCATATGCATTAAGTATGAAGAAGAGCAGATAGAAGAGGTTGACAGTATTAAATTCCTGGGATTACATCTTGATAATAAATTTAATTGGGAGGAGCACACCACAGAACTGCAGAAACGACTCAACAAATCTGTATTTTCAATACGAGTGTTATCAGACATAGGAGACATAAAAATAACAAAGCTTGCATACTTTGCTTACTTTCATTCCTTAATGTCATATGGTATAATATTTTGGGGTAACTCTTCAAGTCAGTCAAAAGTCTTCAGAGTCCAAAAACGTGTAATACGTATTATTTGTGGAGTAAATTCACGGACGTCTTGTAGAAGCCTCTTCAAAGAACTGGGTATATTAACTACTGCCTCTCAGTATATTTATTCCTTAATGAAATTTGTCATAAATAATATATCCCTTTTCCCAACAAACAGCTCAGTTCATACATACAATACTAGAAATAAAAATGATCTACACAAGGATTTAAAAGCACTTACTTTTAGTTCAAAAAGGGGTCAACTACTCAGGAACACACATTTTCAATAATTTACCATCAAGTATAAAAAATTTAGCTACAAATAAAGATCAGTTTAAGAGGAACCTAAAAGACTTTCTAGTGGCCAACTCCTTCTACTCCATTAGAGAATTTCTAAATTGTACCAAATGATGCATGCACTCATACTATATTAGTATTATTATATTATCAGCAAAAGAAAAAAAAACTTAAAAAATTATGTATCTGTATTTATATTATAAGTGTATGTATTTGTATTTATATTATTAGTATTATCTGTTATTCAACTTGTAAATTTTGTTTCTTGACATGTTCCACATCCACGAGGATCCCCTCAATATGGATCTACGGAACAAATAACTAATCTAATCTACCTCCTCATTAGCTACGCGATCCACACACCTAATCTTCAGCATTCGTCTGTAGCACCACATTTCAAAAGCCTCTATCCTTTTTCTGTCCACACTGCTTATCGTCCATGTTTCACTCCCATACAAGGCAACACTCCATACAAATGCCTTCAGAAAGGACGTCCTTAGGCTTAAATCAATATTCGATGTTAACAAATTTCTCTTTTTCAAAAACGCCTTTCTACCCATTGCCGTTCTGCATTTTATATCCTCTGTACTGCGACAATCATTTGTTATCTTACTGCCCAAGTAACAAAACTCATCTACCTCCTTTATTGTTTCGTTACCTAATCTAATTCCTTCAGCATCACCTGATTTTCTTACACTGCACTCCATTACCCTAGTTTTACTCTTGTTAATGTTCATCTTATATGCACCTTTCAGCACACTGTCCATTCCGTTCAATTGCTCTTCCAGGTCCTTTGCTGTATCTGACAGAATTACTATGTCGTCGGCAAAACGCAATGTTTTTAATTCTTCGCCCTGAACTTTAATTACTTCTCCAAATTTCTCCTTGCTCAATGTACAAATTGAACAACATTGGGGAAAGGCTACAACCCTGTCTTACTCCCTTTCCAACCACTGCATCTCTTTCATGCCCTTCAACTCTGACAACCGCTGTCTGGTTTTTGTACAAGTTGTAAATAACCTTACGCTCCCTATATTTTACTCCTGCATGCTTCAGAACTTTAAAGAGTTTATTCCAATCAACGTTGTCAAAAGCCTTCTCCAAATCTACAAAAGCTAGAAATGTTGGTTTGCCTTTTCTTAATCTATCTTCTAGGATAAGCCGTAAAGTGAGTATTGCCTCCCGTGTTCCTACATTTCTCCTGAACCCAAACTGATCTTCCCCGAGCTCGGCTTCTACCAGCTTTTCCATCCTTCTGTATATAATTCGTGTTAATATTTTGCAACCATGAGTTATTAAACTGATGGTTCTGTAGTTTTCACACCTGTCTGCACCCGCTTTCTTTGGAATGGGGATTATAACATTTTTCTTAAAGTCTGAGGGTACTTCACCTGTCTCATACATCTTACACACAATGTGAAACAATTTTGTCATGGCTGGTTCTCCCAAAGACTTCAGTAGCTCTGAGGGAATATCGTCTACTCCAGGGGCCTTGTTTCGACTTAGATCTTTCAGTGCTCTGTCAAATTCATCTCTCAGTATAGTATCTCCTATTTCATCATCATCTACATCCTCTTCCCTTCCTACAATAGTGTCTCGAAGTTCATTTCCTTTGTAGAGCCCCTCTATATACTCTTTCCACCTTTCAGCTTTCCCTTCTTTGCTGAGAACTGGTTTTCCATCAGTGTCCTTGATATTCATAGAGCTGTTTTTCTTATCGCCAAATGTTTCTTTTATTTTCCGGTAGGCTGTATCTATTTTTCCCCTAAACATGTACTTTCGAAATTCCTTCAGAAAAAAATAAAAAGTAAATAATCCAGAATTTGAATCATGAACAGCTGCCAGCATGCGTAATTTAGAAGTAGAAGTTCCTGGGGTATTAAAGCAACTTAAATCACTTTACAAAACCAAGTCACCCCGTCCAGATTGTATACCAGTCACGTCACTTTCAGTGTAGTAATTCTGCCCTCAATATCTAGCTATCATATACAACCACTGGCTCAGAGGGAGATCCGTACTCAAAGACTGGGAAGTTGCGCAGGTCACTCCAAAATTCAAGAAAGGCAATAGAAATGATCCGCGAAATTACACACCTACATCACTGACGTCGGCTTGCAGCCGGAGTTTAGAACATATATCAAACATCATGAACTACCTCGAAGAGAACGACCTATTGATCCATAGCCAACATGAATTCAGAAAACACCGATCTTCTGAATCACAACTACTTCTTCACTTACTACAAGTGATGAGTGCAAACGACAACAGATCTCAAATTAATCCTAGATTTCTAGATTTCCACAAGGACATAAATCGAAATGCGTACTTGTGGAATATATTTTATGACATGTGACTTGATTTCTTATTTCCTGTCAGTCAGGACACACTTTGTAGTAATCCATGCAAAGGCATCGACTAAATCATAAGTGAATTAAAATCACAATTTCCACAAATTTATTTTTATTGAATCTACTAGTTTTCGGCTTACAAGGCCACCTTCAGACTTTTCTATTACAGTAGAGCCATTTTACTACACTGATCAAAACAATTAACGGAATTGAACGAATGGAGTGATCCGCTTGTTCACCGGACTTGAACCCGATTGAGCATGTCTGCGATGCACTTCGGAGACGCATTGCAGAGCTGGGAATTGCACTCATGCAAGGATGTCCAAGTATCCCTCAAAAGCTGATTCATAGTCTCACAAAGTCAATGCCTCGTAGGTGTGCAAGTGTACTGCCCATGACTTTTCACTTTTATGGTATCAGTTAAGATATATAATTTCGAATTATTGTCGTCGACAGAATGAACTAAAGTGGCTAAACGTCTTTCAGTTGGTTATGCGGAGTGGAGACAACAACCTCACGGCAACCGAGATGTAATAACAGATAGTTGCTGCAGAGGGGGTTGGTGTTCTGTTTACTCTACCAAAAGAATTACACAAGCAGTTGGATTTAGATTGTGTAGTGAACAGGTGGCTGCAGCTGTTGAAGTGAACCAAAGTGTAATTTTCAGGACCTGGACGCGATTTCAGTCAACAGGGACGGTAAAAAGAGGGAAGGCCAAGTTACATCAGGAATAGATGACCATAATCTCCGGTTAACCTGTCGAGACAGGAGGCTGAATGCAACTCAGCTGCAAGATTCCCTGCAGGCAGCAACAGGACGCGCAATATCAACTCAAGCAGTCCGAAATCGCATTCAGGAATGTTTACGCGCGGAGGCTTGTGTTGTGTGTCCCAATAAAACCACGAGACCGCATAGCCCGCGGAAACTGGGCGAATGAACGTCAGGATTGGAGTCGTAACGAATGGCGCCGGGGTCTTTTCATAGATGAGTTTAAATTTTGTGTTCAGCCGGACAATCGTCATAACCTCATCCAGAGAGAACGTGGAACTCGGAACAATTCTGCTAATGAGTAGGAAACTTCACCATACCATGGTGGTGGATGAATGGTGTAGACAGGAGTCAGTATCGGCGGCGATCAAATGTTCAAATGTTTCTAGAGCTTATGGGACTTAACTACGTTTCATCACTTCCTAAACTTACAAACTACTTATGAATTAGCTAATACTAAGGACAGCACAAATATCCATGCCCGACCGTAGTGGCCGTGCAGAACATGATTGGCGCGCCGCAGACCGCTAGGCCACCGCGGCCGGCTTGGCGGATGTACGGATTTATATGTCGTTCAGAATGGCGCTTTGACTGCTCAGAGGTATAAAGGCGAGAACCTTCGACCTTTTGTTGTACCCTACGCTGGTGCCATAAAACATGGGTTCCTTCTGGTGGACGATAACGCTCGTACCACAGAGTTGCACTGGTGACAACTTGAGGGAAGTGAAGGAATGGAGTGTCCAGCTTGTTCACCGGACTTGATCCCGATTGAGCATGTCTGCGATGCAATTGGCAGAAGCGTTGCAGAGCTGGTTATTGCATTCATGGAAGGATGTCCGCCGCGGTGGAGTAGCCGAGCGGTCTAAAGCTTCTCGCTGCGGAGCCCGCGGTTGCTCGCCGTTGAGGTTCGAGTCCTTCCTGGGGCATGTGTGTGTGTGTTTGCCCTTAGGTTAGTTTACCTAGGTTTAAGTTCAAAATGTTCAAATGTTTGTTAAGCTTAAGGGACTTAACTACGGGGTCATCAGTCCCTAAACTTACAAACTACTTATGAACTACTTACAACTAAGGACGGCACAAATATCCATGCCCGAGGAGGGATTCGAACCCCCGACCGTAGTGGCCGTGCAGACCGTGACTGGAGCGCCTCAGTCCCCTCGGCCACGGCGGCTGATGACCACGCAGCTTGGTCCGATATATTTACAAACATTTGAACATTTTGAAGGATGTACAAGTATCCCTCAAGAGCTGATTCATAGCCTCATACAGTCTACGTCACGTAGGTGTGCAAGTGTACTGGCCATCCGAGGTGATCACACACCATATTAGAGGGAAATGAGAATGACTTTTCACTATTATGGCAGCCTCATGGTGCCTCGCTCGAAGTAAACGCCATTTAAACCTCAACTAAAGAGGTGAGACAGCAAAATATCGAACTTTATCTCCCACACAAAGTACAGTTGTAGCCAATATCTGAATGAACTAAGTTACCATATGTGTACTGTGTATGATATTTCACCTGATCCTCTGATTATTTTGATCACTGTATGTTCTTACACATAAAGGAGGAAGAAAGCTTAGGGCTTAACTTCCCGTTGACAGCTTGTTCATTAGAGACGAAGCTTAAGCTCGGATTTTTGGGAAAGGATATGGGAGGAAGTCGGTTGTGCCCTTTTGAAAAGGCCTTGAGTGATTTAGGAAAATCACGGAAAATCCTAAATCTGGTTGTGAGGAGGTGGATTTGATCCCTCATCCTCCCGAATGGGAATCCAATGTCTTACCACTGCGCCACCTCGCTCGGTTGCATCTAAGTGTAGACGAATAACATATCTTCCAAGTCTGTATCAACATAACAGAACAATAATGTCTGAAGAGGGTCTTGTAAGCCGAAAGCCGTTTAATGAAATAAAAATAAAGCTGAAGAACATACACAAAATTCGAATTTTAATCCAGTATGTTGATGTTCTACAGAGAACCGAAATAGATTTTTTTTTGGAGGTAATTGATAATTTTTGAACACAGTGTCGTTCCAAATCATTGCTACTCATCATCACATGAGAGTTAATTTTAAATGTACAGAATTATTCCCGGATGACACCATTTATTCCTCCTCATACCCATTTTACCAAAAGCTGAATTGCCTTGAAAGACCTTTTAATGGTCCTATCAAACAGTAAGGCATTCGTAAGACATACGGATTGGCCTAACGTCTGGAAAAAGTTGTTTGTGGATACCCGGTGAAGCTCACGAGAGACTTCAGACATATATCATCCAACACCGCTGGACTTTGTAAACGTCACTAATGGCGGCGGTGGGACCGTGGCGCTGCGCGGCTTTAAGAAAGCCTAAACGGATGAAGCGTCGGTTAATTGCTCACTTTTTCCTTGTGCCACTTGACCTTAATTGGGAAAAATTGGCTCAGATACGCAGTAACTAGTTAACTGCTGTGGTGGCACTTGGGGGCCCAAAGATGGGATGGATGGGTGCACATTTTTGCTGCCGTGAAGCGCATGTGTATCCATCTCGCACTCACTCGCTCCGATTAGCTCTCATTCGATGTCGGCGATTGAAGCACGATCTTTCTCTAAGCTGTTTTGGCCCACTTTAAGTTAGGAGCAAAAAAAAGTGGACCGTTTGCGATGGCATTTTGACAGCTCAAAATTGAATTGCAAGTAACGCCTGTAGCGTTCATCTGAGACAAAAACTAAATAAACGGATTTATATTTTTTTCTCAAATTTCACACCGTTTCAGAGATATCTGGAAAACTAATGGTTCCCACATTTTACGTTGCGTCGTTCAACCCGTCGGCACCAAATTTTACAGACATATTTTTTGCCGGCCAGCGTCCAGAAGCCCCCTCTGGTGGTATAATAGGATGCCGCAAGAGGTCGCCATTGTACCCTATCGAGGCTATTATGTGTCGGATCGCAAAAATTTCGGGTAAAAGCTGTTCTAAATATCGATTAATTTTTGTTTGAAAATGTGCTCTGAAAGTTCGTTTACGTACATAGATATAATTGTTTATACGGCTGTACCGTGATATTCTTTTGCTGTATGTCATTTAAAGGACGTTCACGTCTCATCTAGAGACGAATGTTTCTTTATGGTACGTAAAGTTCAAAACCCATATAACAATCAGCCAAAGCCATTCGACGCAACTTTCGATAATTCTCGAGAAAATTGACTTTGAAGTTTTGGAAGAGTACCTAAGTACCAGCGTCGCCGGCCCGTACGAAATCCAGGGACGCCGCGTACGCCAATAAGTATATAAAAATAAAATAAACACCGGTACTAAAAATCAGTATTACGTATACAAACACATACGTTTCGAAACTAAAATAGTGATCAGTCTTATTCAACATCCGTCGTTTCACTGTTTGAACGACAGTGACGGAAAAGGTGCGCAGTGCGTTATTGGCAGGGAGATGCGGCTCCAGTGACGGAGAAACACAACCTGCGCGTGTAGCCGTAAGATAAATGGAAGAGCCGATACAGCGAAGCACTGCATCACTGGTGTAAATAATAAAACTGAAGTCCAACATGAAATCTGCACCTTCAGCAGATACATTAGAAAAAGAGCTAAGATACAAATCGTTTGCGTGGCATATCGCGAACATCTGTTCTGTTATGCTGCACTTAAACTTGTTTATTCAGATATAAAAAAAGTAAAATGGGGAACCAATTTTGTTAATACAATAAAATGCATCTCTTACATGGATTAATGCAGACGGTTCCCAGCTTAAATTTTACATGATTTAACGCTACTGAGGGGAAGGATTCACAAACAACACTCATTCTCTCACACACACGCAATGCCACAGCGAAACCCACCAAAAACAGCGTGCTGAGACGAGGCGGAAGCAGGCGCTGCTATCGTAGGCAAAATTCAGCAAGTCGGGCCCACGTGGTTCCGAAACCGATAAAAATGAATAAATTCAGTTTCCGAAAAATAATGAATATTAACTACTGCATGTAACCCATAGAAATGCTTAGAATTATATAAGGGAGCGAATGAAATACAGCTACACGCGATAGGGGGAAGCTATTGAAGAAGGTTGTACAAGGCTCAGAGAGAATTACTGACACAGACAGAGTTCGTACTATAAGTCAGAGAAGAATCAGCAACATTTGAGTAGGCGGGGAGAGAAGATCGCGAAATGTTTGTGGAAATCAGAAGGATACCCGCTTAGTTACTTGCCTGATGGGCTTGGAACAAACAAGGTGGAAGCTGAAGGCTTTGTTCTACGAACCAACCACGTGGACCACATTTCACTCACGGAAGGAAACGATGATATGATTTTTACATGCACTGTACAAAAATGAACATATCACCTATTACAAAATTGGGCCCCACAAAGCTAGAAAGTATTTACAGAGTTCATACACCACCACATGATCACAAAAGTTTTTATCATATCAGGCTGTTATCAAACTGCAACTAGAATCACACACACACACACCACATTTATCTACTGGAAATCACTGAACTGAAAAACGAGAACACATTTCTGCACACGATCGAAGAAAATATTCCAAAAAATGATTCTCAGTTGACGAATCTAAGTTAAACATGCTAGTCAATGAAACGCTACCATCTCCAGAAATTCGAGCAGAACCAACGTTACCTCACCAGACGCCCAGAACAGAATGATCCGCCGAGCGGCCACCGGGGATAGCGTGGGAAGCCACCGGAAGCCGGAAAATCCCTGAAACAGCGGTGGTGGGGACAGACAGCAAGATTCGCGCTGGACGGAAGGTTCGCTAACTACCCCGCAACCAAAGGGTGTGGAAACCTCTGTGGTAGCATGAGCAGCTATCGATACTGAGTCAGAAAGAACGATGCAAAGCGAGCTATCACTCCCCACATTCAAACAGCCATAGATTCTCGCACACACTTAAAAGTACAACAACTGCACATTCTCACAGGGACAGTGGCGTAGCGGAGAAGTCGTACTTATGCCACATTAATTAATATAATAATATTAAAATTGTGTGCCGGAACCGGGACTCGAACCTGGGACCTTTGCCTTTCGTGGGCAAGCGCACTACCGACTGTGCTATCCCGACACGACTCACGATGCCGCCTCACAACTTTACTTCCGCCAGTACCTCGCCTCCTACTTTCCAAACTTCACAGAAGCTCTCCTGCAAACACGCAAGACTAGCACTCCTGGAAGAAAGGATATGGTGGAGACATGGCTTAGCCACAGCCTAAGGGATGTTTACAGAATGAAACTTCACTCTGCAGCGGAGTGTGCGCTGATATGAAACTTCCTGGCAGATTAAAATTGTATGCCGGAACCGGGACTCGAACCTGGGACCTTTGCCTTACGCGGGCAAGTGCACTACCGACTGTGCTATCCCGACACGACTCACGATGCCGCCTCCCAGGTTCGAGTCCCGGTTCCGGCACACAATTTTAATCTGCCAGGAAGTTTCATATCAGCGCACACTCCGCTGCAGAGTGAAGTTTCATTCTGGAATATAATAATAGATTATTAACATAACAAAATAAGGAAAACCTAGGAATATTAACATATTTTAACACATGAAATTCTGGTTGTTTGACGAGGTATATGTATGCTACACTAACGTATACTAAAGACAGCACAAACATACACGCCCAAGGGGGGATTCAAATCCCCGACGGGGAACGGGCTCGCGTATCGGAGCATAGCGCCTGAATGAGCTCAGCTACTCCGCCGCGGCTGGCCGGCTAATCAGATAGCGTTCGCGGCCTTTAGGTTTGACGTAGGCGCGGCCAGTTGTGAGATCCTGTCTTGTCTTCTATGTGGTGTTGGACACGTAGGCTAGACATTAGAAAGCAATGCACGTTTCAATCCAAGACTCATAGGAGGTTCTTAACTGTGCTGAACTGAACGACCACTCCTCTAAGTAAAAAATAAAAACAGTTACCGCAAAATGACCTCACCAGATACGACAATGTGGTATTAAGCAGTGTCTAAGTAAGAGAAATGTTCTGTTCTACTGAGAAGTAAAAGTTTAGTTTATTATCGTTAAAAATCGGAAAAACAAAAGCAAATAAAGTTATGACAAAGATGAAAGATAATAATAAAGATCAGGATTCAACCGTTAATGGTGTCGTTCCGGTAACCCAAACCCCAAATACAAACAAATAATTATCAGAAGAAAAATATCTATCAGAGGATGGTTGAGATTTCGTGCCTATACTTGATTCTGCTATTGAATTGAAATAGAAGACGCTGTTTTGGTAAACACTGCGTGGAAGCGACCTTGCAGAAACAAGAAATAGCTTGGTTTAAGTAAACAAATGCCATTCGCTGCGTCAGTGGCAGCAGCAACTGCGATTCTGAAATCCTATCAAAACTTAATGGTTTAATCTGTAGCTGAAGTAAATAAGCCAAAACTTCATTACTATCAATCTTGAGGAAGTCAAACTCGCTGGCTTCCCTAGTCGCAACTAAGTTGACACGGCACGCTGATTCAGCAAAGTAGCACATCGTTGTGCCTTCTTGCTGTCGTTCACAGAAACTAATAAGTGCTCGCTCTGAGAAAGTGTCTTAATTACATGTGAAGCATGCAAATCAACACTGATCATCCTGAGCACTAGGCAAAACCACAGTGGTCGTTAATTATTCTGACAAAAGCACATTGTCTCTAGGTCGAACTTCCAACCTTGTCGCCCAAGAGGTAGACAAGCAGAGAGTGTCTTTCTGTTGATTGGTCAGCTGTACATATCTTTCCATATTTTCACAGATCTGCAGCCAAGAAACACCTGCTCTAGACAGCCAATGAGAAGAGCTGTACCAACAAATCGGATGGTCTTGCTACATCACTTCCAGTCAATAAAAAATTTGCTTTTAAGTCCTCATGGTGCCTGTTAAAAATCTGACACAATTTTCCGGCGCCACAGTGTTGTGCACGTGGCTACTGCCTCTAACGGCAGGTGCGTTACCTGGGCAAGTCAACGCGCCACACAATGGATGAGCCCTGAAAGTGCATTGTCTTCCATTGTTTGGGAACATAAGATCCATGAATGGATATAGATGAAGTAGCCAAAAATAGCCATTGCCAGTCAATCATCAGTTTAAATGGACCAGAGGACTCACCCTATTGTATGTAAAAAATAAAGCCCTCACCAACAACTTGCACAGTCCCTTGTTGACAATTTGCGTCCTGGTTTCGTAGGGTCAGCAATGCGCTCGATCCCTACAGCTGCTCTTACCAAATGAAATAAGGTCACATTTGCCCAACCAACGGTTTAATCACAACCTCTGGAGATGCACTGCACGTGATGTGCTGTTAGCAAAAACATTCGAGTCGGTCTTGGGTTCCCATACCCCATTAAAATCAAACTGCGCCAGACTGTCTTAACGGATTCGGTCGTCGTACGTCCCACATTGAATTCCTAGCAGTGAAATAAATAAATAAATAAATAAAAATAAAAAACGGTGGTAGCGTTCTGATCTTACAACCGTAGGGTTGATGATTCGAGTCCTGCCGGGGCGGATATTTATTTATTTATTTATTTTCGTTGTGGTGTAATACTTACAAATTTTAACATCAATCGGTGAGTTTTTACGAAAAATCCACGGTTTTTTGTTTATTCGTAATTTCCTATATTTTATAAAAGGTCGTTAATAATGATCGTTTCAATCAAAAAAACATGTTAAATTTTTTTACAGTACCTATTACCTCCTCTATTAGTTGACGGCGGTAGTCTTTCATCGTTTAGTTTGCGAAGAGCTACGACGCTATTTTTTGGAGCCGCGGCGGAGCGTTCGAGCGCATTGAGGCGCCATGCTACGATGCGTGAGATCGTTCCCCGTCGGGTGTTCGAATGCCCCCCTCGGGCATGGGTGTTTACGCTGTCTTTAGTATAAGGTAGATCATAAGAAGTTTGTAAGTTTAGGGACTGATGACACCACCGTTAAGTCCCTTAAGTTTTACAAACATTTGAGCATTGAGGCTTGATTCCATGTTGGAATTGGTGTTCCACGACTGTATTTGATTTGTGGTAATTCTTTCAGCAATCAATCGTAAAAAAATATATATTTATTTCTTTGCAAATCTAGATTTCAACCACTGTGTTGTCATTATCAATGCTTAAAACCAATTAAAATACTTAAAACATCTCGACCTTCATGTTGGACCTGCTGATTGCTGAAAGAATTATCACAAATTTGAGCATTTGCTATTTTTTGGAAAGTCACCTCCATAGCTACCAATGGCTTTCCAACAAGCTAACCTACTCAAGCATCGTTGTACGTGACGACAAGGTACTCATGCACATAAAGAAAAACTGACACCCACGTGGAATTAGAGATCCCAAAATGTTTTTATAACTGAATTTGAGAGGGGGAAAAAATCTGTCACAGCAGTATTGGAGCCACCAGGTCTATAGTTGTGAAGCGAGAACGCTACCGCCTCTGCTAAGCCGACAGATGTCGCAACTCATTTAGTTAGTGCTACTTACGAGTACTTGCAAAACTTCAAAATAGATTTCAAAAAAATATTCATATGATTGTAAATCTATAGGATGCAACTGCTGGATTATTAGTCCATAGCTTAAAAACTACTTAAACTAAGGTAAACTAACCGAAGGACAACACAAACAACCATGCTACAGGAGGACCCCCGAAGGCAAGCAACCGAGCGATCCGCAGCGAAGCGCCTTAGACCGCTCGGCTACTCCGCCGCGGCAAAGTCGATTTCCTCGAGAATTTTTGAGCGTTGCTTCGAATGGCTTTGGCTGATTATTATTTGAGCTCTGAACTTTACGTACCATAAATATCAATAAATTCTAAATGCGATACCAATATGGTATTCTTGTTAGACTACATTCCGTTACCCGTATTTTGCTCTTGTTAATGTTCATCTTATACCCTATTTTGAAGACAATGTCCATTTCATTCATTTGCTCTTCCAGGTCATTTCTGTGTCTGACAAAATTACAAAGTCATCGCTAAACCACAACATTTTTCTTTCACTTAAAGTTATTCATGTAAATTTCTGCTTTTCTTCTTTCACAGCTTGGTCAATGTAGAATTCGAACTACATTGGGGAGAGCCGACAACCCTGTCTTACTCTCTTTCCAACTATTGCGTCCCTTTCATGTCCGTCTACTCTTCTAACTGCTCTGATTTTCGACAAGTTGCCTAAAACTTTTCCTGACGCCTGGAAATGGTCATATAGTCTAAGGCGTCTTCCTACGAATTGCGCGGTCGCTCCCCATCGAAGGTTCCAGCCCTCCCTCGGGAATGGACATGTGTTAGTTTAATAGTTTATGAATCTAGCAACCGATGACTGATGACACTTGAAAATTTCTTTTCTTATATTTTACCCCTGCTACCTCTAAATTTGAAACTGTATTTTAGTCCACACTGTTGTTGTCTTCAGTTCGCAAACTACTTTGATGCAGCTCTCCACGCTACCCTGTCCTGTGCAAGCTTTTTCATCTGAGAATACGAACGGCAACCAACATCCTTTTGAATCTGCTTACTTTATTCGTCCCTCGGTCTCCCTCTACGATTTTTACCCCACAGACTTCCTTCTAATGCTACGTTGACGATTTCTTGATGTCTCAGAATAAATCCGACCAACTTAAAAAAAAAATGTAAATGTATCGGACCAAACTGCTTGCTCATCAGTCCGTAGTTAACAAACTACTTAAACTAAGGTAAACTAACCTAAGGACAACACACACACTCAGGGAGGATTCGAATCACCGATGGCGAGCAACCGCGCGCTCCGCAGCAAAGCACCTTAGACCTCTCGGCTACCCCCCAACTTATCCCTTCTCGTAGTCAGGATATGCCAGAAATTCGTTTTCTCTCAGGGAGGATTCGAACCACCGATGGCGAGCAACCGCGCGTTCCGCAGCGAAGCACCTTAGACCGCTCGGCTACTCCCCAACTTGTCCCTTCTCGTAGTCAGGATATGCCAGAAATTCGTTTTCTCTCCAATTCTATTGAGCACATATTCATTAGTTACGTGATCTAGTCAACACCATCAAAAGCTTCCTCCAAATCTCAGAACCTAAAACCTATCTTCTAACATTAGTAATGAGTAACGTGTCATGCGTTCCTACACTCTCCTAAATCAGAATGCTTGAAAATTTGGTATTCAAAATGTTGAAATATTTGCAAAGCTATTGGACCAAACTGCAGAGGTCATCAGTCCCTACACTTGCAAACTAGTTAAACTAACATACAACAAGGACAACACACACATACACACACCCTTGCCCGAGAGAGGACTCCAACCTCCGATGGGAACGGCCGCCCAGTCCGCAGCATGACGCCCAAGTTGATAATCCTGCACGGTCTTGACACTGTGGATGTTGAAACATTGAAGTCCCTAATCAATTCGGAAATTGAATGTGACAAGCGTCTAGCTCGAAGTACCTACCATTCCGCGTTCAGCGTCAGATGATTCTCGACCTGAGGCCATAATTACGTCGGAATACTTTTATCATAAATCACTTCCTCCAGGGGGCTCACGGTTCTTTCGTGTGTGTGCCGGCCGCGGTGGCCGAGGGGACAGGCGCAACAGTCACGTTCTGTACGGCCACTACGGTCGGGGGTTCGAATCCCCCCTCGGGCATGGATATTTGTGCCGTCCTTAGTCTTAGCTAATTCATAAGTAGTTTGTAAGCTTAGGGACTGATGACCCCGTAGTTAAGTCCCATAAGTTCTACAAACATTTGAACATTTTGTGGATCTTTCGTGTGTACGTGCGTGGCGACCAGGGGGCCCCGAGCTAATGCAGTATTTCTTTCTTCTTTCCTCCCTGGACTGCATTTACTTTCCCTTCGCCTCCTGTCCTAACCTCACTCCTTCGCTTCCCCACTGGGGAACCGATAACCTTAGCAGCTATCCTATTCAAACAACCAATCAACCAACCACAAATCACAGCTCTTCCAGTGCATCCTATCACACCTCGTCAGCTGTGGCGCCTCCTGGTTGCAGGTGGTGTGCCCACGCGGCAGCTCGTCCACCGCCAGTGCCTCGCCTCGCCTCGCTGGCCGCTATCTCGTCACATTCGCGGAAGCGGCGGCGCGCGCCCTGATAGCCGTATCTGCCCGCTTCCTCCCGCCAGCAGATAAAGGCCGACCACCCGGCCCACCGCGACCCAGCATTTCGCAGCTCCACTAGCCGATCGTACGCCGATACTAGCAACACCAATTTCTCCGACGCATAAATTCCACTAGTCTGTAGCAAACGGAGAAAGAAGTCTCGCGCAAGACAATGTTCTACAATTAATGGAAACCTGCGTCGTATTTACTGAAGTCTCTCTTAATAACAATGTGTATAAATCTGAAGGAGAGGCTTTAAATTCAAATTTGTGCCATGACAGGGATTTCAACCCGGAACCTCCTGCACACTAGAGAGGCGCTATACCACTAAGCCATCGTGACTTAATGCATGCACAGACTGCACGGATTGTCTTAAGGCACGTCTCCCTCCACAACACGAACTTCAATTCTGCCTCATGTTCCCCTATATAAAAACGTATCAATGTTACCATATACACTGTTGTTGTGGTCTTCAGTCCGGAGACTGGTTTGATTCAGCTCTCCACAATACCCTATCCTGAGCAAGCCTCTTCATCTCCACATAAGAACGGCAACCTACATCTGTCTGAATCTGCTTACTGTATCCATTTCTTGGTCTTCCTCTGCGATTTTTACCCCACACACTTCCCTCCAACACTAAATTCAGAATTTCTTGATGTCTAAGAATGTGTCCTACCAATCTATCCTTTTATTCAAGGTATGCCAGAAATTTCTTTTCACCCCAATTCTGTACAGTATCTCCTCATTAGTTACGCGATCCACCCACCTAATCTTCAGCATTCTTCAGTAGCACCATATTTCAAAAGCCTCAATCCTCTTCCTGTCCGCACTGTTTATCGTCCATGTCTCATTCCCGTACAACACTCCATACAAATGCCTTCAGAAAGGACTTCCTTAGGCTTAAATCAATATTCGATGTTAACAAATTTCTCTTTTTCAAGAATGCTTTTCTACCCATTGCCATTCTGCATTTTATATCATCTGTACTGCGACCATCATTTGTTATTTTACTGCCCAAGTAACAAAACGCAACTACCTCCACTATTGCTTCGCTTCCCAATCTAATTCCTACCATATACACTACTAGCCAATAATATTGCTACACCAAGAAGAAATTCAGATGATTCAAGGGACAAAAATACTAGAACTGACATGTGATTACATTTTCACGCAATTTGGATGCATAGATCCTGAGAATTCAGTACCCAGAACAACCACCTCCGGCCGTAATAACGGCCTTGATACGCCTGGGCATTGAGTCAAACGGAGCTAGGATGGCGTGTACAGATACAGATGCCCTTGCAGCTTCAACACGATACCACAGTTCATCAAGAGTAGTGACTGGCGTATTGTGATGAGCCATTTGCTCGGCCACCATTGACCAGACGTTTTCCATTGGTGAGAGATCTGGGGAATGTGCTAACCAGGGCAGCAGTCGAACAACTTCCGTATCCAGAAATGCCCGTACAGGACCTGCAACACCTCCAACAAATTGTATTTGTATTTTATGTGTACCTGACACAGAAAATAATAGCTTCTAATTTCTGAAAAGAGTATTACGGAATACGTCAAGTATGTGTAATGCCAAAATTCATCGAACATCTTTTGTGAATTTCTGCACCTGCGCTGGGGATGGTTACTAACCGAAATCGCTTTGCGACATTAAATGCTAAAGAGCTTTACGGAGAATGTTGCGTCGTTTATTGTTTCCTATAATTATTTTGTGGCTGTAATGGAATCAAACTTAATGTATAGAACACACTTCCTTAGTCTGTCCGTAGATACCATTCAACCTGCACAAAGATGTAAACAACCAGGCATTAGTAGTGCCAATGCGACGGAGTGGGTAACATGACCGGTCAGTTCCTATATAACAGCAGGAACGAAGTACTAGTCCTACCATATCTAGAAGGTCAATTCAGAAACGTGATCGTTTCCACATTGTTACTTGGTGTCAGTAGGGGCTGTCATCGAGGAAAGTTTTCAGATATCTCGGAATGAACCAACCAATCTGAGAGATGTACGCCAAATCGTCGTTGAGGCGTGGGACAATCTGGACCAAACGTTTCTTGATGGTATAGTGGACAGTACGCCACGACGAATACAGTGCAAGAGGACGTCTTACCGGGTGTTATGGGTACTTGTGTACGCTACAGTATGGAACACAAATTCACAATGTCTACGTTATTGTCGTCGTTCCATTTGCCAATTTCTGTTGTGAGCAATAAACAGAAATGAAACCATATTTTTCATTATCTCCATTCCATTTTTATGTAAAGGGTCATAAACCTCCAGAAACGTAATGATGTAAAGGGTGTCCAGAAAAGGACTCCCTGTTTTCAGAATTACATATCTCGAAAACAAAGATCGATAGAGGAATGCAGTAAACGGTATGTTTATTGTGGAAGCTGTAAGACAGCAGTTTGAAATAATAATAGTTACAAAAGCTGCTAACTGATGGCGCTGTAATCGCCATACGTAATGCCTAGTATAAATAGTGACCCGAAGCCCAGAGCGATCAGTTCCACTATTGAAACGTGAAAGGAGGTTAGCGGACCGAAGGCAGAGATTAAAACCATATACTCCATTGGACAATACGTTTTTCTGGTGCTAGAGTACCATAGGTTAGAAGAGATTCCTGCGGCAACAAGGCGAAGTTTTCAAACACGATTTAATGTTCCAAAAGGACCGGAGGCAAAAACCATTCGTACGCTCTTCGCAAAATTTCAACAAACAGGCAGCGTAACTGATGATGTAGTGGGGCATGCTGGCCGCAAGCAAACCACAGGTACGCCTGAAAATATCGCCACAGTTTCTGGAATTAGTCAGCGAAATACAATGTCATCCGTCCGTAGAATTGCATCCTGAGACTGGTTTGAAGCGTTCCAGCACGTAGAAACTACTGAGAAAGAGCCTACACATGTTTCCATTCAAAATTCAAGCGCACCAGGTCATACCCGTAGGAGCTGTGCAACAAAGGGTTGACTTTGCTAATCAGGTGCTCACAATGATTGATAGTGAAGGATTTGATGGTGGCTGCATCTGGGTTACAGATGAAGCACACTTCCACCTGAATGGATACGTGAATAAGCAGAACTGGCGATTTTGGGGTTCCGAAATGCCATATTGTGAAGCGAAACCCCTGTATTCTCCTAAAGTTACTGTGTGGGCTGCAGTATGCAGCAGAGGCATTATTGGCCCTTTTTTCTTGCGGGAAACGGTCACTGGTGCACGTTATATTGCAATTTTGGAACAATTTGTCGCCACACAGCAAGCGTTAGAGGATCGATCAGGTACTGAATGGTTTATGCAAGATGGAACCCGACCACATCGGACTGAACAAGGTTTCGCTTTCTTGAGGAATACTTCGGGAATCGAGTCATTGCTTTGGAATATGCCAAATTTACTGGTGCAGGCATGGATTGGCCTCCATATTCGCTGGATTTGACTTTTTTTGTGGGGCACAGTGACATGGTCTACCCTAAGCATTCCGCCACGCTGGACGAGCTTGAATCGGCGACCTCTGTGGCATGTGAATCCATTTCGGTTGAGAGACTACGGAATGTGATGGCGAATTTCATTCTTCGTTTGCGCTACCTCTGTAGTGCTAATGGTGAACATTTGTAAAACATTGTGATGTGATTGTTTTCAAAGAGTGTTTTCATACGATTATTTCACGTATGTATGCTGATATGAGCTGTACAGCGTACAGCTCCATCTGTTAGCAGGTTTTGTAAACTGCTGTATAAACTTCTTACAGCTTTCACAATAAACATACCGTTTACTGCATTCCTCTATCTATATTTGTTTCCTAGATATTTAATTTTGAAATCAGGGAGTCCTTTTCTGGTCACCCTGTATGTATTGTGCTTAACTTTCCTATCTTCTCTCGTAGGAAATGGATGGGTGTTAGAACCGCTCGCTTCAGCCGGCTGACCCAGCAGTGCTGTGAGCCGCGCTGTGTGAACTTCCCGGCGGTCGGCCTGTGCCCTGCCCAGGTGGTGAGCCGTGCGAAAGCGGAGGCCGTCGGCAGATGCAACCGCGTGGCGCAACCTCCGCCTCCATTCCGCGAGCTCTTACGCAAGGCCCGTGCGTGCGCGCTGCCTGTGTATCCCCCAGCTGTGCCGTACCGTCTGCTGGGCGCCGGCATGGGGGAGGCTTTCTCCCAGCCGCCTGACGACATCCAAAGTTCTGAAGCAGTAGATACACCGAGCTGAACAATCCGATAGTTTGAATCCCAATCCGACGACAGTATTGTATGCTTTGTGTGGTGAAGCGAACTAAATCAGCGATCTCTCAAAGAAGGATCTGTACCAAAAGATTGGAAACTTGCACAGGTCACACCTATATTCAAGAAAGGCAATAGGAGTAACCCACTAAACTACAGGCCTATTTCATTGGCGTCAATTTGCAGCAGGGTTTTGGAACATATCCTGTATTCAAATATTATGAATTATCTCGAACAAAATGATCTATTGACTCAAGGTCAACACGGATTTAGAAAAAAACGTTCGTGAGAAGCACAACTAGCTATTTATTCACACGATGTGTGCTATCGGCAAGGGTTCGCAAATCGATTCCTTATTTCTTGATTTCCAGAAGGCTTTTGACACCATACCTCACAAACGGCTTTTAATCAAATTGCGTGATTATGGTATGTCGCCCCAAATTTGCGATTGGATAGGGAATTTCCTGTCAGAGAGGACACAGTTCGTAGTAATCGATGGTAAGGCATGGACTAAAACAGAGGTGATATCGGGCGTTCCACACGGTAGTGTTATTGGTCCTCTATTGTTCCTTATTTACATAAACGATTTAGGGGAAAATCTAAGTAGCTCCCTTAGGTTGTTTGCAGATGACGCCGTCATTTACCGTCTAGTGAAATCATCTGAAGATCAAAAACAACTGCAAAACGATATGAATAAGATATCAGTATGGTGTAGAAATTGGCAGTTGACTCTAAATAATGAGAATTGTGAAGTCGTCCACATGAGTACGAAAAGAAATCAGCTAAACTTTGTTTACAAGGTAAATCAATCAAAAGTGAAGGCCTAATCTCCACAAAATACCTAGGAATTATTATTACTTCAGACTTAAATTGGAAGAACACGTAGATAATGTCGTGGGAAAGGCGAACCAGCGACTGCGTTTTATTGGCAGAACCCTTAAAAGATGCAATAGAACTACAAAAGAAATTGCATACACTACGCTGGTCTGTCCATTTTTGGAGTATTGCTGCCCAGTGTGGGAGCCTTATCAGGTGGATTTAACGGAGGACATCGAAAGAATCCACAGAAGGGCAGCTCGTTTCGTATTGTCACGATACAGAAAAGCGTTACGGAAATGATACAGGATCTGGGATGGGAAACATTACAACCACGGCGCTTATCGCTGCGGCGTGGGCTACTTACGAAATTCCAATAGCCAACATTCTTCTCCAAATGCGAAAATATATTGTTGACTCCCACTTACATAGGTAGAAATGACCATCAGAATAAAATACGAGAAATCAGAGCTCGAACGGAGAGATTCAGGTGTTCTTTCTTCCCGCGCACTATTCGAGTATGGAATGGGAGATAAATAATATAATGGTGGTTCGATGAACTCTCTGCCAGGCACTTAAATGTGTTTTGCAGAGTATCCCATGTAGATGCAGATGTAGAATATTTTGTGATTTCATTGTTTTGCAGAGCGAAATGGTTGGTTGGGCTACTCCGCTGGTCGCTATCAGTTTTATCGGTTTCTGCAAACATATATCGACATAAAATGCGGCTTGTAAATTTCAGACGCCAAGTATAAACGCCAAAATCGAGCAACTATCTGTGTAACTTTAAGAACAAAACATTGTTTTCTTTGGTATTAGAAATAGTTATCCTCTCAGAGAGGTAGTAATTAAAATATAGGCCTATACATGTGATCAATGGTTTATTTGATTGTTACGCTTACACGACATATAGTGTATTTAAAGTAAGTTACTTTTATTGATTTTATTTAGACCAACTATGGAGTTATTCTAAGGGCTGTTAATTGTATTTTAATTGATGCTCGACTGCAGCTGGCTTTACAATGAGATAGTGGTTTTTAAATGATATTATTGAGCATTAGTTCATTGTTTAATTTAAATGTGAATCCAACACGGGAATATGTGGGCCTAAGCCAAGCTGTGTACAGGATGTGTGAAACAAAAAAATAAATAAAATGAAGTTCGCAAAGAATGCCAACAGGAAAGAAGTCGTACATGAAAGGCATTAAATTCAATCAAAACTTAGCTTGCAACATTCACTTTATTTCAAAGTGCATGCTACCAGAGAAACTTTATTTATTCGTTATCTAACTGTAAGATACATGTTAGTATTATGTGTCACATATTTGTTAACGATGTAATTGTCGATAAAAGATTTTGTTATGTTATAAATTAATTTCAAGACTAATTAGAATGTTTGCTGTATTTAATATATATCAAAATTTACCTTAAATTATTTTTCAGAACATATAGAATATCTATGTAATTGCTAGGAAGAGAAAAAGTGGTTGTTCTTTGGTGATAGACTTTAGAGTATTCTATAGGAGTATGTTATTATTATTGGGATGTTATGGAAAGTGAATCGATGTATTACGAACGCTCAATATATATATTGCAACTTAAAGTAAGTTCTGTTTTTGTTTACGATTATTTCATCTCTTCAGCATCTTATTTTGGTGTAGTAGAAAGAGAGTCTACGGGAGCTACCTCACCTGGAATTACGAACCTGCAGATTTTACACAGGGAACTTTAATTGAAGCTAATTATAAAATTGACTGGTGTATTAGACACAGATACTGTTGGCAATTCCAGATTGGGTAGTGAATTTTCCATTCGGTACATAGAGACCTTTTGTTATCCAAGAAATTAAATTATAAAATTTACAGTTTCATACATCATTGCAGACCATGAAGCAAGAAACTACTAGATGCATCGACACCACAAAGTCTAGCCTGTGGTGGTAAGAAATAAATAAAATTGTTCCTTTTCAGGAATTTCTCAGCATCTTATCAGAAACTGCCCAGAGACTTTAAAGAGACATTTAACTCAAAATAATTGATTATGTCATACGTAATGAATATCAATATTTAATATATAATTATTTTACATAACGATACCAGACATTCAAAGTTATTAAATACAATTTTTACTAAAATCTTCTCTGCAATATGGTGTGAGTAAAATATGCGAGACATTAGAGGAGGGAATACGGGAAGTACAGCATCACAGTTCAACATTGTTCCATAACGGTTTTCGAATGTAACTCTTCGTTACTGCAAACGTATGTGGATGTACCATTTATAAACCAGGAGATACGACAATTGTAACGTATTTTAACTGTATATGGTAAATATTTAGAACGCTAATATATGCCTTAATTTGGAATGTAAGCAAATAAATTTACTATGGTGTAATATTTTCTGCGTTGGGGAAGTATGTTTAATGGCCTTAAGAGCATATTAAAATGTGTAAGTGCTCCGTAGTCTTTAAATGCGCGCATTCAACGTGGGATTCAAAATGGGTTGTTCTGCTTGTAGTATACAGTGCTCTACAAAGTTCAACGTTTTTGTAACTAAAGGTCAAACTTGTAAGGTATTGTCGCTAGCGTTACTTAAACCAAGGACAACACACACGCCCATGCCAAAGGATGACTAGACACTCTGGCGGGAGCGGGCGCGCCAAGGAGTTTAGAATACAGGGAGACGCCCTTACGGTGAGAAAGTGAATCATGCCTTCGCCATATTGTTGAGTTTTGGAGAAGTGTTCTTATTGCAGAGCTAATATTTTTTGTCGCTGAAAACAGGGATAAAACGTCCGACGGTTTTACCGTGGTGTACAAAGTCTTAAAAGAATGAAAAATTAGGCGTTAAAAATGAAATTTTCAAACATATTATGATGAATATTTATTATTATTTATTGAAGAAAGTATATTCTTTGAAAGTACATACTTCGCAGCGACTGTCACTTCAATCCATAAACAGTAAGAGGGTCGACTTAGTGCATAGTTTTACGGAGAAATAGCATTCCAAAACTGACCAAGATGGCGGACAGGCTTCAACTGACGTATGTGCTCGGCATAGATTATGCCATCTCCGTTCACTCTAACCTCCTTGGAGCGCGCAATCCGTGTCATGGCGCATCGGAGCGCGCGGCCATTACCGCGCAACTGCCGCCATGGTCTGGAGCTTCACGGTCCATTCAAGGGAATGCCGGACAGTTTATATCCCGGGCATCTCAAATCGGCAGGGACAGCCGCACATTCTCCGTCAGCAACTTCAGTGGGTAGTGCTAGCGACCAAGGGTCCTACTGCACTGCGCCGCCACGGCAGTTCTACAGGTAGTGATGCAACATCTACATTTTTATCCACAGGGATACCCTGCATTTAAGTGTCTGGCAGGAGGTTCATCGTACTATTTATTTACTTTTCATTTTTTTCATTTTAAAGATTTTTGCCCATTAGGAGAGTGAATGAATTCATTAATTCATCTTCGGATGTTTTTCTACTTTACTTCCCAAAACTCTTCATCCTCTCAGAATGCTCCTTCTTCCGATCCTCTGTCCATTCCTTACCAAGCTGGCGCGATGTTCTTTCCTCAAACTTCATACTTGCGAATGAATGAAATTTTCACTCTGCAGCGGAGAGTGCGTTGACATGAAACTTCCTGGCAGATTAAAATTGTGTGCTGGAACCAGGACTCGAACCTGGGACCTTTGCCTTTCGCGGGCAAGCGCTCTACCACTGAGCTATCCCGACACGACTCATGGTGCCGCTCCACAATTCTGTCAGTACCTCACATCCAGGAGTGCTAGTCTCGCGAGTTTCGCAGGAGAACTTCTGTGAAGTTTGGAAAGTAGGAGGCGAGGTACTGGCGGAAGTAAAGTTGTGGGGCGGCTCCGTGACTCGTGCCGGGATAGCTCAGTGGTAGAGCGCTTGCCTGCGAAAGGCAAAGGTCCCAGGTTCGAGCCCCGGTTCCGGCACACAATTTTAATCTGCCAGGAAGTTTCATATCACCGCACACTCCGATGCAGAGTGAAAGTTTCATTCTGGAAACATCCCTTAGGCTGTGGCTAAGCAATGTCTACAAATCCTTTCTTCCAGGAGTGCTAGTCTTGCAAGTTTCGCAGGAGAACTTCTGTGAAGTTTAGAAAGTAGGAGGCGAGGTACTGGCAGAATTGAAGTTGGGGGGCGGCACCACGAGTCGTGTCAAGATAGCTCAGTGGTAGAGCGCATGCCCGCGAAAGGCAAAGGTCCCAGGTGCGAGTCTCGGTTCCGGCACACAATTTTAATCTGCCGGGAAGTTTCACACTTGTGATTTATTCCGGCACTCAGTGCGGTCATCGAGATTTTTTATGTTGATCTGCTGTAGATCCCTCTGGACTTCCTTCAGCCATTCTGTTCCGCATTTACTCTTTGTTATAATACTGAAAAGTTTCTTTCATGTTGTAGAGTCTTCAATCCTGTAAATGTGTGTAAAAAAATTGGCTCGAATTTTTCTGATTTCATCTGTTACTGTCTTGATGTTGCTATAGAACTCATTTCGTGGTCTCTGCATCCAAATGCTCCGTACATATTAATGAGAATTATTCTTTCCTGCTTTTCTATTTCCCTAATTTTTAATAACATCATTCACCAGTGTTTCAGCTGCACACATTGCTTCTGGAAGAACCATTATTCTATAGTCTCTTAATTTTGCATCTGTCGAAATGCACTTCTTGTTGTAAAGCGTCCGTGTTAGCTTGTAGGCATTCTGGAGCTTGGTGATTATTTGTTCATTGGCGATTCTGTTTAATCCTTAGGACTGTATAGTTTCTCCGTGGATTTATTTTCTGGATGTCTTTCCATATATTGGGTTTTTCATAATATATCTATAGTCCTTTTTTTATTTATTTTTTTATTTTTGAGAAATTTCATGTAGTTTTTTCATTGTGTGATCCGCTTCTGCTATTGGTGATAATTGCAATATCTACAATTTATTTATATATTTACAGAAATATTTATCTTCCAAATTTGACATGACGTCACCAATGAGATATGCGCCCATTTTCAATTTCGTAATTAAAAAATGCTATAAGGGACGCTTTACAAAATATAAAGGCCACACTGGTGGTGATGCGGCTGTTATTTATTTATGCGTTAACTACTCTGCCTTCTCTTTCGGTGGTGTTGGTAAGATGCGGAGATGGTGGCCTGAAAGCGGACACGACGAGTGGGGGCTGGAACACTTGCAAGGTTTGACACTTGCACGGTGCCCGGGGCTCTTTCCGGGCTAACCGGCTTTACGCAGGTACAGTTACAGCCAACACTTCGTGGCATATCTATTTTTAAGACTGTTGTAATAATTACAACTGACAATTTAATATAATCAGAACTGACAATCACATTCATAATCTTTTCTAATATTTTGATAATGCGAAGATCGAGGGGGGAGGGGAATCCAATATCGTGCTTTTCGGAAATGAAATGGGGAAGAGGAATTCGTGGTGGGATCAGCACTGTATTATTTTCTAGAAACTGGATAGGTTTTCGCTCGATTTCCGGAAGTATTTCTGACGTACTCCTGCACAAGCTGCAAGCTGTTCGACATCAAGGTCAGTTATCATTCGTCAATGTCTTCCAACAGATCGAGTTTCTGACACTTGTGAGAGGACACATTTATGAGACGATGGAATGTGTAGACAGTTGTGAGAAATCCTGGATACCCAGGTAAAGGCACAGGCTGTCTCGCAAGTTGATAAGCTGCTCCTCCCGCCGTACCTGCCAACGCTTGGTTTAAATGCTCGCTCTGCATGGTGCCGGCTAAGGGTAAGGAAACGTGACTTTTGTCAAATAATAAAAGGCAACTAATATTTTTCTGTACCAGTTAAATGTGAATTGTTTGCATCTATCATGATGAAAAATTCAATAAAGCTTTTTCATTGCAAGGACGTTCTTCCACACGCATTAGACAGCTTTTATGAAAAGAAGTACAGCTAGATGAATATCCAATAAATCGAAAATAAAGTTAAACAGAAAGAAAATTAAACCTTCGCCTCGCCAAAAAGCATAAAAATTCAGTAAATGGAACATAAAAATATAGCATCACCCTTCTGCAGTAGATGTTCATGAACGTATTGCCAGTTTGAGTCCATTCTTTAGCTCTGTTTGACCACCAGTTTAAGGAATAAAAATCATGTCTTTTAAGCTCGAGTTTTTACCTAGCAATTTTGCGTGTACGTTTTTCTTCAATGCCATCACAAATTCTTGGAAGTCAAGAGGCACATTACAGCTATTGACACATTCCTGATGTACCGAAAACGAGAAACATAATACGTTTTAAAACCTATTAAAACTTACGTACATCGGTGGAAAATTGAAGGGACCGTTAATTTACTCTGTTCCGGCTGTTACAAGATTGTTATATATATATATATATATATATATATATATATATATATATATATATATATATATATATATATATATTATATGTGTGTGTGTGTGAAAATGTGTTCAAAATTGGTGCTTCGTTCCTTTCTATAAGGAAATGAACAATTCAGTTGAGTCTGTTCATGTCTAACAAGTTTTTCCCTACCCTGGGAATATTTGATAATTGTTAGCCTGTGTTCTGGCGAGCACGCCTGAAAACTATATCCTTCGAGACAGACGGTTTCGGCTGCTTTGAAGACTAATGGCTCAGTAAGAAATATATGCGAATGGAAACGTGGAATTGCACTAAAATGCATAGCCGCATTAGCAACGTTTATAAAGGTTAAGATCAAAATCTTTTACTGATTAGGGAAAAATTCTTAAAGACGATGCAGAATACTAAAACAAACTAATTTTAAATATCGACGAGGAAAAAAAATCTGTAAATGAGACGGACGAGGCTACTGAAAAACTTCAAGTCTGAATAAAATTCTTGAATTTTCGTCTCCAGATCGCATTTACTTTCTAGAATAAGACCGGTTTCGGGACAGCTGCCCACCTTCAGATCAATTTTATGAAGTTACAGAGTAACTTGTCGCGTGGTGAGCGGAGTGTTCACAGTCTGATGTCAATCCAAAATCTTTTCTGGCGTGCCCACAAAAATTATAATGAAGAACAAATTCTGAAAGGCGTTGAGCCGGCCGCGGTGGCCGAGGGGACTGAGGCGCTCCAGTCACGGTCTGCACGGCCACTACGGTCGGGGGTTCGAATCCCCCCTCGGGGATGGATATTTATGCCGTCCATAGTCTTAGTTAGTTCATAAGTAGTTTGTAAGTTTAGGGACTGATGACCCCGTAGTTAAGACCCTTAAGCTATACAAACATTAGAAACATTTGGAACATTTGAAACAAGATCTCTACGTACACGTCATTGTGCTGGTGGGTGTCGTTTTTCTGCAAATCTCTGCAGCCATGCTCTAGATAGCACTGTAGATGTAATTGTAGACGCCATACGTAATGCAGATATATTAACTGTAACTTATGTATTAACCATCGTACATGTTCTCTAGCGAGATGTCATCAAAAGCCGTGATGATAGTTGCAACTTTAACCTTCTTCCAGAAAGACTGTTGGTATTCACTGCCACTGCTTTCATCGCCTCTTCCCGCACTTACCGTAGCACTACCGCTTGCAATGAGTTGTTCGTCATTATCATCCCTATTATCATTATTATGAGTTTGTAACAACAGTATTTAACGTATGCTCATATTTCTGTACCATAACAGATACGAGAAAGCATGCAAATGATTCATCTTCTACACTAATACCATCTTCACGAAGAAGGGTTCTTCGTAACTTCATCTCAATCAATCGCAACACATTAGCAGGATTGATTAGCAACCGCCGCCCCGTCTGACGCTTCACAAATAACATCACAAATAACATCACAAAACGCAACTTCGGAGGCACACCGCACCGTCCCTACTGGCGAACCGACAGGTCAAAGTGCAATGCGGCATGGCACACACAGAGGCCTCTAACGGACGACTGCAGAGTTTTGCAGATGCGGGAGTATCACTAGTGCAATAAGGGACCTTTACATTATCTCTCATGTGATTTTGGTGGATATGTGTTTGTTCGAGCCCAAGTACTTTCCTTGTTAGTAAAATCGTTACCATTACACGAAAGCGCGAAATAACCGCAGTATCGCATCACAGTAAGTGGGAAATAAATTGACCTGCACAACATTTGCAGAATGGCGTCGCAGGTATAGAAACCGAGAGAAACTGCTGTCTGGGCGTGTAAGAGGTTCTCGGTGTCCCTGTAGACTACTTGCTACCTGTTCGCCCAGGTTTTCCCACAAGTGTGACTCCTCACCAGTATGCCTTCTCACAAGTGTTCCAACCCCAACAGATCGGGTGTACCACTGGCCATGGTCCTGCCGTACACTGAACTCTGGCGTTCCGCTACCTCGGCGTTTCGCAAGTGCGGCAACTGCTACACGCAGGACGTGGATTTCGCTGACTGTTCGATTCCGAAACGGCGGGAGAAGTGCACGCGCTTTCCCAGGATGTGACGTGCAGAGCCTCGGCGCGTTTTCTCCTCGCCTTTGTTGGTCTTCTCGGCGAGGCGTCCCTGGCCTGGAATACGGCGCAACCGTCCGCCGTACCTTACCTCCTCCACGGCGGTGCCCAGGCCGCCGGCAAGGCCGCGGGGCGACCGACCACTTGCTCAGTGCACTGCTGACCGCACAAACGCCCTCAGGGAAGCAAAGAACATCACGTGACATTCACGGCATGTGTATACGGCGAAGTGAGGTACAAATTATTTAGAGCCCTGTTTAAGGAGAGTACCACCAAACAGACAACCGCCGCCATTTTAGGCCAATGCCGCAAGAGCAGTGCTATGGTCGGAACTGTAAAATTCTCATCTTTTGATGTTGCTGTTCTTCTTTCTTCCGTGCTTGCTTGGATAAATTGTTTGGATTTTCCGCCGTATGCAAGGCACCTGATTTTTAATTTTTCCCAAACATGTTTCAGCACATTTTGTGCCATCATCAGTGGGATGGTTTATTTTTGTTCTGAAATTATAGTTACTGTAGAATAATGTTTTCAGTTACTTTTAAAATGATTTTTGTAGATTCATTCGTTTTTTTTTTAAATTTTACGCATCCACAATACTGGTTCACTCCAACATTCCCCATCAACAGACGAATATAACAAGACACTACCAGTAAACACTCGTATTTCGCGCGCAACTCTTCAAAACAAAACACTCAAAGAAGAAATGAACAGCATCATACGCCGAATATTACCACTGGCGTAATGCATAGCACGAAAAAACGTGTAAAACGAGTGACATTCTCATTAAAATTAACAGCAACAACCAGATTCTAATAGAGAAAGAAAAGAATCGTAAGTACTGAACAGAAATGCTTTCTTTTCGAATCGAATAATAGAAAGTAAGAAAATCGTAAACTGTTTGTTGTGTTTGCAGATGACAAGTTTGTACTAAAACAACAAATAAGTAGGCTACTTAACGAGTTTTATGTAGCGTAATGTAAAAGGTATGTAAGAAATGTGATACTCGTATATCTAGGCCTAACATTCACTAAACTGATATAGTTATATAGTCAGATAACCCAAGTAAAATTTAAAAACGAATGAATCTACAAAAACATTTTAGAAGTAACTGAAAAGATTATTGTACAGTAACTATAATTTCAGAACAAAAATAAACCACCCCACTGATGATAGCACAAAATGTGCTGAAACATGTTTGGCAAAAATTAAAAATCAGGTGTCTTGCATACGGCGGAAAATCCAAACTGTAAAATTCTCATTTATGACGAACGAATAGCTATGTTATGTAATTATGATAGACTCCAATTCAGGTAGTTTGAGGTACTTATTTTGATTTACAGCACATATGTAAATCGAAGTACGTTTTTGTGAAGTATTTTAATGCTTCTTCAATACTTGTTTGTTGCATATGATGGTACTTATTATTAAGAAAAGTAATACAAGATAAAGGATTAACTTCACTAAGATAAAAAAAGAAGTAATTTCTGCATGCCTGTTATATTTTCTCAGAAGAATATATATTTTATCTGAAGGGGAAAAAAAGAAAACTTTTTCCACAGCACTGTGACAATATTTTGAACTATTTCCTTGACTGATTTGTGTACAATTCCCTCCAGTGCTTCCTGGAATAGTTTCTCATACACACACGACACTTCTGTCATCCAAATAATGATCCCTCGTGGTATACGCATTCCAACCTCTTCGCAGTGGAGTACTTTTTCAGGCCAGTTAGACCACATAGGACTTCACATTCAGATTTTTCTGGCGCGAAAGTGATCGTCGGCAAGCCTGACAAAGTAAATATTTCTGTTTCACTTGCTTTATGGTTCTGCCTGCTTGGTAATACAAAGTTTCTTATCGCTATATATAACAAGTACCGCGTTACGATTCAGTTTCTTAACACCATCTTTGCGGTCTGCGTCGAACTAAGAATGAGAACCGAAATTAAACTGTAATGTAATTATTGAGGATATTACAACTGATGCAAAAAAGACGACACTAAAAGTAACACAAAAAATCGTTCCATCGCTCTAACGATTGACGTACGCTACTAAACTTAAAAAACTGTCTGAAATACGACTATTACACTTGTTACCTAATCCTTAAAAAGCTGTATTTACGTATTTCACATAAATTTGCATACTCATATAAAAATTACTTTTATTCCAATGCAAAAAAAAAAAAAAAAAAAAAAAAGTTCAAATGTTTGTGATTCTTATGGGACCAAACAACGTTGATCATCAGTCCCTAGACTTACAAACTACTTAAACTAAGTTAAACTAACCTAAGTAGAACACACACATCCATGCCCGAGGGAGGATGCGAACCTCCGTCGCGGGAGGCCGCGCGGTCCTAAACGTGGCACTCCAGACCGCCTCCTCCCCCTCCCCCCCGTGGAATGCGAAACAGTTTGTTTTCTTGAATTCATATAACAATTAACAACATTGCGGCATTCTTCACGTTAGAAAAGTTGATTATTTTATGTCTTTCGCAATGCGATGCGAAAAGATACGAATTAAGACAGAAAGTGTTTATGTACTCTCCCTTATCGACTGAAAGTCAATCTACTTTGCTTCTAGTGGCAGCTTAACGTTGTCAGTATGAGATAAATTAGATTTTTTCCACTTCTGGAACCAATAGAAAAATTGGAAAATTACCGAATTTAGTTCAGCACACGCTCATTTATCCTTATGTCTTAACATAAAGTTATCAACTTTTCTAACGTGAAGAATGCCGCAATGTTGTAAATTGTTATATGAAGCAAACTGTTTCGCATTCCACAGGGTGGCGGGGGGGGGGGGGGTGGAAGAGGAGGAATGCGAAGAGATACGAATTAAGACAGAAAGAGTTTCTGTACTTCGAAAACCACAAAATGCTACAATAAAGGCTGCTTAGCTGAAATCTGCCGCTCCTGGATTGCTTAGGCACAAAATGGATGATATGGCCGGCCGCGGTGGCCGAGGAGACTGAGACGCTCCAGTCACGGTCTTCACGGCCACTACGGTCGGGGGTTCGAATCCCCCCTCGGGCATGGATATTTGTGCCGTCCTTAGTCTTAGCTAGTTCATAAGTAGTTTGTAAGCTTAGGGACTGATGACCCCGTAGTTAAGTCCCATAAGTTCTACAAACATTTTATTTTATTTTATTATTTTTTATATGCGTTACCCGCACTCAACTGGCTACCCACACATAACAGGTTGAGCGCTACGCTCCCTATACAAGTCTCTATAAATGATTCGTATTTCAGCGCAGGTCAGCAGCACCACCTGCAGTGCTATATGTGAACGTTACTGAAACTGTTATTTCGTGCGGTGGTTTTACGTAAACGGCTTGGGTATGCATCGTACAAGAGAGCGAGCGTCTTCCAAGCTCGAACTCTGAAACGCGCGAGGAAGAATAGTTGTCTTTAAGGATTTCGGATCATCCTTCACAGAAATCGATAATCTTGTCAGACGTAACCAACCAACTGTGATGCGGATCTCTCGTCACTGGTTGGAGGAAGGAAGGACACCGGCGGGACCGACTGCGCCCAACCTCCTTGCACCACCACACGTGATCTACATCTGCGTTTACATCTACATCCATACTCTGCAAGTCCTCTCACGGTATGTCGCGGGCAACGTGGGGTTTCCGGTCGTGGGGTATCTGGCCAGGGTGCCACAGGTAGCTCAGATGTTTCGAACAACCGCTCCCGTAACGTGGAATTTCCGAACACAGGTTCCTCCACTGCTTGTCTTCTTCAGTCACCACCAGTGCATGTGTTGACCTGGGTTCCAGTGTCGTCGGCGATAGATTTCGTTCCTTGCGTTTTCGTACGCTACTTCTGTTCTCTGCATTGTGATAACAACAACGAAAGGAAAGTCCCCTTACCGACTGAAAGTCTGCTTCTAGTGGCAGCTTAACGTTGTCAGTATGAGATAAATTAAAGTCGCTTTTTCCACTTCTGGAACCAAAGTAGCCGCATTAACTCACACATGAGTGAGTCGTGTGGATCGAATGTAGTGTTGTTTCATTCATACAGGGGACGTCCTTCATTAACTCCGTGTGATGAAACTGGGGAAGAGGACAGCCGGTATAATCTAATTTAAGGTGAGGGAGGGAGGGGGGGGGGCAACTGAGAATTCAGGTCAACTTTTTAATTCAGGAAATATACGGCTTCGTGACTGCTTATCAACCATGTGCATGATATCTTAAAATTGAACTTAATAGGATGGAGTGCTTAGAAGCTGTTACTTAAAGTAAGGAGACGTCATATATCGCTAACAACTCTGACAAGTTCCCTACTCATACTAATGACTTCAGTTTTTAAGCTTTCAGTCTGTAAGGCCACTCATGGCGTAAAATATACCTCACTGTAGTGTTGACATGTAGCTAGCACTGACAGATAAATTCGCCTAATGCAGCCTTTCCCATACCTTTTAACTGTCCCTTCTTATAACAATCTGTAAGTTCCGAAGTTTCTTTCTATAGTGCCTGGGTAAAAAATATCCCGCGCATGCTATAATGTAGGCACTGTAGCCTAACAACTTGTTAATAGAATATTTTCACTCTGCAGCAGTGTGTTCGCTGACTTGAAACTGGCAGATTAAAACTGTGTCCCGATCCAGCATTCAAACCCGGGACAGCCAGGGCGGATTAGCCGCGCGTGCTGGAACGCCGTGTTGCGGTGCACGCGGCCGTCCGCCGTCGGGGGTTCGAATCCCCCCACTCGGGCATGGATGTTTGTGTCGTCTTTATTATAAGGTAGTTCATAAGAAGTTTGTAAGTTTAGGGACTGATGACCCCGCGCTTAAGTCCCTTAAAAACAAGAGACGAATGCAGTAACGAGGTTCATAGATGTGGGTTGGCCTTTCTTCTATTTTTTATTTTTTCATTTTTTATTTATTTATTTATTTATGAAGAGGCTTGCTCAGGATACAGTAGGCTGGAGAGCTGCATCAGACCAGTTTCCGGACTGAAGACCAGAACAACAGGGATAATTCCCACGTAGTGCTTCTTTATTGTCTTCAGTATTGTAACATAATAGGCCGGCAAATAGTCTTACGGAAAGCCTGGTCTGGGAACGGTGAACATCATATGTTTATCACACATTAAAATCGTTATTAAGAATTAGAAAAAAGTCTTAACGACACTGGTCCAATGTGCCACTTATCTTTTGAGAGACGTCACGCTATAAACTTACATTTCTTTTTAAATCAGGAACATTTAAATTTTCTGATTTGAACAAGAGGAAAGGCAGCAGTAACTGCTTTTGCATCTTTTAAAACAATAGGCACACAAAAATTACGTTATTTAACTAGCCAGTTTTCCGTATGAGCTTAAATCATGAATCTTGGATCTACGTGAAACTCATTACTCAAGGTAAATATAATCAACCTTCACACCTCACTGCTCAGGAAAAAGGCAACGCACAAATGTAACACAAGATGCATAGACAACATTAATTATTGACAACAAGTATAAAATATGATTGACAGCCGAGCACCACAATACGGATCGAGCGGCCTGCCGCGTCGGAGGTTCGAATCCTCTCTCAAACATGGATGTTTGCGTTAAAAAAAAAAAAAAAAAAAAAAAAAAAAGAAGAAAAAAAAGAAGAAAAAAAAATTCAAATATTTGTAAATCTATGGGACTCAACAGCTTGGTTATTAGTCCCTAGTGTACAAACTTCTTAACCTAAGGTAAACTAAACTAAGGACAACACAAACACCCATGCCCGAGGGGGAATCGAACCTCCGACGGCGGACGGCCGCGTGCACCGCAACACGGTGCTCCAGTTGTTGTTGTTGTTGTTGTGGTCTTCAGTCCAGAAACTGGTTTGATGCAGCTCTCCACCATACTCTATCCTGAGTAAGCCTTTTCATCTCCTCATAAGAACGGCAACCCACATCCACTTGAATCTGCTTACTATACACGTCTCTTGGTCTCCCTCTGCGAATTTTACCCCACACACTTCCCTCCAATGCTAAATTTACGATTCCTCGATGTCTAAGAATGTGTCCTACCAAGCGATCCCTTCTTTTGGTCAGGGTATGCCAAATATTCCTTTTCTCACCAATTCTTTTCAGTACCTCTTCATTAGTTATGCGATCTACCCACTACGCGTGGCTAATTCGCCGCGGCTGTGTTGTCTTTAGTATAAGTCAGTTCATAAGTAGTTTGTAAGTTTAGGGACTGATGACCCCGTAGTTAAGTCCCATAGACTTTACAAACATTTGAACATTTGAACATTTTTTGACTGATGACCCCACAGTTAAGTCCCTTAAGCTTAACAACATGATTGACACGAACTGAAGGAACAGAAATGATCAACTGAGTCAATAAGAAAAAAGAATAATGAAAACGGTACTGCAATCCAGAATTCAGACCGGATGCCAGGACGGTGGCCTCAGGCACCGTGGTACCAGCTGCTGATCTCCAGGCACCAGCGAGTCCCCACGTGGACTTCAGACCCAGAAACTCACGTTCGGCCAGTATACTTTCATGTAGCAATCACTACAGCACTTGTAAACCAGTTTTACGAGAAAGCTCTGGCTCTAATTTTACTCACCACAATTCTGAATTGATTAGCTGGTTGGGCACACGGCACGAATTTATCACAGTTTTCATATGGCAGGGCCTACCATGAATTTATCGCAGTTGTAACATGGTCGTTAATTCATTGATAGAGCACATTAATTTCAAATTGGAGCAAAATATCAAACATTAACTTAAAAAGGGAAGCTTACGTTGCGGTCTAGTCAGTCTCACAAGCCATAGTGAACAGACGTTAAAACCTGGTAGTACCAAACAACGTCGAGTACGCAGATCGATATAAACAATTATGAAATTTAAAATACCCATTTTTGTGTTTGTTCTACAGGTTTGTTAATTTTATGAATAGATTTTCGGCTTATTAGGCCACATCAGACATTTACTGAAGTTCAGTCAAAGAATTTGTGTTGTCAGTAAACCAGAAGAGATGTTACATACAGAAAAGTAAATTAACTTCTTTGATGGGGCAGTTACAGTGTAAATAAATATTTGAATGAAATCTGTAGAACAAACACAAAATTGAGTATTTCAATTTTAAAAATGATTTTATTCTACCCAGAAGCGACGGAAGATATAAACAAGTTGATTCTTGTAAAATGTAAACTTTCACGGCCGGAATGGTCAAAATTACTAAAAATTTCCGGGCTATTATGCCGTGGTCTAGTGGATTTATTGTCGAAACCCAACGTTTCGTCCCCGACTGCGGAGGACATTCTCAAGGGGGATCGTAGCACTTTCAATGTCCGGGTGTGTATCGGACATTGGAAGTGCTACGATCCCCCTTGAGAATGTCCTCCGCAATCGGGGACGAAACGTTGGGTTTCGACAATAAATCCACTAGACCACGGCATAATAGCCCGGAAATTTTTAGTAATTTTGAAGTTGATTCTTCATGTCAGTCGCATATGTTGTGAACTACAGTAAAAACCATCTCTGTAATGAACACCATGCAGAGCTTCTAGACACAAGAAAGAGGTGTGTACGGGGGCAGATAGAAGGAAACTGAGTCGAAGCATTAGAGGCGACTGAGCACGGCGGCAACGGTGCGATTCTGGACACGGCGACAGCGACCGACCACAACCGCAGACGGCAGGCGACAACGCTGTCGGGCCGTTGCAGGGCATAGCGGCTTGTCTGGAAACTACACCGCGTTGTTTGCGCTGTTATTGTCAATGCCTTGGTTACGGATTTCCATCTTTCACTTTGTTTGATGAAACAGATTCTCGTTATCACAATATGGCCTGAATTTCACTAATGTAAACCCAATGTATTCTGCCCCTCCAATATGTGTTAGCAACCAGTTACCCCTCGTTTTCTGAAATGAACTCGCAGTTCGACAACTCCTGGGGACCGCGGCGGAATGGCCGAGTGCTCTGAGGCGCGGTTGCTCCCTTTCGGACGTTCGAGTCCTCCCTCAGGCATCTATTGTGTGTTGTCCTTAGACTGGTGTAAGTTAGTTAAAGTAGTTTTTAAGTATAGGGACTAATAACAGATGTTTGTAAATCTATCGGACTAAACTGCGTGGTCATCAGTCCGTAGCTTACAAACTACTTAAACTAAGGTAAACTAACTTAAGGACAACACACACACACCCATGCCCCAGGGAGGACTCGAACCGCCAACGGCGAGTAACCGCGCACTCCGCAGCGGGGCTCCTTAGACCGCTCGACTACTCCACCGCGGCAATAATAACCACAGTACTTACGTTCCATAGATGTACAAACGTTTCAACATTTTTTTCAACTTCTGGGGAGCAACCATTACCCTGAATTGTTTTTCAGTTGTCTTTCCATTGGTAAGCTGATATGATGACATTTTAGAGAAATAAAATGCACCTCAAAGCAACCAAGCGGCTTGATTCGATAATAAATGGCATGTACTAATCTTGAATAAGTTCTCGGTAGCATATTTGAAACATTTTTCGCAATTACAGGGCTACTATTCGTTTATTTTTAAACATGGCAATTTCTTGAGTTGCTTCATAAAGTAAACAAATACGGGGTTTTCAAAACGATATCTACAAGTGACATCTTCCAGTTTTAGATCCGTTCCATTAATTTACGGCTTAATAAACTACAGCCAAGTCTAAAATAGTCGTTTATTGTCAATTCATTAATAAGTTGTTGTTGTTGTGATCTTCAGTCCGCAGACTGGTTTGATGCAGCTCTCTACGCTACCCTATCCTGAGCAAGTCTCTTCATCTGAGAATAAGCTACATCCAAATCAAAATGTTCAAACGTTTGTAAATCTATCGGACCAAACTGCATGGTCATCAGTCCGTAGCTTACAAACTACTTAAACTAAGGTAAACTAACCTACGGACAAAACACACACACACACACACACACACACACACACACACGCGCCCGCGCGCGCGCGCGCGCGCGCGCGCCAGGGAGGACTCGAACCTCCGACGGCGAATAACAGCGTACTCCGCAGCGAGGCGCCTTAGACCGCTCGGCTACTCCGCCGCGGCAAGATCCTTTTGAATCTGCTTACTGTATTCGTCTCTCAGTCTCCCTCTACGATTTTTACCCCACACACTTATCTTTAATGCTAAGTTGACAATTCCTTGATGTTTCAGAATGTGTCCCATCAATCTATCCCTTCTGTTAGTCAGGATATTCCAGAAACTCATTTCTCCCCAATTCTGATGAGCACTTTCTCATTAGTTACGTGATCTACCCATCTAATTTTCATTATTCGTCGGTAGCAACACATTTCAAAAGCTTCTACCATCTTTTTGTCTGAAATTCTTATCGTCCACGTTTCACTCCCATACAATGTTACACTCCAGACAAATGCTTTCAGAAAGGACTTCCTAACATTTAAATTAATATTCGATGTCAACAAATTTCGCTTCTTCAGAAATGCTTTTCTTCCCATAGCCATTCTGCATTTTATATCTTCTTTACTTCGGCCATCAGAAGTTATCTTGCTACCCAAATAACAAAAGACATCTAATACTTTTATTGTCTCATTACCTAATCTAATTCCTTCAGTATGGCCTGACTTTCTAACGCTACATTCCATTATCGTTGTTTCACTCTTGTTGATGTTCATCTTACACCCTCTTTTCAAGACACTGTCCATTCTATTCAATTGCTCTTCCAGATTCTTAGCGGTCTCTGACGGAAACTATGTCTCCGGCAAACAGCAAAGTTATTATTTCTTCTCCCTGAGGTTTAATTCCCTCTCCAATCTTCTCTTTGAATTCCTTTGTACAGTTTGTACAACCTCTGCGTCCCTTTCATGTCCTTCGACTCTTATAACCAACGTCTGGTTTTTGTATAAGTTGAATATAACTCTTCGCTCCCTATATTTTACCCCTGTTACCTTTAGAATTTGAAAGAGTTTATTCCAGTCGACATAGTCAAAAGCTTTTTCCAAATCTACAAATGCTAAAAACGTAGGTTTGCCTTTCTTTGGCCTATCTAGTAAGATACGTCGTAAAGTGAGTATTGCCTCCTGTGTTCCTACATTTCTCCTAATATAAGTAATAGTTTTAAGTAACTCCTCATATACCTTTCCAGACATCTTTCATTAAAACAGTTATATTTTATTTATGCAGTGTGTCATTATTTACGTCATACTTTGCTACGCAGTATCAACTTTTCTCCGTCGTAGACTCAAAACCTCATGTTTTCTTAATTCCGACTATTCAGCCAGCAAAAGAAGTCTCCGGAAGATGTGCAGTCGGCGGCTTGCCAGCGGCACTGCTGGTGCAGAACTGGCTGTGCGGTGTGCAGCACCACCACCTAGAGAGAAGGCCGCGGCGTTCTCGTGCGACGTCAGGCAGAGTAGGTCGCGCGCGCATAGCTGGGTAGCATGGCCCACTATGCCGAAGCAGCGAACCAGTCAGCTATGCGCGCGCAACCCACTCTGCTTGACGCCATACGAGAGCGCCGCGGCGTTCTCTCTAGGTGGTGGTGTGTGCAGCCAAAGAGGTACACGGCGGCAGGCGACGCTGTCGCCGCGATCCCCACGTCTCAAACAGAGGCGACGCCTACGGCACTGCAGTGCGGTCTGCAGCCTGCGATCGACTTTGGAATCGCATCTCAAGGTGCTGGTTGTAATTGGTGTTTACGCCTCTACAACAGCAACCGTTCATCTAGAGGAAAAAAACACAGACCAGTTTGGCCCAACACATCAGAAAACAAACATTCCGACCAGCGGCAACTACGATCACCCGGATATCCAGTAGGCCTCAGGTTTCATTTCTCCGCTTAACACACTTGCTTTGCGGTGCCGCCCCAAGCCAGACCGCAGTGGGTGAGGCCGGAAGAACATGCCTTAAAACGTGCACCGGATACTTACTCCAGGTACCCCTCTCTCGCAAACCATCACGCCTCATTCCCCAACCACTCACGCGTACCGTTAAGCCCTTTTACATCATCGATTTTCTTGTCTCAGTTGACTAGTGACAAGTGGATGTGATTTATGAACTGTCACGAGTCGTCCTTTCCGTTTAGACTATGGTACCGAAACTGTATCGCAGTCTACTGTGTGGTTTCGCACATGAATAATGGAGTGATGTCATGAGAACACCTTTTTACATAGGAGCAGGATATAATCGAGTTTATTAATGACGAAAGGGTAATTCATAGTTGCTGTTCTCGTCAGTGTCATGTGATAAATACTGATCACAATTGAGAACCTAAAAATAGGACAAGTGTCGAACAAACATTTCAAAAGTTAATCAAAATACCCACGGGTGTACTGCCGGTCTATAGTGTCCAACGGCCACAATATTTCGGCGATCATACATGTCGCCATCATCAGGTGAACTGACGGACTGAGCTCCTGGAAACGCGCCGGCACGGAGATCCGCACGCTACGGCTGCTCGAAGGGAACTCGAGGGTTTTTCTGTGTAAAATGTAAATTTCTTCTGCTTGTAGGTATTTCGTCTCTTTTGTAAGACGCTTGTAGAAAAAAATACTACGTTGCGGTGCAGCTTTTTCGTTGTTATGAGAACACGAAGCAACGAACAGAAGGTGCGAAAGCGTTACTCTAATATAAATAAGCTCGGCCAGAAAGGGTTAACTTCCAGTGTTAGCAGTTACAGTTCCTTGCTTCTGCCCATGCGCAGTGTTCAGCACAATAGGTAATTTAGAACTCCACACTCGCCACAATCTATAGATCGCTGACGTCATGAACGCACTCGCGATAGGTTTGGCTGCTGATTTACACGGAGGCATCAAAGGCGCGCGCACTTGGTGTCTCTTGTCAATTTTCAGCCGAAAGTCGATCGTGTAAAACGGGCTTTAAAGATGTACGGCCGACCGTCACAGTCATAGATCGGTCAAACAACCGATCGTAAGTAAACGACAAGACGCAGGGCTCAAATATAGTAGGTGTGCGTTGTAGGCAAAGACTCACTAACAGTAATTAGATCGGCCATGGCGCTAGTGTAGCAGTTCATTACTTAAAGCCGCCATTTTATCTTAGAAGATAGATTAAGAAAAGGGAAACCTAAATTTTTATCTTTTGTTAATTTGGAGAAAGCTTCTGACAATATTGACTGAAATACACTCTTTCAAATTCTGAAGTCAACAGGGGTAAAATACAGGAAAAGGAGAGTTATTTACAACTTGTACAAAACCCAGACGGCAGTTATTAGACTCGAAGGGCATGAAAGGGAAGCGGAGCATTTTTACATCGAGCAGGCGGTGAAGGAAAGCAAGGAAAAATTTGGAATAGGAATTAAAGTTCAGGGTGAAGAAATAAAACGTTGCGTTTTGCTGATGACATTGTAATTCTGTCAGAGACAGCAGAGGACCTGGTAGAGCAGGTGAATGAAATGGACAGTGTGTTGAAGAGAGCATATAAAATGAACATTAACAAGAGCAAAACAATGGAATGCAGTCTGAAAAAATCAAGCGATGCTGAAGGAATTAGATTAGGTAACGAAACAGTGAAGGTGGTAGATGAGTTTTGTTTCTTGGGTAGTAAAATAACGTATGACGGTCGCAGTAAAGAGGATATAAAATGCAGAATGGCAATGGGAAGAAAAGCATATTTGAAAAAGAGAAATATGAAAACATCGAACATTAATTTAAGTGTAAGGATGTCTTTTCTGGAGACATTTTCGTTGAGTGTTACCTTGTACGGGAGTGAAACATGGCTGATAAACAGTGCGCACAGGAAGAGAATAGAGGCCTTTGAAATGTGGTGCTACAGGAGAGTGCTGAAGATTAGGTGGGTAGATCGCATAACTAATGAAGAGGTGCTGAACAGAATTGGTGATAAAAGGAATTTTTGGCATACCTTGACTAAAATAAGGGATCGCTTGGTAGGACACATTCTTATACATCGAGGAATCGCAAATTTAGCATTGGAGGGAGGTGTGTGTGGTAAAAATCGCAGAGGAAGACCAAGAGACGCATATAGTAAGCAGATTCAAATGGATGTGGGTTGCCGTTCTTATGAGGAGATGAAAAGGCCTGCTCAGGATAGAGCAGGGTGGAGAGCTGCATCAAACCAGTCTCCGGACTGAAGGCCATAACAACAACAACACACCTCGATGTAACAGATCTAAAGTATCGATTAGATTAGATTAATACATGTTCCATAGATCATGACTACAAGATTTCATAATGACGTGGAAAGTGTCAGCTTAGTAAAGGATAACATCAATCGATGACATTTTATTTATTTTTATTTCTTATTTCTTTATGTAAAATGCCAATTTCTGTATAAAAATTCATCTACTCAGTAGAATTCGGAATTTTTATAATTTGTTTTCAAACGCTTGTTGGCTATCTGTCAGACATGTGATTTTATTTGGTAAGTGAACAAAGCCTTTGATGGCAGCGTAATTCACCCCCTTTTGTGCCAAACTTAAATTTGACCTCGAACAGTGTAGATCATTCTTTCTCCTAGTGTTGTAGCTGCTATTACATTTGAACTGGGTTGGGTTATTAGTAATAAATTTCATAAGAGAATATATATATTGTGGAGCTACTGCGAACCCTAGATTCTTAAATAAGTGTGTGCAAGATGATTTCGGTTGGGCTCAAGAAATTATTCTAATTATATGCTTCTGTGTAAACTAATATATATATATTGCTCAATGATGAATTACGCCAAAATATGATGCTATATAAAAGCAATGGATGCAAATAATCATAGTACGATAATTTACTGTGATGTTTGTCACCAAGATTTGCAATAACCCGAATAGCGTAAGATGCTAAACTCAAACGTTTTAGTAGATCGCCAATATGTTGTTTTCCAATTCAATTTCTCATCAATGCACACACGTTCGTAAGGACGCAATATCCATTTTTTTTTTTTTTTTTTTTTTTTTTTTTGTTGAAAAGAAGCGCGGGAATGGAGAAGTTACCTTGGAGATTACATTTAATCGTGCAAGATAGGTGAAAAAATGATAACATTATTGTATGGAAAGGAAGGGAGATAAAATAATAATAACAATAAAAAAAGAGAGACTGACAAATAATCGGAAAAATTCACGCGTAAATTATGCCTCGAAATATCAAATTGTAACCGAAAGAGAAAAACCAAGCCAAAAATTAATCTTCCCTCGTACGTTTCATGCAATAATCGATATGAGGAATTTACATTCTAATTTGACGCATTTTCGTTTCTACTTTTTAAAAATGAACCTTGTATTTATTATTTCATGTCTTTTCATGGAGACGTAATACAAAGTTCTAGAAAACCACAGTCATATAAGGAAGACTTAATTACTCAGTAAGAATTGTTTTGGTCTTCAGTCCGTAGACTCTGTTTTGAGCAAGCCTCTTCATCAGCTCATAACAATGGCAAACCATGATCTATTTGAACATAGTTACTGTATTCGTCTCTTGGTCTCCCAATGCGATTTTTTACCTGACACACTCTCCTCCAACGCTAAATTCACGATTCCTTGATGTCGTACCAACGGATTCTTTCTTTTAGTCAACGTATGCAAGAATTCCCTGTTCTCCCCAATTTTATTCAGTACCTCCACATTTCTTACCTAATCTTCAACATTATTCTGTAGCACGACCTTTCAAAAGCCTCTACCTCCTTTATGATTGAAGTGTGGATCGCCTTGCTGCGAGGCGAGCGGTTGCTCCCCGTCGAAGATTTGCGTCCTCCCTTGGACATGGGGTGTCTTGTCCTTATTTAATTTAAATAGTTTCAAACGTAGGAACTGATAACCTCAGTAGTTAAGTCCTATAGATTTACAAACATCTGAACACTTTCTGAACTAATCATCTTTTGATGCTGCTGTTCTTCTTTCTTCCGTGCTTGCTTGGATAAATGGTTTGCATTTTCCGCCGTGTGCAAGACACGTGATTTTTAATTGTTCCCAAACATGTTGTAAGAAAATCGTAAACTGTTTGTAATGTTTGCAGATGACAAGTTTGTACCAAAACAACAAATAAGTAGGCTACATAACGAGTTTTATGTAGCCTAATGTAAAAGGTATGTAAGAAATGTGATACTCGTATATCTAGGCTTAATATTCACTAAACTGAAATAGTTATATAGCCAGATAACCTAAGTAAAATTTAAAAACGAATGAACCTACAAAACATATTTTAGAAGTAAGTGAAAAGACTATTGTACACTAACTATAATTTCAGAACAAAAATAAACCATCCCACTGATGATAGCACAAAATGTACTGAAACATGTTTGGGAACAATTAAAAATCAGGTGTCTTGCATACGGCGGAAAATCCAAACCACTTTCTGAACTATTTATCGTCTATGTTTCACTACCGTGCAAGGAAACACTCCACACAAATGATATCGAAAATTACTTTAAAAAAGGTAAAGCAGTCAACAATCCGAAGATTGGTTTGAACACCACAGTGCTTTACTAGGCATGGTCCTGTTTGGAAGTGGTATGCCGTTTCCTTCCTCCGACCTTCGAACTGACTTACCCAGCCAGTTTTGGGGGACCTACAGTTTAACGTGGGTTCCGAACCACGGTGCTACTCGGTATTTTTCACACGAGCAATACTGCCAGAGGTGAAAGAAGTGGAAAGTGACTGATAAAAATACTAGGCCCTGGTGGGGATCGAACCCGCGACCTTTGGATTTGTACTCTGGCACTCTACCATTGTGCAACCGAGGCGCATTGGAAATTACGTACTAACACTTAAATTAAGATTTCAAATAACAAATTTCTCTTTCTCAGAAAAGTTTTTCTTGCCATTGGCATTCTGCATTGTATATCATTGGTATTGCGACCATCTTATTTATTTTACTACCGAAGTAATGTCATCTACGACCTTTATTCTTTCGTTAGCTAATCTAATTCCTTCAACATAGACCCATTTTCTTAGACTACATTCCATTATTCTAGTTTTGCTCTTGTTAACGTTCATCTTGTACGCTGCTTTCAAGACGCTGTCCACCCCGTTCAATAGCTCTTCAAGGTCCTTTGCTGTCTGTGATAGAATTACAATGTCATCGTCAAAAATATTTGATTTCTATCCACTGAACTTTAATCCCTTGTCCGAATTTCTCCTTGTTTTCCTTCACAGCTTCCTCAATGAGCTGACGGAATAACATTGGTGAAAGACTACAACCCTCTCTTACTCGCTTCCCAAGCAACTTTCCTTGGAAGACCTTCGAACCTTATAACTGCCATCTGATTTTTGTACAAGTTGTAAATAAGCTTTCGATCCTTATACTTTACTCCTGCTGACTTCAAAATTTGAAAGAGTGTATTCCAGTCAATATTGTCAAAAGTTTTTCCAAATCTGCAAAAGATATAAATGTAGGTTTGCGTTTTCTTAACCTATCTTCAAATGTTCAAATGTTTGTATAGCTTATGGGACTTAACTACAGGGTCATCAGTCCCGAAACTTACAAACTACAGTACTTATGAACTAACTAAGACTAAGGACGGCACAAGTATCCATGCCAGAGGGGGGATTCGAACCCCCGACTGTAGTGGACGTGCAGCCCGTGACTGGAGCGCTTCAGTCCCCTCGGCCACCGCGGCCGGCTAACCTATCTTCAAGATAAGTCTTAATGTATTGCCTCAATTGTTCCTAAATTTCACCTAAATCCGAACTGGTCGTCCCGGTAGTCGGCATCTACCATATTTTCTCCTGTAAATAATTTGTGCTAGAATTTTGCAGCCACGACTTATTAAACTGCCTGCGTCGTTGTTTCTCATATCGTTTAAAATTTAAACCATGCTGCAGTATTCATACTGTGGCCCGAACTGACGCTCGGCACAGTGTCTCACTGCATTTCCCACATTCAGGGTCGCTTCTACCATTCATGTCGCTGAGTGTCTACTTAGCTTGCGCTGACAGTTTTCGTCTCTGCAAATGGCGGTCGTTAGTTCGAGAGCGGTTGCCTCAACTCTCTGACATGGCGTGGCAGGGGCTTGGTTTAGCAAGGACAGCAAAGTCATTTTAGGTGTCTCCAAGCGTATTACTCAAGATGGACTTCCTCATTGACAGACTGCTGCTGGCTGGCCCGCGGCGGCTGTGAGCCTCCGGCCCGGCGCCCCCACCGCCAGTGGCCGCTGCCCGCCGCTGCGGCGTGTGCCTGCGCGTCCTTCCTGGCGGACCGCCGCGCCGCCGGCCGCACGTGCGGCGGTTGCGCAAATACGCGCTGCCCTTCTTCAGCACCTCTCAAGTACACCAGCCAGCGCTGCTTCATCAACACTCTACGCACCTCGCACTACGCAACACCTACTGAGCAACCGCGCTTCTACTTCCTACTCCTCTTTGTCTTGTACTTTTGCTTCAGTGACATCCACTTATCTATATCTATAAATGTGAACGTCTGTTCGGTGTACGTTTATCACGTCTGAACCACAAGACATAAAGAGCTAAAAATTTGTACAGTTACGAGTATCTACCCGGGGAAGGCTTTAGGCACGGTTTTATGGCGATCGGATACCTATTTATCTGTATATATTAATGCGAATGCCTGTTCGGTGCACGCTTATCACGTCCGAACGACAAGACGCTGCGACTTAAATATTTGTGCAGTACTAATTTATACCTGAGGAAGGTTTAAGCATGGTTTTTTAGCGATCTGATTGATATTTGGTAATTTGAAGAATATTAACGCGAAATGCGGAACAATAATTATTCTTTGAAAATGGTTTTATTGGTTGCATTGTTGTTTGAGAGTTGATAATGATAAAAGGGTGGAGTATATTGGGATGAAAAGTTATCGGTGTATATAAAATTCTACGTGTGTGTGTGTTAATATTTTCCTCAGGAGCGAAAACTACAGAACGCAAACGAATGGTCTGTGTGTAATTGTTGTCCGAAGTCTCCCCTTGTACACCATAGCAGTTCCATGCCGATAGCTATAAGGGGGTGGAAGACATGGTAGTTGAAAGTCGTCAAATCATAAAAAAATTCGGACTAAAGGCCAGCGATGACGTTTGCGACTCTATAGCAAGGAGGTTACATACAGCGAAACGTGATGCCACATACCATATCTTTGGTCTATGCGTGCTACAATTTCTTCAGTTCTTTCACTGTTAGGATAAGCATACGAATAAGGAAATATAAGAATAAATAAAGCAGTATAAAAGAAATTTCTTTTAATAAATCTCTTTAAAAAAAGATATTGTATTTTTTCATCCTTCAAAACCAGTCTCATAGCACACTACTGAAAGATGATTTATCTATCATAATCAACCAACAGGTGAGCGGAGCCGCGGGTTTAAGCTAGTTTATTATATTGGTGTGGTGTCTGTTCTTTCGGACATGTTAGAAAGTACGGACACCACACCAATATAAGTATTTACACGTGAAGACGGCATTAGCTTCAATTACTTCTCCACAGATGCGGTCATTCGTTCGATCTCATACGGGAATCCGTAATGGCGAGTGTAAGAGGGCATGAACGATAGGGGCGCTACAGCCATAGCGTGCGACTTGTGGGAATTTGAGACGGAAGGGAAGCGAGCCGGGTAGCCAAGTGGTTAAAGCGACCGTTGGCGCGAGAGGTAGACCCGGTTCCGATTCCCGGCCCAGCTATTTTCACTTCATTCAATGCTCATTTCAGTGCTCTAAAGCAGCCACTGTTAATCCTCCCTTCCTAATCCTTCTTCCTTCCCTTCCTTTATCAAATTGCAGCCCAGTGTGGGATCCTTATCAGGTGGGTTTGACGGAGGACATCGAAAGAGTCCAAAGAAGGGCAGCTCGTTTCGTGTTCTTACGATACAGGGAAGACAGCGTTACGGAAATGATACAGGATCTGGGATGGGAATCATTACAACAACGGCGCTTATCGCTGCGGCGTGGGCTACTTGCGAAACTCCAATCGCCAACATTCTCCTCCGAATGCGAAAATATATTGTAGACTCCCACTTACATAGGTAGAAATGATCATCAGAATAAAATAAGAGAAATCAGAGCTCGAACAGAGAGATTCAGGTGTTCTTTCTTCCCGCTCGCTATTCGAGAATGGAATGGGAGATAAATAGTATAATTGTGGTTCGATGAGCCCTCTGCCAGGCACTTAAATGTGATTTGCAGAGTATCCCATGTAGATGTAGATGTAGATGTAGATCAATAATTTGCAAACCCACTTATTTCTGGAAGTCAACCAAAATTATCATAATAATATCAATATTAGATTGATGTAGACGATACGCTTGTTTTGTTGAGGCATGGTACAGAGTAACTAAATCGTTTCCTTCATCACCTCAACGGGATTAATTCTAGAATTCATTATACCATGGAGAAGGAGGCAGACGGAAAACTAAATTTTCTTGATGTGTCCATTTTTAAAAAGGGGGGAATGGCAGATTGGGTCACTCAGTTTATCGGAAGCCCACAGATACAGACCGTTATCTGCACCGGGATTCAAACCACCACTCACAGCAAAAGGGGAGAGAGCAAGGAACATCTTCAAACCGGAATTAGTCGATGAGGAATTAAAACACCTGAGTAATGCTGTACTTAAGAATGGCTATTCGTCCACAGAGATACGGAGAGCGTTGAGACCGACACGTAGAATTGAAATTTCCTTTGAAATCTAAAGTCTTCCTGCTTTTTATTAAGGACTTCACTGATCGCATGGGTAAAATTTTGACGTTATTTACAAAGATAAAGAATCATCTGAAATCGGCAAAGGATGCTCGCAAACTGTTGGAAGAAGCAGGAATTTATAGGATTTATAAAGAACAACCAAAAAACGATTAGAAGAGCACAAAGGTAACTGTAGAAGGAGGGAGACTGACCGATCAGCTGTTGCTGAACATTTCAACTAGGTGACCACCTTATTCAATTTGATAAGTCACAGGTTTTGGCAGCTACAAATGGATATCAAGAAAGTCTGTACAGAGAGGCAATAGAAATTATAAAACACCCCAATAATTTCAGTAGGATGGAGGAGGGCGTGAAACTGAATGAAATCTGGATTCCGTTGTTGAAGAAGAAATGTAACAGTCTTCCACCATGGGACGATACTAACAACGGACAACGGCAATCGGCAACTACGAATTGCACGCGTCTATCCAAAACATCTGACAGTCACATCTCGGCGCACGAGCCCTCGTAAACGGAATTCGGCTGCAGTCAGTAACGAGCCAGGGTGTGCATCGGACGTACAAAAGTGTCACGATCCCCCTTGAAAACGTCCTCCGCAGATTGGGACAAAACGTTGGGTTTCAGTAATAAATCCATAAGACCATGGCATAATAGCCCGAAAATTGTCGTAATATTGACCTCTCCGGCCGAGAAAGTTTACACTTTACAATTACATAATAATATCATTTTCTTAATGGACCTTTCAATCAGTTAAGTTAAAAAAAATGGTTTTAAAATATAAAGCTTTACTGAAAGGAAGACCGTAGGACACTCCAGCTGTAATTTCATGGAGTCTTTTAGACTACTAAACGACCGGTTTCACGACAACTATAAGTCGCATTTTCTGGTGTATTGCATAAAATCCCTTGTCAGTAATTACATAAAAGTTACATAGAGTGTTATTACATGAAAAATGGCCAATAAAAATGAGTCTCAATAAACTGGTTTATCTAATGTTATAAATAGCTAATTTGATGGACACTCATGACTGTTATTTCGGTACTTATTTTCCGGTTAGCAAGACAAACTTGATACCGCGACGTTGCCTAATGCCCACATCGATTGCCAGGTTAAAGAATTGCTTGACTTCTGGTACTTGTTAAAAATACTACAAAAGGACAAATTAGACAATTTATGGTTCTATCATACAACTATTCTGACCCGTGGAACTGTAAGAAACCCCTTACCTTAAAATTCATCACACAAGTTTACGGCAGAGTGGAAGCCGTGCGCGTCATTAATGTATTTCGTCTGTCCATATTGAATAGAAATCAAGACCACTGGCATGGTTGTCATGTTGTCGGAAAGCAAAGTATATTTAGCAATCACACTAGTTTATACTATGTAATACGGAAAGTAAGGCCTAGTGGTTCACACTTGATGTAACTTTTGTGTAATTATTGACAAGGGATTTTATGTAATTCCTCAGAAGATGCAACTTACAGTTATCGTGAAACCGGTCGCGTATTAATCTAAAATATTCCATTAAATTACAGCTGCAGTGGTCTAGGATTTTCCTTTTTACGTAAATGATCGAAATTTCCATGAAAAAATGAAACAATATTTCAGATGTGGATGCCCTATATTCGAAATTATACCCGTAATAATAACCATCGTCATTAACAACGTATGGATTTCCTATTAAAAATCTGTTTCTGTCATGTTCAGCTTCAATGTCAGGTATGGAATCTGTCGTTCGGGACATTTTCGCAGGAAGTAACATCATACATTTACCCTGAAGTAACAAAAATTATGGTACAGCGGCATGCAAAGATATAATTGTGGTAGTATCGCGTACACAAGGTACACAGCTCAAAACAATGAGGGGATCAGGTGAGATATCATATACAAAATACATATGGTAACGTATTTTATTCAGATATTGTCTACAATTGTAATTTGTATGTGAAACAGTCCGATATTTTCCTGTTACTTTACCTGAGTTTAACTTGGCGTTTACTTAGTACAAGGACCATGGAAATACCATAACGTGCGAAAAAAGTCATTTCGTTGCCTTCTAATAAGGTGTGTGATCACCCCAGACGGCCAGTACAGTTGCACACCTGCGTGGGGTGGGCAGTATGAGTTTATCAATCAGCCGTTGAGGGTTATTTGGCCATTCTTCCATGAGTGTAATACGAGGCGCGTCCAGAAAGTAAGTTCCGTTTCAATTTATCTCCGCTGCAGCGTTTCGATTGCAGTTCCGCACATGCGCTGTAGACGAGGTGTATCAAGGAGAAGAACGTGCGCCATTTGGAGATCGCTGTCAGTTATGTACTCTTTGTTGTGCTTGTTTGAAATGTCGGCGTTGATTGAAAATCCCGCCGCCTGTGAAATCAGGCCGGTGATTCGGTTTCTGAATGCGATGTTTACGGACCAAATGCGATGAGTGATTCGATGGTGCGAAGATGGGTCCGACAGTTCAATGGCGGGCGTAGTGATGTGCATGATGAAGAACGAAGTGGGCGTCCACCTTTGGTTACAGAATAACTGGTTCACGCAATTGATGACAAGATCCAGGAAAACCGTAGGTTTACAATTTGTGCTCTCGCTATGGACTTCCCCCAAGAAAGACTTCCGCCTGAAAGAAACTGTTTCCAACTGGTTGAAGACACAGGCGGCAGATTTCTATGAAGAAGGTATACAAAACCTGGTGCCACGCTATGACAAATGCCTACAAAATTTCGGCAGTTATGTGGAAAAGTATTTTAAGAGTTGCAGAATTTTGTGCAATAAAAGTTTCTTCTGTATCTGTGTACAATTTCATTTTATTACCAAACGGAACTTATTTTCTGGACGCGCCTCGTATTCAGTTCTACAACAGTTGTGGCAGATGCTGGTGTGGCTGCATCTCAGTGCATCTCAGACGTGCTCAATAGGGACTGAGTCCGATGAACAAGCGGGCCACTCCATTCGTTCAATTTCCTCATCTTCAAGCATGCCGTCCGAGTGTTATCGTCCACCAGAAAGAACTCAAGCGCTGTGGCAGCTGCGAAGGGCACAACAAAACGACAAAGGATCTCTTCTTTATACACCTGAGCAGTCAAAGCGCCATTCTGAACGACATAGAGGTCCGTACGTCCGCCAATACTGACTCCACACCATTCGTCCACGACCATTATACCTAACATTGCACCGCAAATATTGCGGAAACGGAAAGTGCGATTGATGTGCGGTTTTCACAGAATGGATTGGTAGTCAAAGATTCGTATTGCTAGCCAATAAAAAGGCTGTAAAAATACCTAGAAAGTGTATTTTTTATGCAAACACACAGTTTTCCAAATGAAACAATGGTTGTTTCTATCATGCACTGAAATTTTTGACACCAGGTGTGTACAAAGAATTCTAAATGACATTTTTATCACGTTTAGTTTGGCAGCTACAACCATTCAAAGTTTTGGGGGCGGAGGCTACGACGGCATAGCTGACTGGCTGGTGGTCATGTGACAGTGGGCCGTGCCCCAGGGCTAGCCACTCGGCCAGTCAGCTACGCTATAGCAGCTTACGTCCCCGAAATTTTGAACGGCTGTAGCTGCCAATCTAAACGTGATAAAAGTGTCATTCAAAATTCTTTGTACACAGCTGGTGTCAAAACTTCCAGTGCATGATAGAAACAACCATTGTTCCATTTAAAAAACTGTATGTTTGCATAAAAAATACGCTTCCTAAGTAGTGTTACAATGTTTGTTGGCTACAAATATGAGCCCCTGACTACCAATCCATTCAGTGAAAACCGCACATCAATCGCACTTTCCGTTTTCGCAATATTAGCGGTGCAAGTGTTAGGTGACTCACCTGTACATTTCCTGCACATAAGCAGGATTGTTCCAAGTTCCACGTTCTTTGCAAATGAGGGCACAACTATTGTCCGACTGAATACAAAATCTTTACTCGTCTGTGAACACAACCTGGCACCATTTGTTACGATTCCAATCCTAATGTTCCTCCGCACATGCAAATTGGCAGGCACATACGCGGAAAAAAATGAGCTGTAACAGACTATACGTGTGAGATTTGTTTTGCCTACGGGGAGTTATTTCAATCGTTAAACTGAAAAGTCTTGTAATCATGAATTGATTACATAAAATATTTGTTCTACCTGTGAGCAGTGAAAACTGCGCTTGTATCACGACCTTTTACAATTGCGTCGCTGCCAAAAGAAAAATGGAAACGCTCAAATATTTGTAAACATATTGGACCAAACTGCTATGGTCATCATTTCCTAGACTTACAAACCACTTAAACTAACTTACATTAAGGACAACAGACACACCCAGGCCCGGGGGAGGACTCGAACCTCCGGTGGGAGCTGCCGTTCAGTAGCGTGATTTCTTACACCACGCACCTACTCCCGCGCATCACCTAAAAATTCGACCTACTGACTCCGCAACGTCCATTGGGATTATACCTAACTACTTAGAAAATTCTTCCAACTTGGTCATTGATGAATATTTCAAGTGGGGGATAGATAATTCTGAACGTATTCTCTGTTTAAATCAAGTAAATATCTGTATTTTCACAACACAGTAGCACTGATTCTTTACGTAAAAACGTTGTTATTGTTGACAGCGCAAACAAAATAAAGGGCCAAATATGATTTTTTTTAAAAATAATAAAAATACATATTCCCAAGTTCGGACAAAACCAGGCGTCCGTCATTGCTAACGATGAAATGTTACCAAGCTCATTAAAAATTATATTATTTTTCCTTTTATTTTATCAAACAATAATTCATGTTTCCACGGTAATGTATTCGTCGCTCTTCACGACTGCATCTTAACTCCACTGTTGGTACAACTTAATTGTCCAACCGTTACTACCCCAGCGTAAGTAACATACTGCGACCGGCAGCATGGAACATTTATATTAACAAAGTGAAAATAAAACAACTGAAATGGTATACCTCCAATAGCCACAGACTCGTACCTATGAAATGTCAAATGTTCAAATGTCTGTAAATCTATCGGACCAAACTGCGTGGTCATCAGTCCGTAGCTTACAAACTACTTAAACCTAGGTAAACTAACCTACGGACAAACACACACACCCATGCCCCAGGGAGGACTCGAACCTCCACGGCGAGCAACCGCGCGCTCCGCAGCGAGGTGCTTTAGACCCTCGGCTACACCACCACGGCTGTGAAATGTCACACTTAGTAAACACCGAAGGTGCTTAACGGAGGCAAAGAACATATACCAAAATTATTAAACCTATTTCACAGTAAAATAAGGCGGTTTTTTCAGAGCAGATCTGAAAGCAATGTGTATAACTTCGATTTAGTATAAATTTTACAAAAGAAATAAAATGAAATTAAATTAAGTAGAAGACCTAGCTTTTCTTTGATTTTATCTAGTCTGACGGTAATCTACCATTGAATCTGTAGGTTTCTTGTCAAGTGGATGAGGAATTAACTCGAACAATTAACGATGTTGAGATATGGTTTTATACGACTGTAGTTCCCCACAAATAAAAAGTCACTAACATTTTTCTACTGTCAGGACACTCGCAATTATGCAAATAATTTTTTTCCTTTTCCTGTTTTGAGTTCGTTTATTTGAGTTTCTGTACTGTAGCCTTTATGTCCAAGATTTCCCAATAAAATATATATGAAACAAGTCATGAAACCAAATCGCATATGACTTTTAAAACAGAAACCTTTCCTTAAGATTTCACTATACTGTCTCACGTTATTGAAATGTATTGTCTCTGCACTAATAAATGAAGAAAACGCCGAACGTTGGACGTAAAAATAATTTGTGTAAGCATAATATTATTACAGAAAGTGTGATTTCCTAATTCTGATGCTCGTGCTAAGTAGCTCTGATATTATGGGCAAAGATATACTCTCTTGCAACAAATCGACGTTATAGAATGTGGTCAATTTCTAATTGTATTTCTGCATTATAGCCGTGTTTTGTCTTACTTTTATAATATTTATCGGAAATAACCACCACCACCACAACAACAAAGTAACGCGTGAAAACGAAGCGGCTGACATAAAACATTGGTAACGCGACCAATCACGTGGAAGATAGCTGCCCTTTTTATTCTTAATTTATGTGTACACCATTTAGCATCCATTTTTATTTGCGTGTAATCAGCTACTGGAAATAATAACAAACGCAAATATTAAAATTGGCTCTCGGTTAATTGGTGACATTGCTGAAACGGCAGAGCACAGAATTCATTACCTCTTGTTGCGACACTTTTCCAACAGTAGTTATTTCTGTGTTACAGTCAGAGGAGTACGTGTCCTTCAGAAAGCTATTCCACAGCCAGTTCCAAATGAAAGAAATATACTTTGCGTCTCTGAACAACTATTACTTTTATTGTGGGTTCTTTCTTTTTTCAAATACTTTCCTTAAATTCCCTCAGCAACCTTCCAGCTGAACAATATTACCTGGGTCATTTCACGATAAGTAATGGTCGTTCTCGCCTCACAATCTCCGCTTACAAAAACTACACCAGTTGACATATTCAGGGAAACGATTTTACAAGCAAGAGTCAATGGACCTTCACGAGTAAATCATCATGTGATAATAATAATTTGGTGCATACACAAGCATTTATCGGCTACAACCCTGTCTTACTCCCTTCCCAATCACTGCGACCCTTTCATGACCTTCGACTATAATAATTGCTGCCGGTTTTTTGTACAAGTTGAATATAACTTTTACTCCCTACATTTTATTCTGCTACCTTGATAATATGAAGAAGTGTATTCCAGTCAACATTGTCAAAAGCTTTCTCCAGATCCACAAATGCTAAAAACGTAGGTTTTCCCTTCCTTTGGCCGCGGCGGAGCGGCCGAGCTCATTGAGGCGCTGTGCTGCGATGCGCGAGGCCGTTCCCCGCCGGGTTTCGAATTCCCCCTCGGGCATGGATGTTTGTTTGTGCTGTCTTTAGTATAAGGTAGTTCATAAGTAGTTTGTAAGTTTAGGGACTGATGACCCCGCAGTTAAGTCCCATAAACTTAACAAATAGTTCATTTCCTTTCCTTTGGTTTTCTTGATGTTATCCTCCTTAGTCCCCACCCAGAGATCCAGAATATTTTACCCGAGGAGATGCCATCGTCATATATTAATGCAGTACAGCTGCATGTCTTCGGGAAAAGTAACGGCTATAGTTTCCCCTTTCTTTCAGCCGTAACTGCATGGCAAAGCCACATTAGCAGAGATTGCAAGGCCAGCTCAGTCAATCATCCAGACTGTTGCCTCCGTAACTACTGAAAAAGCTGCTGCCCCTCTTGAGGAACGACACGTTTGTCTGGCCTCTCCACAGATACTCCTCCGCTGTGTTGCACCTACGGTACGGCTATCTGTATCGTTGAGGCACGCAAGCCACTCCACTCCGTCTATGTCTGGTTCATGGTGGTATGAAATAATACATCGATACAGTATTTCATCACCCAGTTCCAAGGTCTCCTAAACACTGTCGTTGAATGTGTATATTGCATCAAAAACACGGTTCATTAAATTGTTCAAAGATTAATAAAGACACATCATCCGTGTTACATAGATAACAGTTAAATATATAACTATTACTTACGAGAACGTAAACGTTGATGGTACTTATTTCAATCAATTAGAGCAGTTTGCTTAGGTACCTAGCTAATTACGCACTTGCAAATCAGAACATTTTCATGTATAAGCAGCCAAGTATTTGTGAAATCGCCACATATTCCAAATAGGCAGCCAACTACGTCTATTACAGTCGCACTCGCTTCAGTTACAACAATTTAAACTCTCCTGTTAGCTTCCTGCTCATATATATATATATAAAGCATTAACAGGATTCGAACCCAAGAAGTTTCTTATCCATACATCACAGCCTAGCACCCTAACCACAAGACCAAACGAATTGAAATCTATGACAACAACATCTTTAATTCATATACCTTCTGCTTACACCTTTTATGGTTCTTTCATAATTTATTGATATTCGCTGGTAACTGACATTTAATATACCAAAGCGAAGTGTTTGTGACAAATCTGTAATGTTCTATTTCCGTTAAAACAGTATCTTGCCATGATTTGCACTTCAACATGTCGTCTGAAAAGTGATAGAAGACCAAAGGCCAACCGCGGAAATATACTCCTCTTTCTGGGAGGAATGCATCAGCCCCTAACGTCTACTCACAAACACGAATGAGCAGTGCCCCCTGCGACGGAACAGGGATGACAGCTGATCAGTTCTAGTTATAACACCAGGAAGGCAGCGCACTGCTTTTATTCACTGTAGTTCTGCCTTGCCTAGCAGGTCACTTCGAAAGTTAGACCGTACCCGCAATTTTACTTTCTGCCAGCAGAGACTCATCGAGGAAAGTTTGGAGATGTCTCGGAGTGAAACACAGCGATGTTGTTCGTATGTAAAGGAGGTACAGAGGTACAGGATTATCGATGACTTGCCTTACACGGGCCACCCAAAGGCTACCATAGTATCTGATGATGGCCTTTTATGGATTTCAACTCGGAGTAACCCTGAGAGGAAAACCACCACAACGGCTGCGACGAGCTAGTAAGTTCCCTGCAGTGTTTAGTATTGCTCCACGGACGCGCAACACACTCGACTTTATCATCCTGTACTGTACATGGGACCCGAAGAGAAGCAATACACCCTTGGCCCGTGGTATGGGATCTGCTAGAGTACAAAAGAAGTAGGGAGTATTTCGTACATCTGTGTTTCATATTAATTCAAATGAGCCAGCGACTAGTTGCCGGTTCACAGATTTTATTTCCATCCGGATTCGGGCAATTATAGACCTTCATCTATATAAATGTGTTCTGGATGAAGTATCGCTCCATCATGTTCAATCTGAACTTATAGGACACAGTAATATACCTGAAGAAGTGTATTTTGTAACTTTCATTTATTAAGATTACATCTAAAAATAGATGTAATCCTACGTCCTTTTAAACCTGCTTACTGTATTCGTCTGTCGGTCTCCCTCTGCAATTTTTACCCCCACACACTTCCCTCCAATGTAAAATTCACGATTCCTTGATGTCTATGAATGTATCGTAGCCACCGATCTCTTCTTTTAGTCATTTTATGTCAGAGATTCCTTTTTGCTCTCCAGTTCTCTTCAGTGTCTCTTTATTAGTTACGCGATATACCCATCTAATCTTGATCATTCGTCTGTTTAACCATATTTCAAACGTTTCTATCCTTTTTCTGTCCGATCTCCTTATCGTCGACGTTTCTCTCCCATACAATGCTGCCGCGGCGGAGCGGCCGAGCGCATTGAGGCACTATGCTACGATGCGCGAGACCGTTCCCGTCGGGGGTTCGAATCCCTCCTCGAGCACGGATTGTTGTGCCGTCTTTAGTATAAGCTAGTTCATAAGTAGTTTGTAAGTTTAGGGACTGATGACCTCGCTGTTAAGTCCCATAAGCTTCACAAACATTTGATAATTTTACAGTGGTAGACCCTAGACAAATGTTTTGAGAACGGATTTCCTAACATTTAAATTAATAATAGATGTGGTATCTTCAGAAATACTTTTCCTCCCATAACCATTCTGCTTTTTATAGCTTCTTTACTTCGGCCATCAGAAGTTATTTTGCTATCCAAATAACAAAAAGAAACTACTTTTATTGTCTCATTACCTAATCTAATTTAGCATCATTGCCTGATTTTCGTAGACCAAAACCATATTATTCTCTTTTTAATGCTCATATATTCCTTTCAAGACACTGTCCATTCTGTCGGCTGCTCTTGCACGTCCTTGCTGTCTCTGACATAAATACAATTTGGTCGGCAAACTCGAAGTTTTATATCTTCTCCCTGAACTTTATTTTTTTCGCCAAATATCTCCTTGCTTTCCTTTAGACCTTGCTCAATGTAGGGATTGAATAACATTGGAGAAAGGCTGCAACCTTGTGTTAGTCCGTTACTAACCACTGCATCCCTTTCATGCCCTTCTATTCTTACAACTGCTGTCTGGAGAAAGGCTACAACCTTGTCTTACTCCGTTCCTAACCACTGCATCCCTTTCATGCCCTTCGATTCTTATAACTGCTGTCTGGTTTTTCTACAAGTCGTAAATAACCTTCCGTTGCCTATACTTTACTCCTGCTAATTTGAAATAGTGTGTTCAAATCTACATTATCAAAAGCTTTCTCCAAATCTGCGAAAGCTAGAAATATAGGTTTGCCTTTGCTTAACGTGACTTCTAAGATAAGTCGTAATTTGAATATTGCCTCACGTGTTCCTACATTTCTTCTAAAGTGATCTCTTCCGAGGTCGTCTCCGACCAGCTTTGCTATTCTTCTGGAAATAATTCGTGTTAAATATAACCACCATGACCTATTATATTGAGTAATTTTCACAGCTGTATGCGCATCCTTTCTGTGGAATTAGGATTATCACATTTTTCTTGACGTCTGAGAGTAATTCTCATACGTCGTACACCTTCCACAGCAGGTGAGATGTTTTGTCACGGCTAGCTCTCCCAGAAATCTTAGTAGCTCCCAGGCAATGTCGTCTAATCCAGAGCCCTTGTTTCGACTTAGGTCTTTCAGCCTCTGTCAGATTGTTCTCTCAGTATAGAACCTTGGTATAATTTTCATCTATTTCCTCTTCTGTTCCTACAATATTGTCTGGAAGTACATTTCCCTTGTAGAGCGCCCCGAGGGGGCTCACGGTTCTTTGGTGAGTACGTGCGTGGCGAACACGGGGCCCCGACCTAATGCAGTCTTCCTTCCTTCTTTACTTCCCGGACTGCATTTCTTTTCCCCTCCCCTCCTTTCCTAACCTCACTCCTTACCCTCCCCACCGAGGGACTGATAACCTCAGTAATTTAGTCCCCCTATCCCAAACAAACAACCCAACTCAACCCCTTGTAGAGCTAGACGTTTCAGCTTTTCCTTCTTTGCTCAGAACTAGTTTTCCTTATGAGTTCTTGATATTTGTACAACTGCTTTTTTTGCCTCCAAATGTCTCTTATTTTCCTGTAACAGGTATCTATTTTTCGCTCTAGTTCATATATATGTTTGTAAAGCTTATGGGACTTAACTACAGGGTCATCAGTCCCTAAACTTACAAACTACTTATGAACTACTTACGAACTAGGACGGCACAAATATCCATGCCCGAGGGGGGATTCGAACCCCCGACCGTAGTGGCCGTGCAGACCGTGACTGAAGCGCCTCAGTCTCCTCGGCCACCGCGGCCGGCTCGCTCTAGTTATACATCTTCTACAGACTTGCAATAGTCCCCTATCCCTCCTGCTTAGCCATTTTACACTTCCTACCAATCTCATTTTTTAATCGTGTGTAATCCTTTTACCTCCTTCATTTACTGTATTTTTATACTATCTCTTTTTTCAATTAAATCCAGTATTTCCTATGATATCCAAGGATTTTTTGTAGATCTTGTTTCTACCTGTTTGGTTATCTGCTGCCTTCACTATTTTATCTCTTAGAGCTACCTATTCATCGTCTACTGCATTACTTTTCCCCATTTCTGCCAATTGCTGCCTTTTTTTTATTTTTTTATTTTTTTATTTTTTTTTTTTTTTTTTCATTCCCTCCCCGGAGGGGGACGGGCGAGCTGCTGGAGAGCATTTTGATTGCTCTATTCAGAGATATGGGTTTTTATGCTATTTATGCACTATTTATATATTTGTCTTTGGTAGATATTCTTTGGGGGGATGGTAAATAGGTTCACAGATTTGTGACTGGCTGGAAGACTTCCTAAGTAATAGAACGCAGTACGTTGTTCTCGACGGCGAGTGTTCATCAGAGACGAGTGTATCGTCAGGCGTGCCCCAGGGGAGTGTGATAGCAGCGCTATTATTTTCTATCTATAAATGATCTGATGGACAGAGTAAGTTGTAATTTGCGGCTGTTTGCTTATGATGCTGTGATGTATGGTAGGGTGCCGTCTGTAACTGACTGTAATAGCATACAGGATGACTTAGACAAAATTTCTAGTTGGTGCGAAGAATGGCAGCTAGCTCTCAATGTAGAAAAATGTAAGGTGATGCGCATCAGTAGAAAAAACAATCCTATAATGTTCGAATACAGCATTAGTAGTGAGCTTCTTGATGCTGTCGCGTCGTTCAAATTTCTAGGCGTAACATTGCAGAGCGATATGAAATGGAACGAACATGTAAGGACAGTTGTGAGTAAGGCGGACAGCCGACTGCGGTTTATAGGGAGAATTTTGGGAAGATGTACTTCACCTGTAAAGGAGACCGCGTATAAAACGCTTGTACAACCACGTCTTGAGTATTGCTCAAGTGTTTGGGATTAGTTTAAAGGAAGACATAGAGGCGGTTCAGAGGCGAGCAGGTAGGTTCGACCAATGCGCGAATGTCGCGGAAATGCTCCGGCAACTCAATTGGCGATCGTTGGAAGAAATACGACGTTCTTTTCGTGAATTTCTGTTAAGTAAATTTAGAGGGCCGGAATTTGAAGCTGAGTGTAGTAAGATCTTGCTGCCGTCTACTTACATTTCGCGTAAAGATCACAAAGACAAGATAAGAGAAATTAGGACTCGTACGGAGGCATATAGGCATTCTTTTTTTCCTCGTTCCATTTGGGAATGGAATTGGAAAGGAAATGCCTAGTAGTGGTACAGTGTACCCTCCGCCACGCACCTTATGGTGAATTGCGGAGTATGTATGTAGATGTAGATGTACATGTAAAGTTTGTCACAATTGGGAATAATCCTAGGGGATGGGGACGGCTCCGGTATTCATCTTACAGCTAACAGGAAACCACGGAAACCTGGGCCAGGGCTGCTGGTGGTTTTTTACCACCTCTTGTTGTTGTGGTATTGTTTCTTCTACTGTCTTCTTCTCTACCTTTCTTCTTCATGTCTCTTGTGAAAAGAGTCATGCTGGTCCTCTTCTCGATTATTCGGCCGGCTTCTCTGGTCGTCGGTCTAAAACCCTCTGAGACTCTGAAGAATCTCTGGTTCCTTCAATTTATACAAGTCCCATTTTTATTTCCTACCTTTCTGGTTTTTTCGATATCAATCTACTATAAGATATGGTCAGAGTCTAGGTCAGAGTTGCGACAGGATGATTTCAAAATGGAATAATGTGTCAGAAATCGGTTATCAAAAATAAAATTAAAGAAAAAAAAAACCTTCGATTGGGTACTGTAGAAAATCGATAAAATAATCTAGCTACTACACTATACAGCTGGCTGGGAATACGTTAATATATATTTTGAGCCTGATTTCACAAACTAAGAGACTGCTGAACAGGGAAATAATACGGCAGGCGATAATTGGGTCTCCTACTGTACGTTGTGATTTAAAACACATGGACTATTTTAAACCTCCTTACCAACTTCTTCCGGGAAGTAAAAACAATAATGTTGTTGTTGTGGTCTTCAGTCCGGAGACTGGTTTGATGCAGCTTCCACAATACCCTAACCTGAGCAAGCCTCTTTAACTCCCCATAAGAACGGGAACCTACATCTGTCTGAATCTGCTTACTCTATCCATCTCTTGGTCTTCTTCTGCGGTTTTTACCCCAGACACTTCTCTCCAATGCTAAATCCACGATTCCTTGATGTCTAAGAATGTGTCCTACCAATCGATCCCTTCTTTTAGTCAAGATATGCCAGAAATTCCTTTCCTCCCCAATTCTGTTCAGTACCTCCTCATTAGTTATGCGATCCATCTTCAGCATTCTTCGGTAGCACCACATTTCAAAAGCCTCTATTGTCTTCCTGTCCGTACTGTTTATCGTACATGTTTCACTCCCATACAAGGCAACACTCCACACAAATGCCTTCAGAAAGGACTTCCTTAGGCTTAAATCAATATTCGATGTTAACAAATTTCTCTTTTTCAAGAACGTTTTTCTACCCATTGCCATTCTGCATTTTATATCCTCTGTACTGCGACCATCATTTGTTATTTTACTGCGCAAGTAACAAATCACTTATAATAATAATTAATTTGAGAGTAACAGTCACGTTCGCAAAATGTTATACATTTTATTTAATACGGTGACCGGTTTTCTATCTTTTCGGAGACCATCAGCAGACTGAATCGTCTCCACGTTGATGCCGAGGCGATGAGCGTGCGGCGACCGCTCCTGCCTCGGCATCAACGGCGAGACGATTCGGTCTGCTGATGGTCTCAGAAGAGATCGAAACCGGTCACCGTATTAAATAAAATGTATAACATTTATTCTCATTTTTAAAACATATACCAGTTGGCTGATTTATAAAATACAGGGTGTCCAGAAAAGGACTTCCTGATTTCAAAATTAAATATCTCGAAAACAAAGATCGATAGAGGAATGCAGTAAACGGTATGTTTATTGTGAAGGCTGTAAGAAGTTTATACAACAGTTTGAAATAATAGTTACAATAGCTGCTAACAGATGGCGCTGTAATCACCATACGTAATGCCTAGTATCAATAGTGATGGGAAGCCCAGAGCGATCAGTTCCACTGTTGAAACGTGAAAGGAGGTTAGCGTACCGTAGAAAGAGATTAAAACCATGTACTCCATTGAACAGCGCGTTATCTGGTGCTAGAGTACCACAGGTTAGAAGAGGTCCTACTGCAACAAGGAAAAGTTTTCAAGCACGATTTAATGTTCCAAAAGGATCAGGGGCGAAAACCATTCGTACGCTCTTCGCAAAATTTCAACGAACAGGCAACTGAAGGTCTAGTGGGGCATGTTGGCCGCAAGCAAACCGCAATTACGCCTGAAAATATCGCCACAGTTTCTGGTTCAGCGAAATCCAATGTCATCCGTCCGTAGAATTGCATCTGAGACTGGTTTGAAGCGTTCCAGCACGCAGAAAATACTGCGAAAAAGCCTACACATGTTTCCATTCAAAATTCAAACGCACCAGGCCATACCCGTACGAGCTGTGCGACAAAGGATTGCCTTTGCTAATCAGATGGTCACAATGATTGATAGTGAAGGATTTGATATTGTCTGCATCTGGTTAACAGATGAAGCACACTTCCACCTGAATGGAAGGATACGTGAATGAGCAGAACTGGCGATTTTGGGGTTCCGTAATGCCACATTGGTGTGACGCGAAATCCCTGTTTTCTCCTAAAATTACTGTGTGGGCTGTATTATGCAGCAGAGGCATTATTGGCCCTTTTTTCATTCGAGAAATGGTCACTGGTGCACGTTACGTTGCAATTTTGGAACAATTTGTCGCCACACGGCAAGCATTAGAGGACCGACCAGGTACTGAATGGTTTATGCAAGATGGAGCCCGACCGCATCGGACCGAACAAGTGTTTCGCTTTCTTGAGAAATACTTCGGGAATCGAGTCATTGCTTTGAAATATCCCAAGTGTATTGGCGCAGGCATGGATTGGCCTCCATACCCGCCGGATTTGACTCCCTGTGACTTTTTTTGTGGGGCACAGTAAAAGACATGGTCTACCCGAAGGATCCCGCCACGCTGGACGAGCTCGAATCGGTGATCTCTGTGGCATGTGAATCCATTTCGGTTGAGACACTACGAAATGTGATAGTGAATTTCATTCTTCGTTTGCGCCACCTCTGTAGTGCCAATGGTGAACATTTTGAAAACATTCTGATGTGATTGTTTGCAAAGAGAGTCTTCATACGATTATTTCACTTCGTATGATGATGCTTGCTGTACAGCGTACAGCGCCATCTGTTAGCAGCTTTTGTAACTATTATTTCAAACTGCTGTATAAACTTTTTACAGATTTCACAATAAACATACCGTTTACTGCATTCCTCTCTCGACCTTTGTTTTCGAGATATTTAATTTTGAAATCAAGGAGTCGTTTTCTGGACACCCTGTAAAACTACGTTTTCCAAACTATTAATTAATTTCAGGATCCCTGTGAGGTGCCCGAACTCCAGTTTCGCGTGTTCCGTCTGCAACTACTCCCTCGCAGAGCGTCAGTGTGGCAGAAGCGGTGACGAGTTGCTGGGCCCGGCGGCCGCCTCCGCGGAGACGCCGCGGCCCGCGAGCGCCGCCCCCGGCGGCGTTACGTAACCCGGCGTGACGTCACGGGCTGCGACGTCACGGGCGGTGACGCGAGCGGCGTTACGTCACGCGGGCCTCCGCCCGGGGCGCCCGTGGCCGGCGCGACAGCCGCGTCCGCGGGAACGCCTCAGACGCCGGGCGCGGAAGCCGTCTCTATCTCTGGCGACAGACTCTGCTGGGGACGCTTATGCCCTGAGCTGCTGCAAATCGGCGCGATGTAACAGCGTGAATTGCGACCGCACCGTTTAGCTGTAACTATTCATATCCTAACATTGTGTAGGGCGTTGCCTGACTTTTCCATTTACGCTGATACGTCAATGTTAAAAAAAAAAAAAAAAAAAAAAAAAAAAAAAAAAAAAAAAAAAATCGCACTGGCATGTTTTACGGCCCACTTTCGATTTGTAGTTTTATAAGTTTTTGCAAACATTTTGGACCAAAATAATAATCTAAATAATAATAAAGTAATTAATAAGAGTGTCTGGAACCCTTTAAGAAAAAAAAATTGAGGTATTGGCGGCGGGTTTCGAAACACCGACCTTTCGCGCCCTAGTCCAGCACCTTGCCCACTACGCTACGGCTATAAATCGAAACACGAACTCTTTAATCCCATAGTACTGATGGGCTTTGTTAAGTGATGTTAATACGGTATTTGTAGTGGTAGAGTGCCAGACTACAAACCCAAAGGTCGCGGGCTCGATCCCCGCCAGGTCCTCGGATTTTTATCTGTCACTTTCCACTTCTTTCACCTCTGGCAGTACCGCTCATGTGAAAAATACCGAGTAGCACCGTGGTTCGGAACCCACGTTAAACTGTAGGTCCCCCTATAACTGGCTGGGTAAGTCAGTTCGCAGGTCGGAGGAAGGCAACGGCATACCACCTCCAAACAGGACCATGCCTAGTAAAACACTGTGTGGTGTTCAAACTAATCTTCGGATTGTTGACTGCTTTACCTTAGACATTAGATTATCATTTATCGTTCGAAGAACGATGTGTGTGTGCTAATTCCTCAGTGTGTCGTTGCTTGGAAAGACAACGTGTAAGTTACAATAAGAAAATCATCAAATACGGTTTTCGTTCATTCAATGGAGGGTGTCAAATCTCCGATATTTTTGCAAATATGTTTCTAATGATACGAGATATGAAAAAACAAAAGAGAGCTAAGTTGTAGAGAATTTTCTACCAATTAGGTTATTCAATTTTCGTGTCAGATGAACGGTTCGTTTGGAATTACAATTATATTACAAACGGCATTTTTTGGTATTACTACCGTATTTTTTGTCCGAAAAATTTTAAAAAAGGAGGTTCTGGTCTCAGACGGCCTACAATCATGTCTGTAAAATTTGGTGCTGATTGGTTGAACGGTTCGTCTTAAAGACAGGAAACACCTTTCGGACAGACAGACGGACAGACATACATCCCAAAACGCCATTATTTGAGCAAATATATGAAAAAAAAAACAAAAAAAACAAAAAAAAAAAAAAACACAAGAGAGCAAAGTTGTAGAGACTTTTCTCCTCTACAAATTGGGTTATTCAATTTCCGTGTCTGATGAATAGTTAAGCTGTAATTTTCATTTAAATTTCGAGCTGTCAAAAGACGATCGCAAAGGCCCACTTTTAGTCTTACTACCGTAACCTAAAGTGTGCCAATAGTTATCTCAGTTTGTGGAAACAATGTAACTGGTAGCCGCCAGCACACATGTGTAAAAAAGAAAAAAGAGTAAATTGAAGTTAAAAAAAATAAATTTATACATAAAGCGTCAGTCTGTTCTAGTTGGCCAAATCTGCTTCTACACCAGGCAACAGCTGCATTTTATAACCAACTGTCTGGCTCAGTTTCTCCCCCCACCCTTTTTTTCAGTGTGTACGTTTTGCTCCTCGTCGAAGGTTCTAGTCCTCCCTGGGGAATTTGTGTGCGTGTGTTTCTGTGTGTGTGTGTGTGTGTGTGTGTGTGTGTGTGTGTGTGTGTGTGTGTGTTGTCCTTAGCATAAGTGAGTCTAAATAGTTCCTAAGTTTAAGGACTAATGACCAATGCAGTTTCTTCCCATAGCTTTACATACGAGGCGCGTCCAGAAAGTAATTCCGTTTGGTAATAAAATAAAATTGTACACAGATACAGAAGAAATTTTTATTGCACAGAATTCTACAACTCTTAAACTACTTTTCTACATAACTTCCGAAATCTTTGTTTGTAAATCTATCGCACCAAACTGCGTGGTCATCAGTCCGTAGTTTACAAACTATTTAAACCTAGGTAAACTAACCTAAGGACAAACACACACATCCATGCCCCAAGGAGGACTCGAACCTCCACGGCGAGCAACCGCGCCTTCCGCAGCGAGACGCTTTTGACCGCTCGGCTACTCCACCGCGGCTAACTGCCCAAATTTTGCAGGCATTTGTCATAGCGTGGCACCAGGTTTTGTATACCTTCTGCATAGAAATTTGCCGCCTGTGTCTTCAACCAGTTGAAAACAGTTTCTTTCAGCTCGTCGTCATTGGTGAAGTAATGACCTCCAAGGAAAGACTTGAGATGTAAGAACAGATGAAAGTCGCTAGGAGCGATGTCAGGGCTGTACGGAGGATGGTCAAACACGTCCCAACCAAATCCCTGTAGGAGGTTTTTCGTCACATTTGCAGTGTGTGGTCGTGCGTTGTCGTGAAGCAAAACAACACCTTTTGATAGCAGTCCCCGGCGCTTATTCTGAATTGCGCGGCTCAATTTCCGAAGTGTCTCGCGATAAGCATCTGCTTTGATTGTTTGACCACGCGGTAAGAAGTAAATGAGTAGGATGCCTTTCCAGTCCCAGAACACTGTGCACATCATTTTCCGAGGTGCCATGATTTGCTTCGGCTTTACCTTTGGTGGGGATGAAGTGTGCCTCCATTCCATTGATTACCGCTTACTCTCAGGGGTGTAAGAAACCCACGTTTCATCTCCTGTGACTATCCGTCTCAGACATTCTTCGCCGCTTTCAGCATAACGGGTCAAAAACTCAAGTGCACTACCTATCCGTTGTGTTTTGTGTTGCTCAGTGAGAATCTTTGGTACCCAACGTAAGCAAAATTTACGGAATTTCAGTTGTTTGGGAACAATTTCATGCATCAGTGATCGTGAAATTTGGGGGAAGTCCACAGAGAGAGCACTAATTGTAAACCTACGGTTTTCCTGGATCTTGTCATCAATCCCGTGAACCAGTTCCTCTGTAACCAAAGGTTCATCGTGCACATCACTACGCCCGCCGTTGAACTGTCGGACCCATCTTCTCACCATCGAATCACTCATCGCATTTGGTCCGTAAACATCGCAAATTTGCCAATAAATTTCACTTGGTTTCACTTTCCTCCCATTCAGAAACCGAATCACTGACCTGATTTCACAGGCGGCGGGATTTTCAATCAACGCCGACTTTTCAAACAAGCACAACAAAGCAGTGGCGTAACTAACACTTGGCTTGGGGGGGGGGGGGGGAATAGACCTGCTTTACGAGCAAACGTTTAGTCAGTTTCAGGACAGACTACCATCTACCACTCCCGTTGAAGAAACTAATTCACTCCGATCCAGTGAAAGCTTATGGTAAAACACCCCAGTTTCCAATCTTTACCTTTACCAGATTGCTGTTATACTTCTTTGGTTTCTGTAGTATGTCTGCCTAGGTGTGGTTACGTCTGTGTAAATCTATGGGTGTGTGTGTATTTGTTCACCTTCCTTTCCTTCCCCCAAGGTAAGTCTTTCCTCTCCCGGGATTGGGATAGGAATGGCTCCTTACCCCCTTCCTTAAAACCCTCATCATTTCCTTTTCCCTCTCCTTCCCTTCTGCCTGACGAAGCAACTGGGTTGCTAAAGCTTGCGTTTGTGTGTCTGTGTGTTTTCATTTATTTATTTGTGATGCTGTCACACCTGTGCTCCTTCGCCTGGTGAGTAATCTTCGTGTGTAGCGGCTACCTAGCCTAGGCACATTGTAGGCGGGCTCTATCCTGATACAGAATGATGCCACTTTTTTGTTCGCATTGTCAATATTTCTGGAGGGTTTGAACCGAAGAAACCACTCCCTTGACTACGTCCATGTTGGAAGGTGAAGAAGAAGTGGCTGTTGTCCTTAGGTTTAACTTAGTTTAAGTAGTTTGTAAGTCTAGGGACTGATGACCAACGTAGTTTGGTCCCATAGAATAACAAACATTTAAACATTTTTGAAGAAGTAGGCATGTCAGTTGATGTATCCACGGATTCAGCTTGTGTTATCATATTTGTCCAATTTGGCTAAGTTATAGCTATATGTTCATTACTTACCAGTTTGAAAAATTACACAGCTAAGGACACTTATGGTAACTTAAGCTATAATTAGTTTTGATTGTGATATTTCGAGTACCTACCTCGAAGAATGAGTAACTTGTTTACGTAGAGATTTGAGTGTAAGTGAACGTGGTATTCATACTGAATTTCGTTTCCCTCGTGATATTATGTCCCTTTCTGTATCATCAATGTATAGTGTCCGTTTGTTTATGTGTTTGTAATCAAAACAAATAACCTTCAAAACAAGATGAAGATCACTGTCTACCTAAGATATCATATGGTGCGTGGCAAATGGTATCTTTCAACGGTCTTAAACACCGTTTAAACGATCACCATCGAAGTTGTCACACGTATGAATGTTATCAGTTATCATAAATAAAAGTTCTTGTGCTCCGTAAATGTGTGGTGGTTGGCATAGGGGCCTTACAATAAATGTTGACATTGTTTCACTAATCACAATTAAAGTTGGTAGATATATGTACACTTTCATAAAGTGAGGAACAGATGGGCAGACAAAGAACGAGGAAAGAGAGAGACAGAGGAAATGTGAACAGATAGTGCGAGGAGGAGACGAATAGAGATAGGAGAGACGGGAAGATAGAAAGGAAGAAAGAGACGATGGACTAACGCCGGTTTTAACTAGTATATTACAAAGATGAGAATAGCAAAAGAAATCATTTTGTTGTGTCTCGGTAACATACATTCCAAAACATGCCATAATACTAGTTTCTTTCCTACGATAAATGGAGCATTGGCTTTATGGAGCAACCGTGAAAGAGTGGGGTCCGCCTAGTGTAACCTAAACTATTGCACAAAACTAGTCTTAGGAAAACCAAAGGTCGCACAGAAACTTGTTAGAAAATTGAAAGGAAATTCAATTCGTCCACGCAAGAGCTAATGTACACAATTGGTTTTGGAGCATAAATTGTCATTCTGGCACCATACGAGGTACGATTAATTGGGAAGTTTGAGAAGATCCAAACAAGGACACTACGGATCAATAGAGCGCGTGTAATACATGTGAACGTCTCATAGTAATACTTAATGAAATTTCAGTGAGAGAGATTCCAACAGATGTGTAAAGACCAAGGAGTAATTTACCGTTAAATTTCCGAGAGCGTAAACTCCAAGATCTTACAGGTAACATGTCACTTCCTCGTGCATACTTTTTTCCAAATAGCGATGAAAGAAAACTTAGAGAAAATCAGATTAACTGATCTGATTTACACGTGTACCATCGGAAAATGACCCAGGAAACGGGAGGAAACGGTAGTGGCATCACATAACTTTCCGCCAAACAGCGTGAAATGATTTGCGTTTGACTGATATGTAGATTTAACAAGATTTTTGATAAACCGGTGTACTGAAACTGCTGGACTAACAACTTACGGCAATTATAGACTTGTGAAGTCAAACCGCTCGCAAAGTTCTGGACACAACAGTTCAAATTGTTCAAATGTTTGTAAATCTATCGGACCAAACTGCGTGGTCATCAGTCCGTAACTAACAAACTACTTAAACCTAGGTAAACTAACTTAAGGACAAACACACACACCCATGCCCCAGGGAGGACTCGAACCTCCACGGCGAGCAACCGCGCGCTCCCCAGTGAGACGCTTTAGACCGCTCGGCTACTCCACCGCGGCACACAACAGTTCTTAGGGCTTGACAGTATTTTTATTCCATCCATTTGCCTGGGAATTCAGAGCCTGGAATCGTGGAAATGCACCATTAGCAACGCCTGGTGACAGTCACTGACTTGCCTTGTCGTCAGCATTACGCATTGACGCTCAGACGGCGGTGAAGGCAGCGATTTGTATCCTAGTCGCCAGCTGTCCGGCTCGACACAGTCTTGATCGTTTAACAGCCCCACCGCTATCACAGTCACTACATCTCGTGAGAAGGCGATTTGTCTTTCTGCCTCGACAAGGCTCTGTCAGCGTCTCCGTCACCAGCCTAGGGTAAGGAAACACTAGAATTTTCGACATACAGTAGGTGTACTACATCACTGTCCTCCACAAATAAACTTTGATGAACACGAAACAAGCAAGAAAGTAGTATCTCCTATTTTCTACAGCAAGGAAAATAAATTCCACACACCTAAAATAACAGCTACAACAGTCACGATTGTGAATTTTCAGAGTAATCGTCACTTTTGTTCACGGTTTCTTGCGCCTTTAAACACGAACACGTGTAGCAGGCTAAGTAAAAATCATGGTCCTGCTTCTCAGGCTACTGGCGCACATAATTTCCAAGATGTTGATGCTCCTGTTGAGTGTCTTTGAGTGGGTCGAATACAAGACGTTCACCGCAGAAGCGCTGCAACAGATAAGAAGGAAGGAAGTTTAGGGATTAACGTCCCATCGACAGCTTGGTCATTAGACGGAGCTAACGCTCGGAGCTTTGGGTGAGGATGAGGAGGGAAATCGGCCGTGCCCTTTGGAAGGAATCATCCCGGCGTTTGCCTGGAGGGATTTAGGGAAATCACGGAAAACCTAAATCTGGATGGCTGGGGGTGGATTTGAACCAACGCCCTCCCGAATACGAGTCCAGTACGTTACCACTGCGCCACCACGCTCGGTCAACAGATAAGACGTAATAGTTTTCTTTGTGATGTGTGCACACAGCTTGGATTAGACCAGTATACCAATAATGGTCATAGTGACACATTTCATCTGTTGTTATCGATAATTTGGTAGAAAAAGCGGATGTTGCGTGCAGTCGGAGGCTGGCCGCTATGCGTTGGATCAGCCAAATGGATTTCATTTCAGCTTCTCTAGAGCAAAGAACTCATCGCATAAAGGTGCTATTGTAATATCTACATATACCTTCTTCTGTCTTCTTTAAGCGTTAATATGTTGTGTTATGGAAGGTACAGTATCTTAAGTGTAGAATTGTACAGAAGTGCAGCAGATATACAGTTCGGGCATGAAGGGAATAGAAACTTTAGAAATGTGTTGAAACAGACGATTTATGGTTATACGTGAATGTATCGTACGGATAACTAATGAAGAGATACTGAAAAGTTGTTAGGGCATGAGATGTCAAGAAATCGTTTGTCTGGTGATGGAGGGAAGTTGGGAGAGGAGGGGGGGGAGGAATGGAGTTAAAAGTGCTGGCTCAAATGGTTACAGGATGCTAATTCTCTAAGATGAAAGGGCTTGCACTAGACACACCATAGTGGTGAACTGCATCAAACCGGTCTTTGCACTGAAAACCGAAGAACACTACAAGGAAATAAAGTGAAACTGTGATTTAGTAACTACTAAAGTACAGAATGATATATATTCGCCCCAATTGCATAAACACATCAAGACAAGACAGGTCGTTAATAACGTCAATGGTCCAGTTTCTGTTGAATCAGACCTCATGTTAAGCACTCCACATAGGAATGTTAAAAGCACGCACCCAGAGGAAAGAAAGGTACAAACTGGAAACTTTGTAAAAAAGTATAGAGAGATCCGATGAAGCAAATGATCCCTGTTTGATGCATGTGATTCCAAATCCTGCAGTGGCATTGCAATCAGGCAATGGACCCTATTTAAAAGGCACATAGTGGACGAGTTATAAAGATGACGATCATATTCCGAGTCGAGGAGGACGGAAGTAGGGGCAGAAGGCTAGGCAGCTTTGTTAGACGACATTTATCATAGTCAGGACAGTCTGAGCGGAGCCTAATAATCGGAATGGAACAGAAAAGCAAGTAACTGGCAGTGCTACTGAGTACCCTCCGCCACGCACCTTTGGGTGGATTGCGGAGTATAGTATGTAGATGTAGACTTACGACATACGGAGTGTTCCGAAGATGTTGGCACCACAAGATGCCATAAATGCGACGTACCGGACCTGCAGGAATCATAAAGAGAGGAGGCGAGAAGATCCATGGGTCGTGCTGCAAACGAACAAAGATCCTAGTGACTTGCTGCACCATACAAGCAGATGTGCATGCACCGGTTGTTCTATATGTCTTGCGTCCTTGTGGACGTGATTTGCCGTGTAGACTACTGTCATAAAACCGAGACAGAGCTAGAGGGACTTGGACTGTAGCAGAGAGTGGCAAAATGAGGTTTTGAGATCTGGTGTTAACAACACATTGGCGTGAAGACAGACTGGTTAATAAAGCGACGGCCGCGGTGGCCGAGTTGACTGAGGCACTCCAGTCACGGTCTGCACGGCCACTACGGTCGGGGGTTCGAATCCCCCCTCGGACATGGATATTTGTGCCGTCCTTAGGATAAGCTAGTTCATAAGTAGTTTGTAAGTTTAGGGACTGATGACCTCGTAGTTAAGCCCCATAAGCTGTACAAACATTTGAACATTTTTGTTAATAAAGCAGTTCCACCCATGCTACCGCCCGACACAATACCCGCACAACCAGCCTAAAGGCCTGGGGGAACCATAGCCTAAGCTGTATGATTCCCTCCAATTGTGGAACTTCAAAAGCCCTGCGTTCAAAATATGTTCAAATGTTTGCACTTCAAATCAAAATTCATATGTTTGTATAGCTTATGGGACTTAACTACGGGGTCATCAGTCCCTAAACTTACAAACTACTTATTAACTAACTAATACTAAGGACGACACAAATATCCATGCCCGAGGAGGGATTCGAACCCCCGACCGTAGTGGCCATGCAGACTGTGACTGGAGCGCCTCAGTCCCCTCGGCCACCGCGGCCGGCGTGTTTGTAATTCTATGGGACCAAAGTACTTTGGTCATAAGTATCTAGACGTACAAACTACTTAAACTAAGTTAAACTAACCTCCGACGCGGGAGGCCGCGCGATCCGTAACGTGGCGCTCCAGACCGCTCGACTACTGCCGCGCGGCAGCCCAGCGTACAGTTGGTAACATTCTTCAACCACACGTGGGACCTTCACAAGAAAGGCTTATCAGGGGCACTTTCTGAGCAAGGTAACACTTGTTCGTATACATTTCGTGTTGCTCAAGACTTGCGAAGTCATGTTCCGACTCTGACATGGCCGGACTTGTTCGCTGCAAAGCATGTCTAGGACCAGATCAAACGTAAAGTGCTGCAAAGCCACTCCGTGATTTGGACGTGATTGCTTAACATTTTCTGGGCAGTCTGCTTCAGACGTTTGATCAGGTCGATGCTGTCCGTGATGCGGCATGTACTGTACTGCAGCAACATGTGGTCCAACGCGGTTTTGGTGTTTTACTTTATTTGACCGCTTATCTCGATTTTGGGATCAAGGGAATCTTTACAAATAAAAAATAATTGTCCTGTGTAAGGCAGATCATTACTTGGAAATAGGGTTTCCCAACTAAAAACTATGCAAAAAATTTCAAATTATCAAATTTTACAGTGTCGTCGGGGGAAATATGTTTTCCAAATTAGGTAAAAACCAGGCGTTGTTCGGTAATTTATTTATTTCAATCTTTTATTAGTTCCTCTTCTGCTGTGTCCATCTCCGCCTTCCCCCCTCCTGAAATAAACGACTTGTGTCGGTTTTGAAACTTCCGTCAGTCCACCTCCTCTCCCCCCCCCCTATTTCTCCTCTTCATCCCCCACTCCCCCCTCCACCTGCTGTTCCCTGTCTCCAACTCCTCTTCCATCTCTCTGCTTTCATCTCTTCCTCTCAAATGTCCATCAAGTCCTTCCATTTCTCTATTAATCTTCTCCTCCATCTCCTTCCCACCCTCTTCACCTCTCTCTGTCCATCTCTTCCTCCCCTCTGTGTAATTATAAATATCTGACAACTGTTAAGGTGATCGGTCATACTTTGCCATGCACCATACGGTGAGTTCTGGAGTAAACAAAGCGTTTCCATGGCGACTTACATTCAGTTACCAGCTTTCATGGAGATCGATTGAACACTATGGAAGTCTACAGTAAGGTACCGTCCATCAGGCTCCATACAGTGACCTGCGGGAAGTATAGACCTTCTCCATAAAAAAATACACATACGGTGTGTGCCAAACATCATACTTATCTGCCCTATATGTCATTCCTATCATCAGTTGCGTTCCAGAGTGCTTTCAAAACTTACAAATGTAACTGTTTTTTTTTTTCCCCATGTCTTCCGACTTCCATTCGTAACTGTCGCTAGTTTTTATATTCATGTAAACTTTGCCAGGTCAATAACGAACAAAACAATAATTAAAAAAAAAAAACTAAGCATATTTGTCTTTTGAATTGTGAGTAATGCTCTACATTTAAAGCAAAAATTATTCTCTCTTCTTTTACCGAATTTTCCAGTTTTGCGATCAACTTTTCCGTCATGATAACCTTGTTATCGGTAGCACAGTGGTAGAGTGCCAGACTATTAATCCAAAGGGCGTGGGTTCGATCCCCGCCAGGTTCTAGAATTTTTATCTCCCACATTCCACTTCTTTCACCTCTTGGAACGTTGCTGATGTGAAAAAATGAGTAACATCGTGGTTGGGAACTCACGTTCAACTGTAGGTCTCCTATAACTGGCTGGGTAAGTCAGTTCGAAGGTCGAAGGTCGAGGAGACTGAGGCGCTCCAGTCACGGTCTGCAGGGCCACTACGGTCGGGGGTTCGAATCCCCCTCGGGCATGGATATTTGTGCCGTCCTTAGGATAAACTAGTTGATAAGTAGTTTGTAATTTTAGGGACTGATGACCCCGTAGTTAAGTCCCATAAGCTTAACAAACATTTGAACATTTGATTTTTCGGAGGAAGGCAACGGCATACCACCTCCAAACAGGACCATGACCAATACAGCACTTTGGTGTTCAAACCAATCTTCGGATTATTGATTGCTTTACCTTAACCTTGTTATGTGAATTACGAACAGAAACACGACTACCAAATTCTTGCAACACACTTCACACCATTTGACCAATCACCATGTAAATTGGGAGACGGGGGCGGAGAAGTAGGATAACGACTGAGGGAGGAGAAGGAAACAGACAAGAGGTGGCGATGTAGTAGGTCGAATAGGAGGGGAAGGAGGGGACTGACAGAGGGGAAGAGGTTATGGGTAAATGAGGAAGAGATCCAAAGAGCGAGGGCGAATAGGAAACAAAGGTAGGAGGCGGGGAGCGAGTGACAGGGGCAAAAAAAAAAAAAAAAAAAAAAAAGACTAATAGAATAAATGAATAGGTGGAATGTTACTGTGAATTACACCTACTATCGTTTGTATCTGGAAGAGGTGAGGAGACAGAGACGAAGAGGGACTAATGGAAGTCTGAAACAAATAAATACCCTAACGAAAAGACAAAAATATGGTTCATCGTCATGCGTACCGATGAACGCATTAAGATCACCTATAAATGATGTTCTAAATAATGAACGATTTATTTATTTTAATAAATTCTTGTTCATCCTAAAAAAAAAAAAAAAAAAAAAAAAAAAAAAAAAAAAAAAAAAAAAAATTATCACTTCACACAAGATTCGGTTGGATGAATTCTTTCTCGGCGAATTCACTGACTGACAGAGAACATAAAGCCTAAACCACTGGATGTATAAACATGTTATTAAAAATGCAAATTTTTGCTAAGCACGCGTCTCATTTTCTTCATTGGTAAACTGCTCCCGTCCGAAGCCGGTGTGTGTCGCAAGTGTGTAATCAATACCATTCCGATCCGATGCTCCCATCTTGGCGCACCAATGTTCCTGTGTGTAACCACGGCTACCATAGATACAGTCTGTGCCATTAAATTCATATTAGTTCTCAACAGGATGTGAAGACGACTGCAAAAGCTTATTCAAAGGTCGTGTGAGATGTCTCTGGTAGACGTGAGAACGTATTCTTAATTTTCAGAAATTACTCCTCGTCGGAATCCTCGAGGATGCGAGCTTTCTGCGTGGCAGGAAACGCGATACACGCGCGACCTTAGAGCCGCGACGGCCGGCCGTAACGTACAGCAGCGCGGTTGGCTGCCGAGGCCTTCGCGAGGATCGACGGCGGGCGAGGCGCGTTAATAATCTCCGTGGCGCATTAGCCGAGGAGTGCGGGCGGGCGCGAGGCGCTCGCCGTCCCGTCCTGTCCTTGCAGACTCCCGGAAAACACTCTGTTTCATCACCGCCAAGCGCTCACCGAGTATTAATCGCACCGACTATCTTTTAATTCAACATAAATCTCAGAAAAAGCAAAGAAGAATCGCCAACATCGTCAGTATCTCGCTTACACTGCTGACTAATGCAAAGCGCATCAATAAATTAAGAACCCCTTCCCGCCCTTTTTTTTCTTTTTATAAAAACAAAGACAAAAGTAATAAAATCCTCTCGGGTTTTCAGCCGCGTCAAGAGCGTGGAAACCCAAGAACTTACTTCCGAGACCACTGCGGCCATTGTGAAGCGGTGACTGTTTCACAGAAGGTCGGCTTAGAGCTTTTTCAGCCCTTATCTTCCTCCCACCGATTTCCATTTTTTCTTGCACCTCAAGAAATTCCTGTCCTCCAGCCAGCACTTTGACAACAACGAGAAGCTCGAAGCCTTCACACGCTGGTACCATACACGGGCAGCAGACTTCTACGACCCAAAAATACAGAAGGAAAACAAAACTGTACCTGAATGAAACTTTCACTCTGCAGCTGAGTGTGCGCTGATATTAAACTTCCTGACAGATTAAAATTGTGTGCCGGAACCGGGACTCGAACCTGGGACCTTTGCCCTTCGCGGGCAAGCGCTCTACAGACTGAGCTATCGCCACACGACTCATGATACCGCCTCACAACTTTACTTCCGCCAGTAGCTCGCCTCCTACTTTCCAAACTTCACAGAAGCTCTCCTGCAAACACGCAAGACTAGCACTCCTGGAAGAAAGGATATGGTGGAGACATGGCTTAGCCACAGCCTAAGGGATGTTTCCAGAATGAAACTTCACTCTGCAGCGTAGTGTGCGTTGATATGAAACTTCCTGGCAGATTAAAATTGTGTGCCGGAACCGGGACTCGAACCTGGGACCTTTGACTTTCGCGGGCAAGGGCTCTACCGCCTGAGCTATCCCGACACGACTCACGATACTACCTCACAACGTTACTTCCGCCAGTACCTCGCCTCCTACTTTCCGTGTCGGGATAGCTCAGTCGGTAGAGCGCCTGCCCGCGAAAGGGAGTAGTGCTACTCAAACGTGACTTGCACTCCGCCTAGTCTTTGGGATACGCTTACCTTCACTACCAAAATTCTCCGCCGTCTTATAAAATTACTCACCCACCTCTTCCATCCTCAACAGTTCCGAACACACTACGCTACACAGACAGTGGTCACTAGCCCTGCTCTTTGATCCTGCTACCACGCGACTGTCAGTACATTCTGTCGTCACGACACTTCCACACTCTGCACATCCTCCCCCAATGTAATTTCAATCGGCTCTCCTTCTCCCATTCTGAAATCCGCCCTATCAGGACAATCCCTCCTTTCCTAGTCAGGATTCCTTTATTGAACACTCCCCTCTTTCACATCCTGAGGCTTGTTTCAGAATCACATTATTCCCTCATCTAAAACCCTCCACCAAACATTCGCCTAAGCCATCCCACATTATCATGGATATTATACCCCTACCCTTGCTAAAACTAAACACATTTTATTGAACTTTGTTCATATTTTAACCAATCCACAAATGAGTTTTTACCTTATGCAATTCCAATTCCAAAAAAAGCAACTGCAGATAAATATGAAAATTACAGAACTATAGTTTAATAACTCATGATTGCAGCCGGCCGCGGTGGCCGAGGGGACTGAGGCGCTTCAGTCACGGTATGTACGGCCACTAAGGTCGGGGGTTCGAATCCCCCCCTCGGGCATGGATATTTGTGCCGTCCTTAGTCTTAGCTAGTTCATAAGTAGTTTGTAAGCTTAGGGACTGATGACCCCGTAGTTGAGTCCCATAAGTTCTACAAACATTTGAACATTTTGAACATGATTGCAAAATACTAACACGAATTACTTACAGACGAATGGAAACACTTGTGGAATCCGACCTTGCGGGAGATCAGTTTGAATTTGGGAGAAATGTAGGAACACGGGAGACAAAATTTACATTACGATTTATCTTCGAAGATAGGCTAAGGAAAGGCAAACCTAGGTTTTTAGCATTTGTAGATTTAGAGAAAGCTTTTGACAAGGTCGCCTGGAATACACTCTTTCAAATTCTGAAGGTAGCAGGGGTAAAATATAAGAAGAGAAGAGTTATATTAAACTTATACAAAAACCAGACAGCATTTATTAGAATCCAAGGACTTTAAATGGACGCAGAGGTTGGGAGGGGAGTAAGACAGTGTTGTAGCCTTTTCCCAATTTTGTTCAATCTGTACAGTGAGCTAGCTGTGAAGAAATACAAGGAAAAATTTAGAGAGGAAATTGAAGTTCAGGGAGAAGAAATAAAAACTTTACGGTTTTCCGATGACATAGTAATTCTGTCAGAGATCGCAAATGATCTGGAAGAGCAATTGAATGGAACGGATAGGACCTTGAAAGGAGGGTATAAGATGAACATTAGCAAGAGTAAAGCAAAGAAAATGGAATGTAGCGTCAGAAATCAAGCGATGCTGGAGGAATTAGATTAGGTAATGAGAGAATACAAGTAGTTGCTGTGTTTTGTTATTTGGGTACCAAAATAATTTCTGATCGCTGAAGTAAAGGAAAAATAAAATGCAGAATGGCTATGGGAAGAAAAACCTTTCTCAATAAGCACTTGTTAACATCCAATATTAATTTAAATGTTAGGAAGTCCTTTCTGAATGTATTTGTCTGAAGTGTAGCATTGTATGGGAGTAAAACGTGGACGATAAGGAGTTCAGACAAAATATGATAAAAGCTTTTGAAATGTAGTGCTACAGACGAATGATGAAAATTAGATGGGTAGATCACGTAACTAATGAGGAGGTGCTTAACCTAATCGGGGAGAAAAGGAGTTTCTGGCATGTCCTGACTAAGAGAAGGGATAGATTGGTTGGACACATTCTGAGACATCAAGAAATTGTCAGCTTAGCATTAGAAGGAAGCGTCTGGGGTAAAAATCGTAGAGGGAGACCGAGGGACGAATACAGTAAGCAGATTCAAAAGGCTAAAGATTGCCGAACTTATTCTCAGATGAAGAGACTTGCGCAGGACAGGGCAGCGTGGAGAGCTGCATCAAACTAGTCTGCGGATTGAAGACCACAACAAACAACAACCTTATGCAATTTCTCATTGTGTAAACCATTTACTAGCAATGGTCCTTGGCGTGCTTGGCAGGATGGCAACAACTTGTGCTGAAGAAGAAATGAGAGAGAGAGAGAGTCATAGTTATGCTCAAATATTTATTATTCGACTCTGGCCCCACCCCTCGACTTCGTGTAGTCGGTAGGCGAGATGTCTGCAGTTAGCGCCCGCTCGGACACTGCATTGCGGTGACCCCTGGCCCTTGGAGCCGTGTAATCGGTAGCCGAGTTGTTCGCCGTCAGCGTCCGCCCGGACTCCTTACTCGCCCATTGCCGGGTCTAGAAGTACTGACCGCCCAGCCAGCGGGTGATGGCTTACTAGGCCCGCGGAGGACTGACAGGTTCCAGTCAGTGGTGGAGTCGTCATCTCGGCAGGCGGGAAGCTGGATCTGTGGAGACTGTAACAGTCTCCCAAGACCATTACCTACTGCAGCCGGGTGGTCGGGTACAGACTTGTGCCCGCTGTCCATGCTCCAGATCGACTCTGCCAACAGCGTCAGTTCATCCGCTATTTATACTAAAAAATATCATTGCTGCCCGCTGCACGGCCCCAGGATGGCACCGTTCGGCTGTAATTGCCACTTGTCAGTAATATGGTTACTTCACTGTGCACTCTCTCTCTTTCTAGCACACGCACAGCGCGCTTCTTCACACAGCTTTATCGACGCAAGTGACCGGCCCCCGCCGGTACTTGTCGCTGCCTCAGCACTGCTGCTCATCTGCTTGTTCTGCAAAGCTGTGCCTCCAGTCGCTCGCGAATGTTTACCAAACGCCGGCACGCCGGTGACCACAGACTTTGTTACGAGACTCACCGCCCCTTTCCTAATGAGCCAAAAGCTAATTCGTGGGTGCAATAGGTCGTATATGATAACTAGATATAGAGCTACTGCATCAGAATACTCTGAAAGGAAACTAATTGGTATATAGTCGGGACCGGGAGACATACTTTTGTAAAGTGATTTAAGTTGCTTTAATTCGCCAGGGGTATCAACTTCTAACTTGCCCATGCTGGCAGCTGTTCTGGAGTATCTGCTTCGTCTTCTTTCGTAAAGGAATTTTGGAAGGCTGTGTTAAGGAATTGTGCTTTAGCAGAAGTGCCATCACCGTTACTGTGCGCTTTTTACTTAAATATTCACACACAGGTGAAATATTCGAACAATAACAACACCAATTGAATTTAAATAAAAAAATAATTAAAAAAAAATTTCCTTATGTCACAAATCCATCCCATTTTGCTGTGATAAGTAGTGGCTTTGCATCGTATCAGCTAGACTTTGCCAATCCAATGTCATATATTATATCTAGTGTCGATGCCGCTTTAGTTGAAACTGAATATGATAATATAAATGAGTCACCAAAACACACACGACACTGGTGTAATAGTCTATAAAATTTATTGATTTTATTTTTTATTTTTTATTTATTTATTTTTTTTTTTTAATTTTGAACACAGCTGCTAGCTACATCAAAGGATAAAAATGCAACCTTCGAGTCGCAAAATTAAAAATTATTTAACCTGGTTTAGGCAATAACTATGTTTGCCTTCATCAGAAATTATAAAATAAAGAAAGTCACATAATAAAATGTACAACTCAGCTGTAAAGCTTACGTAACGAAACTTAAAAAGAAATTTTCAGAAAAAGCTAGCCACTATGGGCTGCACGCCTGCACGGAGGCATGTCATAGTGCCTAGCTTTTTCTAAAAATTTCTTTTTAAGTTTGTTACGTAAGCTTTACAGCTGAGTTGTATATTTTATTATGTGACTTGTTTTATTTTATAATTTCTGATGAAGGCAATCATAGTTCTTGCGGAAACCAAGTTAAATAATTTTTAATTTTGCGACCGAGAGCTTCATTTTTATTCTTTGATTTATTGATTCATACAACTAGTTTTTTGGCTGTTACGCCATCATCAGTTGCAAAGATCACTATAAACAAATATTATGTCAAAGACTTTACAAAATGTTCATCAAAGAATTCTATAAACAGCCAAAAGATAAACGTAGTATAGGAAGGTATACAAGGAACACAAGGAACTGGTGCTAAATTATTAAGTATTGTATTAATCTTTGTACCCTATGATGGCGTAACAGCCGAAAACTAGTTTGTATAAATCAATAAATATTGTAGAATATTACACCAGTGTCGTGTGTGTTTTAGTGATCAAGCATTAAATATTCTACCAAGCACCAACGGAACATTCAATCAATGAAAATAAATGATTGATCACAATTTCAAGCTCACGTATTCTGTGTCTATGAAATTACTGCAAATGTTCAAATGTTTGTACGACATTGGTCATCAGTCCTTAGACTTACAACCTACTTAAGCTAACTTATGCTAAGGACAATACACACACACACACACACACACACACACACATGCCGAGGGAGGACAATTTTTACTTCATTAAGTAATTTATTGTTTAGAAGCAGCGCTTTGCCCTGCAGCCACATCTGGTTTTCCTCCACCTGACATGGTCATTTTGGACACAGATCGATAGTCTGACGAAAAGTCTATGTGGTCATTTTCTGTAGTTAAAGAAAACAATTAAAAGAACTTTGTTACAATACACTCAATCGTAATGCGATACCTTCAGTGCTAACTGTATCGGCATTTTAATATCTACGTGCTTCTGAAGATTCTATATCTTCCCAAGTCGAAATAGTTGTTATTTGTTGTGACATTTTTGTAAGTTTATTGACTAGCTTTAAGGCAGAGTATATTACTTGCAGCTACCACTGGGTTACTCGTCTAATCTATGCTCGCTTTTCTTTTTGAAATAGGTTTTGTTTCTCACGCTTAGCGTAGTATTACAGTAGCGAGCGGACACTGGCAGTATTGATTTGGTATTGGCTAGCCGCTCTTTCTAAATGCCCTCGCGTGAGACGTGAGTGTTTGAATAATATATTCGGCCTAATTATTCGCCCTGTGATCTCATGTTACTAAGCTTAGTTGCAGTATAGATCGTCTGTCGGCGTCAAGTTGCACGCGCGAAACACGTGCACTTTCTGAAGCAGCGGATCCGTCTCACTGCTCGCGACACGCCTTCCACTCTAGAAGTTTCAGTTGTGGTAGGGTTAATGGTACATCGCGGCATAAGGACCGATGCTATAACTGTGCTTTAAGTTTGTTATCTGCAGGGCCCACAGTTTAGGGACTGATGTCCCCGCAGTTAAGTCCCTTAAGCTTAACAATCATTTTAACTTCCCAACAGGTATGGGGAGAAAGGAGTTTCTGGCACATCCTAAGAGAAGGGAACAGGTTGGTGGGACAAATCCTGAAACATCAATGAATCGTCAACTTAGCATTAGAAATAAGTGTGTAGCATAAAAGTCGTAGAGGTAGACCGACGGACGAATACAGCAAGCAGATTCTAAAGGATGTAGGTTGCCGTTCGTATTCTCAGATGAAGAGGTTTGCACAGGACAGAGTAGATGCATCAAGCTAGTCTGCGAACTGAAGACCACAATAAAAATTATATTTTTTACTATCATCAAACTGTCGTTCAAATAACAAAACCTTAATCTTGCTCATATTTTGTCCCACTTTGGGTTACGATAGTAACACTAAAAGTGGGCCTTTGCGGTCGCCTTTTGACATTTCGAAATTTAAATGAAAATAACGGCTTAAGCGTCCATCTGACACGAAAAATGAAAAACCTAATTTGTAGCAGAGAAAATTCTCTACAACTTTCCTCTGTTACGGTTTTTTTCGTAACTCGAACCGTTACAGAGATATTTGCAAAAATAACGGCGATTTGACACCGCCTCTTGATTTTACGTAATCCAGGCGTTAGGAAATGTCACGTGATATTCCTCGTCCAGAACTCTCTCTGGCATATGCTATCTTTCTTCCTGTATTTTATGAGTTTCTTATCATAATGTATGCGTTGTCATTTTATCTGTTAGTAACTGCCAGGTAAAATAACAAACGGAATAAATATGGTAATCCCGAATACCACAAAACTCTAGCCCTTAATCTATATTCAAAGTTACTGTTATCATTACATCATTTACAACGGTCATTATAAAAGTATCTCCCCACTTTGTGTACATGTGATAAAGAGTATATTTACAGTTGGTTGGTATGTATTTCATGATACGTTCACAAAATAGAACAAATGCACTTTTCAGAGAAAGCGCAATTACCTTTGAACAACTCAGACTCTTGCAGAATGTAGTTGTGTTCAATTAACAAGAGTGTGCGAAAACCTCTTAGGAACAAAATGAAAATAAATGCTAGTGGCGCGATTTTATTTATTTATTTTCTCAGCTTTTGTTTATGAACATCCAACCATGTAAACTTATAATATCGTTGGATGCTGCCACTACAGACTGCCACTATGAAAAACTGATAAAAAATCTAATCATATAACCAGTGCTACTTCACATATACAGATAAGCATTACATTAGCTTCTATAATCAACTGGGCAGCCAATAAACAACAACAATATTATAAGTAATGTAAGTAAAACTTTGTAAAAAAATATGTAATTATGTTATAAGAATATATGTAACAACTATTCTATATTACTTGTATTACAGAACACCTGATGATGGCCTAAGGCCGAAATAAGCTTATAGTGAGATAATAAAGTTTAAAGCAGTGTTAAAATAATTTATAATTATTGTGGTATTGAACATGTCAATCTAAGACATATTCCACACTGCGGGCCCCAGAGAGAGAGAAAAAAAAAAAAAAAAAAAAAAAAAAAAAAAAAAAAAAAAAAAACCACTAACTAATTCGCTACCCATTACGCTGCGCTGAACAGCTGCGAGAGTAATCTATAATTCTTGTACTATCGATGGCACGAGTTATCTGCTAACATGGCATTTTTAGACATTACATTTTAATTCATTGTTCTAACAACCGCATGTTTTTGATAATTTTCAGTGAGCCATGCTTTGAAATGACAATGCTTGTGTTATAATAATCAAATCATCATATGCAGAAAACAAGATGACGTATACAGGAGAGAGTTTCGGGCAAGGTTTCGGGCAAAGGACGTCACGTGACTGATTTCCGAACACCAAATGTCGAGCACCTCCATAAACCCGACCAGACATGTGCACTATGGTGGTTATTATTTTATGTACATTTTACTGTTTTAATTTTGACCAGCCATCCATTTTTATCCACCAACACATAATTTTTTATATAACTATCATCCAGTACACCTACCAGATTTTATGTGGAGTACTATAATAAAGAGTTTAATGTAAATGAGACCAGATGAAGACACCACAGAGTGTCGAAACGGGTCGTCTTGAATAAACATAATTAAACGTACGATATTGGCACCTATCCTATTTATACAATAAGATCGTTCCCTGACAATTAAAATGTGGGAGAGATATTAAAATAATAGTTTAAAAAAAAGTACATTTGTCAAAGTCAAACTAAAAGATAAAATAATTTTAGCTGTTTGTTAAAATTCTGCCAGAAAGAATATTACGTGTTGGGTGCATAGATAGTATCACAATATTCCATCAATTTTTATTGCTTCTATTTTTATTATTTGCAAAAAATCATAAAACTACAGGTAAATGTAAATTAGCAGTAAAACATAACAGTTCATTCTTTTATGTTTAAATAGCAACGTTCTTCAGAACATTTAATTATAATTTTACAAAATTATGTTTTAATTAAGATGTCAGTTATACTGACCCGTTTATCCAATTACAGAGTCTTTATAAACACTTGATGGAGAGGATACATCATATGTGTGACATTGCTGCATTTTGCATTAACAAAACTTTGGTCACATAATTAATTTCGAAACTTAAAATGCTCTCTCAAACGTTTTATCATGAACTATTGTTAACAATGTTCCCACAATCGCCATCGCAGGTTCTCGAATGGAAAGAGCAATAAAGTATTGAATTTTGGTTTTAAACTAAATACATAACATTTTTTCTCTCGGCAAATGAAATAACCCACAGAAACTGTTGAGCGCCCGTAATTAAAAAATATTCGATAATGAGATAGATGAAAATACTCAAAAAAAAAAAACAACTCGAAATTACGAAGTCCACAAATACTATGAGTGTTATGGACTAATTATGAATAAAAGAAGTTAAAGCGAAGGTATCGGGTAGTTTAGTAGACACTCGCTCTGGTCATTGAAATGTTAAAAATAAAAAGAAGCAAGCAGTTAGCTTTAGGAAAAGACTAATAATATACCAGGTGCTTCTCCTAAAGCCGTTAGGAGTAATTACTGTGGTATTTCTGCCGGTACTTGTAATTTTGTTTTCAACTATGTAGGTAGAATGGGCCCAGTCAGACTATGCCCATAACGTCTTTCATGCGACGCTCAGTTGGTTTGTTTCATTGTTACAAACAAAAGCGGAATTTTACGTGTGCATTCTAAAGAGCTACACCAAGTTGGTATGTTAGTAGCCGTAGCTGCCGAGTTTCAGGGTGTGCATTCATTCCTTTCCTACGGTCGACCAACTCTTTCTACCCTGTTAATCGCTTTCTAGCTCATCAATTATAGTTTCGATTTCATGCAGCTTAGTCCTTATGAAGTCATCTCTCCTGAATTATGTGTCCTACAACAATTTTCCAAGTTTGTAGAGAGGAATATTAGGAATCTATCTACGAATTTTATTGCAAATGGAATCGATTGTAAAGACGTAATAAAGTATATCATTTTCATGCATTTCGTGGCTTATGACGTCATATCTCTTGAAATATGGGTCTACTATGATATAATTTCGAAGGTACATTAAGCACTATACGTGCACACTGTCTCCAAAATAAGTCACGAATAGTATTTCATGTACCTTATCATGATCATATATCTCAGGAACTACGTCACGTACTACGAGATAATTTGGTAGATATATTCAGCGTTCTTTGTGTATACTGTCTATAAAATGTCTTTCGAATACAATAAGTACAATAAATACCGAATGCAGTAGTTTTACAGTATGAACAGCGGAAAAGTGGTAGTCAATAAACTTCTTTCTTCTCATTATTTTGCTAGGGTTGTCAGCGAGAAATGTTTTCGTAAATGTCTAAAATTGCGTTTAAAGTTTGGCACAAGTCGGTAAGTGCTCTCAGTTATAAACAGCGGCTGAATAAGGTCGCATGGTGTGGCAGTTTTTCGCGAATTTTATTGTTGATATTATCATATCTCCTGTACTATGTGAGGTAGGTGGTTCTAAACCCCACAGCTATTGTTTTCTGATAGAAACGTGTGCACCAAGTTTAGTTTAAATCTTTTAATTAGTTTAGAAGGGAATGTGGAAAATTGTCGTATGATGTGGTAGTTTTTCGTGAATTTGCTTGTGACGTCATATCTCTTATATGTGTCGAAGGTGGTTATTAAACCAACTGCGATTGTTGTCTGGTGGTAAGGAATGTGTGTACCAAGCTTTGTTGAAATCAGTCCAATAGTTTAGCAGTGGGACATGTATACATTCACACACATACATATATATCCATTTTTAAAATATGTACAGATTCAGTTTACCACAACAGCGATTGCAGCATGGCAGTAGCAATCAGCGCGAGCGAGGAGTAGTGGCTGTTCTTCATTTTTCTACATCTTCATCTACATGGGATACTGTGCAAATCACATTTAAGTGCCTGGCAGAGGGTTCATCGAACCACAATTATACTATTTATCTCCCATTCCATTCTCGAATAGCGCGCGAGAAGAAAGAACACCTGAATCTCTCTGTTCGAGCTCTAATTTCTCGTATTTTATTCTGATGATCATTTCTACCTATGTAAGTGGGAGTCAACAATATATTTTCGCATTCGGAGGAGAATGTTGGCGATTGGAGTTTCATAAGTAGCCCACGCCGCAGCGATAAGCGCCGTTGTTGTAATGATTCCCATCCCAGATCCTGTATCATTTCCGTAACGCTGTCTCCCCTGTATCGTGACAATACGAAACGAGCTGCCCTTCTTTGGACTCTTTCGATGTCCTCCGTCAAACCCACCTGATAAGGATCCCACACTGGGCTGCAATACTCCAAAAATGGACGGACAAGCGTAGTGTATGCAGTTTCTTTAGTAGTTCTGTTACATCTTTTAAGGGTTCTGCCAGTAAAACGCAGTCTCTGGTTCGCCTTTCCCACGATATTATCTACGTGTTCTTTCCAGTTTAAGTCTGAAGTAATAGTAATTTCTAAGTATTTTGTGGAGTTTACGGCCTTCACATTTGATTGATTTATCTTGTAAACGAAGTTTAACGGATTTCTTTTCGTACTCATGTGGACGACTTCACACTTCTCATTATTTAGAGTCAATTGCCAATTTTTACACCATACTGATATCTTATTCAGATCGTTCTGCAGTTGGTTTTGATCTTCAGATGATTTTACTAAACGGTAAATGACGGCGTCATCTGCAAACAACCTAAGAGAGCTACTTAGATTTTCCCCTAAATCGTTTATGTAAATAAGGAATAGCAGAGGACCAATAACACTACCCTGTGGAACGCCCGATATCACCTCTGTTTTAGTCGATGCCTTACCATCGATTACTACGAACTGTGTCCTCTCTGACAAGAAATCCCCTATCCAATCGCAAATATGGGGCGATATACCATAACCACGCAATTTGATTAAAAGCCGTTTGTGAGGTACGGTGTCAAAAGCTTTCTGAAAATCAAGAAATACGGAATCGATTTGCGAACCTTTGTCGATAGCACCCATCACTTCGTGTGAATAAAGAGCTAGTTGAGTTTCGCATGAACAATATTTTTTGAATCCGTGTTGACCTTGGATCAATAGATCGTTCTGTTCGAGATAATTCATAATATTTGAATACAGGATATGTTACAAAACCCTGCTGCAAATTGACGTCAATGAAATAGGCCTGTAGTTTAGTGGGTTACTCCTACTGCCTTTCTTGAATATAGGTGTGACCTGGGCAACTTTCCAATCTTTTGGTACAGATCTTCTATGAGAGAGCGGTTGTATATGACTGTTAAGTAAGGAGCTATCGCTTCAGCATAATCAGATAGAAATCAAATCGGTGTACAATCCGGACCAGAAGACTTGTTCTTGTTAAGTGATTTTAGTTACTGCACTACTCCGATGATATCTACTTCTACGTTACTCATTACGGCATCTGTTCGTAATTCGAAATCTGGAATATTGGTTTTGTCTTCTTTGGTGAATGTGTTTCTAAAAGCTAAGTTTAGTAACTCTGCTTTAGTAGCGCTGTCATCGGCAGGATCGCCATTACTATCACGTAGTGAAGGTATTGTTTGTGATTTGCCCCGAGTATATTTAACTTATGACCAAAATCTCTTTGGGTTTTGAGTCAAATTACGAGAAAGAGTTTCGTTGTGAAAAATATTGTAGGCATCTCGCATTGAAATCCTCGCTAAATTTCGATCTTTTGAGTACGATCGCAAATCCTGGGGATTTTGTGTTCGTTTAAATTTAGTATGCCTTTTCCTTTGGTTTTGCAACAGTGTCCTGACCTGTTTTGTGTACCAAGGGGTATCGCCTCCTTCTTTTATTAATTTATTTGGTATAAAACTGTCAATTGCTGTCGATACCACTTCTTTGAATTTGAGCCACATCTGATCTACACCTACGTTTAGTGTTAGAAACGAGTGGAAGCTGTCTTTCAAGAAGCAATGTATTTTGTTTCTATCTATTTTTAACGTCTCCTTGACAAACCGAATAGACTATTTTGCAAGCACTCTTTCGAATGCATGCTTAAAATTAAGCTTTAAAATATTTTATTTGTATGGGAAACAAGGTTGTCTGTTTGCGACAGGGGAATCAAATTGCTAAGGTCATGAGTCCTCCGGTGGGGAGGAGAAGGAGTGTGGATAGGAAAGGAGGGGCAAGGAAAGGAAATGTAGGCCATGGAAAAAAGAAGAAAGGAAGATAGCATTAGCTCAGGGCCCCATTTTCAAAAATGTTTGTAAATCTAAGGGACTTTACTGCTGCTGTTATCAGCCATTAGGCTTACAAGCTGTTTAAACTAAATGAAATTAACTTATTCTAAGGACAACACACATCCATGGCCGAGGGGGGACTCGAACCACATACAGCGAGCAACCGCGCGCTCCGCAGCAAGGCGACGTAGAGCGCTCGGCCACGCCACCGCGGCGCCGCGCACTTACTCACGAAAGAATCGTGAGCCCCTTAGGGCTATTTGTAAACACTGCGGGTCGCATGAGAGACGTTTTGGCCAGTACTTTCTTGGGCTAACTCCATCTACACGCCGTAAAAATAAAGTTCAAATCTTTGCAGAAACGCCAAAGAAAGTGATTCTGGCGTATCTTACGAGAGGTACCCTATACGGAACATGGCTATTCAAAAGAAGGAACAAATTTCAGCATTTACATTTTCGAAACTACAAAGGAGAATTCTAACGTTCCTGGAGAAAAAACAGTATGAAGTTTGAACAATCCGGATACACGTTCCAATCACAGCCGTATTAGCGCTGTTCCTCGCCAAGTTGACAGTTTGTAGTGAGTTCAACGGTAACATAACAGGAAAAGCATTTCGTGTGCTACAGTTAGCAAAATTGGAGTCTGCTCAAAGTGCTTTTCTCCTCCAGCTTAGTGAAAAATCACCTCTTCACAAGCAGATTTACTAGTAGCAACAAAAGTTCATAGCAGATGATTGGATTTGCAAAGGGAAAAGCACTGGACGTCCATGCAATGTCGAACGTACTCGTACATAGTACGCAATTCCTTCCTCCCCCCCCCCACCCAACCTCCTCCCGCCCCCCCCCCCCTAAAAAAATATATAAAATAAATAAAAATCCTCGGTAAGAGCAGTCATGGAACTTAACGTTGCTCAATTAACGATATGGCGAGTTCTGCAAACCGTCTGCACTTGGAGCTGAACAAACTGCAGTTACTGCATTACTTCCTGACGTCAAAACATCGAAATGTCCGAATGAGCTGAATGCTGCGCAAGAGGACAAATTTTCTGAACGATTAATATTCTCTGATAAATTCACATTTCAGGTTTACCGGCGTAACGTTAGAATTTAGTCATGCGAGAATCCTATATCAGATACCGGAGATAAAAGACATTATAGAACGTCTTCTGTGTCATATCTGCAAACGAAGTTTGTTGACCTTTCTTCTTCACGGGGAAAATTGTAACAGGAGTAACCTATCTAGATATGCTTCAAAACTGGTTATTCCCTCAACATAAAGAAAATTCAGATGACGTCAGGCAAGTCTGTGCACCGCCTCATTTCTGAATAATACCAACTCACGACTTTCAATTGGACGATGAGAACCAGAACATCTTCGATCGCCTTCCAGGTCTGGATCTCTCACCTTGCGCCAGTGACGATATATATATATATATATATATATATATATATATATATATATATATATATATATATATATATATATGATGGCACCACAGTAATGTATAGTAATTTTAAGTAGACACCCCCTTTTATTTTGTATCAGTTTTGTTACACATATTTGAGCCGAAGCATCTTTTACTTTACCGAGAACAAGCTTTTTTTGTTGTTGACATTAAATCATAAAATTAAAGCTATAATTTTAAAAAAGACTGGGACGAACTGCACAGCACTAACACCCCATTCCCCTCACCAAGACTGGGAATTGCGACTGTCTACCAAGGCGTTGCCGTAACGTGTCGTTCATTAACATATTTCAGATGCAGTACTTATTTTTTTCTTTATATTCATTATTTCGGGGGAAGGGAGGTATGATATCCATTTGTTTATTAAATGTTTGTAAGTGACCAGTTAATTCTTCAGTGTTTTTGTTAACTTTTATTTTTATGATCTTTATTTATTGATCTTCATGATGTGATTGGTTATTATTTTGGTGTTGTTTTTCTTTCAGATTGATTTTATTAAGTTTTTGAATTTGTTCTTTAATGATTGCTACAAGAAGTTTTATTTATTTTAACAGTCCCCCTCCCCCCCTATTATGCCCCTGATTTATGACTTTCTACATAAGAGAGGGTGGCAAGATCATTCCTGAGTGTTGCTTCTGTCGTGGATAGGTCAGTATACAGGGTTGCTAAAGCGATGCCATCGGCGTAAATGAACTCCTCAGACTGTGTTGCAGGGCTGTCATCAAGGACCCCTGGGGAGGCCATCATTAAGTTGTCTAAAAGCATTTTCCTTATTATCCGGGCAATCTTTAATTAGCCTGTGGTTGAGGCTTACTAGAGCCATGGGGATAGTAATTATTTGTACCCTCTTGGCTACACCTCTTCCATGGCTCCCAGTCCTCTGCCACATAGCTCCCAGAGATTTGTCGCTAAGAAGCACTCATCAGAGTATAAGAAAATATTATCTATCCCACAACGTCCCATCACGCAATATCTCCCACGAAACGTAAGACCAGAAAGCCCAGTTGATAACAGGATTTCTCGCCCAACGCTACCTGGACAGCTTCATCGGATATCTTTGAAGGGCGAAAAAAGCACCTCATTCCCAGCCCTTCCACTAAAGTTGGTGGCATGAACCTTCCTCGCAAGGAGCGGACCCTGCTAAATCGTTTCCGCAAAGGAGTGGGTAGATGCAATTACTGGAAGTACAAATGGGGAATGACACTAGATCGGTCATTTGAGTGCGGAGCAGACACCCAAACTATGGATCACATTTCAATACACTGCCCCCTGAGTTCTTTCGCTGAGGTGTTGGCTGGTCTTCACAGCATAAGTGAAGCAGGACTTAAATGACTGAAACCACTGTACCTGGCTCGGTGACAGGAAATCCTGTTCCCACTTTTTTTTATTCCCTGAACGCAATTCCTCTGTGCTGTAGTAACAATAGTTTAACGTGGTGTCTGAAAAGAACCATACGATGATAAACAAACAAACAAATGTTTGTAATTCTATCGGACCAAACTGCATGGTCATCAGTCCGTAGCTTACAAACTACTTAAACTAAACTAACCTAAGGACAACACACACACCTATGCCCCAGGGAGGACTCGAACCTCCACGGCGTGCAACCGCGGGCTCCGCAGCGAGACGCTTTAGACCGCTCGGCCATACGATGATAATAAATACTTCTGTTCTTGGTGCGGAGTTCCCGTATAGATTCCGAAATGCTTCAATTATGACTGGTGTGTTCATTTCAGACCTTTCCTTCTTAATTATTTGTTGCAAGCAAAATACATCCAACAATTGATTGAGGACGTTGGGTGCAATGGAAGAGAAGGGCTCAGGAGAACAAATCATGGGAGACTGCGTCACAACAGTCATAACACTGAACCACCACGGAAATTTTATTTTATTTGTTTGACAGTGCAGCACCTATGGAAGCAGATATATAGGACGGACCAGCAGAATCTGATATACAGAATATATGAGAGCCTGAAAGTGTGGTGCAAGCCCTTCCACATTTGCCGAACATTTAAGTGAACAAAATCATAGAACAACCTCCAGTGAAAATGACTTGAAAATAATTGGAATATTAATAAGAAACACCTTCTCACATGTCAAGAAAATTGTCACAAACAGAAAACAATAACTCACTATTTATGCTGCTTGATAAAATAGTTACATAGCCCAATCCCTCGGTCTCTCAATAACCCCCCCCCCCTTTCACAGATCATTTAAATCAAAGCAAAAAACAACTAAACACTAAAAATTTATACCACTCTCATACAGATATTGCAATCATACACACACGAAATAAAACTATTCTCCCTCTCTCTGACATACACAAACACACATACACACAGACGGAGAGACAGAGGCAGGCTCTCTCTCTCTATCTCTCTCTCTCTCTCTCTCTCTCTCTCTCTCTCACTGTCCACTGTTTCTCTTTCCTTCTTATTCTTTTGTTTCAAATAACATGCTTACTCTATCATTTCGTTCACATACAAAGGTAAGCAACCAACATACAGGGGAACTGATGGCCATAGTAGTCTAGTCCCCCTAAAACCCCCCATACCAACCAACCAACCAACCAAAATACATTTCGTTATGTTGGCAACAAAACAAATTAAACACTAATATACAGAAAATATATAATGGGTGCTAAACAGCTCCTAAATATCTACAACTTTGTGGAAAAAAATTGTTATTTACACAGAATTCAAAATGTGACCTTGACCAGATGGAGGAAACAGCAGAAGATAGCTGAAAAATACCTGAAGTAAAATACCTGAACTGTTATTAATCTCGAAACAATATATCTCATAAGAAATTGTAGATCCCACTGAAGATGATTTTAAAAGAAAAGACGAAACGCGTCTGCATCAGTCCATCTCCAGTTCTTTCTGCGATGACACACTGCCTGGACAGGTGGGACAGTATAGCACAGGGTCTTGAACAACATGACCCAAAGGCATATTTAATTGATGATGTGCATACCATTTATAACGTGCCGCTATGATGTTGGATCATTTGAAACATATGTCTTACCATGCCTGGACAATTAACGAATGAACATGACAAATATTTTCTGTTTAAACAAGCTATCTTCAACATGTTTTGTATAGATCAGTTACGTGCATGGCTGTGAATCAGCGACTGTTACAATACAATTAAACTTTTAAGGAGCAGCCCTCAGTCGCAAAGTACGAATATAATTGTAACCAGGTTTCAATGCCGCTATGGGCACCTTCTTCAGACGAAGATGAATATATTAAAACTACATGTCAAGATCTAAAATACTACAAAAAATATCTGACATAATCAGATAGTCATACCTAAAAAGTAAATAATTGTGGTCACGCGGAGCAGTCACTAGGGGCTGAGATGTCTCCGCTGCTACCGTCGACAGATATAACGGAGCCCCTAGTGACTGCTCCGCCTGGCCACAATTAAATGTTCAAATGTTTGTAAATCTATCGGACCAAACTGTGTGGTCATCAGTCCGTAGCTTACAAACTACCTAAACCTAGGTAAACTAACCTAAGGACAACACTCACACCCATGACCCAGGGTGGACCTCCACGGCGTGCAACCGCGCGCTCCGCAGCGAGACGCTTTAGACCGCTAAGCTACTCCACCGCGGCTGGCCACTATTATTTACTTTTTAGGTCAGATTTTTTGTGTGTAGTATTTTAGATCTTGACATGTAGTTTTAACATATCTTTGTCTGAAGAAGGTGCCCATAGCGGCATTGAAACCTGGTTACGATTATATTCGTACTTTGCGACTGAGGGATGTCCCCTTAAACGTTTAATTTTCTATAGATTGTGTAGCTGACATATTTAACATCTAGATTAATAATGTACCACATTTGTTGCACAGTAAGGCACTATGTACTCACTGTAGTTTTGTATTTTAATCGTTACAGATTTGATAATTTGTTAACGAGTCGAAACTAGTCATCAATGTAAAATCAATAGCGATCTATGGCAAATAAAGGTCTGGTAATTTCCTAGACCTCGTGTACATCGAAGAAAACGGCGTTGCGATCGATTTATATCGAATGTTCGATATGGTGTTTACGTTCGATGTAGTGTTTCTGAACCGGAAATTCGGGCGCTACGCGCCCTCAAGTACTAAAAAAAAATCGTTTAATCTATACCTAACATACCCTTTAAAACAGTGATCTGTAGCGTAGCATTAAGAAGGTTAGGTAGAGGTTAAACAAGTTTTTTTTTTTTTTTTTTTTTTTTTTTTTTTTTTTTTTTTTTTGGGGGGGGGTGGGGTGGGGTGGGGGTCAATGTACTCATTGTTCGCGTTTGCCATCGTCATCCGATGTCAGTAACTGTGGTATATTGAGCCCCGGTTGTTTGTGTGGCTCCAACTGTCGGGTATACGACCTTGGGCGGCGACAGTCGGCAGTCTAACAGCGAGCGCATCGAGGAAGCTTCTCGCTCCGTGACATCGGCGAGGCCGCGGTGGCCGAGGAGACTGAGGCGCTCCAGTCACGGTCTGCACGGCCACTACGGTCGGAGATTCGAATCGCCCCTCGGGCATGGATATTTGGGCCGTCCTTAGGATTAGGTAGTTCATAAGTAGTTTGTAAGTTTAGGGACTGATGACCCCGTAGTTGAGTCCCATAAGCTTAACAAACATTTGAACACCGGCGACGTTACAACTCGGCCGCCCCACATTTAGAAGGCGCTTTGCATTAAGCGCAGCGTTTGTGGTAACTGCCCCTGAAACTTTGAAGGGTTGTAGCCCCCAAACTAACAGTGATAGGAATGTAGTTTAAATTGATTTAGAGCAGCTGGTTTCAACGATTCCAATGCACGATAGAAAAAAATCTATTGATCCATTTAAAAAATTATATCTTTCTGCTGTAACTCTTTGGAAAATGATACAATAAATTATGTTCATAGCTCCGTATATAGTGTAACATTTGTTGTGTTGACCTACCGTATTAAAATTTCCCGTCACCTATTATTTTATAAGTTACAGAGGCAAACACAGTGAAACACCCTGCATATCGATCGCAACGCCATTTTCGTCGATGTACACGAGGTCTATGAAATTACCAGGGATTCTTAACCATGAAATAAAATCAATTGCAACAATTAAAAGGCGTTTTTTTCACCTTCAAAAACGAATAATTTTTCTGATCCAACACAAGAAATGTTACACTTTCTGCGGAGCTATGAACATAGTTTATTGTATCATTTGTCCTCCGCTGCACACGCGTACTCCATTTGAGCCGGTGATGGAGCTTTTATTCGCATGCAGAACGTAAAAGGCAGAGAGCAGCGCCGGGTATCAGGTGTGCGTCGTCGCCGTCAGACGTAAACAGCGGTGGCGGCGAGGTGACACGCAGGCAGCAGGCGGCACCCGGAAGCCTTGGCGACCTTGCCGGCGGCTGGTGGCCGGCGGCCGGCGTTGCGTCAGCGGGGTGTGTGGCGGTGGCTGTGGCTGCGGCTGTGGCGCGTGCCGCCGCTGCACGCGCCCACCTGGCCTGCGCTGGGCTGCGCTGCGCAGCCACTAGGCAGAAACCTGCTGCCGCCGCCGTGGCCACGCACTGCGGCGCCCTCCACACCGGCACTGCTCAGGGCAAAGCACCTTTTACACGAGACACTTCCTTGTATCGGTTGACTACTCGAAACAAATACCTATACAAACAACATAGACTGGCCACAGCGCCGCCGTTAGATTAGATTAGATTAGTTTTTCGTTCCGTAGAACCAATTTGAGGTGATCCTCGTGGATGTGGAACATGTCAAGAAACAAATTTTACAATTTGAATAATGGATAATACAAATAATATAGATACATACATTTTAAGTTTTTTTTTTTTTTTTTTTTTTTTTTTTTTTTTTTTTTTTTTTTTTTTTTTTTTACCTCTGGCAGTATTGCTCATGTGAAAAATACCGAGTAGCACCGTGGTTCGGAACCCACGTTAAACTGTAGTTCCCCCTATAACTGGCTGGGTAAGTCAGTTCGAAGGTCGGAGGAAGGCAACGGCATACCACCTCCAAACAGGACCATGCCTAGTAAAGCACTATGTGGTGTTCAAACCAATCTTCGGATTGTTGACTGCTTTACTTCTTAGAACGCCTCATCATCCGATACCCATGCGGTCTCCTTGTTAGGCAAACTACATTTTATAAAGAAATAACAAATACAAATATTAAAAATAATTTAAAGGTAATAAAGAACCTCGGTTGCACAATGGTAGAGTGCCAGGCTACAGATCCAAGCGTCGCGAGTTCGTTCCCCGCAAGGTTCTAGGATTTTTATCTGTCACTTTTCACTTCTTTCACCTCTGGCAGTACTGCTCATGTGAAAAATACCGAGTAGCACCGTGGTTCGGAACCCACGTTAAACGGTAGGTCCCCCTATAACTGGCTGGGTAAATCAGTTCGAAGGTCGGAGGAAGGCAACGGCATACCACCTCCAAGCAGGACCATGCCTAGTAAAGCACTGTGGTGTTCAAACCAATCTTCGGATTGTTGACTGCTTTACCTTAGTATGAGTACATGCGTCATTTGGTACAGTTTAGAAATTCACTGATGGAGTACAAGGAGTTGGCCACTACAAGGTCTTTTAGGTTCCTCTTAAACTGATCTTTATTTGTAGCTAAATTTTTTATACTTGATGGTAAATTATTGAAAATGTGTGTTCCTGAGTAGTGGACCCCTTTTTGAACTAAAGTAAGTGCTTTTAAGTCCTTGTGTAGATCATTTTTATTCCTAGTATTGTATGTATGAACTGAGCTGTTTGTTGGGAAAAGGGATATATTATTTATGACAAATTTCATTAAGAAGTAAATGTACTGAGAGGCAGTAGTTAATATACCCAGTTCTTTGAAGAGGCTTCTACAGGACGTCCATGAATTTACTCCACAAATAATACGTATTACACAATAGTTGAAGCCTATATAAACCTATATAAACAACATAGACTGACCACGGTGCTGCCATACTTGAACCAAATTGAGAACTCGGCCGCCATGCTTTACAACGTCACCTAGGCGTAACCAGTCGTCTGGTATAGCGCTAAATAATATCACTTTCGAGAATGAAACTTTCACTCTGCAGCGGAGTGTGCGCTGATATGAAACTTCCTGGCAGATTAAAATTGTGTGCCAGAACCGGGACTCGAACCTGGGACCTTTGCCTTTCGCGGGCAAGCGCTCTACCGACTGAGCTACCCCGACACGACTCACGATGCCGCCTCACAACTTTACTTCCGCCAGTAGAGCGCTTGCCCGCGAAAGGCAAAGGTCCCAGGTTCGAGTCCCGGTTCCGGCATACAATTTTAATCTGCCAGGAAGTTTCATATCACTTTCGCTTTGTGCAATGACTTAACAAACCGTTCTCAAAATTACAGGCCAATCTCATTGCAGTAGGATTTTGGAACATATACTTTCTTCGAATATTATGAACTACCTCGAAGATAACGACATATTAACCAATAGTCAACACGAATTCAGAAAGTATCACCCTTGCGAAACACAGCTTGCTCTTTATTCACATGAAGTGTTAAGTGCCATCGACAAGGGAAATCGATTCCATATTTCTGGATTTCAGGAAGGCTTTTGACACTGTACCCCACAAGCGGCTTCTTATGAAATTGCGTGCTTATGGAATATCTCCCCAATTGTGCGATTGCATTCACGATTTCCAATCAGAAAGGACTCAGTTCGTTGTAATTGACGGTAAGTCATCGAGTAAAACAGAAATGATATCTGGCGTTCCACAGGGAAGCGTTATAGGTCCCCTACTCTTCCTCGTGTTTATAAACGATTTAGGAGACAATCTGAATAGCTCCCTTAGACTGTTCGCGGATGATGCTGTCGTTTATCGGTTAGTGAAGTCAACAGAGGATCAAAAGCAACTGCAAAGCGATTTAGACAAAATTTCTACATGGTGCGAAAAATTGGCAACTGACACTAAATAAAGAAAACTGTGAAGTAATACACATGACCACTAAAAGAAATCCGCTGAACTTCAATTACGCGATAAATCAGTCAAACCTTAAGGTCGTAGATTCTACCAGATACCTAGGAGTTACAATTACGAACAACTTTGACTAAAGAGAACACACAGAAAATATTGTGGGGACAGCGAACCAAAGGTTACGTTTCATTGGCAGATTGCTTCGAAGATGCACCAGCTCCACCAAAGAGACTGCCTACATCACATTTGTGCGTCCTCTCCTGGAGTACTGTTGCCCCTTGTGGGACCCTCACCAGGTGGGACTGACGGAAGACATTGAGAAGTTTCAGAAAGGGCAGCTCGTTTTGTTTTATCACGTCACGAGGCGGGGGGGGGGGGGGGAGCGTCAATGTTGCACGAATTGGGGTGGAAATCATTAAAAGAAAGACGTTATTCATTGCTGCGTGATCTGTTTGCGAAGTTTCAATCACCGACTTTTACTTCTGAATGTGAAAATATTTTGCTAGCATTCACCTACTTAGGGAGACGTGACCATCCCAATAAAATAAGAGAAATCAGATCGAAAATGGAACGATTTAGGCGTTCTTTCTTCCCGCGCTCTGATAGAGAATGGAACGGTAGAGAAAAGTTATGAAAGTGGTTAATGAACCCTCTGCCAGGCACTTGAATGTGATTTGCAGAGTATCTATGTAGATGTAGATGTACCTGCTTATTGTTATTTTTATACCCAAGCTAATATGGATAAAGGATAAATGATAGAAAACAAGTGTGTGTTAGACAAATCGTAAAGTTTAATTACAAATGTCACATTACACTGGATCGGCTAAACACTGTCTCATTCATACAAAAACTATGCCTTTTCACTCTCTTTTAAAGAATATTAATTTCGTGTGCATATGCCTAATCTGCTTACCTCTTTCCTCCGCAGATTTGGCTTTATATAAATGATGTTTTAATAACAGCTTTATTAGGCTGGAGTGATTAGATTCCTCCCAAAATTCCGAGGATACCATTAAGTGCTCCAAGTTAGTAAATACAGTAGGTCTCTTTCCCGTCATTCTAAATACATCTACATACATTCGCAAAAGAAAACTTTTCTTCCCTACTGACGGTTCATGATTCCTCAGAACCGTTTCTGTCACTTCGAAACGTTTTACAAGATCTTTATAGGGATTGAACAGACTGTCTTTTATACCTTTTAATCTGATTAAGCCTGTTTTACTCACATTTTAGGAGCAAGGAGAATTTCCAAGCAATATAAGCACTGCCAAACAATTGCCAAATGATGCTTCCAGAAATATACTCAACTACTTTTTCGAAATATAATGTCAGAATTTCGTATTCTGGCACATAGTCATTGTCAAACTGAATAAGCTTACTGCTCTCTGAATGACTTAAATCCTAATTTGCAATAGGTAATAAAAGTGGTTGCATGTCTCCTGCGTGGCCACATGACATATCTTCCAGTGAAGCTGATTCAGCTATTAGCCAGAAGCCGCTTTGTATCATTTGTTGCTTACAGATTAGATTAGATTAATACTTGTTCCTTAGATCATGTATACGACATTTCGTAATGATGTGGAACGTGTCAGTGATTTATCCTCAAAATGCGATGAACAGATGTAACTGTATGCAGTAGGTTTCCACTTATTTCGCCTCATATTGGTTAACCATTGTTTTGTAAGTTCTTCATTTTTCAAAGGAAAACTGAAAAATATAATTACAGCTTACTTTAGTTACGCCGGCCGCAGTAGCCGAGGGCACTGAGGCGCTCCAGTCACGGTCTGTACGGCCACTACGATCGGGGGTTCGAATCCCCCCCTCGGGCATGGATATTTAGTATTAGCTAGTTCTTAAGTAGTTTGTGAGTTTAGGGACTAATGACCCCGTAGTTAAGTCCCATAAGCTATACAAACATTTGAAACATTTGAACTTTAGTTACAGTTAAACACATACACAACCCATAGGACTATTGTATACAGTAATGTGGTAAGTACAAAAGAGGAGTACACGAAAAATTAGGAACGAAAACATACAAATACTAACTGAAAATACGATATTCCAACAGTTTCATTACTGCGATTTGTACAGTTATATGCTGTGCATACACTCGGCATGATTTCAGCGTAATAAATAACCTTTGAAGCTTACTACGATACATAAAATGTGAAACCAAAACAGGTAAATAGCGTCGGTCTAACTTTCGTATTCGGTGCACTAGAAGTTCAAAAAACCAGTTCCTGGTTGCTGCCACAAGGAGCGCTATTCTCCTAGAGATAGCCACTCTATGTAGTTTATATAGCTCGTTGGTTGAAGCCAATTGGAAAGGTTGCCGCCATCTTTGAGAACGTCAGTGTCACGCAAGGTGTTACAGGGCGTCTGCTAACGCTGAACCATAGGTTTTATATTAATCATTGCCAGTCTTGATTTTTCCTTAATTTCTGGGCGACGCATTTCAGAAAGTAATTCCCACTACGAATAGCATTTCTCGTTTACTACTGCATCCTATGTGCAATGTTTACAATCGTCGAACAACTGCATTATTTGCTGATGTTCTATAATGTCAATAATCGTTTGTATTTGCCGACATCTTCGCTATTAATACAGGCAAATTTCTTTAAATTCTTTAATTACCTTTATTCTTCCTGTGGTTCAAATGGTTTTATGCTTTGAAGTATATGACGTATTTATCAAGTTCTTCACAATTTGGCGTTTCCTTGGTACTCTCGTAACAGCTTTTGGTTTTTGTAGGTGCTCAGGAAAGGAAAATAGTGTTGGAATGCCATTTGCAAATAGCTGCTTTCGATCGGTGGTAGCATCCATAACTTTTCTTCAAAATGACAAGAGCATATGTAACTATGCTTTGTAGGCTGCCACTTATGCCTCATACTGGTTACCCATTGAGTTAGCATCTCCTTGGTTTTCAAAGGAAATCTGTATAAAGAATAGTTTAATTACAGTTTATACACCTAGGCTACTTAACCAATAGTTAATACACTTTTGTACACTATATAAACAACTGTCGTTACATTAAAACACACGAAATACATCCGTCCTCTGCCTAGCTTTTTGATGGTCGTAAAGTAAATATAATTTTGAAACTTAGTAAATATGAAAGTATAATGAATGTTTAGTGCGCCTCAGTTGACAGTCTCGAGGCAGCTGTGGCGGACGACGGACTTGCGGCGGCAGCGCGAGGCACCGAGTGTAAACAAAGGCTGTTTACCTGTTGACAGGTTGGTCTTGGCTGCACTTACGCTTAACTCCTATTTGAAATGATTGTATGCCGGAAAACATGATGGAACCTCAATCTTACTTGAGAAAAGATACGATAAAATTTACGTTTGATCGTAGCTATGTAAGACCCAAGCCTTTAGAGTTAAAATATGGCTATCTGAAAAAGTTAGGATTACTGAAGACGATATTGAAGGAGTACATTTGTCTTTTGTTCAATGTGCTATGTATGTTAAATTGAAAGGTCCTACTATGTGCAACATTATTGTTGATAGGATTGGTAATAAAATAAAATTTAATCACTCTGACGGACATGTTAGTGACGTACTAGTATGCCATTCAGGACTAGGAATACGAACTTTGAGAGTGTTTGAACTGCCTTTTGAGGTACCGGCGGAGGCAATTGATGACGCTTTTAAACCTTATGGGCGTGTAATTTCAAATGTAGCCGAAAAATGGGCGGAAGCTCATATGTTTCCTGTCCTTAACGGTGTACGACAAGTAAAAATCGAACTGTTACGGCATTTACCATCCTATATGAATATTTGTGGCTATCGAGCTTTGATTATATATGACGGTCAGCCTCGCACTTGCACGTTATGTGGCTCTACTGGCCATGTACGCGCTGAGTGCAAGAATAAAAGAGTGGCTCAGTTGCCTTTCGCGGAAGAGGTAACTTCTGGGCCGGTAACCGCGATGAAGCTGACATACGCTGCCGCCGCAGTCTCCCGAAACGACCCGAACGCGCATTGTCGGACCAAGGCACAGCGTCTGCACAGCAGATCGTAGCCTTAGGAGAACACGAAATCAGTCCGGTAGCCAAAAGGATGGAAACAAATGCAGTCCCGTATGCAACCACCAGCAGTCAAAGTGAAACTCCTTCTGAACACCTATCCGACACTTTGAGAGATGAATCTCAAAGACAGAGTACATCGGCTTTTGAGCAAAATGCAGAAGACACGACAAATTTGTCCCATAATGATGTTGCACAAAACGTTGCAGTAGTAGAGGATCCCCAGCGTGACAGTGCTACTTCTGCAATAATTCGGCCCGACAATATCAATAGGGTCAGCCTCGAAAAGGCACAGAATGTAGATGGTGAACTATGCTCCAGAAGTCTAAGTGTACAGGGGAAAGATTCGTCGCCGAAGCAAGCCATTGAGTCTCAGGGGGAACCCTCAACCAGGACAGAAAATTTACGTTCTCCGATACTACCTCAGGAGTTGAGTGAGAAATCTCCAGACGTTTCTTCAGAGAAATCTCTTACTACATCGCCAAAAAAAGTAATAAAAGAAGAATAGCCCATCAGGCAGCTGAGAGTATAGCCCCACCTATAAGGGAAAAGCTGCGGAATATTAAAGAAGGACCAAGAACGCAGAAAAAGGAGTCTGCTATGAATTTACAGAAGGAGAAACAAAGCCAAACCTCACACAAGAGTTCCAGCGCTGAAAAACAAATGACCCTTGACCCACCAACTACAGAACAAGAAGAAAGATCTCGGTTAAGAGATGACAATCAAGAGGGACGGAAGGAGTGGGCAGACGAAATAGAAGATCAAGATCCGGAAAGAGAAGACACCAGCGACATGGATTTTTACTAATTTTACACGGATGAAGTACGAAGCGTATAATTCAACCACTTATACCTAGGCTTCTTAAAGGTGTATTGCAATTTCATCCTGTATGACAGTATGAGTGCATGGTTATGGTGTTAGCAAAAACTGCACAGTACCATACCTTAGGAGTCCAAAAGCGAGGGGCAAAATGTGTTTTAAAAAATTGGATTACAATTGTAGTCACTTTCCAATCATGTACGAATGCTTTACGGTGATGCCATCAAAGTTTTCTCCTCTTTTTATAATACTAAATGCAGCAAGCTTATAAAATAGTCAGACTTAATATCAATAGAATATGGTCAGCTCTCAAATTAACATCCTTGCAACAATTCATATATGACTCTGATGCTAACATAGTGTTTCTCCAAGAGGTTATGACAACAAACCTACATATTCCTGGTTTTCAGACTATCTTAAATGTAGCTTTTGAATATAGCACGGGAGTAGCGTTCCTGATGAGGGATGGTATTCCCATCAAAGACTTAGAAAAATTAGAATCAGGACAAGGTATAGGATGTAAAATTTATGACGTCACCTTTGTTAACCTGTATGCCCCTTCCGGAAACAGTAATAAACTCCAGAGAGCAAATTTTTTTAGAGATGAACTTATTTACCTGCTACGAAAGAATCCGCAGAATGTAATTATTGGAGGCGATTTTAATTGTGTCTTTAACCGAAAGGACCAGACTCCTAATTTTAATTATTGTAAAGAGCTTCATGACTTAGTACAAAATGCACTTTAAAGATGCCTGGGAAATTAAGTATCCAACTTTAGTAAAATTTACGCACTTTACTTCATCTTCGAGTAGCAGACTCGACAGAATTTACATCTCTGATCCACTCACTGAAAAAGTTATAGTAGCGGACGTCATCCCGGCCTGTTTTTCAGATCATTCCGCGCTGTCAGTAACAATAAATTTACCACGACAGCCCACAAAAATGTATCGAACTCAGTGGCACCTCAATACATCGATATTAAATGATGTAAAATTACGTGACGAGATTACGACATCATGGAATTTTTGCTTGCGGTCAATGTGTAGGTACCCGTCCAAATCCGAGTGGTGGACAAAAGTAGGCAAAAAGAAGTTGAGGCAAAGCTTAATTATCTATAGTCGTGAAAAAGTCAGAGACAACAAGCGAACCTTCGAATTTTACTACAGTGTGTTACGAGATCTCTACGAGAAGCAGCAACTAACAAACACAGAATTACAACAAATTAAAGAAATAAAAGCTAAAATGTTAAGTATAAAAAGAAAGCAGTTAGAAGGTCCGAAAATTAAATCTAAATCTAAATGTCTTGCAGAGGAAGAAACTGCGTCATTATACCATTTGATAAAACATCAATCTCTCCGTAAACGCACGTTTATTGATGAACTCGTCACAGAAAACGGGCACCTACTCACCACCCACCCAGAAATTGTACAAGAAATCTTCCAGTATTACGAAAAACTGTATACAGCAAACGATATTGTTGACGCTCCATTATCGCAAGTAGTGAATTCCTTGAATAAAATTATAACACCAGAGGATAACACTGAATTTTTAACTGATTTTACAGTGGAAGAAGTTTTCGAACTCGTGTCCACATCACCCTCAAATAAATCACCAGGCCCGGATGGACTTCCAAAAGAATTTTATTTGAGTTATTGGGATATAATTGGACCAACTTTTACAGCGGTTTTAAATGAAATAATGAAAGGAGGAATCATACCCCCGGAGCTGAAAGAAGGATAAATTGTTTTGGTGTCGAAAAGTAAAGGTCGGAAGAAAATCAACGGGTTTCGGCCGATAACACTGATGAACTTCGATTATAAAACCATTGCTAGAACGATCAATGAGAGGATGACACCATTAATACGCAAAGCAGTCACCACACATCAAACCTGTTTCCCAGGGCGATCTATTCTGACAGCAACTTCCGAATACAGAGATCTGGTTTCGATAGTCGCCGTTACCAACATTAAGTGCGCGTTACTGTTTTTAGATTTTAGTAAAGCCTTTGATCGAGTTAGTCATCGATACATCGAGTGTATACTACAGCAAATAGGAATAGAAGAAAGAGCTCTTGGGGTGGTACACAACATGATAACTGATATTAAGGCATCCGTATCCATAAATGGCCAGCTGTCAAAAGCAATAACTATACTGAGAGGTGTTCCCCAAGGAAGTCCTCTTTCCATGTTACTATATGTGTTATCACTTGAACCGCTACTTCGCACGATAGAAGAAAAACTAAGTGGAGTGACAATGTCGGGCACAAATTTTGTAGCGAGAGCCTATGCAGACGACGTGGGCATCGTTATACGGCGGGAGGATGAAGTAGATCTTCTGAAAGAAGAAATTGATAACTATTGTAAAGCTTCTGGGGCGCAAATCAATACTGATAAAAGTAAAATTTTAAATCTTAGAGGACTCGAACATTTAAATATAGAGTGGGCAAGTTTCGTGGAAACTCACAAAACCCTGGGTATTATCATCAATAAGTGCCCCATAAAAATGTCCGCTATAAACTGGAAGCAGACAGCTGGAAGAATTCGTGGTGCTTTAATGGACAACAAATGCCGCTCAGTGAACCTTACTCAGAAAATTAAAATAATAAATACGTATATTTGTTCGAAAGCTTATTATCTAGCACAGATCTTTCCATTGCCGAAATTGCAAGGAAAAACCATTATGCAACTTGCAAGCAGGTACGTGTGGCACGAAAGTATTTTTAAACTAAAACCCAGCGATTTGGCCAAGTCCAGAAAAGCAGGAGGTCTTGGTCTAACTGACATCTGCAGAAAGGCTTTGGCACTTTACATAAAAAGAATAGTAACACTTTTAAATAACGAGCCTCATACCATAACTGCCAAGCTCTTCACAGCTGTCGTCCTGTAAGTATGCAACAGCCCATTAATGTTGGTAACTTAAACTATAAACTGAAACATATAAAAGATTTTTACCTTGAACTTAGCTACATAGGAGAGGCCACGATGAAAAAATTACATTTAACAACTAAAGAAGTTATTGAAAAATGGCAACAATCCCACAGTCCTAACAATATCGAATCAAAGTATCCGTTGGTAGACTGGAAAACTTTGGAAAAATCTTAGCCTTAACATTCACTGTTCCGATGTCGTCTCGTCCTGGTACAAAGTCGTAAACAATCTTATTTCAACCAATAAAAAATTATATAAAATTGGTTTGAGTAACACAGACAAATGCTCAAAATGTGGCCTCGTGGACACATTAAAACACCGATTCACTTGTGGCAACCATCTACAAAATTGGAAGTGGGTTCAGAAAAAGTTAGGGTTACTTACACGACGTTCGGAAACGTCTTATTCAACAGATATATTATTGTGGCCCGACACCGAATTTTATCCATCAACAAAAAATAACACAGTGATGTGGCTCCTCGGAAACTACGTCAATTTTGTAGTCAACAGATGTGGAGGTGACAGCAGTGTAGAATTTTTCTTATACATGGCAGCAGCATATTTACAAGTACGACGATATCCAAAGATAAAAAACAACTTTGGGAACATGATAGGAATTTTGTTCGAGAAGGACGGAATTGGTTAAAGAAGATAATGTAAGACGAAGTATAAGGAAAAAAAAAAAATGACGAACCCATTGATGTTGAAATCGATCCAAATATAACTTTGAAACATATTACAAGGAAAAAAAAAAATCAGTTATACACGAAGTTGTATCATATTTTTGGATTGGCCATGGCAATGACATTTCTTTTCATCACAGTAGAGACTGCTGGACTTCATTTCTCGTTTAATTTTACTCAAATCGTAAGAACTTTTTATTCCTTTAAAATTAGAATTTTGTTTAGTGCAGAAAACTGTATTGTGTTATATCGTCCAGAAGAAATTAACAGCACCATGGGAATCTTGGTTGGATTATTTGATATATAAACAATACAACGTCCTAGCAGAAATAAATTATTCTAAGGAAATTACTTTCCTGATGTAAATCGAAAGTAGCATGACCGATCTCATTTACGGAGAATAATTATTTGGTTATTATTTAAAAAAAAAAATCAGCAACGGGTGACTTCGGAGTTTTAGAGAAGACAAAAATAAAGCAAAAACGAAATATTATTGATTATCAAGAAAAAACGACCTGGAATCCTACTGCACAGGCAGCTCACTTTTCGAGAAGACGAGCTTTGAGATCAGACCGGAGCTGAAAAAAAAAAAAAAAAAGAAAAAAGAAAACCACGCCGAAGAAGGCGACATTTGGAGAGCGAAAGGATGGGCTGTGAGGGGAGGTTGGAGGCCCTAAAAAAAAAAAAAAAAAAAAAAAAAAAAAAAAAAAAAAAAAAGTTGCACAGTGGTAGAGTGCCGGACTACAAATAGAAAGGTCGCGGGTACGATCCCCGCCAGGTCCTAATATTTTTATCTGTCACTTTCCACTTCTTTCACCTCTGGCAGTATTGCTCATGTGAAAAATACCGAGTAGCACCGTGGTTCGGAACCCACGTTAAACTGTAGGTCCCCCTATAACTGGCTGGGTAAGTCAGTTCGAAGGTCGGAGGAAGGCAACGGCATACCACCTCCAAACAGGACCATGCCTAGTAAAGCACTGTTGTGTTCAAACCAATCTTCGGATTGATGACTGATTTACCTTAATGAGTGATTATTGGCAAATACACGCTGATACCCAACGACCTATATAATTAAATATCTCGTTTTTTATCTATAATATTCCAACAGTTTTATCACTGCAGTTGCTGCAATTGTACGCTCAACATACACTGCGCTTGATTTACCACTAATAATAGCGCCTACACGTTAGTTTAGATTACAAACAGAAGCGTCTGCTCACGCTGCTGCTTCAAACTGACGTTCTCAAATATGGCGCCCAATGTTGCTTAGTGCTGCCACCCAGAGCGCTGTAGATTGCCTGTAGCCTCTCTATGTTGTTTATATACCTCTTTGACTCGAACCGAGTGTGTCGACTGCAGCGCCCCTGGTGGTTCCGTGTTTCATTTGTTTCGCGTGATCGTTTGCGTTTACACGATAGCTTCGAAATTTGTGTGTGTGTTGTTTGCTTTGCTGTTTTTTGCGCTATGGTTGTCGTCGTACTACTTCCTGTGCTGTTTTTCATCACAATCTTTTATCCAACGCAGCGAAACGGATGAAAATCTTGTGGTATTGGCTGCTGGCGCTTTACAGGAATGCAAAAAGAATGAGCGCAGAGGCAGGAAGAGAAGCGTTTGGATGCGATCGTGGTTGCAAAGACGAGAATGAAGGAAGGGGGATATACGGAATGCCCGACAACGAATTGCGACGTGAAGTCTCAGACGCATTTAGGAACTTCCTACGAATGAACAACTCATTTTTCGACAAGTTGCTGTCATTAATTATAAATGTTCAAACCACCACACTTTAGAATGGTAAAAAATCTGCTCCAGAACACCCATTCTTTTCGCTCTGCCGAATTTTTTTTCGCGCCTTAATGTGACCGCAGAGTACCAAATTTAGTTTTCCAATCTTCAGCTTTAACTTTCGGGCAAACTGCTCATACTTTGTTTGCCACTACTTTGAGCATTTCTTTCTGCGCATTCTAAAAAATATATGATACTTTCAACGAGCATCTGCAGTCACCGTGACATACAAAGATCACGAATAATGCTAAAGGCAGTTAAAATTACCTTATGGGGACACATAAAATGTTCTTTCTCTAAGAGGACTTTCTGCTCAACATAAGTCGAAATAACAGCCTCAACGCTTTCTTTCGTCCACTCCATTCCTACAAAAAGTAAAGAAATTTCGATGGAAAACTTGAAGTAAAAATGCCAGTGATTGCTCACTAAATTTTTAATTCATACTATACTACGTAACAACGTGCCTTCGTTATTTACAAAACACTACCTCCGGTCTTCTGCTGGGCAATGCAGCCGCTGCATCTGCGCATGCGCAGTGTTCACACTTGGCACAATCGAAACATTATTGACGTCATAGTCGCACTCGCGTACTCCTGATTTACACGACGGAAGAAAAGCTGTCCACGCTTCCAGTAGTAAAAGCGGCTTAAGAGGGCACCATCCGCAGACGAAGAGCCCGCATTCCACCGAAAGAGAACGCCGCAGCGTTCTCGTAGCACTTCACGAAGAGAAGGTCGCGCCTGCATAGCTCACTGAAAGAATCTGACATGTGGATCACCGATTTCGATAGAAATTTGCATGGTAGTACATACTGATTTTATTTATTTACACGCGAAGACGGCGTTAGCTTCACTTACTTCACCGCAGATGCGGTCATACATTCGATCTCGCTAGGGAATCCGTAATGGCGAGTGTAAGAGGGCATGATCGATAGGGGCGCTACAACCATAGCGTGCGACTTGTGGAAGTTTGAGACGCAGGGGAGGCCAGCAAGGGTAGCCAAGTAGTGAAGGCGACGGCTGGCCCGAAGGGGGCTTCCCAGACGTGATCATTACGGTAGTGATGCGCTTGCTGAGGGGTGCTTCCTATAGAGACCTTTACAATGGCAGACTAACCTCACCGATCGTAACGTCGCTCTATATGACAGGGGTGCTCCCTTTCGGCGCTCATGTATGCCTTCGCCTTGGAACCTATCCTCTGTGGCCTTCGGCAACGTTTGATGGGGTTGCCCATTGATGGCTACCGATTCTGTTGTACAGTCTATGCTGATGATTTAGTCATCTATATATACAATGTTGTAAAAAGATATAAAATAGCCAGGATCGCTTATCATCAATTTTTATTAACGACGACCGGTTTCGCTGAACTATGTTAGCATCATCTGATCAAATAAAATATTTTACAAGGCCATAATCTTGTAATGTCAAACAGTTGTTATATAACAATTTACAGTGCATAGGTGCACTATGTCATTATAATAAAACACAATTATCACAGTGAGTGACCTAGACATAGTTCAGCGAAACCGGTCGTCGTTAATAAAAATTGATGATAAGCGATCCTGGCTATTTTATATCTTTTTACAATATTATAAGTGGATCGCCTCCTAAAACGTAAACCAACTCAATATACAATGTTGATTAAGTGCGGGCAGCCTTGACATGGGTCGCGATATGTGGTGAGGCTATCTTTATTGACAATGGTTTCGCTGCTAGGTCCTTTGCGTTCCTAACCACCGATGTTAACATCCGCTGATTAGGCATTGACTTTTCGACTGATCTCTGGCGTTCGGCCGGTTCCAACTGCCAACGCCTACTTCAGCAGATCAGGGTCGGTGTTATTGATCATTGGCTGAATTTTCTTCAGCGAGTTCGATATGTCAATGTCCATATCGCACCCCGCGTTCCGCATGTCGCACAGGTCTTCTCACTCAGAATGGCCCATCGAATATTGGCAGCGATGTCCTCATTCGTCAACAATGGCTTGTTGTTCAAAGTTAATTATGATGATGATTTCGTGTGGCATTCTTGCCCGTTAGACTCCAGCTGTGATCGTGTTCGGCCTGCCTTGTGCAAGTCTTTAAGTGAACGCCACATGGGGACTTACGCGTCTCTGATGATGAAATGATGATGAGGACGACGCAACACCCAGGCCCCGAGTGGAGAAAATCTCCAACCCGACCGAGACTCGAATCCGGGCCCCCTGCGTGGGAGGAAATCCAAAGAGATTCTGGTCCTATGTTATCTACACCAGAGGAAAGACTAAGTGAATGCCATTATTGCGCGATAGCAGAAATGTAATGTCAGAAAATCAAGAAAAGCAGTAGGCGAGTTTTGTTATTTGGATAGCAAGGTAACTTCTGTTGGCAGAAGTAGAGAAGATATAAAATGCAAAATGGCTATGGGAAGAAAATCGTTTCTAAAGAAGCGAAACTTGTTAACATCCCATATTAATTTAAATGTTACGAAGTCCTTTCTGAAAGCATTTGTCTGGGGTGTAGCATTGTATGGGATTGGAACAGAAGGAGTTCAGACAAAAAGATGGTAGAAGCTTTTGAAATGTGGTGCTACAGAGGAATGATGAAAATTTGATGAGTAGATCACGTAACCAATGAGGAGATGCTTAACCGAACTGGGAAGGAAAGTGTCGCATATCCAGACTAAAAGAAGGAATAGATTGGTAGGACACATTCTGCGACGTCAAGGTATTGTGAATTTAGCATTACAAGGAAGCGTGTGGGGTAAAAATCGTAGACGGAGACTTGCACAGGACAATGCAGCGTGGAGAGCTGCATCAAACCAGTCTGCGGACTGAAGTCCACAACAACAACAACAACAACAGCGACGGTAATGTTACTGAATGCATTGCCACTTAAACGGAGTTATTAAATGCAGTTTCCCGAAACTCTTTCACGAAAGAAGACGAAGTAAATATTCCACAATTGGATATAAGAACTGCTGCAAACGTAATATAGAATCAGATAACAAAATGTTCAAATGTTTGTAAAGCTTATGGGACTTAACTACGGGGTCATCAGTCCCTAAACCTACAAACTACTTATGAACTGAAACTTCCTGGCAGATTAAAATTGTGTGCCGGAACCGGGACTCGAACCTGGGACCTTTGCCTTTCGCGGGCAAGCGCACTACCGACTGTGCTATCCCAACACGACTCACGATGCCGCCTCACAACTCTACTTCCGCCAGTACCTCGTCTCCTACTTTCCAAACTTCACAGAAGCTCTCTTGCAAACACGCAAGACTAGCACTCCTGGAAGAAAGGATACGGTGGAGACATGGCTTAGCCACAGCCTAAGGGATGTTTCCAGAATGAAACTTCACTCTGCAGCGGAGTGTGCATGAACTACTTACGAACTAGGACGGCACAAATATCCATGCCAGAGGGGGGATTCGAACTGGCGACCGTAGTGGTCGTGCAGACCGTGACTGAAGCGACTCAGTCCCCTCGGCCACCGCGGCCGGCAGAAGCAGATAACCTTGGTGATAAAATCACCCTATCAAATAACTGACGTTGCAGACGAAATGATGAAATATGTTTTCAAAAGTTTCTAATGCATGAGAAAAGTACGGCAGCGGTGGAGTAGCCGAGCGATCTAAAGCATCTCGCTGCGGAGCGCGCGGTTGCTCGCCGTGGAGGTTCGAGTCCTCTCTGGGGCATGGTTGTGTGTGTTTGTCCTTAGGTTAGTTTACCAGGTTTAAGTAGTTTGTAAGCTACGGACTGATGACCACGCAGTTTGGTCCTGTATATTTACAAACATTTGAGAAAAGTACGTCTAATGCATTTTTTTAAGATACTCTTTTGTAACAATAATTTTTCAACAGTAAGCTCCTTGCCTGGTTTCAATAGCACACACACACACACACAAATGCCCCAGGGAGGACTAGAACCTCCAACGGCGCATTCTCTTTTAACGATTTTCAACATACTGCAGTTAAGAGATAAGGCTCTAGGCGGGACTCGAACCCACACCCTTCTGTTGATGAACTAATGCACTATCAACTAGCTCACGGTAGCACAACGTGTTCAAATGTTTGTGTAACTTATGGGACTTAACTACGGGGTCATCAGTCCCTAAACTTACAAACTAGCTAATACCACAGAGTAACATATACAGAGGAGCAGCCCCCTCTAAACCACTGTCCTACGCTACCCTCGTAGTTCCGTAAGATGCTAGCAGGTCAGGCAGATCGCTGGCTTAGGGTGCCTCTCGCACGTCAGAGGGTAGCGTGGAGGGGAGGCTGAGGGCAGAGCTCGAGCCACCTGCGACGAGGCCACGGCTGTGTCCAGCTTGCTGGCGTTTGAGGGGATGTGGTGGTGGGGGCAGCTGCTACCTGCCGCCGGCTCTAGCCAGTTTCTGACCGCAGTGCCATCATGGGACATCTTACGGAACTGCTGGAAACCCTACCTCCCCGCGCCCCTGAGCGTAGGCCCGGGCCCTTACGGAGATTTCCCGTCGGTATATATTTGTCTGTGCTAATACTAAGGCTGGCACAAATATCACAGACAAATATATACAGACGGGAAACCTCCGTAAGGGCCCGGTGCTACGCTTAGGGGTGCGGGGAGGGAGGGTTTCCAGCAGTTCCGTAAGATGTCCCATGATGGCGCTGCGGTCAGAAGCAGCTCTTTAAACTGGCCAGAGCAAGTGGCAGGTAGCGGCTGTCCCCACCACCACCTCCCCTCAAACGCTGGCACGCCGGCACACCATGGCCTCGTGGCAGGCGGCATGAGCTCTACCCTCAGCCTCCCCTCCACGCTACCCTCTGACGTGCGAGAGGCACCCTAAGCCAGCGATCCGCCTGACACCTGCTAGCATCTTATGGAACTACAAGGGGAGCGTAGGACAGTAGTTAGGGGTGGCTGCTCCTCTGTATATGTTACTCTGTGCAAATATCCATGCCTGAGGGGGGATTCGAACCCCCGACTTAGTGGCCGTGCAGGTGTCCTGACAAAAGCACTCAATGACAAATGCACCCAGTGACATTAGCACCCAGTTCTGGTCGAGGGGCGGGCCGCAAATCCCCCCGTCCGGTCTCTGCCCGGCAGGTAGAAGAGCCGAGGTGAGGTCGCATTGACACGGGCCGTACTTTACGGCTATGCATAGCCACAATAGCAATGCTGCAGTTTATAATAGAAGAGATACTAAAGAAGAACCAAGACATATTCATAAGATTTGTGACCTGGAAAATGCCTTCGGTAATGTAAGGTGCTGCATGATGTTAGTAATTCTGAGAAAAATAGGAGTAAGCTGTAGGGAAATACATTGTATAAGAACCAAGTGGATACAATAAGTGCCGAAAGTCAAGCACGAAGAGCTAAGATTTAAAAGGGTGTAAGAAAAGGTTCTGCACTGTCGACATCACTGTTTAACTTGCACAATGAAGACGTAATATCGGAAATAAAGAAGAGGTTCAAGTCTGTGATAAAAGTTCTGGGTAAAAACAGTACCAATGATAAGATTAGCTGATGACATTGCTATCGTCTGCGAAAGTGAAGGAAAATTACAGGATCTGTTGAATAAAATGAAAAGACTAATGAGCACAGACCATAGATTGAAGATAAACCAAAGAAAGACGAAAGTCATGAGAACTAACAGAAATAAAAGTAGCGAGAAAATAACATCCGAATTGGTGTTCACAATGTACATGAAGACAAGGAATTCAGCTACCTTTGCAGTAAACAAACCCACGACGGAAGAAGCAAGGGGGACATGAAAAGTAGACTAGCACAAAGAATCTACTGCTGTCAAATATCGCTCTGGACCTGAGGCACATACGTTTGCAACAGAACATTATATGTTTGCGAAACTTGGGCTGCTGGGAAATGAGAACAGAAGAGCATTGAAGTATTTGAGATGTACTTTATAGAGTAGTACAAAATATCATGTTATTTTTGTAGATACTGCTTGTAAGTTTATATTTTAAATCCATAAATGCCTGCATATTTATGAATTTTGGGCATTTTTCCAGGCATTTATTCTGGGAATTTGCCCCAACTTATAAATGTCGAGGCATTTTGCATCACTGATTGGTATACATTCCTCGACAGTGCGTTGTTCTATGTTTTGAATAGCGCCAAATCTCTGTTCCGTCTGCTTTGGTTCTTTTTATGATGTAAGAGTAGCCCTTATAGTGGCCACGTGGCTTATCGTTCTCGGTCGTCGATATCTCCATATAGAAACTGTGACTGCAGGCAGATTGTGTCGAGAGAGCGTTTCCGGTGAGTGAGGGTGACGTGGAATTACCGCAGGCACAGGAGCGGCTTAGCGAGGGCACAGACAAATACATACAGACGGGAAACCTCCGTAAGGGCCCGGTCCTACGCTCAGGGGTGCGGGGAGGGAGGGTTTCCAGCAGTTCCGTAAGATGTCCCATGATGGCGTTGAGGTCAGAAACAGCCCTTTAAACTGGCCAGAGCAGGCGGCAGGTAGCAGCTGCCCCCACCACCACCTCCCCTCAAACGCCGGCAAGCCGGACACACCGCGGCCTTGTGGCAGGCGGCACGAGCTCTCCCCTCAGCCTCCCCTCCACGCTACCCTCTGACGTGCGAGAGGCACCCTAGGCTAGGGAACGGCCTAACACCTGCAAGCATCTTACCACAGACAAATATAGATCTGTGATCTTACGGAACTACGAGGAGAGCGTAGGACAGTGGTTTAGGGGGGGGGGGGTGCTGCTCCTCTGTATATGTTACTCTGTGGCGAGGGGTACGGCTGCAGCCTAGTGAACAGGTAGTTTCCAGTCAGACTGGGTGCAAATGTCGCAGATTTGTGGGTGGGTGCAAATGTCACTGGGTGCAATTGTCACATATCCGGCCGTGAGTTATACTTTACTCCGTAGTATGTGCAGCACATAGCACGAATTATATAGAAGTTTCGGTTGATACTCTATCGATATACAACGTTTGGTACCGATCTGTCTGACATCTGAAGGTTTGGGTGTGAGCTACGGAGGCAGACTGTTCTACTTACCGTCAATTACAACGCACTGTGTCCTTTCTCACAGGAAATCACGAATCCAATCGCACAACTGATCGATGACTTTTCTTATCCTTACCATCGCTCCGCTCCTCTACGTAGTGGCCTCACTGCAGTTACGCAGGCCGCGAGGCATTGTGGCTGGGATGGCGCTGGCCCGTGGCGCGCGGCCGTTTCGCTGTGAGCGCCGAAGCCCGCAGGCTGCTGCGGCGTGTCTCTGGGACTGGGCGGCTTAATGGCGCGTCCCGTTACGGGCACGGAGCGGTAAGGAAGCCAGGCAGGGGAGCCCGCTAGGCCGCCCTGCGTGTCCGCGCACTGGCTCTGGCACTGCACAGCGCGCCGCGCCGCGGGTCGCTGACCCCGCGCCCTCGCCCTCGCCCTGTCTAAACGGAGCACGCGACGTCTGCCCGCTTCTCACGCTCGCGGTCCTTGCGTACGCGAGGCGCAGCGCGGAGCTCTGACCCACAAACCACAGCACCACTCTACGTAGCTAAACCTGACGTTGTTGAAACCGTGCCATAATCAAGACACCGAGACATTTGTGAGCACTGAATTACATCGATGCTCACAGCTGATTAGTCGTGTCGTCTCGGAATATCGGAACCAGGCAAATTCAAATGTTTGTATAGTCTATGGGACTTAACTACGGGATCATCAGTCCCTAAACTTACAAACTACTTATGAACTAACTAAGACTAAGGACGGCACAAATATCCATGCCCGAGTGGGGAATCGAACCCCCGACCGTAGTGGCCGTGCAGACCGTGACTGGAGCGCCTCAGTCCCCGCGGCCACCGCGGCCGTCTCGGAATCACGCCTCCTCCTTACTAGCCGCACGAGGTGGCGCAGGGACAACACACTGGACTCTCATTCAGTAGGACAGTACTTCCAATCCGCCTCCGGCCATCCTAAATCTATATCTATAAAAGTGAATGTCTGTTCGGTGTATGTTTATCACGTCTGAACCACAAGATATACACAGCTAAAAATTTGTACACTTACGAAAGTCTACCCGGGGAAGGCTTTAGGCACGGTTTTATGGCGATCGGATATCTATTTATCCACACATATTAATGTGAATATCTGTTCGGTGTAAGCTTATCACGTCCGAATGAGTAGACGCAGAGACTTAATATTTGTACAGTTACTAATTTATACTTGAGGAAGGTTTTAGGCACGTTTTATAGCGATCTGATAGATATTTAGTAATTTGATGAATATAATGCGGAACAATAATTATTCTTTGAAAATTATATTTACTCTTTGAAATTGATTTTATTGGTTGCATTGTCGCTTCAGGGTTCATAACGATAAAAGGGTGGAGTATATTGGGATGGGAAGTTATCGGTGTATATAAAATTTTAAGTGTCTGTGGGTGTCTGTTAATTTTTCGCTCCGCAACTAAAACTACAGAACGCAAACAAATGGTCTGTGTGTAATTGTTGTCAGAAGTCTCCCGTTGCACACCATAGCAGTTCCATGCCGATGGCTATAAGGGGGTGGAAGATATGGTGGTTGAAAGTCGTCAAATTATTAAAAAAAAAAAAAAAAAAAAAAATCGGACTGAAGGCCAGTGATGGCGTTTGCGACTCTATAGCAAGGAGGTTACATACAACGAAACGTTATGCCACAAACCATATCTTTGGTCTATGCGTGATACAATGTCTTCATCTCTTTCTCTGTGAGAATAAGCATACGAATAAGGAACTATAAGAATAAATAAATAAAGCAGTAAAAAAGAATTTTCTTTTAATACATCTCTTTCAAACAATCGATTCCACGTTTCGCGCATTACATCAAGTACAATACTACAAATGACGTAGTTTACCATAATGCCCCAAAATGAAATTAAAATGAATTTGGACGTTACTCTCACCATACGTGTTGAGATATTTCAACACAGACTATAAGGAATAATGTATGTATTATTTATTGTAAATCATTAAGCACTTGACATAATTTTATTTTTATATTTGAATGTTTATTAAAAATGTTTGTTTCTAAAGAAGGTATTGTAATTTCATTTCATCCTTCAAAACCAGTCTCATAGCACACTACTGAAAGATAGGTTATCTATCACAATCAACCAACACGCGAGCGGAGCCTCGGGTTTAAGCTAGTCTACATATATATTCTGCAAATCACCTTTAAGTGCCTGACAGAGGGTTTATCGAACCGCTATCAAAATATTTCTCTACTGTACCATTCGCTAATAGCGCGAGAGAAAAAGAAACATCTAAGTCTTCCCGTTTTTCCACCTGGCATATTATTACGTAACTATGTATTAGATGACGATTGGCCTATCAACTGCATTATGACGTCAACCACCATGTGACCCAGTTATCAACAGCAACTAGTTCAGCTTAATTCTTAAAAATGTTTACTAACAGATATTATGTAATATAGTAAAGCGTTAAAGATTATACGGCTCAAGTATATCACATTGATAGTTGATGCTTTTAACCCCGGTTGGATAACTGGGGTAGGCTAGGGACACGCAAGTCACCGTAGTGGCGTCCAATTGAAAGACTTGCACCAGGCCAATGAGCCACACGAAATTATTATTATCAGCATTGCTTGATATTTTTATTGCGCACTATAAGAATTTTAACCAGCATGGGGTTCCAACGGGCACAACAGCCAATGTGCGTACTCCTTCAAAATATTATACTGTTTTTTGTAGTTTTCAAAATGACAAGCCGAGATCGCACACTAATAGTTTATTAAATGACGGCCGGTTTCGGTGCACTGTGTCACCATCATCTGGTCACATATATGTTATAATCTGGTCATCTTGTTAAGAAATTGGGTAATAAAATAATACGTGCAACATTGTACTTTGTCACTATAAGTATTTTATAAGCTGTCATGTTTTTAACTTATGTATTTTTATATAGTGACTAAGTGCAATGTTGCACTTGTTATTTTGTACCCAATTTTTTAACAAGATGACCGGCTTGTAATATGTATGTGACCAGATGACGGTGACACAGTGCACCGAAACCGGTCGTCATTTAATAAACTGTTAGTGTGCGATCTTCGCTTGTCATTTTGAAGACTATAAAACGATTAGATCGCTTCCAGACCCGACTATGTCAGGTAATCTTAATACTGATTTTTGTTAGTATATACAACTCGTAATTGTAAATTTGGTTCATTATACTGCCTTTTGGCAGATATTTACCGAATGACCAACACTTAAAGTATGTATTGTAAGGAACATCTCTTAACGTTTCTATATATGCTTCAATTTTTCATATAATATGTAACTTTCTGTATTTTAGATCTGAAGATGGCTCAGAAAAGAACTGGAACTAGTAATCTTGAATAAAAAAAATAACGATCAAGACTTGAGATGTGCTATCTATTCAATTGAAAAAATATAAATCGCTCCCAGACAATATGCCAAAGAATATGTCAAGCTTTTATTGACTAAAGAGTTACAGCTGGTAGCACATTATCCCAAACTAACTTAAAGGAAATGTAAATAGAACTTTAATGCCTGATCATGGCCTTGAAAGCCGAAAATCGGTTAACCAAATAGAAATAAACCTCTAAGACATACGCCAAATTGTGTTTTTAATTCACTGTGATTCACTGTGATGTTAATTCACCAACAGAAGAATCAATGAAAATATCCTTATTTGTCCTTATGATACTTTGGGTTACATAACAACCCACTAATGTTACTGCATGACATCTGTTCGTTTCTCATTCTTGGAATCCTTGCGCACGCAGAGCATAGCAGAAACATCTGATCCACAAACCACACCACCACTCCAAACTGATGTGGATGAAACCATGCCGTAAGCAAGACAGAAACAAATTACAGACATTAGCTACCTGTGAGCACTGAATTAAATCTAAAGACGAAAATTTGTGCTGGGTCAAGATTCGAACCCGGGTTGCCTCCTTACAGATGTCCTTACTTGTCTTTGATATAAGTCAGTTTGGGTTACATAATAACACAATAATTTTACTGCTCGACATAAGTTCATTTCTCACGCTTGGAATCCTTGCGTACGCAAACCATAGCGGAAACATCTAACCCACAACCATACCACCACTTCACACTGCGAAAACTGACGTGGATGAAGCCATACCATAATCAAGACACAAACAAGCTACAGACATTAGCTACCTGTGGGCTCTGAATTATATATGAAGCCGAAAATTTGTGCTGGATCGGGATTCGAACCCGGGTGTCCTCCGTATTAACCTAGCAATCTGTCGCAGTGGTAACACAATGGACTCGCATTCTAGACGACGACGTTTCATATCCACCTGCGGCCATCCAGATTTGGGGTTTCACGTGATTTTCCTAAATCACTCCAGGCACATGGCGGGATGGTTCCTTTCAAAGGGTACGGCTGATTTCTTCCTCCATCCATTTCCGAACTTTCTTCGTCTCTAATTACCACGACATCGACGGGACATTAAAACTAAAGCTTTCTTCCTTTTTTTCTCCTTACTAAGCAGTTGCGTTGATCAATATAGCGTCTGGACACAGTGATCACAACGACCGTACGCTCTACCTCAACATGTCCCCGTAATATATAGATTCTCAACATATTGACACACACGTAACGTACTGCCGGTAATTAGTCGCGTCATTTCGTCGTTTCCCGTAAGAGTTCGGACCTGTTGTGCATCCGCATTGAAGAAACGATCAAGAGGGTATATTTAAATATACAAGGTATTTCAGGAGCTGGCAGTGTAGAAGAATTCAAATGCCCTATTACTATGTAATCCAATCAAAATTACAGGTAAGTCAAATAGGCTGAATATCGTCTTTGTAAGCCGAAAGGATTACATACTAACAGCTGTGCCTTGTAATCAATAAAACTTGGATACAGGTTACATGGAATTTTTATTGCAATTAGTTTATACTACCACATCTACAAAAATTACTATTACTCCTGAAATACCTTTTATATACTACGAAACACGGCAATGCTTCGCATTTGCTAAATATGCATTTAATAGGCTATAAATCCTATACTTCTGCAGTTAATCTCTTTGGACATAATTTCTCTCAACTCTATGCCTGTTTCTTGGTTTTCTCTCTGTCCAGTTAGACTTCTCTCTGTATTAGCTAACTGAAAACCGAGCGTTTCTCGGATGTTTATGTATTCCAAGTTAGACCAGTCCTCCTCTCTCTGTTTACCTACCTCTACCTCCTACTCGAAATGTTAGATATACATATTGGCACCAACTGGTGAAAGCTGGAACATTTCTGCAAGAAACCCTGGAATCAACCCAATGGAAACCCACCTGTCTCTTCCGGTATGAAGACAACACTTCGTCATATGGCTACATGCAGGACACAAGCTGAATGATTTCCATATGCACCTCAGTTCCATACATCAGAACATCAAGAATATTCTGGAAATCGAGGTGGTTGGAGTGCTTCCCTTTTTGAATGTCCTGGTTATAAGAAGAGCTGACGACACTTTGGCCAACATCGAATACTGGATGGCCGGCCGCGGTGGCCGAGGGGACTAAGGCGCTCCAGTCACGGTCTGCACGGCCACTACGGTCGGGGGTTCGAATCCCCACTCGGGCATGGATATTTGTGCCGTCCTAGTTCGTAAGTAGTTCATAAGTAGTTTGTAAGTTTAGGGACTGCTGACCCCGTAGTTGAGTCCCATAGACTGTAAAAACATTTGAACATTTTTGAATACTGGATGTAGACGCACATCGACCAATACTTACAAGAGAACGGCTGCGACCACCCATCTAAAAGGAACTGCGTGCTCAAAACATTGGTAATCAGGGCTTGCACTGTCTCTGGCAAAAGGTGTTTCAACGGAGACTTTGATCTGAAAGTAGTTGTTCTTCTGAAAAATGGCTACCAAAAGTAGCAAATTCGAAGGACCTTACGTCCTACATGTCCTGCAAAATCGGCAACCGACGGGACCAGACGAGGACTCTCCGGAGGACGCAGAAATTGCATTTATTTCTTTTTGTGTCGCGTTATCCGGGAAAATAGTACGAATTCTCAAGAAACATCGAGTGACGACAGTCTTCCACCCACCATCTACACACGAGCACTGCTTGGAAGTGTGAAAGACGACCTAGGACTGCAGAAGTCTATCCAGACAGAGTGTACTATCGACGATCGGTGCTGCAACACCAACGGTACACAAGATTACAGCAACCTAGCAAGTCGGCAGTCGCAGAATGTTGTCTGATGGAAATACCCAGAATGGATTACGGCAGCACCGAGGTTCAGACACAGACGTTCAACTTTTGGGACCGTGTCATCAAGAGATCTACTGAGATTCGTGTAAGGGGACCGTTGTTAAATCGTCATAGCGTGTACCTAATTAACAAGGCATGGGACCCGCTATTAGATTGGTCAAGAAGAGGCAAAAGATATCTGACAATTGACGTGTGGGACAGGTGGAGGAACAGCAGAAGCACCGCCAGCACGTGCGCCTGGGCGCGAACCTCGGACTGAACACTTGCATCTGCGGCGGACGCGAGGGCAGGGATGCTGGGCGAGGACCGCGTGTAGACGCTGAGCCCCCATCAGTCAGTTCTTCAGCGTGCGTGCTATATATAGGGTGTTTCACTAAGTGTGCTTGCCTCTGTAACTTATAAAATAATAGGTGACGGGAAATTGTAATGCGGTAGGTCAACACAAGAAATGTTACGCTCTCTGTGGAGCTATGAACATAGTTTATTGTATCATTTTCCAAAGAGTTACAGCACAAAGATATAATTTTTTAAATGGAACAATAGTTTTTTATCGTCAATTGGAAGCGTTGAAACCAGCTGCGTCCAAATCAATTTAAACTACATTCCTATCACTGTTAGTTTGGGAGCTACAATCCTTCAAAGTTTCAGGGGCAGATACCACACGCTGTACATAATACATGGCTGTGTGGTAGGTGATGGATGTTATGGCGGTGTGAAGTTGATTTACATGAGATGTTCAAATGTGTGTCCATGTTCCTCAATGCATAATGCATAATGCAATGCGCCGTCGAAAGGATCTGCGGACGAGATGTAACATCGCTGGTGTGACGGAGCGACATGCGTCCTCGATGCGCCGTTTTAGATCATCTGGGGATGTGGGCTCAGTGACATAAACACGATCCTTTAGATATCCCCACTAAAAGAAATATACTGGTGTTAAATCGGGCGACCTTGCGGACCATCAATGAGGACCATGGCGCCCCAACCATCTTCCTGCAAACCTGTTGTTTAGTTCTTCACAACAGTACTTGCAGAATGGGCTGGGTGACCATCGTGCTGCATCCACATATGGACTCTCGTGTGTAGACACACATGTTCAAAGAGACCACCCAAACTGTCGGCTATAAAAGCGCGATATAACTCACCTGTCAGTGTACCTGGGAAGTAGTGTGGACCGATGATTTCATCCCCAAGGATTCCACATCACACGTTAATAGACCACCTACGTAGACAGTCGACAGGTCGTACCCACCGAGGATTGTCTGCGGCCCAGTAGTGCATGTTATGGCGATTCACTGCATCATAATTTGTGAACGTGGACTCATCAGAGAACATAACACTTTGTAAAGACTCCAGCATGAAATTACACATGGCCCACTCACAGAATGTCACTCTTGCACGGAAATCGTTCCCATGCAGCTCCTGGGTCAGTGACAGGCGGTACGGGTGAAACCTGTGGCCGTGTACTATACGCCACACAGATGTGAGACTGACACCAGCGACTGCAGCACCGGCTTGTAAGCTGACATGAGGATCGTGGTATAGCGCAGCTAAAACAAACACCTCCGTCTCCTCACTTCTTGCAGGTCTTCGTCTGTTACCACGGCGCATTACCAAGCTGCCTGTTTCCCGAAGTCGTTGTTCGGCACGTAAGCACGTAATGGCTGCCGGGGCTCTTCGCCTAGGATATCTCAAGGCATACGCCGTGGCTGCTTCATTGGTATCGTGTCGGCACTCGCCGAGCATCAGCAACATGTCAACGTACTCGTTGTTCGTGTACGCCATCATCATCCGATGTCAGTAACTGTGGTATATTAAGCCCCGGTTGTTTGTGTGGCTCCAACTGTCGGTTATACGGCCGTGTGCGGCGACAGTCGGCAGTCTATCAGCACATCGAGGAAGCCTCTCGCTCAGTGATACCGGCGACGTTACAACTCGGCCGCACTACATTTAGAAGGTGCATTGCATTATGCGCAGCGTTTGTGGTATCTGCCCCTGAAACTTTGAAGGGTTGTAGCTCCCAAACTAACAGTGATAGGAAAGTAGTTTAAATTGATTTGAATGCAGCTGGTTTCAACGAATCCAATGCACGATAGAAAAAACTATTGTTCCATTTGTCGTCACCTAATATTTTATAAGTTACAGGGGCAAACATACTTAGTGAAACACCCTCTATATATATATATCTGTGTGTGTGTGTGTGTGTGTTTGTAAGGTTTCTAACGTTGTATGTCACCTCTATCTAGATTTTACATTTATTTACGAGATGTAAACATCGTTTCCTTAGTTATGACTTTTACAATACAGCTCATTAATATTTCAGAAGACCTTCGGTCAGATCACGATGTGCACGAAATGTAAATAAATCTGCGATGAGGTAATGGGCATCTGGAAATCTCGTCTGGGAAGAACAAACGTCAATTGCAGCTTCAGTTTCAACAGCTGCCGTGGTATCATACGTTCATAACTGACAGGAACTATTTGCTCTGGTTAATAAGAGAAAGAACAGAGAAACAAAATGTTAGCATGTGCTGGTCGCCAAGCAATTATGAGTAACTATGCAACTTTTTGCCATAGGTAAATTTCTCGAGTGTTTGATATTTATACTAGAACAAATCGCCCCAACATACCGATGTTATCTGGTGCTAAATTGGCTGATTGATTCCACTTGAACGATCCCGCCTTTAGTATCTGCTGTTGTAAAATTTCTTATTGCTCTGTTTTAAAAGTAATGTCGAAATTGTATCAAGAATTCGACATTCTCTTTTCGTAGCCGCAAACGTAATGGCAATGAAATCATAAAGTAATGTTTGAACAGGTCAAATGATATACACGTTTGTGAAATGGTACACTGAAAAAAAACATACGTTTAAAAATTTAATTAGTAATTTATATTTGTATAGTAAATAATTAGAATATAACTTATTTTCAGGAAACAGCGTCTCAGAAACCAGCTTTATTACACCTGGATGGATGTGACACGAAAAGTTCTTTATATTGTAACAAAGTTTTCATTTTTTTCTTTTTTTTTTTTTTTAATTGATGAATGGTGGCGAGGTACTTCGCAAGATATCAAATTATTATAAAAGTCGATTATATGTTTTTCAAGAATTTTTATTATGTTTCAACTTTCATATGAAACATATTTGCTGTATGACATGATTTCAAAAACATTCCTTGTGAACCTAATATGCTGAATTACCTTCCGGATGAGAAATGGGCAAAACCTAACATATACCTATCGTATTGTCTAATTTTGACCCCTTTCATACCTGCAAAGTTTTATCGAGTAACGCCAAGCAATGTTTCCTTATGAGAAAGAGACGAGAGTTTCAACATACATTGTACATTTTTATTTTCTACTCAAAATATTCGTGTACAGCCCTTTATCCGCGATCGCCCTAATGCACAGAAAGTGTTGGTATGTCTTTCCATTTTCTGTAAGTGGGCAGTAATTGTAACTCGTATCATACGCTTCTTGTGCTTCTTAACGATGCGACTCAAAGGACTGACAGTAACTGCAAATGCCTGCAGGAGGCCGAGAATCATCCCCGAAGCGGTATCCGATCCTCGTGACACATATCCCTAGAGTCTCACTTGTTGTGATCTCCAGTAAGTTTTAATCAACGGCTGAGATACCTGTGCTGTGATGTACCTATTATGCGAGAGAGAGGAATGAAAGTGTAGTACGGTAACGCGAAGAAGAGAGCAGCGGCGAGTTTTGGCGAGATGCGGACCCCTAACTGGATGCTGGGCACGTGGCGACTGGCGCCAATCGACAAACCCGGCCTGCGGCGGAACTGCCGACGGCTTCCGGAAGCAGCCGAGGCCCACCGAAGCGAGCCGAAGTTTGGGCGCCGCATCGCGAGCAGTCGGAAGGGTTTCTGTGATTCGCGACCCGGCGTGCAATTAGCGCACGCCGGAGTCTTCTGCAGCCCACTTACCGCCCCACTGGCCGCTAAGGGATTTCAAAACTAGTTTATTAAATGACGACCGGTTTCGGTGCACTGTGTCACCATCATCTGGTCACATATGTGTTATAAGCTGGTTATCTTGTTAAAAAAAATTGTGTATAAAATAACAAGTGCAACATTGCTATTACTATTATGTCCCATTCCATTCTCGAATAGCGCGCGGGAAGAAATAACACCTGGATCTCTCTGTTCGAGGTCTAATTTCTCGTATTTTATTCTGATGATCATTTCTACCTACGTAAGTGGGAGTCAAAAATATATTTTCGCATTCGGAGAAGAATTTTGGCGATTGGAGTTTCGTAAGTAGTCCACGCCGCAGTGATAAACGCCGTTGTTGTAATGATTCCCATCCCAGATCCTGTATCATTTTCGTAACGCTGTCTCCCCTGTATCGCGACAATACGAAACGAGCTGCCCTTCTTTGGACTCTTTCGATATCCTCCGTCAAACGCACCTGATAAGGATCCCACACTGGGCAGCAATACTCCAAAAATGGACGGACAAGCGTACTGTATGCAGTTTCTTTTGTAGTTCTGTTGCATCTTTTAAGGGTTCTGCCAATAAAACGCAGTCTCTGGTTCGCCTTTCCCACGACATTATCTACGTGTTCTTTCCAATTTAAGTCTGAAGTAATAGTAATTCCCAGGTATTTTGTGGAGTTAACGGCCTTCACTTTTGATTGATTTATCTTGTAAACAGAGTTTAACGGATTTCTTTTCGTACTCATATGGACGACTTCACACTTCTCATTATTTAGAGTCAATTGTCAATTTTTACACCATACTGATATCTTATTTACATCGTTCTGCAGTTGGTTTTGATCTTCAGATGATTTTACCAGACGGTAAATGACGGCGTCATCTGCAAACAACCTAAGAGAGCTACTTAGATTTTCCCCTAAATCGTTTACGTAACTAAGGAACAGCAGAGGACCAGTAACACTACCCTGTGGAACGCCCGATATCACATCTGTTTTAGTCGATGCCTTACCATAGATTACTACGAACTGTGTCCTCTCTGACAAGAAATCACCTATCCAGCCGCAAATTTGGGGCGATATACCATAACCACGCTATTTTATTAAAAGCTGTTTTTGATGCACGGTGTCAAAAGCCTTCTGGAAATCAAGAAATACGGAATCGATTTGCGAACCCTTGTCGATAGCACTCATCACTTCGTGTGAATAAAGAGCTTGTTGTGTTTCGCAGGAACGATATTTTCTAAATCCGTTTTGACCTTGGGTCAATAGATCGTTCTCTTCGAGATAATTCATAATGTTTGAATATAGTCATTATATAAAAAATACACAAGTTAAAAACGTGTCAGCTTACAAAATACTTTATATAATGACTAAGTGCAATGTTGCACTTTTTATTTAATACCCATTTTTTTTAACAAGATAACCAGCTTGTAAAACGTATGTGACCATATGATGGTGACACATTGCATTGAAACCGGTCGTCATTTAATAAACTATTAATGTGCGATCTTGGCTTTTCATTTTGAACACTATAAAACGATCAGGTCGCCTCCAAACCCGACTATGTCACGTAATCTTAGGATTTCAAAACAGTGAGCTGAGTACTCGCCTGTACACAAAACTCTGCCGCGTTCGTCGCTGAGGTCGGTATTACACTATCAAATAGTTGGACAAAGAATTGGACGAAAAATTTGGTCCTATTCTTTGACAAAGATATTGGATTAAACGCTAAATGGGATATTACAATATCGTCCAATATTTTGTCATAGTTGCTTCAAAATCGCGGTGTTATGCCCAGTTGTTGTTTATACTACAGTTGTCTTGTGCCTGGATTTGGAAGAGATGGGAAGGAAAAAAGAAAAGGAAACATACTTGGATGAAACAGTGGGTGTCACGACGAGATAAATAAGTGTTCAATAAAACTATTTACGGAAACGGAAGGATTTTCTTTTTTATGTCGTCGGCAGTACAGCCCGCCCAATTCGCTGCTTTTATTTTGTAGCTCTCCATTCTTCACAATTTGTTTAGAGTAACAGAAAAGGCTGACCAAACAGTGTATACGATTGAGATTAAGTGTCAGCACTGACAAAGAGGAAAATCTAAGTTGTTTGTGACGTTATTAACAATGTTAGGGGGGGAACATAACTGATAAAGTAAACAATTTATTTCCTTACAAAAATTGTCTGACGTCTTTATATGTACGCTTGCAAACATGTCCGATGTTTTGAATTTGACTTCCCCCCTTTCCAGCACTTAGCACAACAAGTTGAGCAAAATCATACATTATAAAGTCTGCTTTGGCAGTAAATAAGATTTAGAGATATTACTATTACAATGCAAATAGTTATGACTGCTTACATCACGGATTGTAACTCATAACCTCACTTTTACCACAGGGTATTGGGCTAAACGAATTGACGTGACGTATAGTGCGAATTGGCCTTGTCACGTGTTATACAACGCCCCATCTGATTTATAGATTCCTGTAAATTTTGTTGTTGCTGGAAAACACTACACAAACTTGCCACTAGTGGCCATTTTACGAATACGAACTCTATGTCAAACCACTAGTCTCCAGATAAAACAGCTGTATTGGCATGTAGGCTGTACTACCACTAGCGCTCCGAGCGGTCGCATTTTTCACTGCAGGAAACAGAAGACGAGCGATTTCTTTGATCAAATCTAAGCAGAGTCCATAGGTTTGATGAAATATTGGATGACATTCCCATTACACTACGTCCAATATTTCTTTGTCCAATTCTTTGTCCAATACCGACCTGCGTAACGACAAACATTCTCGGCACGTCCACATCTCGGTCATTTCCAGGAAATCTGACTGACGCTGCAAGAGAGATGTTCGATATCGCGTTATGGGCTCCTGCCAAATTACCGAGAGGGTACGTTTCATGACGAGTCAACCAATATATTGCTTCCTTCTAAGGGATCACAAGGATAAGATCAGAAAGATTACGGCCCTCATGGAGGCAAACCATGCACGACTGGAATAAGACGAAGTGACAGTGATACGCAAAATATCTTCCGCCACATATCGTGTGTGCGGAGTGCGGATGCGGATGTAGGTGTAGATGTATGGGACTTCTTATTACATCGTTCGGAAGTTTTCATGTCGGTGGGTACTGTGACATAATGGCTACATATTCAGCATGACTTATAAATATTCTAATTCTGAAACTGTATGGAAGGCAGGGCGAGGCGTACAGCTCTCGTATAGGAGAAGCAGGCGAGCGATCAGGTATCCGGGTTTCGCCCGAGCAAAGCGCTTAAAACTTGGTTAGATCCTGGTGGAACCGCAAGGAAATGAATGAAACAGTGCTTCTAAAGGGAGCTGAGAAGAAAGGGAAATGTCTTAAAGGACGCTCTGGCAGACATTTCAAGGATAAAAATTCTCTTAGAAGCAAATAATAAATACCACTGTTATGTCCCCATAAATTCTGTCATTGTCTATGAGCCCGTTTGCGACAGAATAATCTCCATTAAAATGAAAGCCTCTCCGTGCAATATCAACATCATTCAGATTTATGCTCCCACAGCAGCAACAGCCGGCCGCGGTGGCCGAGGGGACTAAGGCGCTCCAGTCACGGTCTCCACGGCCACTACGGTCGGGGGTTCGAATCCCCCAGCGGGCATGGATATTTGTGCCGTCCTAGTTCGTAAGTAGTTCATAAGTAATTTGTAAGTTTAGGGACTGATGACCCCGTAGTTAAGTCCCATAGACTCTACAAACATTTGAACATTTGATTTGTAGCGACATCGGAAATATAAATAGATTCAAATCAAATCAAATGTCTGTAATTCTATCGGACCAAACTGCGTGGTCATCAGTCCGTAGCTTACAAACTACTTAAACCTAGGTAAACTAACCTAAGGACAAACACACACACCCATGCCCCAGGGAGGACTCGAACCTCCACGGCGAACAACCGCACGCTCCGCAGCGAGACGCTTTAGACCGTAGAAATAGATTAATTCTATGAATGTCCAAAAAGGAAATACTAGTCATCCAAGGTGACTTTAATGCAAAGATAGGAGAGACCGTTGATGATGGACACATGAGATCTTTGGTTGGACTTCACGGCTTGGGAGTGAGAAATGAATGTGGGGAGCGGTTGCTGGAACTTGCGTGAATAATAACCTATCTATCTATAATACCCTGTTTCAACTTCATCTAAGACGTTGATACACCTGGATTTCTCCTGGGGATAGGGTTAGAAATCAGATTGATTTCATTCTGGTGAGACAAAGTTGGCTTACTTCGGTCCTGGATTACAAGACCTATCCTGGGGCAGACTGTGGCAGTGACCATGTCATGCTGTATATGAAAATGCGAATAAAACTGAAGTTGATCAAAAAGAAAAGACTAAGAGAGATTCGTTTAACAAACTAGCCTCTTAGAATTTAGTGAAAGAAACTGATAAAAGTAACCATATTAGATACCCTATTATTTTAAGTGTTAATTTTGTTTTACTTGGGTAGTATTAGTTAAGGCATTGAAACCTAAAGGATTTGGCGGTATTTTATTCCATTCAGAGGTACCTATCTCATAATTGATAGTACACGATTTACTTTACTTAATTTATTAACAGAAGGAGGAGTAGCTCCCAGAATATGGGACAAAATTAAAGAAACAATCAGTTCATCCCTCACTGAATAGGTTACTAAGACCCCTCGAGCCAAGCAACCCTGGATTTCGAACAATACTCTTTTACTCATCGAAGAACGGAACACACTACGGAAACGTGGCACACAAACTGCTCAAGGTGAAGAAGCGTACAAAGTACTTTGCCGTAAAATACAGCACAGCTGCCAAAAGGACAAGACAGTTTCTTGTCAGTATGACCTATTCAATAAGATAAGCAGCATCACCCGAAAATTTAAACCCCATACGTGTATGATAGAAGATGTAGATGGCAGTATTATTACTGACAAACATTTAGCAATATCTAGGTGAAAACAATACTGCGAAACACTGTATTGCAAAGGAATCAACATCGAGGAAGAGAACATTTGTATAGAATCAAACAAAGAACCTGATATTGTTGTTGTGGTCTTCAGTCCTGAGACTGGTTTGATGCAGCTACTCTATCCTTAACAAGGCATGGGACCCGCTGTTAGATTGGTCAAGAAGAGGCAAAAGATATCTGACAATTGACTTGTGGGATAGGTGGTGGCCGGCCGCGGTGGCCGAGGGGACTAAGGCGCTCCAGTCACGGTCTGCACGGCCACTACGGTCGGGGGTTCGAATCCCCCCTCGGGCATGGATACTTGTGCCGTCCTTAGTTGTAAGTAGTTCAAAAGTAGTTTGTAAGTTTAGGGACTGATGACCCCGTAGTTAAGTCCCATAGACTCTACAAACACTGAACTGAACTCTTCCTGATCTGACATGCTAATCTTGATACTCTAACCCTTACATAACTAATCTACCTCTGAAATATTAGATTGTAACCTTTCAATCGAATCTGCCATGACAACTATATTGTCTGCACATGCGAGACTGCTTATTTTGTTTCCACCAACTTTAATCTCATCCTGTCAGTCTGTTGTTTTCAACATATGAACTATTAATAATACGAACAACAGTGGTCACAGGTTACAGCCTTGTCTTACCCCGTCAACAAACACTAACTGACAATCTACGATATAATTTCCAAGTACATTGAGACATTTGTCATACCGCTTCATAAGCTTCAAAGATGCTTCCAGGAGAAAACCAGGGCGTTGCACATGGAAGAAGCGTTGAACGGCTATGGAGTGGAAATATCCGTCATCACCTGTCCGAAAGAAGTTCAAAAGCACTCCGTGTGCAGGTAAATTGCTACTCACCGTTTTCTGGAACACCCAAGGAGTTGTGTTGCTGGTATGTTTGGTTGCAACCATCAGTGCTGTGCGGTAGTGTGCCAGTCTGTTTAAAGTGAAAGAGATGATTCGGAAAAACGGGCCTGGTCTTCTCAGATCTGCCGTTCTGCTGTTGGATGACTATGAGAGACCATAGGTGATAGCAACGCAAAACCATATTGCAACTCTTGGTTGGGAGCGCCCTGACGTTTTCCTTGAAGGCTTTTTGAAACTTCAAAATTTCAAGAGTTGCAATAAGGGTTTGAGATCCTGCCGATGATAGGGCTACTAAAGCAGAGTTACTAAACATAGCTTTTAGAAACTCATTCGCCAAAGCAAAGGAAACCTATATCCCAGATTTCGAATTACAAACAGAGGCCAGAATGAGTAACTTTGAAGTAGATATCCTTTGAGTAGTAAAACAACTTAAATAATTTAACAAAAACAAGTCTTCTGGCCCGGACTATATACCCATTAGATATATATTTGATTATGCTGAAGCGATACCTCCTTACTTAACAGCCATATACAACCGCTCGCTGAAAGAAGGATCTGTACGAAAAGTTGCACAGGTCACATCTATATTCAAGAAAGGCAGTAGGAGTAACCCACTAAACTACAGGCCTATTTCATCTGTTCTGTCATGAACAAAATGATCTATTGTCCGAAGGTCGACATGGATTTGGAAAATATCGTTCATGCGAAACACAACTAGCTCTTTACTGACACGAAGTAATGAGTGCTATCGACAAGGGATCTCAAATTGATTCCGTATTGCTTGATTTCCAGAAGTCGTTTGACACCGTATCTCACAAATGGATTCTAATCAAATTGCTTGGTTATGATATCATGCGCACCAAATCTGTGACTGGATGGGGGATTTCCTGTCAGAGAGGACGCAGTTTGTAGTAATCGATGGTAAGGCATCGATTAAAACAGAGGTGATATCGGGCGTTCCACAGTGTAGTGTTATTGGTTTTCTGCTGTTCCTTATGTATATAAACGATTTGGGACAAAATTTAAGCAGCTCTCTTACGTTGTTTGAAGATGACGTCGTCATTTACCGTCTAGTAAAATCATCTGAAGATCAAAACCAACTGCAGAACTATCTAAATAACATATCACTAATGTGTAGCCGGCCGCGGTGGCCGATGGGACTGAGGCGCTCCAGTCACGGTCTGAACGGCCACTACGGTCGGGGGTTCGAATCCTCCCTCGGGCATGGATATTTGTGCTGTCCTAGTTCGTAAGTAGTTCATAAGTAGTTTGTAAGTTTAGGGACTGATGACCCCGTAGTTAAGTCCCATAACCTATAAAAAAATAAAAATATAAAAAAAAAACCTAATGTGTAAAAATTGGCAATTAACTCTAAATAATGAGAAATGTGAGGTAGTCCACATGAGTATGAAAAGAAATGCGTTAAACATTCCAGAATGAATCTTTCACTCTGCAGCGGAGTGTGCACTGATATGAAACTTACTAGCAGATTAAAATTGTGTGCCAGGAAGTTTCGGGTTAACTTTGTTTACAAGATAAATCAATCAAATATGAAGGCCGTTGAACTCCACTAAATACATACTATTACTTCAGACTTAAATTAGGAAGAACAATTAGATAATGTCGTGGGAAAGGTGAACCGGAAACTGCGTTTTATTGGCAGAACCCTTAAAAGATGCAACAGAAGTACTAAAGAAACGGCATACACTGCGCTGTCCGTTTTTGGACTATTGCTGCCCAGTGTGGGATCCTTATCAGCTGGGTTTGACTGAGAACATCGAAAGAGTCCAAAGAAGCGCAGCTCGTTTTGTATTGTCTCGATACAGGGGAGACAGCGTTACGGAAATGATATAGAATCTGGGATGGGAATCATTACAACAACGCTGCGGCGTGGGCTACTTACGAAACTCCAATCGCCAACATTCTCCTCCGAATGCGAAAATATATTGTTGATTGCCACATACATAGGTAGAAATGATCATCAGAATAAAATACGAGAAATCAGAGGTCGAACGGAGAGATTCTTGTGTTCTTTCTTTCCGCGCGCTATTCGAGAATGGAATGGGAGATAAATAGTATAAAGGTGGTTCGATGAACCCTCTGCCAGGCACTTAAATGTGATTTGCAGAGTATCCCATGTATATAAAGATGTATCTTTTTTGGCTCACTTTAGGTTATGGTAGTAACACTAAAAGTGGGCCTTTGCGATCGTCTTTCGATAGCTCGTAATTTAAATGAAAATAACGGCTTAACTATTCATCTTACACGAAAATTGAATAACCGAATTTGTAGAGGAGAAAATTGTCTACAACTTTGCTCTCTTATGTTGTTGTTGTTGTTTTTTTCATATCTCGTATCGTTTCAGAGATATTTGCAAAAGTAACGTTAATTTTAGGATGTATGTCTGTCTGTCCGTAAAGTGTTCCCTGTTTTTAAGACGAAATTTTACAGACATGATTTTAGGCCGCCAGAGACCAGAACCTCCCTTTTTCAAATTTTTCGGACAAAAAATACGGTAGAAAAACAAAGAAAAAGCCGTTTGTAATATAATTGTAATTGCAAACGAACCGTTCATCTGACACGAAAATTGAATAACCTAATTGGTAGAGGAGAAAATTCTCTACAACTTAGCTCTGTTATGTTTTTTTCATATCTCGTATCGTTTGAGACATATTTGCAAAAATAACGGAGATTTGACACCCTCCATTGAATTAACGAAAAGCAGCAGTTGGGAAATGTCACGTGATATGTCTCGCATATTTGATGATTTCCTTATTGTAACTTACACGTTGTCTTTTCAAAGCAACGGCACACTGAGGAATTAACAAAAACACATCGTTCTTCGTACGATAAATGACAATCTGATGTCTACAAGTGCCATATTAGCATCAGTTAACAAGGGCAAGGTGCTGGACTGTAACTCAGAAGATCAGTGGTTCGCAGCCCGCCACTACATAATTTTTTTCCTAAAAGGGTTTCAGACACTCTTATTAATTAATTAATTATTATTTTGGTCCAAAATGTTTGCAAAAACTTATAAAAGTATAAATCTGTAGTCCATTTGCAAACAGGGACACGTCGTTGAGAACAAAATGTTGGCAACACGCAAAAAACTACCTGTGACTGATGAAACTGGAATTGTTATAACCTTTTCATCCTAAATAAATCTATAGGATACGTACATTCAGGGAATGTATTTTCGTAAATCTTGTGTTAGTACTTTTCTCAATAAATGAAAAATAATTTTGGACTTATCCCCCTATGCAACCTTTTGATGGACTTGCCCCTTATTGCAGCAGTAGGGAACTAATCAAGTAAATAAAAATATGCAAACTATACTTTCCTCTTTTGCAAATTTTATTAGAATATAGATAATACACCATAATATAGAAAATACAGCATATTTATGACATTTTATACAAAAAAATGCAATAATCCAAATTATTATGATAATATACAAATGAAAATCAAACATGTAGTATGGTACGACTTTCTATTAACTGTTCTAACATTATGTAATTGCTTAGTTTGTTTTACTGCCACACACAAAATCTGTAAAATTAAACACTTATGCCTGAACACTAGTTAATCTCCTACTCACAGCAAGGTAACTAGCGATTTAAAGAATACCACTAATCTCATCCTCAATAACTTCCTCAAAGTCAGAAAGTGGATAATCCACTACATTGTTTTGTAGTTCATGTGTTTCTTGCACAACTAATAGTAATATAGCTCTGGTATTGAGGCCCAGTTTTCTCCATAATGCGTAGCAAGTAAGTCCGCTACATCTTTTTTCTTAGCTGCTTTGATCACCACTCCAGTATTAACCTTCGTTGCCTGAAGAGAATTGAATGACATGCCACGCTTCAATAAATATTTGGCAACGCCAACATCAAGGCAATAATTTACTTCCCCTTGGACGAGAACAGAACCTATCTTTTACTTTTAGTCAGCAGGGAGCGAACTGAAAATGATACGAAGCTGGAGATTCCATAACTGATTTCACAGCTGTTTTCCAATCATATACAGGAAAATCTCCTTCAGATGAGATTTTTATGACGGTTCCTTGTGTTTTGTACATTTCCAAGTAGTCATCTGGATTCACTATAGTGGACTTCCTCATAATTTTCTTTTCCAGTCGGCCAAATACCAATAGTCCTGCGTGAGTTTTGGCGCACAAAACCGCAGAATAAACAAAGAGTGATAATTCTGAAGGATTTGTCCCCTTTTGCATCCTCAGTTATAAAAATACATAAAATAATCCAAGGACTTGTCCCTATTTGCAGCCTAGGTGTTTGGTGTATGCACTTGTCCCCTTCTGCATCAGAATTGCCATTGGACATGTCCCATTCTGCAAATTTTTGTAAATTTCTAAGCGAATTTAAAGCGAGACTTATTATGTTATGCAGAATTTTTATATATTGTTCAGTTCGTCTTGGAAAGACGGACAAGATGGCACATAGACCTTGAAAAGTGGAATTTTTGGACTTGTCCCCTTTTGCAAATGGGCGACACAAATCTAAAGTGGGCCGTAAAACATGTCAGTGCGATTTTTTTTTTTTTTTCCTTTCATCCGCAGCTCTGACCACATTCAACAGGGTAAGATTATTTTCTAACTCCCCCTCTTACGCAAGGACCTATAAATGCCTCCTATTCCATGATCTTGTATAACTGACAATAGCTTCCTCCTCAGTAAATATTCAGTATATACTGGAGAGATCGAGATTTTCCTCGCTGGCTGCGATGTGCACGGCTGAGCAGCCGCCTGGCTGACAGGCAGACCAGTGCAGTGGCGTGACCTTTGCCTGGCCGGCGTTCCCACAATGGCTGCGGGTTAAACGAGCTGATAAGGCTGCTCCCTAAAGCGGCGTAATGCGCAGCGGGCACAACTTGTCGCCCGTCACCGCCGCGCCGAGATTCCGGGCCGTCTAATTGCTTTGTTTACACCAGCGGGTTACTCTCCTCTCGTGCCACGTTTGCATCACGCCCCCTTGATATTTATACCGACGCCGAGGGGGTCCGTCCGAGCCAAACGGAATGGAATAGCGAGAGGCCCGCGCAGACCGTTGCGCCACCCGCCTGATGCATAAATCCGTAGAAAGCGAGAGGCAGTCCTCCGCTCCCACAACTGGTGGCGTTCGTGACCGCCAGGTAACAATCGTGAGCGTCGTTACGTACAACAGTGCGTAAGGCTGCCACGAGATCCGCTCAGGTGCACAACCGAGAAGGCGTTCTACGTGATGTTACCATTTCGATGCAAATGCAGACTAATGGGGCAGTCAAATGGCACGGGGTGAAAGTGGGAAAATACATGTACTCTCTTTTACCGTTAGCGTTAGTTCGAGCTCTGTTCAAAACCTCCGGAACATTCGCGGTCTCACGCCAATGAACTATGCGAGCCATGGATGAAGGGCAACAGGCGGATTGTGTTTTTTCTCGACTTCAAAAAGGCGTTCGACGCGGTGCCACACAGCAGACTGCTAACGAAGATACGAGCTGATGGAATAGGTTCACAGATTTGTGACTGGCTGGAAGACTTCGTAAGTAATAGAACGCAGTACGTTGTTCTCGACGGCGAGTGTTCATCAGAGACGAGTGTATAGTCAGACGTGCCCCAGGGGAGTGTGTTAGGACCGCTATTATTTTCTATCTATATAAATGATCTGATGGACAGAGTAAGTTGTAATTTGTGGCTGTTTGCTGATGATGCTTTGGTGTATGGGAGGGTCTTGTCTTTAAGTGACTGTAATAGCATACAGGATGAGTTAGACAAAATTTCTAGTTGGTGCGAAGAATGGCAGCTAGCTCTCAAAGTAGAAAAATGTAAGGTGATGCGCATGAGTAGGAAAAACAATCCTATAATGTTAGGATACAGCATTGGTAATGAGCTTCTTGATGCTGTCGCGTCGTTCAAATATCTAGGCGTAACATTACAGAGCGATATGAAATGGAACGAACATGTAAGGACAGTTGTGAGTAAGGCGGACAGCCGACTTCGGTTTATTGGGAGAATTTTGGGAAGATGTACTTCACCTGTAAAGGAGACCGCGTATAAAACGCTTGAGTATTGCTCAAGTGTTTGGGACCCGCAGCAGATCAGTTTAAAGGAAGATATAGAGGCGGTTCAGAGGCGAGCAACTAGATTTGTTACCGGTAGGTTCGACCAATGCGCGAGTGTCACGGAAATGGTCCGGAAACTCAATTAGGGATCGCTGGAAGAAAGACGACGTTCTTTTCGTGAATTTCTGTTGAGTAAATTTAGAGGGCCGGAATTTGAAGCTGAGTGTAATACGGTGTTGCTGCCGCCTACTTACATTTCGCGTAAAGATCACAAAGACAAGATAAGAGAAATTAGGGCTCGTACGGAGGCATATAGGCATTCTTTTTTTCCTCGTTCCGTTTGGTAGTGGAACAGGAAAGGAAATGCCTAATAGTGGTACAGTGTACCCTCCGCCCCACACCTTACGGTTAATTGCGGAGTATGCATGTAGATGTAGATGTAGATGTATTGTAGTGAAAAGCGGTTGTCATCCCTGCACGCGCCTGTTTCTAATTGCCGGAAGTTTCGTTATTGTATGCAGGGTTACTAACTTTGGGTGTTTCCCCCAGATTTATGGGGAAAATTGTCGTTTGGGGCCGAATTTAGGGGACAGTAAGGGTCAGGGGAATATTTAGGGAATATTAATGATTTTCTTATTTCTTTAGTTATTTAACATGTTAATACGAACAGTATACTTTCCCGTAAGCTTGAAACGTTATTTCTCCAGTTTTTGCATCATCCTATTCGTTTCACTGAAAGACCTTTCTTTCTACAATGGTGAAACATAGCAAAAAATCAATGTTTATTCTTGGTGTTTCGTAGGTAATGTCGGCCCTTCAGATTTATTTATTTACTTAATTTTCAATAAACAAGCAAATAAACGGCACTTCAGATAAAAAGAGCAACATCACCTGTTGAATAATTTGTTTTGTTGGGGCAACGCGGACGCTACCGTCAGATGTTCGAGTCATCCTTCGGTCATGCGCATGTGTGTGTGTCTCTCTCTCTCTGTGCATGTGTGTGTGTTTGTGTGTGTGTGTGTGTGTGTGTGTGTGTGTGTGTGTGTGTGTGTGTGTGCGCGCGCGCGCGCGCGCTCCTGTGTGTGTGTGTGTGTGTGTGTGTGTGTGTGTGTGTGTGTGAGTGTGTGTCTGTGTTGTCCTTAGCGTAAGCTAGTTTTAGTAGCTCGTAACTCTAGAGACCCATGCCCTCTACAGTTTGGTCTTTTAGGTTTTCAAACACTTCAACATTTGCAATAACAGCGTCTATTTTCTCATTGTTGTTACTAAATTCTTGAAACGTTTTACTTTCAAAATATGTCACTTAATAGCCTTGTCAATTAATTGTTCTTAAGTTTCATTAAATTTTCAAATGTTTGTTAAATTTAAGGAACTTAACTGCTTGGTCATCAGTCCCTAAACTTACAAACTACCTATGAACTACCTTATACTAAAGACGTCACACACATCCGTGCCCGATGGGGGATTCGAACCCCCGACGGGAAACGGCCTCCCGCATCGTAGCCATCAATGCCCTTGGCCGCACCGTCGCGGCTAAGTTTCATTTTTATACTTTTTTTTATAGTACTTCAAAGTGTTATCGTTATGGAAAAATCTCAGTGGTTTTGCTAGCAATAACTTTAGATCACGATTGCAACTTTCTGGTTTTTGATGTAAGCAGCTACGGCAGAAGCAGCTTTGAATTTTTCGTCAATTTATAGATGCCTTTCTGCCTCCGAAGCCATTTCCGGATACAAGCAGCCCTGTGTCTCATTTCTTAACAGGCGATGAAAGGCTTTAATAGCATATTATTTAATGTGGCGTTTTCCCAAGAGCCTTTGAAACAAACGCCTATGCAGACGATTGATGTTCGGTGAAAAAATGACGTACTAACTGATGATGCAGAAGTTGCCGTCAAAGCAGCTTTCTGTTTACTCAGAATGGTAGCAGGAATAGAAACTGACCACCCCGGCTAAATCCATAGTAATCTTGCTTGTCCATTAGTTGTAGTTTAGTGCTGTACTGAGTAGAACGTCGTGTCGCATAGTTTTATAATTTAAGCATGGCCATGTTAAAGGAGCAAAGCATCAGCATTAAATTCTGCGTGACACGCAAGAAAAACTTTACAGAGACACACCAAATGATGCAGGTAGCCTGCGGTGATACGCACTTAAGTTTAACTTGGTGTTACGAGTGGTTTACGCGGCTTAAAAGTGGCCGGAAGGAAGTAAAAGATGAACTTCGGTCAGAGCGCCCTTCGATGACTAGCGACGATGATCATGTCACGAACGTCAAGGAAATGGAAGACTGTCCCAAAGATTCCAGGAGAATGTAACATTTCATTGAAGTGGAAAATGAAAAGAAGAGGGTTGTGTGTGTGTGTGTGTGTGTGTGTGGGAGGGGGGGAGGGATCATCCACGATGACGAAGACCTCCAGGGAGAGGCTCGTCCATTGCAATTCAGTCGATCCTATCTCTGCGAGTGTACGACAGGTAACTGGGACGCCCAATTTTTGGTTGTACAGACTGCTCTCGTTTTCCGCAGATACCTAATTTTTGGCCTGGGACAACGTCACAAAATCAAATTAAATTGGTCCTAATTCCCCGGTTCTGATTAAGGTTATTGGTTTTTTTTCCTAGGTTGTAAAGCGTATCCCGGAACTGGTAAGTCCCTTCCCAATTATTCCCAATTGGGATCCCCCCTTTGCCACACTATCAGATTGATACTTGGCTGAATAGAACAGTGACTCTTTATGGGCCGGATCTCAAATAGCCAGCTCCATTCCTCGGGATGGAAAATGAATGGAAAAAAGGTTATTTTTTATGTGGGTCGTACAGTGATAATATTGAGAGCAAGGTTCTACAAGACCAATTAAGGCTCATCAGGTCAGGTCAAATGTCAGTGCTGAGAGTACGCCAAAATAAGCGTGCTTATAAGCCACAGTCACAGTTTTAAGTATCTTGTTTAATTTGCCTAACTAGTTTCGGAGAATGTGTCACTATTCTCAAATTCATTTAAACCATTTCATTCTAAAATAAGTTATGAAACGAAAACTAAAATCAGACTTGCATAGTTTGGCTCAAGGTTATTTGAATCATACATGCTCACTATCATGTTATGAGAAGTGATATGCAGTAGAAATATCAAATGGCACCATCAAACTAGGCCTGTTGAGACCATCTGGAGATGCACAATTCCATACAACGATTGAATAAAAGAAGCGTTTTGCTTCTTTGTTCCCAAGTTGTCACTTTAGCGAGGTTTCATATTTATTGTCTTGGCCAGTCCTATTATATGTTGCAAGAATAAGGAGTGAGATGGTTCAGATGTTTAACCCTTACCTACTTTTTTTATATCATGTGCCAATCGATCGCATGCATAAAATATTTGAAGTAATAAGACGAAGCAAATACTCCGGAATTCGTATCAGGAACAGCTGTGAGCATGTTCTAATTAGAAGTAGATAAGCCTGGAGTATTAAAGCAGCTTAAATCACTTAACAAAAGTAAGCCTCCCAGCCCCGATTGTATACCGGTTAGGTTCATTTCGGAGAATGCTGATGCAATAGCCCCATACCTACTATATACAACCGCCCGCTCAGCGAACGTTCCGTACCTAAAGACTGGAAAGTAGCACAAGTCAGTCCAATATTCAAGAAAGGCAATATGAGTGATCCGCAGAATTACAGGCCTATATCATTGACGTCGGTTACCAGCAGGATTTTAGGACATTTACTTTTCTCAAATATTATGAACTTCCTCGAACAGAACGACTTATTGACCCATAGTCAACACGGATTCAGAAAGTATCGTTCTTGTGAAACACAGCAAATGTTTGTAAATCTATCGGACCAACCTGCGTGGTCATCAGTCAGTAGCTTACAAACTACTTAAACCTAGGCAAACTAACCTAAGGACAACACACACACCCATGCCCCAGGGAGGACTTGAACTTCCACGGCGAGCAACCGCGCGCTCCGCAGCGAGACGCTTTTGACCGCTCGGCTACTCCACCGCGGCTGAAACAGAGCTAGCTCTTTACTCACATGAGGTGAGTGGTGTCGACAACGGATGTCAAATAGATTCAGTTTTTCTAGATTTCTGGAAGGCTTTTAACACTGTACCTTACGAGCGTCTTCTTATCAAACTGCTTGCTTGTGCAATTGGATTCGTGATTTTCAGTCAGAAAGGACAAAGAACGTTGTCATCGAGCAGAAGTGATATCTGCCCCCTACTCAACCTTATTTTTAAAAATGATTTGAGAGACACTCTGAGTAGCTTTCTTAGACAGTTCGCGGATGATGCTGTCGTTCATCGGTTAGTAAAGTCGTCAGAAAATGAAAAGGAACTGAAAGTGATTTAGATACCTGCATGGTGCAAAAATTGGCAATTGACCCTTGATAATGATATGCGTAAGTCATCCGTATGAGCACTAAAAGTAATCCGGTAAACTTCATTTGGACGATAAATCAGTGAAATATACAGGCTGTAAATTCAACTAAACACCTAGGAATAACAGTTGTCCTTGTTGTTTTGGTTCCCAGTCCGGGGAATGGTTTGATGCAGCTCTCATCCTTACTCTGTCCTGAGCAACTCTCTGCATCTCCTCCTAAGAATGGCAACCTACAACTATTTGCTTACTGTATTGGAAAGAACACACAGAAAGTATTGTAGGGAAGGCGAACCTAAGGCTACGTTTTATTGGCAGAACACTAGAAGAAAATTCAGAGAAAGGCAGCTCGTTTTGTATTATCGCGATATAGAGAAGAGAGTATTATGGAAATGATGCACGAGTTGGGGTGGAAATCATTAAAAGAAAGGCGTTGTTCGTTGCGACGAGATCTATTTGCGAAATTTCTTTCACCAACTTTCTCCTCCGCCATGCATTTCAATGTGACTCGTAGAGTATCTATGTAGATGTAGATAATGAGAGAAGGCACAGCCGCTGTTGGTTCGACAATAAACCTCTTTTGTGTTCATGTGGAAAACTGCAATAAGTAGCAGGAGAGCGATACTGTTTCACAACTCGAGAAATTATGAATCCCCTCATTTCACGTCTGTGCTCCGAAAAGAAAGATTGTTCTTTTTATTCTGCATGGTGACGAAGTACAGTGGACGAAAGAAATTCGCAATAGCGGATTTTCCCAGTTGTATTGCATTAGGGATAGATGTACCACCAAATTCCAAAAACTGGAATTAGATTTCCGTACGTGTATTTAGTGCCTGCGCTTAAACTGGTGACAACGCATAGATTTCTGATTGTTAAAAACTCTTCATTTTTGCCGCATACCTGACTTGATATTCCATGGGCATGTATTTCGTTAGCTAGGGAGAAGTAGAGAATCGGATAAAAGGCTTGCTGTAAATTATCAGACAAAATGTCCCCCTACTGTCGGTGAACTTGTGATCACAACGGCACGCAGCTCTCACAGTGACTCCAGGGGACTTTATGTACCGCCATTTAAAAGTTAAATGACCCAGCTTACGCTCGCTACCACAAATAGCGGTGCAGACACGGCGGGAGAATTCCACACGTTGTGTTTCTCCGCCACACCAAGTGCTGTCGGTCGCAGGGTGGATGCATTTATGGGCGAGCCGTATAAAACATTAAAAGCCAATTACCTCGGCAGGATACTCAGGCTGGTTTGATGTGCTTGGCGAGAGCGTTTATATGACGTCCGGTGCGCTGGCAGGCCAACGCGACCAGCGGCACACGTCTGGCATTTCAATTCCAGGCGTTTAACGCTGGCTCTGCCGGCCGACGTAACTCATTGGAGAACGGAAACTGCCGTGGAGACCAAACCTCTGGGTCAAATGAGCATTACATTTATTTTACTACTAGCTTAAACCCGCGGCTCCGCTCGCGTGTTGGTTGATTATGATCGATAATCTACCTCTAAGTAGTGTGCTATTTACACTCCTGGAAAATGAAAAAAGAACACCATGAATTCGTCAACCCAGCACAGTAAAATTTTATTGACATTTTCTTGAGGATGTACACAACACACGATCAGGCTGTCAGAGCCATACGCACGTCAGTACGGTCACCAGAGCGTGCAAAATGTCGACGCTAGTATCGTGTATACCCTCCTTTCGCAGCAATGCACTGTGCAACTTTCTCATAAAGACTATCGTAGAGGTATCGAATGACGTCTTACGGTATGGCCTGCCACGCAATTTCCATCTGATGCCTCAGTTGGACCATATCTCTTGCCGGTCGTGTAGACCGCACCAAGATGACGTTTCATGGGGTCCCAGACATGCTCAGTGGGGGACAGATCTGGGGATAATGATGGACAGGGTAGTTGACATACACCTAGAAGAGCACATTGGGTTGTACGGGATACGTGTGGACGTGCATTGTCCTATTGGAAAAGGAGGTCTTTTTGTTGGTGCATGAACGGTGACAAGATGGGTTGAATGATGGTTTCATTGTACCGTGTACTGTTCAATTTTCCCACAACAAACGCCAGAGGAGAACGGCCAGTGTAGGATATGGCTCCCCACGTCATGATGCCAGCTGTCGGCCCCGTTTGCCTCTGTCGCGTACACTCCAGATTTTCGCACTTCCCTGCACGACAACACACACGCGTACGAACATCATTGGCACCGAGACAGCGACGACTCTCATCACTGAAGACGACTCGTTTTCATTCGTCCCTTCATAAGCGCCTACCATGACACCATTGGAGTTGGGCTGAACGATGTTGAGACGTGAGCGGAAGACACTCTAACGGCACACATGATCGTGCATCATTGTGAGGGAAGCGATATTCGACACTCGCCATTCTCCTCTAGTGATCGTCTAGAGATCAATGAACAGTGCACGGTACACTGAAACAATCATTTAACCTATCTTGCTACCACTCATGCGCCAACAAGGTGATATTCTTTTCCAACAGGAGAATGCAGATCCACATGTATCCCATACCACCCAACGTGCTCTTCGAGGTGTACGTCAACTACCCTGGCCAGTATGATCCCCAGATCTCTCCCCGCATGAAACGTCATTCTCGGCGGTCTTCATGAGCGGCACGAAATCTGGCCCAATTGAGGCACCAGGTGGAAATTGCATGGCAGGCCATTCCACATAACCACTTTCGGAACCTCTACGATTGTTTCCATGAAAGAATTACAGCTTGCATTGCTGCAAAAGGGGAGTATACACGGTACTAACGCCAACATTGCGGACGCTCTGGTGACTGTACTCACGTGCGTACGGCTCTGCCTGTGTGATCCTCAACAATGTATCAATAAAATTTCCCCCTGCTTGGTCGACGAATTCATGGTGTCCTTTTTTCATTTTCCAGGAGTGTATTTATTCTTATATTTCCTTATTCGTATGTTTATCCTTACAGAGAAAGAGCTGAAGACAATGTACTACGCATACACCAAAGATACGGTCTGTGGCATCACGTTTCGCTGTATGTAACCTCCTTGCTATAGACTCGCAAACGTCATCGCTGGCCTTAGTCTGAATTTTTTTATAATTTGACGACTTTCAACCACCATATCTTCCACTCCCTTATAGCTATCGGCATGGAGCTGCTGTGGTACACAACGGGAGACTTCGGACAACAATTACACACAGACCATTCGTTTGCGTTCTGTAGTTTTCGCTGCAGAGGGAAATATTAACTCTCTCTCACACACACACACGTAGAATTTTATATACACCGATAACTTTCCATCCCAATATACTCCACCCTTTTATCATTATCAACCCTCAAGCAACAGTGCAACCAATAAACCCATTTTCAAAGAGTAAATATTATTTTCAAACAGTAATTACTGTTCCGCATTCCGCGTTATATTCTTCAAATTACTAAATATCTATCAGATCGCTATAAAATCCTGCCTAAAACTTTCCTCAGGTATACATTAGTAACTGTACAAATATTTAAGTCTCTGCGTCTTGTCGTTCGGACGTGATAAGCGTACACCGAACAGACATTCACATTAATCCGATCGCCATAAAACCGTGCCTATAGCCTTCCCCGGGTAGACATTAGTAACTGTACAAATTTTTATCTCTTTATGTCGTGTGGTTCAGGCATGATAAACGTACACCGAACTGACATTCACATTTATAGATATAGATGTTTGTGTGCCCATCTTCCACAGCAACTAAGAAGTATTCCGTCTTGTGTTGACTGCAGTTAAGACACATGTATTATACCAGGCTCGTTTCGCTTTTTATTTTAAAGACATCTTCTGTGGTGGTGTTATTGTCTGTTCTTTACATCTCACTGCTGTTTCTCCGTCCTATTGGCTGGATGTGGATGGTTTCGGAGGTGCGGTTGTAACGTACCGAGTCGCAGATCACTGCCACTTGATGTTCTCGCAGATCGGCGCTGCCTGAAATTTCATGGGGCAAAACTAATCCACTACAAATAATGTAGGCGGCACATAGAACTGCTTTTCATTGACATTTTAATTAATTAATAGTGCCCAATTTATGGCCAGCGTACAAGTCTCATTAATTACAATCACTACAACCCAGTACGTACATTCCACACGTCAATAATACAAATTTACACAGTTCCTGTGTGGAATACTGGAATACTAATGTCTGAGGTGTACGTTTGAATGTGCCACAAATATGAAGGATGAATCACTTTGGATACAATTTCTACACGCCTAACATCGAAGAACTTTTACATAAAAAGGTAAAGCAGTCAACAATCCGAAGATTGGTTTGAACACCACAGTGCTTTACTAGGCATGGTCCTGTTTGGAGGTGGTATGCCGTTGCCTTCCTCCGACCTTGGAACTGACTTACCCAGCCAGTTATAGGGGGACCTACAGTTTAACGTGGGTTCCGAACCACGGTGCTGCTCGGTATTTTTCACATCAGCAATACTGCCAGAGGTGAAAGAAGTGGAAAGTGGCAGATAAAAATCCTAGGACCTGGCGGGGATCGAACCCACGACCTTTGTATTTGTAGTCTGGCACTCTACCACTGTGCAACCGAGGCGCAACTGTTCGAAATTAAACTTCAAAGTGACGTGGGTTGTTTGTCAGATACATCACGTTACATGAGTCGAAACAATACTCGGAACTGGCGTGGATTGTGCCTCAGATTAAGAAAGTAAAAAGACTCGTTTACATGGCGCGAAAACATCCTATTTATATCATCCAAACAATGACACTGAAAATTACACATTGATAATTATGTACATTAAATTAATTATAATGGAAAAGTTAACAATTACATTGAACGGGTTATAGTAAAAGAAAGCGTAAATAATATCGAGTAAATATATCTAAATATATGTTTTCAAACAATTACTTCGTAATAAACGGTAATTATACAGGAACTAATGAGAGCAAAACTTTCCTAACGCCGCAGTGGAGTAGCCGAGCGGTCTAAAGCGTCTCGCTGCGGAGCGCGCGGTTGCTCGCCGTGGAGGTTCGAGTCCTCCCTGGGGATGGTTGTGTGTGTTGTCCTTAGGTTAGTTTATCTAGCTACGGACTGATGGCTACGCAGTTTGGTCCGATAAATTTACAGACATTTCAACAGTTTGAACTTTCCTAACATTAATTGTGAAACATAATAATACCAACTTTAATATCATGAGAAAAAAACTTTGTAGTTTTATCAGAAATACTAATTAGATTATTATCTTAAATATAACAATACGCCTATGGCATTAACTAATTAATACTTGCTAATTAAACTAACTTCTGGGATGTCAAATAATAGAAAATAGATTCAGCTAGTCATATTAGAAAAAAGAATACCACAAGTTGTAGAAAAGAAAATGATAATAGCCTAAATACATTTGTACTTATTATTATGCAATACTAGTATCGGGAGTTTCAGTAATGCAAGCAGATGGGAATAAATTCTAACATGCTACGTCACACGGTTTTTGGTTGTATATGGTACTCTTCGCCTAGTTTTGTGTCGGATTTACGTACAATTTGCATTTAACCCGAGTTTTTATTAATGACTTTCGCTCACCACAGGTACACTTCATCAGTTTTTTTCTCTTTTTTTATTGTTTTACCATAAAAGACTTTTCGGATAAGCCGGCTTTCAGTTGATCCGAAATCGGTTGATTGGGTGTTTACGTCTTTCAAGAAAAGCAAATCAAACTGGCTTCTAACAGGGTAGAAAGGCAGTCATTTTAAAAGTTTTTATGACAAATATGTGATACACATCCAAAAAAAAAAAAAAAAAAAAAAAAGCAGTTGCAATCGTCCTTAGCTTACATTGTCTATACATTTCACTCAACCGACACAAAGATGTAAACAGCCAGACGTGAGCGGTGCCAATGTGACGGGGTGGGAAAGACGGACGAGGAGTTCCAGTCATGACACCAGGAAGGAAGCACACTCTTTGTGTTGACTGTAGTTACGCTACGCCTATAAGGTCAAAGTTCGGTCGTATCCGCACTGTTACTTCGTGTCAGGAGGGACTCTCATCGAGGGAAGTTTCCAGACGTTTCGGAGTGACCTATAACGACGTCGTTCGGCGTGTGGGAGGTACAGAGAGCCAGAAACTTGCCTCGCTCTGGTCGCCAGAGGGCTACTGCAGCAGCTGCTTACGGATTTCAGCTCGGAGGAAGCCTGAGGGGAACGCCTCCATGATGAATAATGATTTTCGTATTCCAACGCTAGGTCCAGCTTTGACACCTTGACACCTAATAGAGCGAACGTCATGCTGAAGGGGGCTAAGGCGCCTCGCTGCGGAGCGCGCGGTTGCTCGCCGTCGAAGGTCCGAGTCCTCCCTGGGGCATGGGTGTGTGTGTGTGTTGTCCTTAGGTTAGTTTACCTAGGTTTAAGTAGTTTGTAAGCTACGGACTGATGACACGCAGTTTGGTTCGATAGATTTACAGACATTTGAACATTTGAAACTGCTATACGGTATGGGAATCATATCCTCCGACATACCACATCGGCAGCGTTTCGGTGAGGAATTCGTCTTAATGGACGAAAAATTGTGAATGCGTTCCTTCGTGACAACGACATCGCAATGTTAGAATCGCCACCATGAACCCTATCGTACATGCCTGGGTTACACTGAAAATGGCTGTTTCTGGACGAAACAACCCACTACCCCAGTGACAGCGACCCATTGGCATGAGTGCCGTTACTAGCACGGAAGTAAACTGGGCATATAAGTAATTTTAAGAATTTACCTGACCAATTGAAATGATGATTCGTTCGTCTACTTTTGGGACACAGTTCAAATGTTCATTGTCAATTAATATCAATAATGTCACTAATAAATATATACATACGATTTCATACATATATTCATTCATATCATTTTTGCCCTTATGGACAGTGTTTGAACGCGAATGTCTCTTCTTTCTCTTCTTCCTCTTCTCCTCCCAAAATCTCTTCATCCTTTGACTGTGCTCCTGTTTCATGTATAATCTTTCGAGAAGCTGGGGCACGTCTCGGGCACATTAAATGTAGTTTTAGAAAAAAATAAAATAAAATAAAAGGCTCGCCATCTCTGCACTAACCAACCTAAGAGATCTACGCTGAATCCCCTTTGAGGAGTCGGGCATTCTGTAGCAAAAGTCCCTTGATAATCTATTAGAGAATATGGCATGATGAATATAGGCATGCATGGTGTTTGTTAATGGTAATGGGGTGACTTTCAATCTGGGACATAAATTCAGAATGTCTAGTTTCGGATTTAGGAGCCAGTCAAAATTTTGCAGTTCTTTAGACTAGATAGAATAGTACTATCAGGTCCGTTAGCATTGATGCAGATTAAATCCGTTATATGCAAATGACGTGGCGGTAAAAGGTAAATCAAAGACCGCAAACACCCGTGTACGGCTCCCACGCTGCATGCGCTATTTTTCATGTATACAAAGTAGTTACAAAATATGTCAATATCTTTACAAAAATTCCATAATTCTAAAAGTGTTCATACAGGCTAAATTTGCTTATGATTTACAGTATTCTTCACTTGTTTCAAGTTTATTTAACTATTTCTTCTCAAAATGTGGCACATTAATACAGATACGATTATGTTGTAATGAAACGAATACACTATTGCTTTGTATATGGATCCTGTAACGGTCTAGACCTTTGTCGTGCAACTTGTCAATATCTGTTTTCTTGAGTAACAAAGTTGGTCGGTTGGTTGGTTGATGGTTTGGGACTGGGGGACCAAACTGCCGAGGTCGTCGGTCCCCCGGAGGGGAGGGGGAGGAGTGAGTATAGGAAAGAAGAGGAAAGGAAAGGAAGTGCAGTCCAAGGAGGAAAGAATGGAGAAAGAATGCACTAGCTTGTGGCTCCGTACTCACGAAAAATGTTCGTGTACATTCTATTTTTATGCAAAGTGCATGAATTCGCATGATCGATGCAAAACATGTTTATGTGAGTAGTAGAAAAACTCGAATATTCAGACATAACACATTACTTTGTCTATGTTATTAATGTTATTTCTTTCAGAGATGTCCCCGAAAGAAATAACACCAACAAAATCACGACGAAGTAATGTACACTACTAACCATTAAAATTGCTTCGCCAAGAAGGAATGCAGATGATAAACGGGTATTCATTGGACAATTATACTATAACTGACATATGATTACATTTTCACGCAATTAGGGTGCATAGATCTTGAGAAATCGGTACCCAGAACAACCACCTCTGGCCGTAATAACGGCCTTGATACGCCTAGGCATTGAGTCAAACCGAGCTTGGGTAGCGTATACAGGTACAGATGCCCATGCAGCTTCAACACGAATCCACAGTTCATCAAGAGTAGTGACTGGCGTATTGTGATGAGCCAGTTGCTCGACCACCATTAACCAGACGTTTTCAGTTGGTGAGACATCTGGAGAATGTGCTGGCCAGAAAGGCCCGTACAGGACCTGCAACATGCGGTCGTGCATTATCCTGCTGAAATGTAGGGTTGCGCAGGGATCGAATGAAGGGTAGAGGCACGAATAGTAACACATCTGAAACGTAACGGCCACTGTTCAAATTGCCGTCGATGCGAACAAGTGGTCACCGAGACGTATAACGAATGGCACCCCCATACCATCACGCCGGATGATACACCAGTATGGCGATGACGAATAGACGCTTCCAATGTGCGTTCACTGCGATGTCGCCAAACACGGATGCGACCATCATGATGCTGTAAACAGAACCTGGATTCACCCCCAAAAAAAAAAAAAAAAAAAAAAAAAAAAAAAAAAAAAAAAAAAGACGTTTTGCCATTCGTGTACCCAGGTTCGTTCGTCGTTGCGTATACCTTCGCAGACGCTCCTCAAAAATGTTCAAATGTTTGTAAATCTATCGGACCAAACTGCATGGTCATCAGTCCGTAGCTTACAAACTACTGAAACTAAGATAAGCTAATCTAAGGACAAACACACACACACATGCCCCAGGAAGGACTCGAACCTCCACCGGCGAGCAACCGCGCGCCCCGCAGCGGGGCGCCTTAGACCGCTCGGCTACTCCACCGCGGCCAGGCGCTCCTGTGTGTGATGCAGCGTCAAAGGTAATCGCAGCCATGGTCTGCGAGTTGATAATCCATGCTGCTGCAAACGTCGTCGAACTGTTCGTGCAGATGGTTGTTGTCTTACAATCGCCCCCACCTGTTGACGGATCGAGACGTGGCAGCACGCTCCGTTACAGCGAACCGGATAACATGCCTGTCATCTCGACTGCTAGTGGTACGAGGCCGTTGGGATCCAGCGCGGCGTTCCGTATTGCCCTCCTGAACCCACCGAATCCATATTCTGCTAACAGTCATTGGATCGCGACCAACGCGAGCAGCAATGTCGCGATACGATAAACCGCAATCGCGATAGGTTACAATCCGACCTTTATTAAAGTCGGAAACGTGATGTTATGCATTTCTCCTCATTACACGAAGCATCACAACAACATTTCACCAGGCAACGCCAGTCAACTGCTGTTTGTGTATGAGAAATCGGTTGGAAACTTTGCTCATGTCAGCACGTTGTAGGTGCCGGCACTGGCGCCAACTTTGTTTGAATGCTTATCACAGCATCTTCTTACTGTCGTTTAAATTTCGCATCCGTAGCACGTCGTCTTCGTGGTGTAGCAGTTTTAATGGCCAGGATTGTATTAAGTTTTGCAGTATCAGTGAACTATCCTTACTGCATTGTCATCCCCCCCCCCCCTTACACACACATACATACACACACAGATATTTCAATGTTACAGTGCACAACTTGCGTGAGATGCAGGGCAGTAACATGCTAGCGCTGTTGGTTGGTTCTTTGTGCAGGTTGACAGTGGACTGGGAGGGTGACCTTGACCGTGTGGAGTGTCCGACAGCCGTCATTGTGGCGCTCATGTGCCGCGAGAGGAGAATGCAGGCCTCCAGGTAGCGACCGCCGACCGCCGGCTCGGCAAAAACTGCCGCTCTGCCTGGGCTGTGGGCTGGAGGCTGCGGCCCGGAAGGGTCCCCTCGCGCCCGCAGGCTGCGAGGGGCGCCCGTCCGCTCCTGGTATTTCACAGCCTCCGGTCGCTGCAGTCCACCGCCTGCTCACATTTTAACTTGGCCTCCCTGTAGGGAAAGAAAGACTCTGATCACAAGTTTAAGGAAAGCTGTTTTAATTGCTTGCAATAATTGAGTCGCTGGCAATGAAAATGAGGGGAAAAAAAGAGGTAAAGCAGTCAATTTTGTGTCCCAGCCTCGTCGCCACTTTTGTGTCTCGTCCGCCGGTTGTCGTAGGTGTCGGTGTCCGAGTAGAAAGAGACCGACACAGAAATAAAGGATGCACGCGTGTGCAGGTACGGAGGTGACCAGCCAGTGGGACAGCAGAAACTAGAAACACTAGAGTAAATTAGAACGAGATATAGTTCTTGACTGCAGAATGCTGATACATAGATTAGATAGAGGCCTGCCTACTGATGATTCCTAGTGCCTATCCGATAGCCAAATCTTAACTGGTGCCTATGTGATTCCCAAGTGCTAACTGGTTCCTATCTCAGTCCCAAGTGGCCGATGCAGTCCAGTGGTGGCCACGAGCGGAGTTGCAGCAGAGGGCGCTCGTGGCTGACGTTGTAGGAACGCCACGTCGTGCGTGCATGGCGGCGCGCGGCGAAAGTAGGTGGCGCGCACTTTAGACTTGTGCGACACCACAGTCAACAATCCGAAGATTGGTTTGAACACCACAGTGCTTTACTAGGTATGGTCCTGTTTGGAGGTGGTATGCCGCTGCCTTCTTCCGACCTTCGAACTGACTTACCCAGCCAGTTATAGGGGGGGGGTGGGGAAGGTGCTACTCAGTATTTTTCACTTGAGCAATACTGCCAGAGGTGAAAGAAGTGCAAAGTGACAGATAAAACTCCGAGGACCTGGCGGGAATCGAACCCGCGACCTTTGGATTTGTAATCTGGCACTCTACCACTGTGCAACCGAGGCGCGAAAATGAGATATGTGCCAAAAATTAAAATTTTACAGGCGAAGAAAAACTAGTTTGCGCGGCGGTTTAGCCGTGCTGCGGTACGCGTGGCCGTTCGCCGTCGTGGGTTTCACGGCCTGCACGGCCGCTACGGCCGGGGGTTCGAATCCCCCCTCGGGCATGGGTATTTGTGCCGTCCTAGTTCGTAAGTAGTTCATAAGTAGTTTGTAAGTTTAGGGACTGATAACCCCGTAGTTAAGTCCCATAGACTATACAAACATTTGAACATTTGATTCGAGTCCCCCTCGGGTATGGGTGTTCGTGTTGGCCTTAGATTAGTTTAACTTAGTTTAAGTAGTTTGTAAGTTACGGACTAATAACCCAGTAGTTGAGTCCGATAGATTTACAAACATTTTTTGAACAGTAATTTGATAGCCCAATAACGAAATGGCTAACACTGGTTTATTCAAGCAAAACAAAGTTTCTTAATACGTAACATGTAGGTATGTCGTGAGAAAAATTTATTTCGAAACCTGCTTATGAATGTTATGATATGTTACATCGTTATATTCAAATTTTGCAATCAAGTCCTACTTTCCTTCGTTAAGCGTTGGCTGTTTTTCGTAACTTTCGTTTCTTGAAGACTGTCCTCTTCTCACACCTCAAATTAGTTGAAAGGCGTTTTCGTGTTGATGAGTGGAAGCGCTGATTTTGACATGTGAATCCAAGGTAGTTGTGAAATAGCAGTTTACGGACTTATCGCGTAAACGTCCAATATTGAAAAAAATTACTTTCTTCCATTGGGATCACTTGCAATGGGATCATGTTTTGGAGCAATTCAACAAAGAGTAAAACGGTATTCATTGCACAAAGCGTGTAATCAAAATAATCGCTGGAGCCCATCCAAGATCATCATGTAGACATTTATTTAAGGATCTAGGGATCTTCACAGTAGCTTCACAACATATCTATTCACTTATGAAATTTGTTATTAATAATCCGACCCAATTAGAAAGTAAACACTGTTCAACTTTAAATCGTTTGCACAGAAAGGGGTGAATTATGTTGCCACAGAAGTCTTTGATGACTTACCAAGTAGCATCAAAAGGCCGACTGATACCCAACTAGTATTTAAAAATAAATTAAAAGAATTTCTAAATGACAACTGCTTCTACACATTAGATAATTTTTTAGATAAAACTTAGTAATTTTGCTTTAAAAAATTCTTAAAATATGAGTGTCATGTTTTATTAAACTGACAGTTCCAAATTATTGCGAAATGTCGTTTTTATGTTCTATGGAATAAGTATTAATCTATCCAGTGTAATGTAATCGAGCCTTACATATCACCATTCCTTGAACCTTTTCTGGTACCATGCATTTGCTTACTCTCTTCACTTTTTCTGTTACACCAGAGTGCCTTTCACATGGCATGTAGGAATAGCTAGAAACAACGAATTTAAGGCTGAGTATGTCATATTTACCTTTCAGGACAAGAAATGCGATATATTATAAGCAGCGTCATTCTGTCCGGCGAAGTTATCAGATCTCATTTCTAGATGTTTTCAGTGAGTGAATTCTGAGGTAAGATCTTTCAATAAACATGACTTCACTTCATTTCCTCCATGACCTGCAATCCCCTCGTGCCGCATACACATGTAACTTTTGGAACTGCGAAGGCTTTAAATGGATAATTGCCTCGAATAAAACATGTGACTGCGGGTGAGGGCTGGTGTAAACAGCACTTGTTGCATGTCGATTGCTTCTGTAGCAACTGTGGTACTGTCAAGAAAGGAAACAGAGAGCACATTCAATGCTTTGCTTCTCGAATGGAAGTGTATCATAGAAACAAAAACAATATGGTACGCATATTTGAGGAAAGTTGTTTTCGGTTCCACTGCTGCCGCACATTGAATTTTCCGTTACCTCTCTTCCAATGCCAAGCGTTAATGAGTTACCCAAAATACCGTTTATCGGCAACGACTGAAATTAAACAACGGGTTGACGGAAGACATCGAAAGAGTACAAAAATGGCACTTCGATACAGGGTCGAAAGTGTCACGAAAATGATACAGGTGTTGCAATCCTATATACATATTATAAATGCGAAAGCTTGTATGTTTGTTACCGTATCACGCTAAAACTACAGCACTGATTTAGATGAAATTTCATATAGAGATTTCTTATGTCTTGGATTAGGACATAGGCTACTTTTCAAAATGTTTATTACAAGTTATTTATTTCAAATATATCCATAGAAATACGTAACGGTTGTAAGAAGCAGAAGTAATCAGTAGGGTATGTCATGTTTAGCTACGAGGGATAACGCGTGATGTTATAAATATCCGTATTTTGGGCAATGGTTCGTGTCCTGCTATAGTGAATTTTTTTTTCTTTGTTATTTTTATCTTTTTTACTTTCCAATATACAAATACATTCTGGGATACTGCCAAAACGGCTTAACTGATATATAATTACATACACAAGAAATTTGAATGTTGGCGTTTTGCCGCATTCATTTTCATTTGTTGTATGTATATAAATTGAAAAATATTTGCTCTAAGTACCATGGCAAGAAAAAACACTGACTTTTGTGTAGAATGGGATCTAGATACCAAGCGCTATTTTGTGTACAAAGCGAGAACTGACACGTATAAATAGCGTACGTAAACTGCAACGAAAGTGATAGCAAATGCACCTAACAGATGGCAGGCGGTACGCTGCAGTTAACATATGAAACGTTGTGTGTTCCGGCCAACTGCAACGATATATATTAATGTGAATGTCTGTTCGGTGCACGCTTATCACGTCCGAACGACAAGACGCAGAGACTTAAATATTTGTACCGTTACTAATTTATACCTGATGAAGGTTTTAGGCACGGTTTCATAGCCATCTGATAGATATTTAGCAATTTGAAGAATATAACATGAAGTGCGGAACAATAATTACTTTTGAAAATTATATTTACTCTTTGAAAATGGTTTTACTGGTTGCATTGTCGCTTGAGGTTGATAATGATAAAAGGGTGGAGTGTATTGGGATGGAAAGTTATCGGTGTATATAAAATTCTACGTGTGTGTGTGTTAATATTTCGCTCTGCAGCGAAAACTACACAACGCAAACGAATGGTCTGTGTGTAATTGTTGTCCGAAGTCTCCCGTTGTATACCATATCAGTTCCATGTCGATAGCTATAAGGGGGTGGAAAATATGGTGGTTGAAAGTCGTCAAATTATTAAAAAAAAATCGGACTGAATGCCAGCGATGACGTTTGCGACTCTACAGCAAGAAGATTACATACAGCGAAACGTGATGCCACAGACCATATATTTGGTCTATGTGTACTACAATGTCTTCAGCTCTTTCTCTGTAAGGATAAGCATACGAATAAGGAAATATAAGATTAAATAAATAAAGCAGTAAAAAAGAAATTTCTTTTAATACGCCTCTTTAAAAAAAATGGATTTAAAGTTTCGCGCATTACATCAAGTGATTGATCTGTGATATTATTACAATCATTATTGTTGAATTCTTGGAAACGAGTGCATTTTTACCTATGATTGGATCTACACTACTTACGCTCCTGATAAATAGATAATCAACACGCGAGCGGAGCCGCGGGTTAAAGCTAGTTATTACAATAACGGCCTTTTCTGTTGCATGGGAATCTACTTACGAAATTTCGGTCGCCGAATTTCTCTTCCAAATGTATTGTTCACTCCCACCGCCATACGAAGAAATAATCATCAAACTACAACAAGAGATCAGAGTTCGTAAGAAGAGATTTACGTGTCCTCAATGGAGTGGTAGATAAATAATTGTTAGATGAACCCCAGCCAAACATTTGTGTAATTTACAGAGTAGAGATGAAGATGTAAAATCTGCTACATGTTTCATCTTGATACGCCGCCTATAAGCAGAGTTATCTATACACGCAGAGATTTTTTATGCTGGGAAGTTCTATCTTAATAAAAACGTCAACAGCTTAATCCAGTTATCCATTGAAATTATTGATCTCATTATCGAATCAGTGAACTATAGCGTTGACGCTACTATTAAGGCTTATACGTTCGTTTCCCTCTCTAGATCTGTTGGTGTTTCGAACTTCCCATACCTCTGTCTCTGCTTTGAAACACATTAATTTTTACCCTTCAGTTCTTTTGACCGCTTCACCTTCAACTTTCCATGTTCTTCTAAATAGTGTCCATTTGATTGTAATTCATACAAATTTACAGTTTTATTCCAATCATGATGAAATTTTGCACAATGATGAAAGAAGTACATCGCTTAGCACTTTTTCATTTTTTTATTTTTATTTTTCTATTTATTTTACGGAGAAAAACTACCTCATTCAGTGTGAAATTACGATTACTTCTTCTTCACTACCAACTTTATTCGCGAAAAATGTTAAAGGCAGTATGTAAATGTACCACTGAATTTACCTTTGACAAATAGCTTCGGCGATATGAGGTCAGAATCAATAGAAGTCTTGAAATACCGTTCCCTCACAGATGATGATTAAATGTATTACGTCTTTCCTACTAAGCCATTCGTGAAACATTTTTCAGACAGTATGAATTTATACCATTCAATGTAGGCTACCTTCAAAATTATGCATGGAGATGCATGAAAGTCGTACCATCAAATGTTCACATGTTTCTCAACCTATTGGACTAAACTATTACAGTTATCAGTCCCTACTAAAACTCATTTATACTAAGGACATAACACACACACACACACACACACACACACACACACACACACACACACACACACACACACACACATTCCCGAAGGAGGACTCGAATCTTCGGCGGGAGCGACCGACCGCCCAGTCCGTAGCCCAAGATGCCTTAGACCAAGCGGTCACTCCCGCGTGGCCCTTACCATCACCCATCAGTTTTTAGTTTGTAATGTCTCTACTTGAGAGCAATCTTACAAAATATTAAGTAAATGGGTGGTTTCAAATCAGTGTTCATCAGTTAGAGAGATTTATGATATACATTCAGAACTTGTGTTTCTGTTCGTCTTCTGACTTAGCATTCACAGAAAAACGAAGTCGTTGCAGATATTTAAGCAGTCAGCGATTTCACTGTCTACCTGTTCATTATGTCCATCGTAATGGATCACCGTTTATCTATTTGAATGTTTTCAATTCGAAAGTAGATTCTAACCATGCAAATCCTAATGTTCCAAATTACCTGATCACAACAGTTTAACAAAAGTTTGGACAATGATGTATGTTCACTGTTCTCTCTTTGCATTCTAAAACACTTCTTGTGAAGTAGTCCACTTCAAACACCTATATCCCTTTGCTACAAAAGAGATTGCTTTCTGCACTACGGTACGACGCACATACTTCCAAATATTCTCTTTCTTACGTATATCCCTTGCGATTCTAATCGCTCCAATTTTGTTGCTGTTTTTCACATTTTTGTAGCCATTATGTTATTATTAAAGGACACTGCCAATCATTACAGCAAGCAGCAATTTTATCAAACTCTTTCCGCATTTCCTACCGCTCATTCATCGACGCCCACAAATAACATCATCGTGAGAGAACAATCTTACAACGCTGCTGATCCTATCTGTATAGTGGCAGCTTTTTCTTTTATTCCATCTTTTCGGGGCATACCCAATGATACATCTGATTGTTTAGCATATCAGCAGTCTGTTGTGCTTTGTTCTCTATAGTCAAATACTTTTTCTATGCATCTCATATTTATGAATATACTCTACATTATCCGTTGGTTTACTGTATAGAGCGCCTGTCAGATACCGAGAAAGTGGCGGGAGTTAACCTGTTTATCTGCATCTCTTATTTGCACGAAGCCGTGTTTGACTAAAGCAAACTGTGTTTCGCAGGGATCCTTTTCCCGGAAACCATGTTGATTCTTCTAGAGATGCTTGTTTTCCTGCAGGAACGTCATAGAGTATCATGCGGCAGACAGTTCAGCGATATAGATCTGCATGTTTATGCATTCGATTTTTTCCCCTTTTTTGTAAGTTACTATGACCTTGTCTTCGTGCAAGATGTTCTCGAAAACTACGGTAAGGATTTAATTCTGTACCAAGTTAGAATTTCGACAGGGTATGGGGCCCTTGTTTGTTCTGAGAACATTTATTTTTAGTAAGATGTGTGGAAACATTGATATCAAAAATCAAATGTCTGTAAATCTATCGGACCAAACAGCGTGGTCATCAATCCGTAGCTTACAAACTACTTAAACATAGGTAAACTAACCTACGGACAAACACTCACACCCATGCCTCAGGGAGGACTCGAACCTCCACGGCGAGCAATCGCGCGCTCCGAAGCGATGTGCTTTAGACCGCTCGGCTACTCCACCGCGGCAACATTGATATCGTTTGTTTCTGGGTCGGTAAGGCCGCCGACCATTGGTACTGTAGCATTAATCGAGCAATTTAAAACTGTTGCTTTCTGTTATCATCAGCTCCTGATCCACGTAATGCACGACAGACTGATAGGTTAGCTGACCTCACGCATGGCGAGAAAGTACTTTGTAGGATTTTCTGAGCAAGCTTCCACTAGGAGGTGACAGACTTCTTGCGAGGTTCACACAGGAATCTCCTTACAGTTATACGAGTGTTGTTAACTTTTGCCTTTCAATGTCGTGGCAGTTCTAACGAGAGTGAAGTAGCCTGTTTTTAGTACATTGTACGATTGTTACAGCAATCTCGAAAAAATTGAAGAAGGAAGACTAGACTTACCGTATCTAGGTTGATTAACTTGTTTGAGGCCGTTAGCCATGACTTTCTGAATGATTCAGGTTTCTTGCAAAAATTTCCTTCATTAATTCCTGAACGTATTGTAAAAATATAAAAGTATTTTCTGTTCGGGTGGATCGCCTATTAGGAGCGTATCATACACTGAAATTAGTAGACCTGTCTGATATCGTGTAGGGCACCCGCGAGCAACACGACGTGCCATGGAGTTGACTGATGTCTGAAGCAGCGCTGCAGAGAACTAACAACATGCACCCTGCAGGACTGTCCATAAATCCGTAACAGTTCGAGGGGGTGGAGACCTGTTCTGAACAGCGCGTTACAAGACTTCCGAGATATGCTCAATGATGAACTTGCCCCTCTTCTTGCATTGGTGTACCGTAGGTCTCCAGAACAGCGTAGCGTTCCAAAAGATTGGAAAATGGCGCAGGTCATCCCTGTTTTCAAGAAGGGACGTCCAAGAGATGTGCAGAACTGTAGGCCTATATCTCTAACGTCGTTCAGTTGTAGAATTTCGGAACATATATTATGTTCGAGTATAATGACATTTCTGGAGACTAGGAATCTGCTCTGTAGGAATCAGCATGGATTTCGAAAAAGGCGACGTGTGAAACCCAGCTCGCGCTATTCGTCCACGAGACCCGGAGGGCCATTGACACGGATTCTCAGGTAGATGCCGTGTTTCTTGACTTCCGCAAGGCGTTTGATACAGTTCCCCACAGTCGTTTAATGAACAAAGAGCATATGGTCTATCAAACCAATTGTGTGATTGGATTGAGGAGTTCCTAGGTAATATAATGCGGTATGTCATTCTCAATGGAGACAAGTCTTCCGAAGTAAGAGTGATGTCAGGTGTGCCACAGGGGAATGTCGTGGGTCCGTTGCTGTTCACAATATATAAAAATGACCTTGTGGATAACATCGGAAGTTCACAGAGGTTTTTTGCGGATGTTGCTGTAGTATATAGAGAGGTTGTAACAATGGAAAATTGTATTGAAATGTAGGAGAATCTGCATCGAATTGACGCATGCTGCCGGGAATGGCAATTGAATCTCAATGTAGACAAGTGTAATGTGCTGATAATACATAGAAAGAAAGATCCTTCATCATTTAGCTACACTATAGCAGGTCAGTAACTGGAAGCAGGAAATTCCATAAATTATCTGGAAGTAGGCATTAGGAGTGATTTAAAATGGAACGACCATATAAAATCAATCGACGGTTAAAGCAGATGCCAGACTTAGATTTATTGGTAGAATCCTAAGAAAATGCAGTCCAAAAACAAAGGAAGTAGGTTACAGTACACTTATTCGCCTACTGCTCGAGTACTGCTCACGGGTGTGCGATCCGTACCAAGTGGGGTTGATAAAGGAAGTAGAGAAGATCTAACGGAGAGCAGCGCGCTTCTTTACGGGATCATTTATTAACCGTGTAAGCATTACTCCAGTGAAAGACTCTGAAGAAGAGACGCTCTGTCGCTCGGTACGGGCTTTTGTCAAAGTTTCGAGAACATACCTTTACCGAGCAGTATATTGCTCCCTCCTACGTATATCTCGCGAAGAGATCATGAGGAAATCAGAGAGATTAGAGCCCACACAGAGGCATACCGACAATCTTTCTTTCCGCGAACAATACGTGACTGGAATAGGAGGGAGAACCGATAGTCGTACTCAAGGTACCCTCCGCCGCATACCGTCAGGTGGCTTGCGGAGTATGGATTTAGATATAGATGTTCGTATGGAGCGTTTGTTGGTCAGTCGAGGTGTTTAAACTCAGAAGAGTAGTCTGGAGCCACTATGAAGAAATTCTGGACGTATGTAGTAACGCATTGTCCTGTTGGAATTGCGTAAGTCAATCGGAATGCATAATGGACATGAATGGATGCAGATGATCAGCCAGGACGCGTACGTACGTGTCACCTGTCAGACGATCAGGTGTCCCATAACACTCCAGTTCAGAGGCCCCACACAGTTATAGAGCCCCTGCTGATGTGCAGAGTCCATGTATTCATGAGGTTACCTGTATACGCCCTTACGTTCGGTACAAATGTAAATGATATTCGTCGATTGAGGCAACATGCTTCCACCCATCAACAGTCCAATGTCGGTGTTGACGACTCCAGGCGAGGTGTAAAGCTTTGTGCCGTGCAGTCACCAAGGGTGTACGAGTAGTACTTCACCTGCGGCCCATACCGCTGATGTTTCGTTGAATAGTTGGCACGCTGGAACTTGTTGCATTGAAAAACGCAGCAATTCTGCGGAGGAGTTGCACTCCTCTCACGTTGAAAGTGTCGCTCCAATCGTCGTTGGTCCCGTTGTTGCAGTATCTTTTTCCGGTCGCAGCGACGTGTTACCTGCTTCCCGATGTTCACGCTGCACTCGCGATATGGCCGTACGTACCTCTTGCGCCGACTGTAACACCACGTTCAAACTCACTTAAATCGTGATAACCTTCCATTATAACAACGGTAGCTGATCTAACTTCTGCGTCAGACACCTGTTGTCTCAAGCCCCTTCGATCGACGTTCTTGTCTCAGATGACTACTCGAGATGAGTATGTCTACTGCAGCGCCCCTGGTGTGTTATTCGCTACTGAGTCTCGTCTGTTTCGAGTGGTCGTTTTAGTTTACACGATAGCACACCAAAATTGTAGATTTCTGCTGCGTAGTGTCGCATCTGAAAGACGGAGTGAGGTTATAGGGCACTTTTTACGTGCGATAAGGAAATGATATTGAGTTTACTCATGATTAAAGCGTTATACCTATTTGCTTTTATCGTCTAATATCATGCGTAAAATTCTGTACTCTGTTTATGACAAAAATACAAAAGTATCATCGAAAAATTTCTAAACTTATGCATTTATTAGCTGAAGAAAATTTATACTCGCAGCACATAAAACTATTCCGAAAATGAAGTAAAAAGCACCTCTTTAGTTTTCCTACATTTTTTTCTTGTTAACGGGAAAATTACGTCGAAAATAATTTTCTGTTCTAATAAATCTCAGTCTTTCAGTGTTGAAATAATTTTCATTAAAGCACGTTTACATATTTGCATTCGTATCTATGCATAGTGCGGCTTTTTTTAAATATAAAACGTTAATATCTTTCTGTTTGCAGGTATTTCTTCTGTTTTGTAGGAGAACGAGAGTAGGAAAAGAATTTTAGGCTCAGTTGCAACCTTTTCGGTGTGATGAGAACACAAAGAAAAAAACAGAAAATAGCTGAAGACGATGCGAATGCATTTCTATAATATGAATGAGCTCGACCAGAATGTGTTAACTTTCGATGTTAGCAGACGCCACTACAGTTGCTTGCTTCTGCGCATGCGCATTCTGCAGCACACTCAAATATTTAGAACTCCGCTCTCGGCACAATCTATTGATGACTGACGTCATAGATGTACGCGCGATATGGTTGGAGGCTGATTTCCACGTAGGCGTGAAAGGGGCCACGCACTTCGAGTAGTCGATTTTCAGCAGAAAGTCGCTCGTGTAAAACGGACTTCATACATGGGATACTCTGCAAATCACATTTAAGTGCCTGCCTTCATAGAGGCGTTGCCGACCGCAGCGCCGTCCTCTCAAGTGATTACAAATCTCTTCATACGCATGCCTATACCAGTTTCTTTGATCCTTCTTTGTACAAACCCGCTGCAATAAATGTTACAGTACAAACATCCTGTTGGGGCCCTAAAATATGCGATCTCACTGCGCTTTAATTATCGAAATTCCTACATGTATTAACTCCAGCCGATCCTTGGGTAAAAAACAAAGAGTACTCCGTGTCAGTTCCAAGAGTAAATAACCCACACTTCAAGCAGCAATTCCAAATAAGAAGAAAATTCAGTCTAATGAAAATAAGTTCCTCACTTGTAGCAGTTATCCTTCAACAACAAAATACGATAACTGCGCCTTGAAATATCTGCTTGCTACCGTTCTTTAAATACACTACTGGCCATTGAAATCGATACACCAAAAAGAAATGTAGATGATAAACGGGTATTCATTGGACAAATATAATATACTAGAAACGACATGTGATTACATTTTCACGCAATTTCTGTGCAGAGATCCTGAGAAATCAGTACCCATAACAACCACCTCTGGCCGTAATAACGGCTTTTCATACGCCTAGGCATTGAGTCAGAGTTTGGATGGCGTGTACAGGTACAGATGCCCATGCAGCTTCAACACGAGACCACAGTTTATCAAGAGTAGTGACTGGCGTAATTTGACGAGCCAGTTGCTCCGCCACCATTGACCAGACGTTTTCAATTGGTGTGAGATATGGAGAATGTGCTGGCCAGGACAGGAGTCGAACATATTCCGTATCCAGAAATGCCCGCACGGGACCTGCAACATGCGGTCGTGCATTATCCTGCTGAAATGTAGGATTTCGCAGGAATCAAATGGAGGATAGATCCACGGGTCATAACACATCTGAAATGTAACGGTCACTGTTCAAATGACGTCGATGCGAACAAGAGGTGACCGAGACGTTTAACCAATTTAAATTTTTATAGATAGGGTGGAAGGAAAATGGACCGAGACAGGTGGACGATCAGCTCGACAACGAGAATATGGTGGAGATGAGCCGAGCCAGGAGGATGGCGAGATGTACAAAGAGAGATCAAAAATCAAATGTTTGTATAGCTTATGGGACTTAACTACGGGATCATCAGTCCCTAAACTTCCAAACTACTTATGAACTAGCTAATCCTAAGGACGGCACAAATATCCATGCCCGAGGGGGGATTCGAACCCCCGACCGTAGTGGTCGTGCAGACCGTGACGGGAGCGCCTCGGTCAAAGAGAGAGGAAAGAGAAGGACAGGGAGAATGGAAGATTAGGATAAATAAGTACCCGGGCAAATTAAAAATAGACGAAGGAAATAAATTGTTTTATTGTTAGTATCTTCTCTACAGTTGATCAAAACGATGAAAAGATAAATAAATTTGTGTTTATTGATTGAAACAAATGCTTTGGATATAAATTCCTCTGTGCTACTCAAATAGTTGTAACATGGAGACAGAGCATGAATGCTAGAGCCAAGTCAGGCTATCAATAATAGTTTGAAGATACCGTGAATGCGAGAATACAAGGAAACTAAATGAGATTATGTGGGACTGCTAAGAGAAATGCTGAACTGTTCCTAAGCAAACGATCTACTTCTCGGTAATACTACAACAGCCGCGCGAGAGTAGCTAGCGGTCTGGTTCGGCACGCTGCTGATCGCACGGCCTCCTGCGTCGGAGGATCGAATCCTCCCGCGGGCATGGATGTCTTTTGTATTAGTTCAAAAGTAGTTTGTAAGATCTAACGATTTTAAACATATCTTGTTCAGAATTGCAGCAACCGTACTAAATTTACAATGATTGTAGAAACAGCCCAACAAGTTGCACTTTGTTTAGATACTTGATCTAGATTTCGGCACCAACTAAGGGTGCCTTCATCAGAAGTTTAAAATTATTACCTAAAAATGAATTACTGAGTAAATTAACAGTGTGGTATGAAATACTTTGCACAATAATTTTTATATACAAAACCATATGTAGAAATGGTGTCCGGACACTTGCCACGCCGGACACTTGCCACACTTTTACCTGCTCGGAAGGGTCGGGTGCCTCTGTTGTCTCCTCCTCCTCCTCCCCCTCGCCCCTGCCACCCGGACCGAGAACTCAGTGGACGGTGTCCCGAGATATGCACACTGGTCGCTTCGCACTTCGTAGTACGACCGTAGGTATGGAATTATTACAACGGCGAAGGGCAGGCCTCTTTCACACTACAATGGTTACGCGATAATAAGGTGTGGATGTGCTTAAGCCGAAAACAGGATCATTGCAAGGGAAAGCTGCTTTCGAAGAACGTAGAGAACACCTGTGAGGGCCACGTAACGGTGCGACCTTTATAAGATGTAAAAATAAAAAGAGTGTATCAGACGTCAGTATCCTTAAATAACTTAATGGTGAAGCTAGCTGGTCACAGTTCGGTTCACTAGCGTTTAATCAATACGCGGTGAAATTTGACTCAACGAAGCAAATACATTAAAAATCACTCAAATGATCCTCCTGCAAACAGAACTAAATCTACCGCTTTTCAATTTGCAATTTCTTATACAGGTAAAAACTCCTACAGTTGACACGTTAAGGGAATTTTTTTCTACCTTCTAATATTATGGCCATACCGCCAATGATTGTGAGTTCTAAAATTATACCTGTAACTTTCAGAGCCGCAGTTAGCTCCTAAAAATATAATTTTTGTTAAACTGATAAGGTACACTTTAGGTTTTAAAAAGAATCGGAACTTTAGAATTGCACCTAAAATACACACCATAAAACAGATCTGCTCTAAAGAGTGACAACTTCGGCAGCTGTAATGTTGGAATAATTCCCATATCTCCAAAATTAGACAAGGATAGAACTAATATAATAGCAGACGTAGTTCTCATGAAGTACATTTAGCTGTAGTCCTTAAAATTAAAGTTTCTCACCATGTTGTCAGTAAAAGCTATGGAAACAGGGCAAGGAGCTTACTGTTTAAAAATAACCGTTACAAAAGATTATCATAAACAAATGCTTTAGACCAGACGTATTTTTCTTTTGCATTAGAAACTTTTGAAAACATATTTGATCACTTCGTCTGCAACATCACTTATTTGATAGGGTGATTTGCTTTGGATCACCAAGGGTATTTACTTTTATGTTATGTTTGAGCAGTTCTCATTTCGAATTGTGGAGTATTTACTTCGCTTTATTTGATCAAAGAATTTCTGAATACTGCATTTAATAACTCCGCTTTAGTGGCACTGTGTTTAGTAACATTACTGTCACTATCGCGCAATAAAGGCATGCACTTAGCCTTTCCGCTGCTGTAGATAACATAGGACCAGAATCTCTTTGTATTTTCCGCCACATTTCTACGAAGACTTTCGTTGTGAAAAATATTAAACGAATGTCTCAGTGAAGGCCGCACTAAATTTCGAGCCTCAGTAAAACATCTGCAATCTGGGGGATTTTGAATTCGTCTAAATTTTCTGCAAAAATGTTCTGTTCTGTTTTATGTACCATGGGGAAGCAGTTCAGTCTCTTATTAATTTGTTTCGTAGGGATCCCTCCAATGCTGTTGGTACTAATCCTTGGAATGTAAGCCACATATGGTCTTCACTTACATCGTTAATTTAGAAAAAATGGAGACTGTCTCCTAGGAAGATGTCAACCGAATTTTTGTCTTTTTTTAGTAGACGTATTTAGCGGTTAGTTTTGGTGAAAATCTTTGACAGATTTGAGCTCGCTACAACTTTGGGTTCTCTTATCCCTGTATCCCTTGTGACGCTTAGGAGTACTTGTGACTAAGAGCTTAAGTGTGTTTCCGAATCCATTTACAGTTTTAATGGGCTCGTGATCTAATTGTTCAAAATAATTTTTAAAAAAGCATTTAGAACAATTTCGGAAGATGTATCTGGTCAGAAGATGTATTTTTGTCAACATACGGATGGTAGATTTAAGTCACCGCCAACTATAATTGTATGAGTAGTGTACTTATTTGTGTTGAGACTCAATTTTTCTATGAACTGCTCAGCGGCTGCATTATGAGAGTGCCGGGGTTGGTAAATTAAAATGTTCAATTGTTTGTTAAGCTTAAGGGACTTAACTGCGGGGTCATCAGTCCTTAAACGTACAAGCTACTTATGAGCTAACTTATACTAAAGACGACACAAACATCCATGCCCGATGGGGGATTCGAAACCCCTGACGGGGAACGGCCTCGCGCATCGCAGCATAGCGCCTCAATGCGCTTGGCCGCTTAGCCTCGGTAGTTATTAATTTATTCCGGTAGTCGAGTATAACATCTGCTCACACTAACTGACAGGAACTATCGAATTCAGTTTCGCTTGTGAGCTAGTAAACATTTTTTTTCTTTATTTCAAATCTGTATGTCGTTTTTAGGTGATCTGTCAAACATAGACGCTCTTTTCTATTTTTTGTAAACGTATTTTCTGTCGTTGATTTGAACATTGTCCCAATTCACTTTATTAACTAATATTTCGCCACAAAAGGGTAAATTTATGAAGTGTATCCCTTTTTTTTTTTTTGTCACACAGTTGTAGCAATTAATATATGTACAAATGCAGTGCTCAAACTTGAATATAAGCTAACATTCGAATTCCCTTTATATCGTTCCTTTCATGTTCCTTCTATGCCGATGGACTGTTTCTATCGCAAACAATAAGTGTGGAAGAAAGCAACCGTACAAACGGAGGGAGGCTGGATCCATATTTGTGGCTGAAAGAAATAATTACACACTGACATAGCCGACGGTATTGGTTTCATTGTAAATTTCTGCGAGATGTCGAACAAAATTATCTCTTTCGTATTGGCTGTATCGTGTAAGATCGGAGACGGTGGTTTGGAAGCAAACAGCAGCAGTACGGGGAAGGGCGTCCCATGCCTGAGGGGTCGCTAATCCGACTACCTTGTGAAGGGTCAGGTGTGGCAAATGTCCGGCGTGGCAAGTGTCCGGCATCCGTAGAAATACGTACTTACATAAGACGTAAACTTATGAGCGATATGGTCAAGTCCAAAAGATAAAAATCATTGAAACATATACTGACCAGAGGCTAGTAAGTCAAATTTTACAAAAAGCAGCGGCTAGTCTTTGTCGGGCTGCCCTACTGCTCGCCAGTCAACTGCGGCCACAACAGCGGCGAGGCGCATGCGCCCTACATTGGCGCCCTATCTTAGTGCTTATGAGTAACAGAAGCATTGATACAGAACAGGTGGAAGATGAAAAACATTATATTTTGTGAATAAGCAGTTAACAGACAGGGTTTCTCTTAGTTGATTTACAAGATTTAGGTACAGAAATATTCAAATACACCACAGTTTTTAACATAAAAAGTGGCGTCAAACAGGAAGTTTCGAGATAAGTAGTAAAAGAGCAGGCAAGGCTTGAAATAACAGGCTTATTAAAAAGTGAATATCATATTGAATGGAAGTAGAAAATATTATTACCGGAGATACACGAATAACCCAAATAAAAAAACAAGATTAGGGATCATTGAGTAACGGCTTTAGTACGAGTATATGAAAGGAAAGAGAACTGATCCACATAATTACAGGCCAATGTCGTTGACATCAGTTTCTTGTAGAATTTTGGAGTATGTTCTCAGTTAGAATATGGAAAATTTCTTTGAGACCGAAAAGCTTCTTTCTATGAATCAGCACAGGTTTAGGAAACATCGTTCATGTGAAACTCAGCTTGCCCATTTCTCACATGATATCTTGCGAGACATGGGTGAAGGTCAACAGGCGGATTGTGTTTTTCTCGACTTCAAAAATTCGTTCGACGCGGTGACACACTGCAGACTGCTAACGAAGATACGAGCTTATGGAATAGGTTCACAGATTTGTGACTGGCTGGAAGACTTCCTAAGTAATAGAACGCAGTATGTTGTTCTCGATGGCGAGTGTTCATCAGAGACGAGTGTACTGTCAGGCGTGCCCCTAGGAAGTGTGATAGGACCGCTATTATTTTCTATCTATAAAAATTATATGATGGGCAGAGTAAGTTGTAATTTGTGGCTGTTTGCTGATGATGCTGTGGTGTATGGGAGGGTGTCATCTGTAACTGACTGTAATAGCATACCGTATGACTTAGACAAAATTTCTAGATTGTGCGAAGAATGGCAGCTAGCTCTCAATGTAGAAAAATGTAAGGTGATGCGCATGAGTAGGAAAAAAAATCCCATCATGTTCGAATACAGCATTAGTAGTGCACTTCTTGATGCTGTCGCGTCGTTCAAATATCTAGGCGTAACATTGCAGAGCGATATAACATGGAACGAACATGTAAGGACAGTTGCGAGTAAGGCAGAAAGCCGACTTCGGTTTATTGGGAGAATTTTGGGAAGATGTACTTCACCTGTAAAGGAGACCGCGTATAAAACTCTTGTACGAAAAGTCTTCAGTATTGCTCAAGTGTCAGCGCAGCAGACCAGTTTAAAGGAAGACAAAGAAGCAGTTCAGAGGCGAGCAGCTAGGTTTGTTACCGGTTGGTTCGACCAATGCGTGAGTGTCACGGAAATGCTTCGGCAACTCAATTGAGTATCGCTGGAGGAAAGACGACGTTCTTTTCGTGAATTTCTGTTGAGGAAATTTAGAGGGCCGGAATTTGAAGCTTATTATGATCTTGCTGCTGCCTACTTACATTTCGCGTAGTGATCACAAAGACAAGATAAGAGAAATTAGGGCTCGTACGGAGGGATATAGGCATTCTTTTTTCCTCATTCTATTTGGAATAGGAAAGGAAATGCCTAGTAGTGGTACAGTGTACCCTCAGCCACGGACCTTACGGTGGATTGCGGAGTATGTATGTAGATGTATGTAGAAAGCACCGAAGACATCTTTATTGCGTAAATGTAGCTGTTAGTTAAGAATAAAACTATCTTTCAAAGAAAAATGTTTGAAAATTTCCAATTTCTCAAGAACATCGAGTTTTCTCCCTTTACTTTCTGTATGCATAATACTAACATGCTGAACATCGTTTGGTTTGTGATTTGCAATTAGCAAATGGTCGACAGTGTTGTAAACGTTAGTACCTTCTTTCCCTAGACAGTGTTCTCTACATCTAGTAGCAATAGCTCTTCCAGTCTGTTCAATGTCGAATTTGACTTACTAGCCTTTGGACTTGAGCATATCGCTCATAAGTTTACGTCTCATGTAATAACTTTAATCGTCTGATGCAGGTACCCTTAGTTGATGCCGAAATCTAGATCAAGTATATAAACAAAGTGCGACTTGAGAATGAAACTTTTCACTCTGCAGCGGAGTGTGCACTGATATGAAACTTCCTGGCAGACTAAAATTGTGTGCCGGAACCGGGACTCGAACCTGGGTATGGTGGAGACATGGCTCCTTTCTTCCAGGAGTGCTAGTCTTGCATGTTTCGCAGGAGAGCTTCTGTGAAGTTTGGAAAGTAGGAGGCGAGGTACTGGCGGAAGTAAAGTTGTGAGGCGGCATCGTGAGTCGTGTCGGGATAGCACAGTCGGTAGTGCGCTTGCCCGCGAAAGGCAAAGGTCCCAGGTTCGAGTCCCGATTCCGGCACACAATTTCAATCTGCCAGGAAGTTTCATATCAGCGCACACTCCGCTGCAGAGTGAAAAGTTTCATTCTGGAAACTTCCCTTAGGCTGTGGCTAAGCCATGTCTCCACCATATCCTTTCTTTCAGGACAGCAAGTTCTGCATGGTTCGGAGGAGAGCTTCTGTGAAGTTTGGAAAGTAGGAGGCGAGGTACTGGCGGAAGTAAAGTTGTGAGGCGGCATCGTGAGTCGTGTCGGCATATCTCAGTCGGTAGAGCGCTTGCCCGCGAAAGGCAAAGGTACCAGGTTCGAGTCCCGGTTCCGGCACACAATTTTAATCTGCCAGGAAGTTTCAAAGTGCAACTTGTTGGGCTGTTTCTACAATCATTGAAACTTAGTAAGTTGAGGGACTGATGACCGCCGGCCGCGGTGGCCGCGGAGACTGAGGCGCTCCAGTCACTGTCTGCACGGCCACTACGGTCGGGGGTTCGAATCCCCTCTCGGGCATGGATATTTGTGCCGTCCTTAGTATAAGGTAGTTCGTAAGTAGTTTGTAAGTTTAGGGACTGATGACCCCGTAGTTTAGTCCCATAAGCTTAACAAACATTTGAACCTTTTTTGACTGATGACCCCGCAGTTAAGTCCCATAAGCTTTACAAACATTTGAATTTTAGCACTACAATATAAGATGTAAAGATATACGTATTTTTGATAGTCCCGTTCTCCAAGTTGTGGTCTTGCCTAAACCTCGTATGTACTGGGAATTTCTTGGACCGTGAACAGGGTGTTTACAAACACAGCGGAGTACAGCAGAGATAGCATCGCCCCGCGTCGGGTGGCAGGAAGAACATGTGTGCCTTAAGCGCGGCGGCGTGTGAGGGCTGTTATTACCACGGGCGGCGGCGAGGCTTATCTGGCGTGTGGACACGTTTAGTCACGGAGGCTCACCACACCGCCGGGCGAGTTGCTCCTCGTCACAGAGTGTCCTGCCAGCTGCTAAGTAGCTGATGAAAGCGCTCTTGGTTTCCCGTTTTTAATTGGCCGGATATCAGCCGGAACTCTAACATTTCCACAAGTCATATCTCCTTCTCTTCAGCATTATTGACAAATATCAGGAACTTGGACACAGAAGGAAGACGGTGTTGAGAACAATGATCGTCTGAAAACCACTTCACCCTATTTGTCCACGGGGTCAGGAGAGCAGTAGCTACATTCCAAGTGGAGACCGTGATTCGTTATTTACGGAGAATATTTGAAACATTTCCGCAATGCAACCTAACGAACAAAATACAAACGCAAAGAATATCAGAACAATTGTATGATTATATAAATAGTTTCTAGCAGACTTAACACAGCAGGTTATTGTCAGTGCAGAGTAAATTCTAGCGAACCTCATGGTGCCTTTATGGACTATTATTTTTCACATCTTATATATTAAAAGAAACTACGAAAACTAGTCAGTCAGCCAGCCACTCTGCCCGACCGATTTCTTCATTTTTCTTTCAAACGAAAGATATTCAGCCACAGATTTGTCATCAACTATCACAATTTACATGACTCTCGCATTCCTTTTTCTATACTCAAACGCGATTTCCTTCTGTATAAAATGTTCAAATGTTTGTAAATCTATCGGACCAAACTGCGTGGTCATCAGTCCGTAGCTTACAAACTACTTAAACCTAGGTAAACTAACCTAAGGACAAACACACACACCCATGCTCCAGGGAGGACTCGAACCTCCACGGCGAGCAACCGCGTGCTCCGCAGCGAGACGCTTTAGACCGCTCGGCTACTCCACCGCGACCCTTCTGTATATTTATTATGGAGATGTCCTCGCTGTAAACTAAATTTAGTCGGTCAGGCCGTTCCATCTGACTGATTTTATTCAGTTTTGCTTTAAACGAAAGGTATTCATTCGCATATTTGTTATCAAGTATCAGAATTAACTTAAGCCTCTATCCTTTATTTTTATTTAAACGCGGTAACCTTCTGTCCTTGCAATGAATATTTTAATCGGCTTGTTTTACGATATCTTCGGGTCTAATTGAGGTACGCAGTTCTTTTTGAACTAACAACACTCAGTGGATCAAGCTCTTTCATTTGTGAAGAAAGCTATGCATGAAATTTCAACTTTCCTTCCATTTTTCCCAACTTTTTTGTCATTCCACTAATGGTGCGAAGTATTTGCAAGGATCATCTAGTATGGTATTAATGACCTAGTAGGTAACAAATGAAGTTCTGTCTGTCATATTTCGGACGTTTCTGTTGTGTGCATACTGGTCGAAATGCTATAAAATCGTAGAATGTTCAAATGCTTGTGAAACTAATGGACCAAATTGCTGAGGTCTTCGGTCCTAAGAGTTAGAAACTAAACTAACTTATGCTAACATTAACATGCATACCCATGTCCGATGAAGGGCAACGCGCCCTAAGAGCACGTGGCCATTCGGCGCGACTAAAAATTCAGCGAAATTACGGAAAGAATCGAACTTTTTTTAGGGGAGTGACAAGGCGCGGTGGGAGTAGCCGAGCGGTCTAAAGCGTTTCGCTGCGCAGCGTGCGGTTGCTCACCGTGTAGGTTCGAGTCCTCCCTGGGGCATGGGTGTGTGTGTTTGTCCTTAGGTAAGTTTACCCAGGTTTAAGTAGTTTGTAAGCTACGGACTGATGTCCACGCAGTTTGGTCCGATAGATTTACAAACATTTGAACATATATATATATATATATATAATTTTTTTTTTTTTTTTTTTTTTTGGGGGGGGGGGGGAGTGACAATTGACCCTAAACATAACAAGTGTACATTATGTGATCGAAAGTATCCGGACACCTGGCTGAATATGACTTACAAATTCGTGGCGCCCACCATAAGTAAAACTGGAATTCAAGTATGGTGTTGGTCCACACTTAGTCTTGATTGCAGCTTCCACTCTCGCAGGTATGCGTCCAATCAGGTAGTGGAAGATTTCTTGGGGAATGGCAGTCCATTCTTCACGGAATGCTGCATTGAGCGAAGGTATCGATGTACGTCTGTGAGGCCTGTCATGAAGTCGGCATTCCAAAACATCTCAAAGGTGTTCTATAGAAAACACACTTACTTCATCCTAGATCACTAGTTTATTTGTTGGTATTTTAACCAGTTTCGTGTTCTATAGACTGAAGTCATGACTTGGTACAGGCCAGTCCATCACAACGGTGTTGTCGTGTCTGTCACAGGCCTTACATTATGGACATATGCTCGATAGTGTTGAAAGATGCAATGGCCATCCCATAATTTACCTTCAACCGTGCGAAGCAGGAATGTGCTTAGAACATCAATGTAGACCTGTGCTGTGGAAGCCGACTCCGCGAAAAACACAGCACTTCCTCCGAATTTTACTGTCGGCACGACATATGCTGACATTTACATCTACATAGATACTCTGCAAATCACATTCAAGTGCCTGGCAGAGGGTTCATTAACCACTTTCATAACTTTTCTCTACCGTTCCATTCTCTAATAGCGCGCGGGAAGAAAGAACACCTAAATCGTTCCGTTTTCGATCTGATCTCTCTTATTTTATTGGGATGGTCATGTCTCTCTAAGTAGGTGGGTGCTAGGAAAATATTTTCACATTCAGAAGTAAAAGTCGGTGATTGAAACTTCGCTAACAGATCACGCCGCAATGAATAACGTCTTTCTTTTAATGATTTCCATCCCAATCCGAGCAACATTTCCGTGACGTCCCCCCCACCCCCCGTAACGTGAGAAGAAAAAACGAGCCGCCCTTTTCTGAACCCTCTCAATACCATCCGTCAGTTACACCTGGTGAGGGTCCCACACGGGGCAACAGTACTCCAGGAGAGGACGCACAAGTGTGATGTAGGCAGTCTCTTTGGTGGAGCTGGTGCATTTTCGAAACGTTCTGCCAATGAAACGTAACCTTTGGTTCGCCTTCCCCATGATTTTTTCTATGTGTTCTCTCCAGTGTAAGTTGTTCGTAATTGTAACTCCTAGGTATTTTGTAGAATTTACGACCTTAAGGTTTGACTGATTTATCGCGTAATTGAAGTTCAGCGGATTTCTTTTAGTGGTCATGTGTATTACTTCACACTTTTCTTTATTTAGTGTTAATTGCCAATTTTGTCTAAATCGCTTTGCAATTGCTTTTGATCCTCTGTTGACTTCACTAACCGATAAACGGCAGCATCATCCGCGAGCAGTCTAAGAGAACTATTCAGATTGTCTCCTAACTCGTTTATAAACACAAGGAAGAGTAGGGGACCTATAACGCTTCGCTGGGGAACGACAGAAATCACTTCTTTTTTACTTGATGACTTACCTTCAGTTACAACGAACTGTGTTCTTTCTGATAGGAAATCGTGAATCCGATCGCACAATTGGGGGAGATGTTCCATAAGCATGCAATTTCATTAGATGACGTTCACCTAGTATTCGACATACCCACACAGTCACCGGATCGCGACATTGTATTGCATCACTCCATACAACGTTTTTACACTCTTTAATCGTTCAATGTTTACGCTCCTTACACCACGCGAGGCGTCGTTTGGCATTACGTGATGTGTTGATTATGGGCAGACAGTCGACTATGAAATTCAAGTTTTTTCACATCCTGCCTAATTGGCATAGCACTTGGAGTGGATCCTGATGTAGTTTGAAATTCGTATGTGATGATCTGGATAGATGCCTGCCTATTACACTTTACGACCCTTGGCAACTGTCAGCGGTCTCTGTCAGGCAACAGACAAGATCGGCCTGGACATATGTCTGCCTATTACACTGTACGACCTTTGTCAACTGTCAGGCAACAGACAAGGTCGGCCTGTACGCTTTCGTGGTGTACGTAACCCCTCACGTTTCCACTTCACTATCACGTCAGAAACAGTGGACCTAGGAATGTTTCGGAATGTGGAAATCTCGCGTGCAGATTTTTGACAGAAGTGATACCTAATCACCTGCCCACGTCCTAAGTCTGTGAGTTCCGTGGAGCGGCCCATTCTGCTCTCCGTCTCTAATGACCACGCTGTCGACGGGACGTTAAGCCTTACGATTTCTTTCTTCGCCATTCTGCTCTCTCACAATGTCTAATAACTACCGAGGTTGCTGACGTGGAGAACTTGGCAGTAGGTGACAGCACAGTGCACTTAACATGAAAAACGAATGTTTTTTTGGAGTGTCCAGATAAGTTTGATCACAAAGTGTATGTTATTTTGAATACATAGAAAGAACCTTTACCGTATGAAAAAATACGATATGCAGGGTCCGTGTTTACACAAGGAAGCGATGGACATGTGCTGCAGAAATGTAGACATGCATGTCTCAAGGATTGTACATTTCAGTGACTGCAACTTCCAAAGGTATGTATTTGAAACTGCGAAAATGAATGAGCATCAGCAGTACGATTTGATTGGCATGTCTGATGCCTGTACCCACTCACGACTTCCGCTTTGAAGGAAGATGAATAGGGAACAGAAACGTGATTGTGGACATTGATAGGGCAGCTGAAATCGACAGTGCCAAACACCCCAGACTACAAATACAAATGAATAAGTGCTGCTGTACTTATCTTGTTAATTCGTGTCCAGCGATGCGACGATCCGGGCCCAAGCATCCAATTTCCAGTTAAGTGCTGCGTTTTTCTTTGCCGTATAATTCAAGATTCACGTCCTGCTTGGTATTTCAGACGTCGATTAAATACATCCAAACATACTTCTCCTGCAACATACACACTCTGTAGACGCTGCATACGACGCAATCCCAGCTATTCTCCACCATTTCTAATATATTAATAGATTTAAAGTATATTACAGTTTATTCTACCGATACTCAGCTTTTCAACGATGTATGGGGGTTCTGCTCGCTGGAACATTATTTTCCTGGGGCGTCGTGGTAGTAATAAATACTCTATATGTACAATCAAACTTCTTGTCCACCAAAACATTACAATAACGTACACAAATTACCGCAATAACACAGACACATAGATTCCAAAGTACTCGACAAAAGACAAAACTCGAACTCCCTCATGCAAGGCGGTGAGGCAAATATATAACATTCACAATAATGGAGTTACATTATCCATTGTTCATGACAATTGAATATAGTAATTTGCAATTAACGAACACAACAGTAAAACATTTCATGTATACAAAAATAATCACAATACAAAATGAAAACTATGCATACAATAATTTTAGATGGCACATGTATTTTTAAGACGATATTTCCGATCTTTCTGTTGACATCAAAGTGCGATATTAAGTGTCAATTAATTTGTTAACGAGTACATCATACATGTTCCTAACATATACTGAACTATCAAATATTCTGGCCATTCACAAAATACACTCAAAATCTCTTTTCAGTCAACATATACAAAGAATTACAATATTGATAATTAATGTAATAGTCGAAATAACACGATTAGCTTGTCTACACGACTTGTGAGCCTAACATATATACAATGCTATTAATTTTCATTTCTTTTCGTTTTTTACTTAATATTTTACAATTCGTCTGTTTAAGTCTTGAAATAACATACAATGACGCAACTATTGTTTATAGAACTGCCTGGAAAGCAAATACATGAATCTCCTAATTAATGAAAACTATCACTAGTTTTAATCACATTATCACCCAGACACTGTCCTACACTGATTCCTAGGCTTGCTATTTCGTTTTTAACTAACTTCATACGCAACTTGTATCACTATTGAACCACACGATTCCGGATCCGAAGCAGACGGTATCGTAGGATGACATTGAGATGAGAGGACCAGGCAGACGGTATCGTACAATAACATTGAGATGAGGGGGTCAGCAGTATCGTTACAACGTCTAGACGTCGCAAGAGTGTTTATTAAGATGGACACACACACTTTTATGGCGATCGTTAACGTTGCATTCTGATTTTTATTTTTTATTTTATTTTTTTATTTATTTATTTATTTTTTTTTTAAATCACGTTTGTCGACTGTTGCAAGCATCGTCCATGCGAAGAGATACATTTATTTTGCCAAGGCACTTTTGGAGGCGAACCATTTCCGAAAGAAGGAACAATTTCTTGGGTAGTCTTAAATGTTTGATTAGAAATAATTGTGGAAAAATGTACGAAGATTATATAACACTTAGGGTACACCGATCCGTAGCATTACACCGAAATTCTTTATCTGTGTCTATATTTACCTGTATGTTTCGATGTATTACCTTACTTATCGAAGAAATATATGAGGAGCTAAAGGAAATTATTCAGACAATTAAGGGAGAGGAAAACTTAATTGTTATGGGAGACTGGAATTCGGTAGTAGGACAAGGAAGGGAAGGGAAGATAGTAGGTGAATATGGTCTGGGCAAAAGGAATGAAAGAGGAAACCGCCTGGTAGAATTTTGCACAGAACATAATTTAGTTATAACAAACACCTGGTTCAAGAATCATAAAAGAAGGTTGTATACGTGGAAGAGACCAGGAGACACCGGGAGATACCAGATAGATTTTCTAATGGTAAGACATAGATTTAGGAACCAGGTTTTACAGTGTAAGACATACCCAGGGGCAGATATAGACTCTGACCATAACTTGTTGGTTATGAACTGTAGGCTGAAACTGAAGAAACTACAAAAAGGTAGGAAAATAAGGAGATGGGACCTGGATAAATTAAAGGAACCTGAGGTTCTTCAGAATTTCAGAGGGAGCTTTAGGTAACAATTGACAGAAACAGGGGAAAATAAAACAGTAGAGGAGGAATGGGTAAAATTGAGAGATGAAATAGTTAAGGTAGCAGAGGACAAAATAGGTAGGAAGGCAAGACCTACAAAAAAATCCTTGGATATCACAAGAGATACTAAATTTAATTGATGAAAGGAGAAAATATAAAAATGCAGTAAATGAAACAGGCAAAATGGAGTACAGACGACTAAGAAATGAGATTGACAGGAAGTGCAAAATGGCTAAGCAGGAGTGGCTTGAAGCCAAATGCAAGGATGTAGAAGAATGTATAAATAGGGGAAAAATAGATACAGCCTACAGGAAAATAAAAGAAACATTTGGAGATAAGAAAAACAGCTCTATGAATATCAAGGACACTGATGGAAAACCAATTCTCAGCAAAGAAGGGAAAGCTGAAAGGTGGAAACAGTATATAGAGGGGCTCTACAAAGGAAATGAACTTCGAGACAATATTGTAGGAAGGGAAGAGGATGTAGATGAAGATGAAATAGCAGATACTGTACTGAGAGAAGAATTTGACAGAGCCCTGAAGGACCTAAGTCGAAACAAGGCCCCTGGAGTAGATGATATTCCCTCAGAGCTACTGAGGTCTCTGGGAGAGCCAGCCATGACAAACCTGTTTAACCTGGTGTGCAAGAAGTATGAGACAGGCGGAGTACCCTCAGACTTTAAGAAAAATGTTATAATCCCCATTCCAAAGAAAGCAGGTGCAGACAGGTGTGAAAACTACAGAACCATCAGTTTAATAAGTCACGGTTGCAAAATATTAACACGAATTATATACAGAAGGATGGAAAAACTGGTAGAAGCCGACCTCGGGGAAGATCAGTTTGGGTTCAGGAGAAATGTAGGAACTCGGGAGGCAATACTCACTTTACGGCTTATCCTAGAAGATAGATTAAGAAAAGGCAAACCCACATTTCTTCCTTTTGTAGATTTGGAGAAGGCTTTTGACAATGTTGATTGGAATAAACTCTTTCAAGTTCTGAAGCAAGCAGGTGTAAAATATAGGGAGCGTAAGGTTATTTACAACTTGTACAAAAACCAGACAGCGGTTGTCAGAGTTGAAGGGCATGAAAGGGATGCAGTGGTTGGGAAGGCAGTGAGACAGGGTTGTAGCCTTTCTCCATTGTTATTCAATTTTTACATTGAGCAAGCTATAAAGGAACGCAAGGAGAAATTTGGAGAAGGAATTAAAGTTCAGGGTGAAGAATTAAAAACAATGCGTTTTGCCGACGACATAGTAATTATGTCAGATACAGCAAAGGACCTGGAAGAGCAATTGAAGGGAATGGACAGTATGCTGAAAGGTGCATATAAGATGAACATTAACAAGAGCAAAACTAGGGTAATGGAGTGCAGTGTAAGAAAATTAGGTGATGCTGAACGAATTAGATTGGGAAACGAAGCAATAAAGGAAGTAGATGAGTTTTGTTACTTGGGCAGTAAAATAACAAATGATCGTCGCAGTACAGAGGATATAAAATGCAGAATGGCAATGGGTAGAAAAGCGTTCTTGAAAAACAGAAATTTGTTAACATCGAATATTGATTTAAGCCTAAGGAAGTCCTTTTTGAAGGCATTTGTATGGAGTGTTGCCTTGTATGGGAGTGAGACATGGACAATAAACAGTGCGGACAGGAAGAGGAGAGAGGCTTTTGAAATATGGTGCTACAGAAGAATGCTGAAGATTAGGTGGGTGGATCGCGTAACTAATGAGGAGGTACTGAACAGAATTGGGGAGAAAAGAAATTTCTGTCATACCTTGACTAAAAGAAGGGCTAGATTGGTAGGACACATTCTTAGACATCAAGGAATTGTGAATTTAGCATTAGAGGGAAGTGTGTGGGGTAAAAATTGCAGAGGAAGACCAAGAGATGGATACAGTAAGCAGACTCAGGCAGATGTAGGTTGCCGTTCTTATGTGGAGATGAAGAGGCTTGCTCAGGATAGGGTATTGTGGAGAGCTGCATCAAACCAGTCTCCGGACTGAAGACCACAACAACAACACCTTACTTAATGTGCATGTACCGTTTCCGAGAAAAGGGCATGTTCTAATTGTTAATGCAAAAACATAGGATGTCGCAGTTAATCTGATATGCAAGTTAGAAATAAAAAGTAATCGGGAGCGGTGGTGGACGGCCTGGCGGCGGGCGAGGGCGGTAGTAACTCAAGTTATTAGTTGTGGAGGCGGACAATTTGTTTGCGAAACTCTCGTGTTAACTGTAGGTACATCATGTTTTATATTATCAGTTGTTATTCCAAGTAATTGTATTGTCTGAAGTACAGTTATAAATAAAGCAATTTTCTCATTCTTTTCGGTGTTGACCTACAACAGAGTAATACAACCTATACGTCGATAAGTGATAACTTTTGGAAAAAAAAAAAAAAAATTATTAAAAAAAAAATATTAAAAAAAAAATTAAAAAAAAAATTAAATAAATAAATAAATAAAAAATAAAAAATGAAAATAAAACAAATTGTTTTTACGGGCAAGGGTCGAGTCCCGCGCCGGCCCGGTGACGTGCGGGCTGCCGTTGGGGTGGAGGTGGGGGCGGTGGCGGGCGCTGTACTCACGCAAGTGCCCACTAGTGGAGTCGGTTGCTCTTCTTACTGTTAAAAACAAACGTTGTCACAATTAAATTGATATGCAAATTCAATAAAATTATCGGGGACGGTGGGTATGAGGCGGTGGTGGCGGCACTCGCTGTTTGTATAGCTTATGGGACTTAACTACGGGGTCATCAGTCCCTAAACTTACAAAATACTTACGAATTAGCTAAGACTAAGGACGGCACAAATATCCATGCCCGAGGGGGGATTCGAACCCCCGACCGTAATGGCCGTGCAGACCGTGACTGGAGCGCCTCAGTCCCCTCGGCCACCGCGGCCGGCACGGCACTCGCACAAGTGATCATTTGTGGGGGAGGGGGCGGAGGTGGGAGCGGAGGGAGCTCATGTACGCGGCCGGAAGTGGATGGAAGTGTGCTCAGGTAGCGTAATGGTGCCCTGGCGCTATACCTCTATTACAACCCTATTAACGGCGTTCAGTGATTAAAGCAGATTCGTCCTGCATGCAAGTGATGGTTGTCTCGTAGAGTGCATTCGTCCAAGACACACTGGCCCTACCCCTGGACTTATGGTCTGGGGTGCGATAAACTGCAATACTCTTTCTTCTTTGCTTTTTTGTTGAGGGAACGCTAGGCAAGTACAGAACGTCGTAAGACCAATTCTTTTTCCATTGTTGCAACAGGAAGGTGATGTGTTGTTTCAACTAGATAATGCTCACCCACACACTGCGCGTGAAATTCCAGTCGAGCACGTGTAGGTTTTGATGGCATGGCAACCTGAACATGTCGAGCTAGCATCGAATAACATGACACTGCAGTATTCGCCATCTGCATTATCGAATGGATGCCAAAGTCAGTGCCTGCATTACTGCCCATGGACGTTATACTACGAACTATGACTAATATGTGCGTTTCAGAATGGATCAACAGCTTGTACCGCATGAGCTATCAATCTATAACTGTGACCATTACATGTAGTCCATGTGCACTGTTTCAACAATAATTATCGAACCACGGTGCTTTACTAGGCATGGTCCTGTTTGGAGGTGGTATGCCGTTGTCTTCCTCCGACCATCTAACTGATTTACCCAGCCAGTTATAGGGGGACCAACAGTTTAACGTGGATTTCAAACCACGGTGCTACTCGATATTTTTCACATCAGCGACACTTCCGGTGGTGAAATAGGTAGAAAGTGACAGATAAAAAAATGTATCACATGGCGGGGATCGAACCCGCGACCTATAAACTTGCAGTCCAGCACTCTGCCACGGTGCTACCGATACGCCGATCATTGACCACAGACAGGCAATATTTATTTACTTTCGAAAAGTTAGATCTCCGTCTCTGTGTGCCCATTGTGAAAGCTTAAAATGTAGATTAAAACAAAATAAATTTTTCTGTCTTCATATTGTCACGTTGCAACAAGCACGTAGTCCGGAACTGAAAGTCAGGTTGTTAATAGAGCACAATACTTTAATCTTAGAACACGTTTATCGCTAACACAAGCGTACATTCAGTACAGACTGCCTCCTGCTTGGAGTGCTCCACTATTTATACATAGAAAGAATTTTCTGGTACTTACGTCAAACATAAAAAACATGTAGAACATTCTAGAAATAGTAAACATAAACAAATAAAGTTTTTTTTCTGCTCGCAGCGTGATTTGAACTGGAGACCGCAAGTACAGGGATCTGTGATGCCAGCCACTCCACTACGCGTTCCGTCAGAAGCCACCCCGCAATACTGAAGGTTACGCTCACGTGAAAAATTGTAGAATTCGATCGCTGTGTGACAATTATCAGTGCTTGAAAGGTAGTTTAAAATATACAAAATTTGTTAATCTTCATTATGATGATTGATTACATTCACGTGAACGAAAGTCCTTCCTTTCCGAGTGACTAAAATCTACATTTCTCGACAATCAATAAATATTTGCTACTGATTGTTGTTCATCATTCATACTTGAGTGAAATAGAAAAACTCTAACAGTTTAATTGCCGACATTGCACATGTAGTCACTACTATGAATGTATCAGTTGTGGATGTGAATTGACTTCGGTGAAAGAAGTCGTCCTGGTAATCGTCCAGGCCGCTTGGCGTGCGACAGACAGCGCGTATCGCCTGAGTGACGGCTAGCTGACTGCGAGACTCCACGCGGCTGGCAACAATTTGTCAGGCGTGGTACGCTTCAGCGTCGCATGCGGCTTGCCAGCTCGTGCCACTCTAGTCTAATAGCCACGCCAAGGGGCGCCAGACGCGAGCGACGGAAAACATCGTTCATGAGAAACACAACTAGCTCTTTACTCACACGAGGTGATGAGTGTTATCGACAAGGGTTCTCAAATCGATTCCGTATTTCTTCATTTCCAGAAGGCTTTTGACACCGTACAGCACAAACGGCTTTTGATCAAATTGCGTGGTTATGGTATATCGCCCCAAATTTGCGACTGGATAGGTGATTTCCTGTCAGAGAGCACACAGTTCGTAGTAATCGATGGTAAAGCATCGACTGAAACAAAGATGATATCGGGCGTTCAACAGGGTAATGTTATTGGTCCTCTGCTTTTCCTTATTTACATAAACACTTTCGGAGAAAATCTAAGCAGCTCTCTTCGGTTGTTGCAGATGACGCCGTCATTTAACGTCTAGTAAAATCAACCCAAGATCAAAACCAACTGCAGAACGATCTGAATAAGATATCACTACGGAGGTATGGAGGTGAAAGACTGATTGCAATGACCCGTTACTCGTGAGAGGGACTCTTAAGCCCGTTTTAGACGATCGACTTTGTGGTGAAAATTGACTATTCGAAGTCCGTGCGTCTTTCGTGCCTGCGTGTAAATCAGCAGCCAAACCCATTGCGAATGCTTGTCAGTGATCAATAGATCGTACCGAGTATGGATTCCTAAATTTGTGAGTGTGATTCAGAAGCAAGGAACTGTAGTGGTGTCTGCTAACATTGGAAGTTAACCTTTTCTGGTCGGGCTCATTCATATTACAGAAATGCTTTGCCTCTTCTTTAACTTTATTCTGTTGGTTTCTTTGTGTTTTCATCAAACTGAAAATGTTCCTTTTTTCTACTAGTGTTCTCCAAAAAAAAAGAGACAAAATATCTGCAAGCATAAAATTATTTTCGTTTTACGGAGAAAAACATACGCTATACTGAAATAGAGGCCTTTTTTTTTTTTTTTTTTTTTTTTTTTTTTTTTAAATTAAGTGCCGTTTTGAAATTAAGAAAAGACGTAATTTTATTTTTACATGAAAACCGTTACCTTAATCTACTTTTCTACATAATTTCCGTCAATATTGAGGCACTTGTCATAACGTTGTACCAGATTTTGTATACCCTCCTCATAGAAGTCTACCAGCTGACTTGTTAACCACTGCATCACAACTGTTTTCATTTCGTCATCGTCTTGCTCGGCCACAATGCCACACAAAACACTAGGAAAGTCATCCCGCAAGGAGGAAATCGTAAAGGGTCTGTTTACTCTCACCTTATTGTCCACTTCCTGCACCAAACTTTCATTAACGACCGAAGGACGCCCACTCCGTTATTCAACATGCACATTTGTGCGGCCATCTTTAAATGCTCTCACCCTATTTCTTACCATTCCATCACTCTTAATGTTATCTCCGTAAACTGCACAGATCAAACGATGCATATCGATCGCTTTTATGTGTTTAGCACTAAGAAATCTTATAATAGCCCGTACTTCACAGTCGACGAGAATCACGATTATCGGAGGCATCTTAAACACTCAGTACACAACGTAAACAAGGAAGAAGCAGGTTGTAATGGCGTCAGTGCGTAGACAACAGATGTAGGTACCCAGCGCGCATAAAATTATTGAGATATCTTAGCACGTCTTTTCTTTTTTAATTTCAAAACGGTACTTACTTAAAAATACGCCTAGTACAAACTTAAATATGTAAACGTGTTTTAAGGGAAATTATTTGAATAGTGAAAGAGTCAGAATCATTAGATGAGAAAATTATTTTGGATGTTCTTTGGCCGTTAGGGAAAAACAAGATATGAAAACTAAAGTACATGTCGCTTTTTACAGCATTTTCGATATTGTTTGATGTGTGTGCCAGTATACATTTTCTTCAGCAAATAAATGTGTATGTTTTGAAATGATTGGATGACAATTTTTACCGTTATCTAGGTTCTCAAATGTGTACAAAACTTACTACGGTACCTGACATTTGAGAAGAACAGCAACTTTGAAATACCCTTTCATGATTAATAAACTCCATTATCTTTTTTAGCTCCTACGTAAAGGTATCTTCATAACCACGTTCAGATGGAAACTACACAGCATACAGCCCTACAATTTTGAGTTTACGTCTAAACGAAAACGAATACTCGAGACAGGCGACACTCAGGAAAGAAATAACACGTCAGGGGCACTGCAGTAGACCCACTCGCCTGGAGTGTTCAAGTGACAGAGACAAGAAAGTTCATCCTGTAATAGGGTCTTTATGCACGCGGCAGGCCTTGTCGAGTTGTTGCCCTCACGCCGCGGCCGCTCGTGTTTACGTGGACACAGGGTGGCGGCCAGAAACAGCAGGCCGGCCCCGTTCAGGACTTTGACCGGCCATATTTCTGGCAGACACAATCGATGCGGGCGATTACTCGCCTTCCGACCTTCCGCAGTCACGACGCCCCCTTCCCCCCCCCCCCTCGCTCCCCACCAGCTACCACGCACCTCGACGCTTTTCTTTTTCCTGCCCGCTCGACACGATGCTAAGTTTCAAAACATGTTTTACATGACAACGTACAAGGCTCGTTATGATTCTCTGCCACTTGCTGGCGTAACGCTGCATAGAACTCGCGCTAAGCGCTTCTTGCTCTTTGTTGTTCAGCTACCTAGGGCTGCATCACACACTACCGTCTACCTTGCGTTGAGTGGTGGTGGATACTTTTGCTGCCATTACCAAATGCGCATATTTACCAGCATCTACAGCGTGCAGACCCCTTAACCGGAGTCGTGGAAGGCACACTTGGCTTTACTTACTGTTTGCAGTTTCTCGGATTCATGTTTTATACAGGATATTTTTGTTCTCTATAACTATTATACACTCTAGGACAGAGTTTCTAAACCTTTTAGAATCTACGTCTTCTTATAATGGGATAAGTTTTACAAGGAACCAGATGCTAATTTAAAATATAACTTATTTCATGACACATTTGTAAGTGTATGTGGAAACTATTTCCTCAAGAAAGTAATTAAACAAATGTAATTGTCGAAACCATTTAAAAAACCAGGGCTTACAGAAAGAATAAATATATGTAGTGCCATACAAAGAAATCATATGTAATAGCAAGAAAGGGTAATGATCCAGAAACATTTAAATATTACAAAATAAGTTAAGAAAAGTTATTAGAAACTCCAAAAGTATGCGTATCACGTCTCAGATTAGCAAGTCTGATAATAAAATTAAATCAATTTGGAATATTACTGAAACGATCTCTGACGGGAACTAGACAGGAGGATGTCATCAGGAAAGACAACACTGACATTCTACGAATCGGAGCATGGAATGTCAGCTGACTTAATAGGGTATGGATGTTAGAAATTTTAAAAAGGGAAATGATCAGGTTGAAGTTAGATGTAATGGGTATTAGTTAAGTTCCGTGGAAAAAGGAATAGGATTTCTCGTCAGGTGAGTACAGGATTATAAATACAAAATCAGTTGAGGGTATTACAGGAGTAGGTCTAATTATTTATTATTTATTTATCGTATCCAAGACATCACCTATCTTACAATAGTACAATACAATAATTATAATAATTACAATAATTACATTACAATAGAGGAGAAGCATATAAACCATTTATAACACATAGTATTAGTGAAGTTAAATGCAATAATATTGAAAATATGCGGGGGAAAAATCGGAAGACACAAAAACATTTAAACGAGCTGATTTAATTCTATCACGGATTTCAAAATTCATATTCCACATGAAGGCCAATATATTGCAGCATGAATGGCTTTGTTATTTGGTGAAAGTAAATCCTCCATCGTACACGGCGTTATCCACACTCGCAGGGCCCGTCTGCGCTGGTATAGCTCCATTTCTTCATGTTTACTCTGCACCGTGATACTCCCGTTCGTTGTCTATCCAATGCTTTCCAGATCGTATATGGAAGTTCGAAACCAGTTGCAGGTTCTTCTCTGGGGCTCTTCCCTGGTCTTTCTGGTTCCAAGTTTCGCCACAGTTCTTCACGTCCTGCTTTAGGCGATAGAAGATTTGATTTGGTTGTTTGTAGGAAACTCTTCGTTGATTTAAGCTTAGAAGGTTGGAGGCTATGACCAAACAGTAGATGCCTGGGATCTGTTTCCTGTTTAAGCTTTTCGATTTCTGATTCTGTTTTCCTTCTTACGTCTGGAGGGGCTATGCCCATGAATTGGTACAGCTGATTTGTGGGAGTTGGACGGAGACTCCTGTTATGATGCATCCTGTCCCATTCAAGGCTATATTTACTTCTGGTGTTTTGCCAGACAGGCGCCGAATATTGCGCGGCAGAGAAACATAGCGCTAGAGCTGACATACGGAGAGCTGCGGGTTGTGCTCCCCACCTACTATTTGTGAGCTTGTGCATGATGTTGTTCCTGGCACTCACTTTCAATTTTGTGTCCACACAGTGTTCCTTGTACGTGAGAGCGCGGTCGAGTTTAACTCCAAGATATTTTTGTGTTTCGTGTCCCCTCGTGTCCCCTCGAAATTATGTTGAATTTCCTCCTGGCCTCCCTATTGCGCAGGTGAAAAGCGCAGACATGCGTTTTTGCTGGATTTGGCTTGAGGTGGTTATATTCATAATAGACTGCTAGGTTCTCCAGTGCTAATGTTAATTTTCTTTTCACCTCTTCAAAAGTTACGTCCTGAGCAGCAACTACTGTATCATCCGCATAGATGAAGGAACGAGTGCCTGTGCTGATCGGCTGGTCATTGGTACAGATATTGTACATCAGTGGGGGGCGAGAACACTACCTCGAGGTAGTCCGTTTTCTGGGTCCGCCATCGGCTTCTCACTGTGTACAGTGTTACAAAATAGCGTCTGTTCTGTAGCAAACACTGGATGAATTGCGCCAGTCGGGGATCTTCTGCGGTGCTTTTGATATTAGTTTATTGTGGTTAATGGTGGGATAAGCCGCTGTAAAGTCGATAAACGCAGCACCCGTGATATCTTTCCGCTCGTATCCGTCTTCCATGTGCTGTGTAAGATCTACAGCATGACCACCCAGAGGGGAACCCTGCTTCCTCTTTATTTATTTTCTGCTCTACATGTCAGATATGCGATTAAGGAGCACATTCTTTCAAGGACCTTATGGAGTTGACAGTGGAGGAAAATAAGCCTAAACGTTTTAGGGTCTGTGGAGTTCTTCCATACTTTAGTGTAGCTATAATCTTTGCCTTCCGCTAAATCGTCGGTATCGTCAATCCAAGAACACATATGTTCATCATAGCTAGTAACTACTGTTTGGTGACAGGTCCGAACTTTTTTATTTGCTCTGAGCGCAAATCATCAAGTCCAGCGGGTTTATTATTTTTCATTAGGAAGATGGAGTCTTCTAATTTTCAGAGTAAAGGGGGTGCTTTGGTGATCTTCTTCTTGAGTGAATCGTTGTAACTTCTTTCTTACATGTTTGGTGTCGGTTTTACCATTAAGTAAGAGCCGATGAATAATGAATAATTCTTAAGAAAATAGGAATTCGGGTAAGCTACTGTCAGCAGCGTAGTGACTGCATTATCGTAGTCAAGATAGATACGTGGCAAGACTGACCACAGTAGTATAAGTTTATACGCCACCTAGCTCTGCCGATGGTGAGGAGATCGAAGAAATGTTTGAGGAGATGAAATTATTCAGAAAGTTACGGGAGACGAAAACCTAATTGTGATGGGAGAGTGGAATTCAATAATCGATAAGGAAGGGAAGGAAGACTAGTAGGTGAATATGGACGGGGGAAAGGAGTGAAAGAGGAAGACGCTTGGTAGAATTCTGACGGAACATAATTTAATCATAACAAAAGTTTGGTTTAAGAATCATGAAAGAAGGTTGTGTATGTGTAAGAGACCAGAAGACACCGGGAAGTACCAGATAGATTTTATAATGGTAAGACACAGATTTCTGGACCAGGTTTCAAACTGTAAGACATATCATGGGTCAGATAAAGATTTTTTTACAATAGAAAATCTGCTTTTGCAGAACTGTCATTAGTAGCATTACTATTGCTATTACATAGTAAAGGTATGACTGTGTTTTGCAGCTAGCATACTTTACATACGAGCAAGATTTTTCTACCAAATTACGGACAGGGTCATCGGGATACTGTATGAGTGATATATATATATGTGGTTTCCGAAACAGACACTAGATATATATAACTTCTACAATATGCTGTTGGTTTGGCATTGCTAATCCCTCACTCTTACGAGAATCAGTTTACAAAACTACAAGTTTGAGTAATAGTAAGCAGGGTAAAGACGATTTGTATCTAGTGGGAGGCGTACTTGAGTAATCCGTGCAGGCGTGGTGATCGCTGTTCCCCCAGAGGGTCAGCGCATAGAAATTAGGAAAGCGGGATTTGAATCCCAGCTGGGTACACATCTTCAGCTTTACCCATTCGCAGTCATTCATTCGTTTCCGTGTCCCGTCGGTCAGCATATCCAAAAAATAGTAGCTGCGATAGCTTTGTCATTTCCTTCGTGAATATCTTGTGCTGTACATGTGTTGTCCAGGAGGGGGCATACAAGTAGGTGGGTCGCATCTTCATCAGGCCCACAGTCGCAAGAGGTGACTGCGTTCCCCATTTCTTCAGGTTGCTCTTGCATTGGGGGACGCCCACTCTTAGGCGGTTGAGGGACCTCCACACAGGGTATTGTAGGTTTGCGCCAGGTGCTATTTCTTCTTTCGGCGATGCGTCTGCGGGCAGTGAGCTCTTCCATGTTGCGAGATGATTTGCCTCTGCTGCTCCCTCTAGTGGCGCAGTCCTAGCAAAGAAACTCTTGTGCGATTAAAGGCGGTGTCTTGCTGCGAGGTGACCAAACAGAGGATGTCTGTGGTCTGTCTTCTGCTTTGTTCTTTCATAGTCTGCAGCAATGGCCCTCCGGATATTGGGTGGGGCTATTCCCACAATTGGATACAATTTCTGCACTAGTGTTGGCTTCAAGAATCCTGAAATGATTCTTACTGTATCATTGACCGCAACATCAACTTGCTTAGCGTGCGCTGAAGCGTCCCACACAGGAGCAGCATATTCAGCGGGTGATATACAAAGTGCAAATGCAGAAGTCCTTAGGAGGTGCGGGTTGCCTCCCCAGCTGCTGCCAACCAGCTTCTTAAGTATCCCATTACGACTCTTTATTTCACGTTCAGACATTGCTGCCTGTACGTTAGAGCCCTGTCCAGAGTGACAGGTAGACTGGTGTTTGGCAATGTTTCAATTGTTCTCCTCGCCATGTGATGTCTAGTTTTTGCTCCGCTTCTCTGTTTCGTAAGTGGAAGGCGCTCACTTGAGTTTTACTGGGATTGGGCTTCAAGTGGTTGGCATCATAATATTTTGAGAGTTCGTCCATTGCTAGAGACAGTTTCTTCTCTACTTCTTTAAAGGTTGGTCCCTGAACAGCTACTGCTGTGAATAGCCGAGTATTAGCTGGTATTGGCTGATCATTTGTGTAGATGTTGTACAGTGCTGGGGCAAGCACACTGCCTTGGGGAAGACCATTCTTCTGCGTTCGCCATCTGCTATTTTACCCTGTAATGAAACTTGGAATCTTCTGTTCTGGAGGAAGATGCTAATAACGGAAGGTAGTTGGCAGTCCCTAGTAAGGTCATACACTTTCCTTAATAGTTTCCTGTGGTTCACAGTGTCGTATGCAGCTGTTAGATCAACAAAAGCGACTCCAGAAATCTCACCACGCTCAAAACCATCCTCAACGTGCTGGGTTAGATTCAAGATCTGACTAGATAAACTTTTCTTCGAGGGTAGCACTGATTCGGTTAAGTATCAGCCATTCTAACATCTTGAAGGTGTGGTATAAAAGGGAGATAGGTCGACAGTTCTTTGGATCAGTTGGTTCCTTCCCAGGCTTAAGTATTGCAATGACTCGAGACTTCCGCCACATTTTGGGGATGTATAACATCGCGACACATTTGTTCATTAGGCTTACTAGCCACTCCATCGTTTTACAGCCGAAGTTCTTAATCTGTTCGACTCTAAGGTCAGCGCCACCTGGAGCCTTATGCATCTTCAGGCTCGAGATGGCAGCTTCGAGTTCAGCCATGGAGAAGGGATCCCTAAGAAAATGATGTTCTGTTTCTGGGACGCAGTTAATGTCATATACTCCCTGAATCTATTGACCCAAGGGCAACACGGATTTAGAAAATATCGTTCATGCCAAACACAACTAACTCTTTACTCACACGACGTTCGCAAATCGATTCCGTATTTCTCGATTTCCAGAAGGTTTTTGACAACATACATCACAAAGGGCTTTTAATCAAATTGCGTGGTTATGGTATATCAGCCGAAATTTGCGACTGGATAGGGGATTTCCTGTCAGAGAGGACACAGGTCGTAGTAGTCGATGGTAAGGCATCGACTGAGAGGTGATATCGGGTGTTCCACAGGGTAGTGTAATTGGTCATCTGCTGTTCCTTATTTATTGAAACGATTTAGGGGAAAATCTAAGTAGCTCTCTCAGGTTGTTTGCAGATGACGCCGTCATTTACCGTCTAGTAAAATCATCTGAAGATCAAAACCAACTGCAGGATAATCTGAATAAGATATCACTATGGTGTAACATTGGCAATTGACTCTAAATAATGAGAAGTGTGAAGTCGTCCACATGAGTACGAAAAGAAATCCGTTAAACTTTCTTTACAAGATAAGTCAATCAAAATTGAAGGCCGTAAACTCCACAAAATACCTAGGAATTACTATTACTTCAGACTTAAACTGGGAAGAACACGTAGATAATGTCGTGGGAAAGACGAACCAAAGACTCCTTTTTATTGACAGAACGCTTCAAAGATGAAACAGAAGCACTAAAGAGGCTGCATACACTACGCTTATCCGTCCTTTTTTTGGAGTATTGCTGCCCAGTGTGGGACCCTAATCACGTGGGTTTGATGGAGGACATCGAAAAAGTCCAAAGAAGAGCAGCTCGTTTCGTATCGTCACGATACCGGGGAGACAGCGTTACGGTGCTTTTCGCTGCGGCGTGGGCTACTTTCGAAACTCCAATCGCCAACGTTCTCCTCTGAATGCGAAAATGTATTGTTGACTCCCATAGGTAGAAATGATCATCAGAATAAAATACGAGAAATCAGAGCTCGAACAGAGAGATTCAGGTGTTGTTTCTTCTCGCGCGCTATTCGAGAATGGAATGGGCGATAAATAGTATAACGGTTTTTCGATTAACCCTCTGCCAGGCACTTAAATGTAATTTGCAGAGTATCCCATTAGAAGTAGATGTAGAATACGAATAAATAATAGCGGTAGGATAAAAAGCAGCGTCTGTTTTTCCGGACTTTTTTGAAAGAACAATCTGCAATTCCCTTGGTCACGCCATAGCATGAGAACGGATTTTCCGATTTGGCTGGATTTTTTTTTTTTTTTTTTTTTTTTTTTTGAGTGTGTGTGTGTGTGTGTGTGTGTGTGTGTGTGTGTGTGTGTGTGTTTGTAATTCTCAGGACTAGGTTTGTATGGAATAATTTTTTGGGAATTCAAGAGAAAAACTAGAAAAATTGAGAAAATCTGAATGTATGTGTTTTTTAATGTGTCAAATTTGAGGAACGAAATCGTTTGGGTTCTTATGAACCGGTATCTAAGGAACCACGAACAACATAAATTCGGATGGCTGAACAGGATTTGAACCACTCTCTTTCCGAAAAATAATTCAGTGGCTTCACGTTTTTACTCTGTTTCCTTCGCAGTTAAAAACTTCCTAACAAACCTAACTCCTACACTTACCTTCCCACATACTTATTTCATTTCTCATTTGATTTCACATCGTAGCTTTTTTTCTACATTTTTTCAAAAGATATATGGAACGAACATTGTGCTCTGTTACTACACAGACAGATGTGTATTAACTAGGCAAAATTACATATTTATAGCAAATTCCTTAGAGTAATTTGTAACCAACATGTAAACAAGTGAATTTGCATTTGCATTCAGATTAGTGTTTAATTACATATGCATTCTCCACATTTTCAATACAATCAATGACGTGAGTGAGAGAGATGACAGAAGAATGTAATGGCGCATATTAAACGATAACTACCTGCGTGCCCGCCCATTTTGTATGATGGCCGGACACATACGATAAAATAACTATAATGTATTACAGTTGTCACTGCTCAACTATGCTACTACGAAATACTATACTGATTTTCAGATAAATAGTGCCTCGAGCTCAGATTGGGTTTTAATGTGAGCGAAAAATTTAGTTAAAACATCAAGACTAATATTTCAGTTGGTAATGTGTATCGGTAATGTGTATCTATCAGTGGAAAACTTGGACGTACTATCATGCAAAAACAGTTAAAAAGAGAAATATAGTAAGGAATAGATCCTTGTTTTAAGGTCATAGTGAGAAACTATCAAAACGAACAATGTATGTTTCATAATATTAAGGGCCTGTGTACTGTACCATCGTCAATGCGTGCTGTATACGTATTGCTATAGAACCACAAACACAGTGCGAGGACAGTAACTATGTTGCAGAAAGAATGAAACTCGTTATTCAAATACCTGGCAGTTTCATATTTCCAGCACCAAATCCACTGCTTACGCAAATGTGACGTTCCTGCTCTTCGATTACTATAGCTGATGACTGACACTTATGATAACTTGTGTTCTGTCAAAGTTTGTATAATTCATATATTTTGCTTTCCTGTATTCTAGTGCCTAATTCTGAAAGGCCGGCCGCGGTGGCCGAGGGGACTGAGGCGCTACAGTCACGGTCTGCATGGCCACTACGGTCGGGGGTTCGAATCCCCCCTTGGGCATGGATATTTGTGCCGTCCTAGTTCGTAAATAGTTCATAAGTAGTTTGTAAGTTTAGGGACTGATGACCCCGTAGTTAAGTCCCATAAGCTGTACAAACATTTGAACATTTGAATTCTGATAGGTGTCATGTGTGCTAACTGTCCTGCTTTATTCAAAAGGAATAATATCGTATAAAATAATAAAATATGTTGAGCTACTATTTTGGACATTTAAGTGCTAAATTGAGGAATTTCATCCGTAGGCACTGCAATAATTAAATCTGAAAAAAAAGGGTCCTATACCAATAACAGAGACGCAATACTTGCTTAAGTAATACTAAAAGAGTCATTTTGATATTTGACTCCTGACCATTACGTGTCATCTCGCCGAACTTGATATCTTGTCATCAAAACAGGTTCGTAGTTCTGATGTTGTGTGCTGGATGATATTTAGAATGTCCGGGAAGCTTATATGAAAACTAACATATCCATAGGACGAATTATCAGTCTACAGTTTATAATTTATACAACTGCACTGACAGTCACTATAATATACTTTACTTCCTCAATTAACAGATACGGTCATTCAGAAATTATGCTAGAAACCTTGCTACTTCATCTCAGAAATCTGTTTGGGAAGTACCTAACATATCCATAGGACGAATTACCAGTCTACAGTTTATAATTTATACAACTGCACTGACAGTCACTATAATATACTTTACTTCCTCAATTAACAGATACGGTCATTCAGAAATTATGCTAGAAACCTTGCTACTTCATCTCAGAAATCTGTTTGGGAAGTACCTAACATATCCATAGGACGAATTATCAGTCTACAGTTTATAATTTATACAACTGCACTGACAGTCACTATAATATACTTTACTTCCTCAATTAACAGATACGGTCATTCAGAAATTATGCTAGAAACCTTGCTACTTCATCTCAGAAATCTGTTTGGGAAGTACTTCAGAGCAATGAAAATGTCAATTCCAACATCTGAATATACTGCCAGCACCACATTGATTTTCAGCATTTGTAGAATTAACTACGATTTACCTTTCACTAATCACTCAATAATATTTATTTACCCACACACAGATCTTAAACGTACACTGTAAAAAAAATCATAAAATACGCAAATGAACCATAATGTACTGATGAAAATCGTGGCCTGCATTCCGACGCCTATCACTGTAGCCCAGGAAAACATACTTCGACAACATATTATGGAAGATCTTTAATTTTGTGTGCTATTAAATACGGACCAAATACAGCTTGAGCGTCAAAATAATTGAAATATACAGGGTGAATCTAAATTCGCGCACTCGGGCTTCGCAGCGCGATTCCTCACATGCTAGCAATGAAAAAATGTCACAAATTTCTTCCTGCGCATATTTCCGGCGTCGACGTCGAAGATTGAGATGGGTGTGTGTACCATGTATGTCAGTGTATTTCAGAATTACACTACTACAGCAACAACTTCTAGGGGATGTGGGAGGTGTCTTAAGAAACAAAGTGAGCATAGAAACCCATGCCCAGAAACGTCATCCAATGACGCTACAGAGCGTCGAAGTTGCTGGAGGGGATGTCTAGCGGCAGGAGCTGGTGCCTGTAACTTGGACTCTCGTTAAATGGCGTTTACGGGCATGGGGTTCCATGCTCATTTTGTTCCTCAAGACGCCTAATACATCCCTTACAAGTTTGTTGGTGTAATTATGAAACACACTGACGTATGGAACACACGGCCCTCTCAGTCTCTGACGTCCATTTACTGGCGGAAATATACGCAGCATGAAATTTTATGGGAGACATTTTTCATTGTTGGCAGGTGAGGAATCGCGCTGCGAAGCCCGAGTGCGGGAATTTAGATTCACCATGTAGATGGCGAATGTTTGTTTTGATTCTGAGCAAAGTGGCGTGACAAAGTTAACCTTCAGCCCGTACTCCCCCTTATGGCATACAGAGCGTACACTTGGTCTTTAGGACCGCGGTGCCGTTTCTTTCGGCCTTTTTTGCATCTAATTGTCTTAAAATGCATGTAGTGCACCATTCGGTCTCCCCCTTCCCCAGCGTACACCCTCCCCCCAATAGTTTTCTCACAGCCGGCCGCGGTGGCCGAGGGGACTGAGGCGCTCCAGTCACGGTCTGCACGACCAATACGGTCGGGGATTCGAATACCCCTTCGGGCATGGATATTTGTGCCGTCCTTAGTTAGTTCATAAGTAGTTTGTAAGTTTAGGGACTGACGACCCCGCAGTTAAGTCCCATAAGCTATACAAACATTTGAACTTTTTTTTCCACACACTTGATATGTAGATTTTTTCCAATTTTATAAACTTGCAGTTGATTGTGAAAGGAAAAAACACACAACTTGAGGGTAAGTGGGGTACATTGGACCGGAGAAAACAAAGACATTCAGTGTACACATCGGACTTTTTTGACCGGGAGCGGAGAGTGCAAATAGTTAATTACAGAACTTCGGACAGATGCACAACGAAGAAAAGACTTACTTCGACCTCCTCTTCAACTGCCTTGAGGCTACTGTGGTGGGCAGAGTGCTGACACGCACTCAGAGAGAAGGGGAGGGAGAAGGCGGTCGCTCCGGTCCAAAAGACCGGTGTACGGTCTAAAGGTTAAAATAATTTTAACTGCCAGCAAAGGCGAAAAGTTGTGCCGTTGAGTGGTGTCACCTAAATTTTTGTTGTTTACACCGACAATTTCCGTGACGTAAGTCGAATGGCGCCATTTTTGTAGTCTGAGGAAACCTGGATTAACGTTGCTCTCGCCCATCTGATACCAGGAGCTTATTGGTTAGAATCATGACACATTATTTGACGTGTTTACACATCTCGCCCGAGTATGCGTTATACAAGGTGAGCAACAAACGAAGTGGGATGGCGGAGCCACGTGCGTTGGGAGGAGAGGCGGCGGCTCGGCGTGTATAATGTATACAGGCAGTGGGAAAAGTGGCGTGGCGAGGCGAGGCGCACCATTCCACGGCGCGGCGTCACAAAAGGAGGCGCGATTTCGCTGCGCTCGGGACATAACAGGTGCGGAAGAGACTGTGGTGAAAGTGGTTGCCGGCTTCTAGTGCAGCGGCCGCCGTTCAGCGGGAGCAGTGGTGCTCAACCCCAAGAGTTCATTGTATAACATTCCACACTCTCTGTGCCTCTCTCTCACACTCTCTCTGTGCCTATCTTTCACACTCTCTGTGTGCGTCTCTCTCTCTTTCTCTTTCTCCCCCCCCCCCCCTGTCTCTCCCTACATACACTAACTCCTCTTCTTGCGCCCTGCCCTGTACTATATTCCTAAAAGTTCAATACCTATGTTAATTCATCTTTAAACAACTATTAAATTATTGACAAAATTTCGCCATGTTAACAAAAATAAAAATCAGAACTGTAATAGAATGTAACTTTCACTCTGCAGCGGAGTGTGCGCTGATATGAAACTTCCTGGCAGATTAACATTGTGTGCCGGAACCGGGACTCGAACCTGGTACCTTTGCCTTTCGCGGACAAGCGCACTACCGACTGTGCTATCCCGACACGACTCACGAATATCCTTTCTTCCGGGAGTGCTAGTCTTGCAAGGTTCGCAGGAGAGCTTCTGTGAAGTTTGGAAAGTAGGAGGCGAGGTACTGACGGAAGTAGATTTGTGGGGCGGCATCGTGAGTTGTGTCGGGATAGCACAGTCAGTAGTGCGCTTGCCCGCGAAAGGCAAAGGTCCCAGGTTCGAGTCCCGGTTCCGGCACACAATTTTAATCTGCCAGGAAGTTTCAGAACTGTAATAATTTAAAACTATTGTACCACGAAGAAATAACATTAACATATTAGAAATTATGCAACTTTAGCTAATGACATATCCTCAATCAAATACATAATTACCAATAAAGCAAGTGTCAACCGAAGGGTGATGTATCTGTGCAACATCCTTGGTGAAGATCTTTGGTTTGTTTATATTTGTATAGAGTGTGGAAACAACATGTATAAAGTGTTTAGCAGCACAATCAATTTGTGCATGCTACAAGTTATGCTGTATAATATGTGTGAAGTGCATAGCAGCACAATTAATATGTGCATGCTACCTATTGTGACAATGAATTTATGGATAACACAAATTGTAATTAACAACATTTAGGCCTACCAGTAAGTCAATATTTTTATGTCAGTTATGCTCGCCACATAGTTGACTTGTTTTGTTTATGCCAGTTATGCTAGCCACATATTTCACTCGTTTTGTTCAAAAAAATGTTTAAATGTTTGTTAGCTTATGGGGCTTAACTATGGGGTTATCAGTCCCTAAACTTACAAACTACTTATGAACTAGCTAATACTAAGGACGGCACAAATATCCATGCCCGAGGGGGATTCGAACCCCCGACCGTAGTGGCCGTGCAGGCTGTGACTGTAGCGCCTCAGTCCCCTCGGCCACCGCGGCCGGCTCGTTTTGTTTTCTTGTAATTGTAACAGATGCACAAATCCCACAACACACCATCTGTAATATAAAAAACCGTTCACCATCTGATGATGATATGCTAGGCATATCGAAACCGGTAATGGGAGAAAATAAAACATTTTGCATAAAAGGCGACTGGTTGCTGTCATTCAGGATACCTTAGAATATTTTATAATGCAGTGTGTTCATATATGAATTGCTGTTCGTTTGTCTCGCTAAAACTCGAGAACGGCTGAACCGATTTGGCTACTTTTAGTCTTGAGATATTCGTGTAAGTCTAGGGTAGGTTTAAACGGTGATTGAATATAGAAAAACTGAAACGGCTTTTTCCAGTGATCTATCAGTACCGTTCGTACAATCGCGATAAAATTTTGTACATTTCATGTTGAAAGCAACAGGAAGGTTTGCACCAAATAAAATTTGGAAAAGTCACCTGGAAAGTAGGAAAATTTAGGAAAAACCAAAATCGATGTTTTTCTATGAATAAAAATCAATTGCCACGTATTTGTAAGAGCATTACTTGAGTACGGCTTGACAGGACGAGGTTTGAATGAAATAAATTTTTCGGAAAATCGATCGGAAAATAGGAAAATTTGAGAAAAATTGAAAGTGCGTTTTTCAATGTGTTTTTCATCGAATTCAGCACTATAACTGACTGTTTTGATCATTGTCGTTGTTGTGGTCTTCAGTCCGGAGACTGGTTTGATGCAGCTCTCCACAATACCCTATCCTGAGCAAGCCTCTTCATCTCCACATAAGAACGGCAACCTACATCTGTCTGAATCTGCTTACTGTATCCATCTCTTGGTCTTCCCCTGCGATTTTTTCCCCACACACTTCCCTCCAACGCTAAATTCACAATTTCTTGTCGTCCATGTCTCACACCATACAAGGCGACACTCCATACAAATGCCTTCAGAAAGGACTTCCTTGGGCTTAAATCAATATTCGATGTTAACAAATTTCTCTTTTTCAAGAACGCTTTTCCACCCATTGCCATTCTGCATTTTATATCCTCTGTACTGCGACCATCATTTGTTATTTTACTGCCCAAGTAACAAAACTCATCTGCCTCCTTTATTGCTTCGTTTCCCAATCTAATTCCTTCAGCATCACCTGATTTTCTTACACTGCTCTCCATTACCCTAGTTTTGCTCTTGTTAATGTTCATCTTATATGCACCTTTCAGCACACTGTCCATTCCGTTCAATTGCTCTTCCAGGTCCTTTTGCTGCCTCTGACAGAATTACATTGTCATCGGTAAAACGCAATTTAATTCCTTCTCCTAATTTCTCCTTGCTTTCTTTTATAGCTTGCTCAATGTGCAAATTGAATAACATTGGAGAAAGGCTACAACCCTGTCTTACTCCCTTCCCAATCACTGCATCCATTTCATGCCCTTCAACTCTGGTAACCGCCATTTGGTTTTTGTACAAGTTGTAGAAAACCTTCCTATATTTTACTCCTGCTTGCTTCAGAACTTGAAAGAGTTTCTTCCAATCGACATTGTCAAAAGCTTTCTCAAAATCTATAAAAGCTAGAAATGTTGGTTTGCCTTTTCTTAATCTATCTTCTAGGATAAGCCGTAAAGTGAGTATTGCCTCCCGTGTTCCTACATTTCTCTTGAACACAAACTGATCTTCCCCGCGGTCGGCTTCTACCAGCTTTTCCATCCTTGTGTATGTAATTCGTGTTAATATGGTTTGGAAAAATTTTCAGTTAGAAAGTAAAGTCGCAAAATTGGAACCAAGTACCTTTTTCAATGTATTTCTAAATGTACTCAACACTATAAGTTGAGAACCGTTCATCCGATTGCGATAAAATTTTGATCATTTGACGTTCAAAGCAAGAGTGCATACATACTAGCAATTGCGAAGCATTGGCGGGTCGACTAGTGATGAATAAGTATAAAGTCTGAGAAATGTTTTCAGAAACCAATCCGTAGGTAAAAGAACATGATAGAATAAGCTATCATTAAAAAAATTAGAAAAAAAGTCTACATCTTTACAAATTGTTTATACAGTGGGACCTTTCTTAAAGAGCGTAATTTGCTTTTGACTGTTGCGTAAAATGCGAAATGATCATTAAGAAAAATATATTGTTCTGTCGAAAATCGTATATAAATGGGATATTCGTTCCATTCCGAAAAATACACTCACAAAACTTCGACCAAAAATTTAAAAATTTCCTTTGAGATAATATAGTTTTGTTACGGTTCGTGAGGAGAGGGGGGGGGGAGGGAGTGTCGCAAGAATATTTTTATTTGGAAGGGGGTCGCCAGATAATTTTTACTTGGAAGCGGGTCGCATATTCCAGAAGACTGGAAAACCTGAGCTAAAGTATTACACAAATGGAAGTTTTGACTTCCCGGTTTTTACGTTCTGTCGGAATTTGGCGGATACAGCAATAGGAGATAAATCATTCAAATGACTGAATGACTCTCTTATTGATCCCCATTCCGCGTTTCGCGCGGATAGAGCGTCACAGATTGCTTAAAACTCTGAAGGAGTACCAATACGGATTGGGCTCCGTTTCTCAGCTAAAGGCACGGTACTTCAGACAAAAAAATTAAATAAAATCATTAATTTTAAAAATTAAACTTTTTCTTAAAAAACTAAATATATTAAGAAACGAATAACATTTCATTTCTATAAACAAATTAAAAGTTACAGCAAAGGTTTTATAGTAAGAGTTATCTAATAACAGGAGGCATGTGCTAAGGGTTAAATCTATATAGAAAGTGTGATTCGTTACCGTTTGCAAAGACTAAGCAAAGTACAGGTTGATTCATGCAATGAAAACAGCAGCCAGCCATTGACAGTACTGTTGTTTATATGTAAAATAGCACCGTCACCAGTTTCGAATCAACAGGTTTCTCTTCAGATGGCTGCAAATTTTCTTTTGTCTCGTCTATCTTTTCTTTTGTCTCATCTATCTCAACTCGGTTTTCAACTTTGTAAATTAAAAATGAAAAGTCCGTATCAGGCCGGGCCGTTCACATTTGTGCGAACCAATAGCACAGATTACGAGGCGATGGTCTTTCTGGTCTTTACTTACGACCCGCATGGGAAGAACTTGGCGGCAACGTGATGGATTCCAAAACGCTGACCTAGGATTTCATGCGGAGAGTGCTGTTGTTCCCCTTCGGAGGTTCGAGTCCTCCTTCGGGCATAACGGGCTGATCACATTGTTCGAGTAAACAGTTGAAGAGCATAGGGGATAATCCATCTCCCTGTCTCACTCCGGTATTAATATTGAAGGACTTGAGTGTATTAATCATATGTCTGGGAAATAAATTAAGGATTATGTTCCAGAATGGCGAGAACTGTTGTGCTCTAGAGTATGTCAACAATGGACACCCTGCTCAGCTGTAGCATTCCTGTTGCCTGTTGCGCACAGTATTTCTTTCTGCCTTCGGGCCGGTGATCGGAGCGAGCGTTGCTCTCCCCTGCGCGGCGCCCGTGGCCGGCCGTTTCATAACGCCACTTGGCGTGCTTAAGACGTATCCGGCGAAAGCGGCGCTGCGCGTGCCTGTGTGGGGTCAGGCTGAGGCGTGGGCGTCCACAGGAAGCTGCCTGTTGCCTGCCGCGCTGTCGGCCACCCAGCCGTGAATCCCTCGGCAACCGAACCTCGCCGCTGCCGCTGCCGCTGCCGCCTCCCGCCTCGCGCCGTTCCGCCAGCTCAGGGCGACACCGCCGCGGAAAAGCCGCCGCGCTATGTTCTGCATGCCGACACCAGGGCTGCCAACTCTGCAGCACAGTCTGACACATTTACGCAAAAACTACAGAAAACAAGGCACTACGAAATGTGAAGAACATCGTACCTTGAGCCTAATATCACATACAGGGTGTCCAGAAAAGGGCTCCCTCATTCCAAAATTAAATATCTCGAAAACAAACATCGATAGAGGAATGCAATAAACGGTATGTTTATTGTGAAACCTGTATGAAGTTTATACAGCAGTTTGAAATAATAGTTACAAAAGCTGCTAACAGATGGCGCTGTACGCTGTACAGCTCGTATCAGCATACATAAGTGAAATAATCGTATGAAAACACTCTTTGCAAACAATCACATCACAGTGTTTTCAAAATGTTCACCATTGGCACTACAGAGGTGGCGCAAACGAAGAATGAAATTCGCCATCACATTTCGTAGTGTCTCAACCGAAATGGATTCACATGCCACAGAGATCGCCGATTCAAGCTCGTCCAGCGTGGCGGGATGTTTCGGGTAGACCACGTCTTTCACTGTGCCACACAAAAACAAGTCACAGGGAGTCAAATCCGGCGAATATGGAGGCCACTCCATGCCTGCACCAGTAAATTTGGGATATTCCAAAGCAATGACTCGATTCCCGATGTATTCCTCAAGAAAGCGAAACACTTGTTCGGTCCGATGTGGACGGTCTCCATCTTGCGTAAACCATTCAGTACCTGGTCGATCCTCTAACGCTTGTTGTGTGGCGACAAGTTGTTCCAAAATTGCAACGTAACGTGCACCAGTGACCGTTTCTCGAATGAAAAAAGGACCAATAATGCCTCTGCTGCATACTGAAGCCCACACAGTAACTTTAGGGGAATACAGGGGTTTCGCTTCACACCAATATGGCTTTTCGGAACCCCAAAATCGCCAGTTCTGCTTATTCACATATCCATGCAGGTGCATGCAGCCAACATAAAATCCTTCACATCAATCACTTTGAGCATCTGATTAGCAAAGGCAACCCTTTGTTGCACAATTCGTAAGGGTATGGCCTCGTGCGTTTGAATTTTGAATGGAAACATGTGTAGGCTCTTTTTATTTTCTGCGTGCTGGAACGCTTCAAACCAGTCTCAGATGCAAATCTACAGACGAATGACATTGGATTTCGCTGAATAATTCCGGAAACTGTGGTGATATTTTCAGGCGTATCTGCGGTTTGCTTGCAGCCAACATGCCCCACTAGATCATCAGTTACGCTGCCTGTTCGTTGAAATTTATCGAAGAGCGTACGGATGGTTTTCGCATCGGGTCCTTTTGGAACATTAAATCGTGCTTGAAAACTTCGCCTTGTTGCCGTAGGACTCTCTTCTAACCTGTGGTACTCTAGCACCAGAAAAACGTGTTGTTCAATGGAGTACATGGTTTAATCTCCTCCTTCGGTACGCTAACCTCCTTTCACGTTTCAATCGTGGAACTAATCGCTCTGGGCTTCGAATCACTATTTATACCGGGCATTACGTATGGCGATTACAGCACCATCTGTTAGCAGGTTTGTAACTATTATTTCAAACTGCTGTATAAACGTCTTACAGCTTTCACAATAAACATACCGTTCACTGCAATCCTCTATCTATCTTTGTTTTCGAGATATTTAATTTTGAAATCAGGGAGTCCTTTTCTGGACACCCTGTATGGCAAAAATACTAACAGAAATAATATATAACCGAATAAAAAGTAAAATTGAGCAGAATCTGGATCAAGATCAATTTGGATTTCGACAGAATAGAGGAACAACAGAAGCTATCTTAAATCATGGATAAAATGCTGGACCTAAAAAAACCACAGTTCAGTGCTTTCGTGGACTTGGACAAAGCCTTTGATAAAGTGAACTGGAATGTTATGATGGAAAATGTGACACACAGACGGATAGTACATGAACTCTACAAAAATCAAAGAAGGATTATAAATATACATGGTGAAATACAAGAGGCTCACGTAAAGAAAGGAGTACGACAAGGATGCAATTTATCACCAGTGCTCTTCAACTTGTATATTGAGGAGGGAACTAAAGAATGTAAAGAGTCTATAGAGGGAATGAAGATCAATGGAGTACAAATTAAAATTACAAGGTTTGCTGATGACGTAGCCATCATTGATGAGAGCGAAGAAAATCTGCAAAAGACGTTATCAAGAATGAATGACATCCTGCCAGCTAAATATAACATAAAAATCAACACAAAAAAGACAGAAGGATCATGGTATGCAGCCACGAGAAAATTATAACTGATATTAAAATTAATGATGTACCATTGAAACAAGTTAATTTATTTACGTACTTATGAAGTGAAATTACACCGGATGACAAAAGTTCAGCAGACATAAAAAATAGAATTGCGCAAGCTAAACTAGCCTTCAATAATAAACGGATGCATCTTACATCAAGAACTACAAAAGAAGAGACCAAAAAAGCATTTATAAAAAGCCATGTGTGCAGTGTGGCATCGTATGGCTCGGAAACTTGGACGCTCGGCGTTTACGACAAGAGAAGACTAGAAGAATTTGAATTGTGGTGTTAGAGGAGGATGCAGAAAATCCCTTGGACGGCCAAGATGACAAACGAAGAAGTTCTTAGACGAATCGGCGGAAAAAGAGCAAATGAGCAAATGTTTGTATAGCTTATGGGACTTAACTACGGGGTCATCAGTTCCTAAACTTACAAACTACTTATGATCTAGCTTACACTAAGGACGGCACAAATATCCATGCCCGAGGAGGGATTCGAACACCCGACGGCAGCGGCCGCGCAGTCCGTGACACGACGCCTCAAACCGCGCAGCCACTCCTGCGTGGCTGACATAAATGACGTTGCGCGATCGAAAAGGATGCCGCTTTCATTTAGCCATTAAAAGTAATTAATTTATTTTACTTTTATCGTAAAACTTTTGTTTATGAAAATTTGCAAGTATTAGAGTACAGGAGATTAATACAAATTTTCGTAAAAATCACAAAAGGGAAAGTAATCTGTGTAACCATGCATAACAGAGAAGTGACGTCAAAACAGGAAAATTCACATTCATTTATTATAAACAACATGAAATACTATTAAATAGCTATCATATAGGTGGCTAGAAAGTAGAGACATAGCAATGAACTTCCCCTATGAATTGATGCACAACACAAATGTACGTTTTCCTAGGGAGTTTTCCTTTCCATACACTTTAAAGATACGTGAACGGCAGGTTTGACAATCTGGATAACTGCAACAGGCATAACACTGAACTTTTCCTCGCTGATACCGATAGCAAAGAGCAAATCGTTTTTTCCAAATGGGTATTTCTGATTTTTGGAGAGGTTTCTTCCGAACTCATGAGATGGCTATTTTTCGCAGTCTGGTATGCACAAATGAGAACTCGAAGCCTTAGTAACACTGATATTAATTGAAAACACTAATTAAGCCAAAAATGGAATATTTAGTTTATAAATTTTGATCATATAGAAAACTTACGGCGTCATGGCGTTCATAATGACACCACACAAACATTACAGCCGTGCACAAAGAAAGCGGAAGACTAGATACTGCTGTTATTCGACTGCAGGTAGATTATCAGTCACTGAAATGGTTGGTGAAACCACCATCAATAGACTTACCTACAGAATAAACGGAAGGGGTGCACAGTTTCACTGGTATCGAAGAGGTTCTTGCTTGTTTGATACAGGGAGGACCAAACTGTCATCAGTCCCCCCGGCGTGGAGAGGAAGGAGTGAGATAGAAAAGGAGGGGAAGAGAAAACAAATGCAGTCCAGGGAGAAATAAATACTGCATTCGCTCGGGGCCCCGTGCTCGCTACGCAAGTACTCACGAAAGAACCGTGAGCTCCCAGGGGTGTATCGAAAAGCACCCACAAATTTGTGCGAGGGTTAACGTTCAAACAAGAAATTGCATTGAGTTAATAATGGGACTATAAATCACGCATTTTTTGGGTTATCTGATGTATTTTACTACGTTAATTGGCAATATCGCTTTGATTTAAATATTTATATTTCATGACTTGTTTCAACAAAATTCAAACGTTCAAATGTTTGTATAGCTTATGGGACTTAACTACGGGGTCATCAGTCCCTAAACTTACAAACTACTTATGAACTAGCTTATACTAAAGACGGCACAAATATCCATGCACGAGGGGGATTAGAACCACCAACCGTACTGGCCACGTCATGCCCATCAAGGGAGTCGACGGCAAACTGCTGACCACTTCATAACATCAGCAACACTGAATTTACACATCCACCAATTGCTAGTACTGATACCTCAATTAGATCTGGCACGCTGCAGACCGCTCGACCACTGCGGCCGGCACTTGTTTCAACAGAATTTGGTGACATCCTCAGATACTGATCACTCACACTTGGATATAAATAATCATCCGTCTCATCACTGTGTTGAGAGCGTCCTAAGATTGTCAAAGTAAACACATTTTATCTCCAATATAAGGTGCAAGGACACTCTCATGCCGTTACTAGGAACATCTGTCAGCGACGACAGAAAGAAATCTGTCTGTTAATGCACGTCATTGTAATATTGGTAATAACATATGGTGATGTATTCTTAAAATCTGAGCATTCTTTCAAGAGACGTATGATTCTTTACATCAAAGTGTGAGTGATCAACATTTTGAGGATAACAACAAATCTGTTAGAACTAAATAAGCAGCTTCTCATCAAAGCGATGTTGGAAAGAGGAAGTCACAGTTAAGTTCTCAGTTTATATGAAAGTTCTTTATTTCATTACTGTTTTCATTGATCAAGTCATCATTTTCAGATCAGTGTACAATATTTACAGAGGAGCTACATTTGTTCTTAAACAGTTGTACATCGTCATAAAATACATAAATCAAAAATATTTTCGTGGAAATAGTGCTCGAATTCGAAATTTTCAAACACCTTGACGGTTTCCGGGCGCTGACATAAATTCAACGGCAAAGTTGATATATTGTGTTGGGTCGGGAATCGAATCCGGATTTTCCGCTTCGGGCCAGCGGTCGCCTTAACTAATTAGGCTATCCAAGTACGCTTCTCTTCCTGCGCAAATTCTCAACTTACAGCACGCTACAATCGCAGCGCCCCCCGCCCATTATAGTCTGGCCGAAATACGATTACATCTGGTGCTTGCTACGAGCGCCGGCTGCAGCAGTAGACCATTGGAGTAACGAGAACGTTGCTCTGTGCATGAGCGCGTCCTACCGCGCTGTGGACGTTTGCCAGTTATGTCAGACTGTCAGCTATACTGTACGGTAGCGAAGTATTTGGCAACATGGATGCATTCCGTTTCTGTGATTGAGGCGTTCTCCCTGCCCAGTAGGCATGTTTCGGCCCGACTATAGTTCTTCTTGCTCGCAGCCTGAACTGGATTCCGGAAAGGAATCGAGCATAATGGTGCATCCGCACAGTTGTCATCTGCCATATTAATTGTATAGTTACTGCATATTAAGACCCGCTCCGTTAGCTGTGTGGTCTAGCGCACCGCTTTCCGAGACGGGGAGGCGTAGCGGCCCCATTTCGAATCCGCTCGGCGGATTAACGAAGGGGGTCGGAGTGCCGGTCAGACTGGATGTGATTTTTAGGCGGTTTTACAAATCCTTTTAGATGAATACCGGGCTGGTATTTGAGTCCCGTCACAGTTACACGATTCGCAAACATTTCGTTACACTTCACACTTTCACACGTGTAACACTATACGCAGACATATGGGGTACACATTTCCTCTTGGGAGGGGAAGAGGGAGGGGGGCGTGGGGTGACGACAGGAAGGGTATTCGGCCGTCACGAAAATATTAACACGCCAAATCCATATAACATTGCCGACCCTGCATGTGCGGGAACATGGTGGCATAGAAAGAAAGGAAGAATAGTTACTGCATATTAAAGATCTCATGTCATCTGCGTAACTTGGGGTAAGTCATTATCAAATCACTCAGATTTCTCCTTTAATCTGAAGCAAATCCAATCTAGGTAATTAAGATAATAATTAATGGGATTAATCATTAGAATGGACTTTTCGATCAGTAATCGCCACTGCATGAGGTCTAAGACAGTAAAACACTTGAGAGGGACACTTGGGTTGATTGGGTAAACAATCGCACTCGATACAATTCACTTTGCAGTGATTTTACAACCAGTCTCACTATCGACAGTTCACTGAAAAAAGTCTCTTTGAATAAGAAGGAACATCAAAAGATGTCGCTCAAGGCAGGAGACGAAACGTCAGGAAGAAGTTTTATACTTCGACCACGGGCTCTCCGCCCGGATGTATTCACAGAAGGATAATATTTGGTTGGAAGAGTTGGAGCAGTTCTCAAAGCCAACGGCATGCAACCTACTTACTAATAAATTAATATTTCGTCTGTGTTGTGAGTAGATGTCAACAGGCTGAATGAGCATCCTAATAAAATAAGATAAAGCGGAGCTTGCGCGGAAATGTTTACGTGCTATACAAGAGTAGAACAGTGGAAGAAATGAAACTAGGTCTATTGAAGCCTCTGCCTAAGCATTTGCGCCTCTCACAGTAGATATGTGGATGCAGAATGTGTTGGTCACAGCTGAGCGTTAGGCGCCCCCAGCGCTGGAGAAGCCTGAGAGGTGACCCCTTGACACTTGTGGTGGCCGGCGGCGCGCCGCCCACGCGAGCCATTAAGTCAGCGCAGTTTTGGGAGGAAGCCGGTTCCCGAGGACGGTCTCGCCGTGGAGAATCGATTGCGGGCAGCGTGGAGAGCGGCGCGCCTCAGGTGCGGACGGCGGATGACAGCACGGCAGACAGGCGCGTCACCGGCAGGAATAAGGCGGTCTGGTCAAGCAACCAGTCGCTCAACCGGTCTGATTCCCACCTGACATCGGAAAGAATATACCGACTCGTAAGTGCAGCGTAGAAATCTGAATCGTGACAGCTCGATTCAGAGGCAGACAAAATCTTTGTGCTTTTTACCGCCAGTACTTCGATGGATAGAGGGAAGAGATCCAAAATGTAAAGATCCAGACACAGGACATTTTATGGATGAAGTACAAAATGTTTCTGGGTTTGTTGTTGTTGTTGTTGTTTAGAGGGAACTGGACTGCGCGGTCATCAGTCTCCTGTGTTTGTGGGAGTGAATATATGTGTCACGATTGGCGAGCTCTTTGTAGGTGGGATCTTCAGGAGTAACGTCGTGCTATTCTACACTGCTCAAAACGATTAGGTGATCTTGTGAATCCTCTCTCTTTCCAAGCATTAATCCCGACTTGCAGGGACTGCTGCTTTGTTACATCTCATCCATTTCTTTCAGTCATTGACATCTTCTGCCCAGATGTTGTCAGTTGACCTCTTTGCCGGTCTTCCTGGGTTGTCGTGGAGTGCTGTTTTTGTAACCGAGTGGCCTTGTTTCCTCATGACGTGGCCGTACCAGCGGATACGGGATTCCCTCAGTTTGTCTCTGACGGGCGCGACACTAACCTTTGCCGTTCTATATTTTAAAATATAGAACGGCAAAGGTTGGTGTCGATGATCACATCGGGTGAGCCCCACGGAGCAACGAAGCATTTTTATCTCCATGGCATGTAACATTTGCTCCTGTTGTTTCGTCATAGAGCGACATGCTCTCCCATAGATTGCTGCTGGGCGGACCATGGATTTATAAATGTTTGCCTTTAGACGTTGAGGCATCTTTTTATTGCAGTGGACTCCAGTGACCTGTCACCACTTGAGCCGAGCTGCATTCACTCTCTTCCGAGTATCGAGAGTTATGTTACAGTATGAGGTGACAACGGACCCCAGATACTTAAAATGCACTGTCTTCTGCAGGCCTTCTTCCCCGATACTTATGGTGCCTCTGGTTTCGAATCCGCATTCTAGGTATTCAGTCTTCGGGACATCGAGGTGCTGTTCATTTTCAGCCAGTCTGTCCTTTCAAGTTTGAACTTCTGGGCGGGTTTGTTCTGCAAGTACCACATCATGGGCATGAAGAAGGGTCCAGGGATAAGGTCTGTACGTCAGCTGTTACCGTATCCTTTCAGAGGATGAATAGTAAAGGTGAAAGGGCAGAATCTTGATGAACACCCACAGTGATATCGAAGGGTGGAGGGATCCCAGCAGGACTCCGAACACTATTAGTGGAAGTTGCACCCAGCTTACATTCTCTTCAGGGACGACATGACAACGAAGGGCTCGCGAGATAAATCGTGTGGGATGCAGTCAGAAACCTTGTCTAAGTCTAGAAATACACTTTCTTTCATCAAAAGGCGTGTGGCATGGATAGCATCGATGGCACAGCATTCCTTAACAAATCCACACTTCTGAGTCCGCTATCAAGTACAAGTAAAAAGATTTTTAAAGTATGAGACGATAAGTCGAGCGTTCATTTACGTCTTCTTTTCCCTTCCAGATTGGAACTCTTTTGCTAGTTGTCCATGCGTGTGGAAGTTGTTTTTTGGCGATGATTCGGTTGATGAGTGAAGCAAGAAATTCTGAAGCAGGCTTTCCGAGCATTTTCCAGGATTCCGCTGGGCCAGTTACTTTTCCGTTCTACATTTTTCTGATGGCAAGCATTACTTCCTCAGATCTAATTGAGATAACGGGTCCTAAGGTAGGATCAGGACTAGTAGTAATTCATGGATGTGTAAATTCTTTGTTGCTGATGTTATGAAAGTAGTGGGTCCAACGTTGGAGAATTTTTTTCCCTTTTTCAAGAAAAAAAAAAGCTAATCTACGAGCAATTTGCCGTCGGCTCCCTTGATGTGCATGACGTGTCCAATGCCCTAAGTTGAACGGTGTCGGGACGTACGAAGACGGTGGATGTTGTATTCTCAAGCTGGTCATACAGTGGCTGGTAATAATGGGATCTGGAGAGATATACAATGTACATGTGGTAATGCATTTTATTCAAATAAAGGTTACAATTGTAATTTGTATGTGATACACTACGATATTTTGCTGTCTCAACTCTTTACTTGACAATTACATGGCGTTTACCGGGCTACAATAATATTGAAAAAGTTATTTTCGTTTTAAACGAGGTGTTCACCTCGAACGGCCAGTACAGTTGCACAACTGCGTGGCATTGACAGGATCAGGTTATCAATCACCTCTTGAGGGATATTTGGCCATTCTTCCACGAATGCAATATCCAGTTCTGCAACCGCTGTGTAAGGTGCTGGTCTGGCTGCAATGCTACTGCCAAGTGCATCCCAGACATGCTCAACTGGATTACTGGATTAAGTCCCGTGAACTCGTTCAATACCCGCAGTTAAAACACGTTGCGCACCAGTGCAGCTCTGTGAAGACAAGCGTTATCGTTCAGTAGAAGGAACGCATCTGCTATGGCGCCATCGTTGGGCACAATTCAAAGAATCTTGTCTCTATACCTCTGAGCAGTCAAAGCACTATTCTGAACGACAAAGAGGTCCGATCGTCCGCCAGTACGACTCCTCCCCACATCATTTGTCCACCACCATGATATGGTGATGTTTCCTTCACATATACAGGAATGTTCCGAGTTCCACCTTCTCTCCAGATGAGGCAACGATGATTGGCTGAATACAAAATCTTGACATCTGTGAACAGACCACGGCGTCATTCGTTGCGATTCCAACTTAATGTTGCTCCGCCCAGTTTCTGTGGGCTAAACGTTGTCGTGGTTGTAATGGGACACACACCATGGGCCTCCGGCGTAGAAGCCACATTCCCGAAGGCGATTTCAGACTGTTTCAGTTGACATAGTACAGTTGCTGCCTGGAAGGTGTGTTTCAGCTGAGTTGCATTCAGCGTAATGTCTCTACGGGCTGTTTATCGTTATCTCTTACTGATGGTACCTATGGACGACCTATGGACGACCTTGCCTCCTTTTAACGTTGCCGACGGCCGCAGTGGCCGAGCGGTCTGCGGCGCGCCATTCACAGTCCCAGGTTCCAATCCCGGTTCCGGCACTCAGTTTTAATCTGCCAGGAAGTTTCATATCAGTGCACACTCCACCGTATCCTCTCTTCCAGGAGTGCTAATCTTGCATGTTTCGCAGGAGAGCTTCTGAGAAGTTTTGAAAGTAGGAGGCGAGGTATTGGGGGAGGTAAATTTGTGAGTCGGCATCTTGAGTCGTGTCGGGATAGAGCACTTGCCCATGAAAGACAAATGTCCCAGGTTCGAGTCCCGGTTCCGGTACACAGTTTTAATCTGCCAGGAAGTTTCATATCAGCGCACACTCCGTTGCAGAGTGAAGGTTTCATTTGAAAATTTTTTTAAATGTTCCCTGTAGTCTGAATTCGCGTCCAGGTCCTGAAAATTACACTTTGAGACACTCCACGAGCTGCAGCCACAACGTCCTACGTCTGGCCCGCTTCCAACCTTCCTATGCATCTCAATGCCATAGCTCCGGGTAAGTCACATTGTTGTTGCATTGCACTACCTGCTCACTACAAAATCTGAACCCAACCGCTTGTGTAATTCTTTTGGTAGAGTAAACCCTAGTCAACTCCAAACCCTCTGCAGCATCTGTCTATTATTACAGTATATCGGTTCCTGTCATGTTGTTGTCTCCACTCCGTAGAGCCGACAGAAAGACGTCGAACAGTGGCGGCTCGTGCTCAGTTTCGTTGGTGGGGCTCAGACAAAAAGATAGAAGGTAGTATGATGGAATCACTCTGAAGTGTTCTTTATATTGCCTCCATTTGTATAACATCATTTAAACACATTCGAAAGTTATTCAATATGCTAATTATGCAGTAATTAATATAATACACGAAACACTATAGATAATAAAGGACCCCTCCCCCCGACGTGGAACGGCTTCGTAGCTTAGCGCTTAATGCGCTCGGCCGCTCCGCCGTGGCTACAGTAAATGTGTTAGTATGTTCTTCCGACTAGCATACTTGTCAATTTCTCTGTTTTTGAAGTATGAAACAGCCAGTGAGTTCAGCTTTTCCTGACTCATACTTTTCCTGAGAAAGGTTTTGATTCTTTATCAAGGTGCTGAAACTTCGCTCTGCTTCTGCTGTTGAAATTGATGTAGTTAGCGCAATTTTTAATGTTTTGTGCACTTCAGTGAAAGATTCTTCCAAGGAATGTTCCACAAAGGAAGTTCACAACTCACAAGCCGATGTAATGCCTCTAAACGTATCACTTCGATAAATCACTGACAGTTCATTTTTCAGTTTATCGTAGCAAATAAACAAACTGTAGTTTAATGAAAAAGTGTTGACCAAAGTGGCTGGGAAATGTTCTCTACAAGAAGCAAACTTACTTTTTTGGATCAGTGATTTGGAAGCTGCTAAATGCATGAGAGTTTTGAAATGTTCCTTTCAGTTGGTTGGTGATAATATCATCCACTTCTTTGGCATCTTCTGTCAGATTAAGTTCACTGCTACATTTGGGACGTTTTCTTGGAGGAACAATACACTTATCATCAGAAATTCCAAATCGTTGAATGTTCTCTCGTATTTCAGATACAGCATACTCAAAATGATGGAATGCATTGGATATGGTAAAGGCATTTGCACTCTCTATCTGAATTGTGTTATGAAAAACATCACTGTATTTCATTATATCATTATAAAATTTAGGAGGAACAAAAAGTGTGAATGGTGAAGTAAATTTCTTAAAGCAAATGTTTCTCTTATTGTAACACCATCGCAGAAATCATCTTCTTCAATCTTTTCAAAACATTCCAATAAGTGCAATTTGTTTTCTTTGACAGTATTTACAATGCGGGACTGGAAGTTTCATCTAGTTGAAGAGACTGAAGGATTTCTCTTGTTGCAGACTATCTGTAACAAATCACTTCGCTTAAGAGATGAAGAAGAAAACTTGTAAAACCAGCAATATTTGCGAAGAACAACCTTACAGACTTTATGCTTTTAGTGCAAGCATTCTGAAGAACAAAATTCACTTGATATGCATAGGAGTGAACGTACTTGGCATGTGGGAAAGTGCTCTGCAACAGTGTCTGCACACCACTGCAACTGCCATTCATTACTGGGGCACCATCGTATGCCTGAGCAATAAGTTCTTCTTGAACATTGAAAGATTCCATACGTCTTTTTGAAACCTCACTAAGTCCATCTACTGACCTATCATTAACGTTTTCAAAAGAAAGATATCTTTCAACAGGTTCTTCCCCTTAATATACTGTATTATAATGACAAATTGCCTTTTGCACGTAATATCTGTTGTTTCTTCAGCCTGCACAGAAACGAAAATGGCATCGTTAATCAGTTTTTCGATGTTAACTTGATACATACAGTCCAAAAGCTCAAAAATTTCAAATGTTTGTATAGTCTATGGGACTTAACTACGGGGTCATCAGTCCCTAAACTTACAAACTACTTATGAAATAACTAACACTAAGGATGGCACAAATATCCATGCCCGAGGGGGGATTCGAACCCCCACCGTAGTGGCCGTGCAGAGCGTGACTGAAGCGTCTCAGTCCCCTCAGCCACCGCGGCCGGCTCCAAAAGCTCATTTTTCATTATGTGTGACGTATAATGTGACTAGAACTGCTTAAGTGATCATCTAATACACTATCAAGATTTACGAAAAGAGATATTGCCACGGTTTGCTGACTCTTGTTTTTCATTGTGAGTTCTTAGTTCTAACTCATGAGTTCCACCGTACAATAAGCACTCTACTATTCTGTTTCATATGTCTCTATTCTTCGTAACTAATTCATTATGTTTCTGAATTGAAATTTTATACGCCGAATCAATCTGAGTTTAATGTTAATTGTGCCAATCAATTTATAGTTACCAGCATTTTGCCCACTTTAGGTTACGGTAGTAACGCTAAAAGTGGGCCTTTGGGATCGTCCTTTGACTGCTCTAAATTTAAATGAAAATAACGGCTTAACTATTCATCTGACACGAAAATTGAATAACCCAATTTTAGAGGAGAAAATTCTCTACAATTTTGCTATCTTATGTTTTTTTTTATATCTCGTAGCGTTTCAAATATACTTTTACAAAAATAACGGCGATTTTGGGATTTATGTCTGTCTGTCCGTAACGTGTTCCCTGTTTTTAAGACGAACCGTTCAACCGATCAGCACCAAATTTTACAGACATGATTGTAAGCCACCAGAGACCAGAAGCTCCCTTTTGAAAAATTTTCGGACAAAAAATACGGTAGTAAAACCAAAAACTGCCGTTTGTAATGTAATTGCAATCGAACCGTTCATCTGTCACGAAAATTGAATAACCTAATTGGTAGAGGAGAAAATTCTGTACAACTTAGCTCCCTGATGTATTTTTCATATCTCGTATCGCTTGAGACATATTTGCAAAAATAACGGATGTTTGACATCTCCATTGAATTAACGAAAACCTGCCGTTCGGAGATGTGACGTGACATTCCTCGCGTATTTGATGATTATCTTATTGTAACTTACACGTTGTCATTTCAAAGCAACGGCACACTGAGGAATTAACAAAAACACATCGTTCTTCGAACGATAAATGATAATCTAATGTCTACAAATGCTATATTAACATCATTTAACAACGGCCATGAATAGTATGGTTTTGATTTATAGCCGTAGCGTAGTGGGCAAGGTGCTGGACTGTGATGGGAAAGGTCGGTGGTTCGAAACCCGCCACTATTTCAATTTTTTCCCCTAAAAAGGTTTCAGACACTCTAATTAATTAATATTTAGATTATTATTTTTGTCCAAAATGTTTGAAAAAACTTATAATACTACAAATCTAAAGTGGGCCGTAAAACACGTCAGTGCGATTTTTTAAAATGAAGTGCATTTTCCTCGAGTTTCTTAATTCGTTCACTTAAAAGCTTTAGATCCTTGCAGACAACTTTTCTCCACAATCTTTCACCACCAAACAACACACAGTCCAAACGAACAATTTTTGTTTCTCTTCACTCACAGTTAACCAAGATTTTTTGTAGAACTATGTATAGCAGAAAGTTTCTTTTTCTTTCCGTCGAGTTGATACATCATGAAATCTTCTGGTTGATGTGCACCTAAACACTTTATTTCTAGCTCCTCTTCCATAATAAATGGAAGGACATTCTGAAGAGTCTACTTCAGTGCCTTTCAAACTTTCCCAATTGGCAACACCCTTTTACTGTTTACAGTTTTGCGCGACACCCTTGCACTAATATATATGCATATTGTAGAATTCAAATGGTTCTGGGGGGGGGGGGGGGATAAAGTATCGCTTAAATGTAGTTTGTAAACGAAACTGACATCCTCCTACGCAATGACATGTTTTATGTTGATCCTGACTGCAGCAATTACGTACACTCATCGCAAGAAAAGGAAACTTTAGGAACTAGGGAGATGTACAACAGAGTAACCGCAGACAACAATGCATAACTCACACAGTAATTCTTGCTTCTTCTACATGTGACCCAACTTCCGAAATACGAAAAAACTGTTTTTCGCTGTCGTGTGTACATGTCAGGGCCAAATACGGTTTTGGTGGATCGATAGAAAACGGCATCTGGAAATTAGCTGCTCGGATTTCTGATTTAGACAGCACAGTGGCTGTTCCCTTTCAGTTCAATATTATCACATTATTTTCAGAAATAAAGAGGATGTATTTATGACAAGTGATGAATTATTATTTAAGTTCTATTGTTAGGTTCTTGCGTCATCACGACCTCGGAAGTCCCGACATATTCGGAAAAAATAGATAAATATTTGTGACAAGTAAGAATATGAATGTCATTTCTGGTCCCAGAATCTGTTACATACAAGAAACTGAGAGAAAAAAAATTAACGCATACCAGAGTTCGAACCAACGATCACTACATTTAAAATACTACTCTCCGTTAATCACCCGGCCATACTCCATACTAAACATCGCTACTGAATAGCTTTAGTCAGTGGACAATTGTGACTGCTTTTACAATCTATGACAGCTTTTACAGGCTCTGTGTCGTTGATTGACATTTAATTGTAAGAAACGCTACCGGGGGTGACGCGGCTTTGATAACTCAATTAAAAAACGCTCAGGTAAAGATTTTTGAGAAGGAAAGCAGACTACAGTGAAGGTTCGTTCAAGCAGCTGCCAGTTCCAGCAAACTGCGCATGGGAAGAGTTGTTAGCGAGTATCAGCAGCAGCTATGCGCATGCGTAGTTTGCTGGAATCTGGCAACTGGCAGCTGCTTGAACGAAGCCTGAGTGTCTACTGTTACTGAAGCAGAGCTGCGGCCTAGCGGCTGAGCACGCAATTAATGTGCACCGATCATTCCTTTAATACGTGATCTGTGGTACACTGAATGAAGAGAAGGATGATTCAAAAATTTTCAAATGTTTGTATAGCTTATGGGACTTAACTACTGGGTCATCAGTCCCTAAACTTACAAAATACTTATAAACTAGCTACTAGCTAACACTAAGGACGGCACAAATATCCATGCCCAAGGGGGGATTCGATCCCCGACCGTAGTGGCCGTGCAGACCGTGAAAGGAGTCCCTCAGTCACCTCGGCCACCGCGGCCGGCAGGCTAGTATGAAGGGTAGTATGAAGAGAAGGATATTTTGTGTTATTTTATGACAAGATTTTTTTTTGTTTAGAGTATAAATTTGTTAGTCTCGCGACATCCTTGAACTACTACGTGACACCCCAGGGTGTCGCGACACCCAGTTTGGAAAGCTCTGGTCTACTTTATTCATTTTATACTTCGTTTAGAAACACTCAAGTTGCAACGACACAGCTGCCTAATGCGTTTTGACGTAGGTGCTAAGGGCCCAGGTTCTCCGGCCCCAAACTGCGAACCTGTGGACAGGTGCGCGAGGGGTGGAGAGTGGGAGTGCAAGAGGTCCGCTTCACACCAAGGTCCGCTTCGCCGGGTCCGAAGCAGCACTACGGCGAGGGGCGAAGAGGGGAAAGAAAACAGCTCTGTGACGTCACTGCAAGTGCAGGGGCAGTTAAGGGCCAGCGTGGCTGCGTTATGGAGAGAGGGTGTCCACAAGGCGCGCCCTCAGCTAAGCTGCGGGGAGAGGCAAGTGAAACCATTTGATCGCGTCATTGTGAATTGATTTAGGATGTCAAGGGGATCACGTTACACTCCAACTGTCTGATATAATACTGCGAAAGTATATCACTAATTTTATGGTGGGGCCGGGCCCCTGTGGCACTTTAGAACACGCCGCCCCTGACGTCGAAACATTTTATTTCCTTCTGCCGATGACAGTATTCAAAACCAAGGTTTTTCAACTGATCCCGTAATTGTTTTGACCAGTGTAATAGTGTAGCTTATGTGAAGGCTTCGGATTTTGTCCTCTTCCCTCTATTTAGCACAGAAATATGACAGCGTTCAACTTTTAAAAGAGATCCTCTGGCGCGACGGACTTACGGTAACACTGAGAGAAACCATCCCCTCCATACGTCTTGTAGCAGTAATGGAAACCTTTCTTAGAAACTGAGAGGGACTAAAAATCAAATAAGATCAAGAACGGCCTACCTCAGGGATTAGTCTTAGCCTCCCTTCTATTTAATCTCTACATCAACGACATAACATAGGAATGGTATGAAGTTTAGGTATGCAGAATGTCTATCGCTAGCAACCCAGGGTTTACTGATGGCCTAAGGAACTTAGAAGGATGTTATAATACGTAGGGGCTCTGCCTGAAGCCTTGTAAGACTGAAGCCAGCGCGTTTTATCTCATTACCTGAGAAGCAAATAGGGAGTTAAATTTGGTGTTCTGTGGCACGAGACTGCGGCAGAACCGCTTCCGCAAATATCTGGGAATAAACATAGACAGTTCTCTGGCGCATAAGAAACATCTGGAGATTTAGGGACAAAAATTAAAAAGCAGCAACATTATAACTAGGAAATTAGCCGGCTTGTGCAGACAATCTACTAACAGCACACAATCACCTTTTAAAACAAAACGAATTCGCCTTCAGTCACTAAAATCCTGATTTATTAGTGCACGGTGTGTTTCGAGCCCTTAGGACTTATCTTCATGTGCCTTTTTAATGATTTACATAAGATGAAAGAACCTAGGCCCGTATATCATCAAAGGGGCACCTGAATATGGGTTCTCAGAGAACGAATTGCATCGTCCAAAAATAAATCACGATTTTAGTGACCGAAGGTGTGTTTGTTTTATTTTGGAAAAGTAAAACAATCACGGGACAAAAACTGACAATAATGGATAAAATTAAGGCACAATCACTTCTTTACCCTGTCGCTGAGTACTGCTGCTCTGAGTGGGGTAGAAGCAGAAATGTGAACAAAATGGATGTTTACTTGAACGATACGATGGGATTGATGTCTGGGACTCTGAAATCAACACTTTTACCCTAGCTCCGACGCCAAAGGTGATGGACTTTACTCTCTCCATTCCAGGAATAAGCCGGAATCAAAACCTGGACACGTCCGAACGAAGTAAACGCCGAGTAGGTGGAAAATGGCCGACAATCCCCAATGCGATTGTGGAGCTCAAGAACAAATTCTATCGCACATAATATATGAATGACCAAAGAAAAAGTTTGGGGGAACCATCAAGGATATCATCGATGTTTCAGCACCAGCAGCTAATTGATTAAGTTCACTTGATGTGTTTGATAATAAGATTAAGTCATTTAATGTCAATATTTGAAATGCTTATGTATATTTCCCTGGCGTATAAAAGCTTGTCTTCTGATAAAATTTCTAATTCTTTTACCTTTGCCATTCATTCATACGTACAGTATGATTCTGTAAAAGATACGGCATGTGCTAAATATACAAAACATTCAAAACACACATTGCAAGGCAGAAACCGCTTTTCTGCTAAGTAAACTGAAGCCACACTTCTGAATTTTTCACTCTCTCTTTGCTCTGTAGTTCAGCAGTGGAGGTGTGTGTTATTAAGAAATCACCCGTGTAAGTCATCGGACGAGATCCACATTAGAATCCCAGCAAGGGACGTAGGTTGGTGCATAAGTTGATAGAGTTTTTTTCTAAAGTTTAATAAACACAACAGATTTACTGGAGAGGATCTCCACCTAATGCGAAACACCTTTTTGTATCTTTTCATTCAAACATTTATCAGCACTTATATGCTATCTTCAGCGGCTTTATGATTTAATTTCTTGCATGGAGTTTCTCGATGGCTTTAAATATACAGTACACCGCACTTTACAACGTGTGGTGTTTTTTGTGCTGTAGTGTTCTTTTTTGTGTCGAGTTGATTCGTTTATTCCTCAATTTTTATGGTTATTTTCAAGCTTTTGCAATATTTGTTATTAAAGCGCACGGCTTATGCCGGCATTTCATAAAATAGTGCAGAAACTCGAAAAATAACAATAACAACTGAAGATTAACGTGTCAATACGAACCGAAATATAAAATAAACATAGAAAACCACAGCCAGAAACATCATGGTAAATTGTATAGTATGGTATACTGTACATTTAATGCCACCAACAAATACCGCCAATAATCCTGTGTACGAAATTAAATTATAAACCCACTGAAAATACCAAATTAGTGTCGGGACACGCTAAGTGAAAAACTGAAAAAAGGTGTCTTGCATAAGGCGGTATTCCTCTCCAGTTTATCTTAGCAAGCACGGATCAAAGAAAAGCTGCAAGATCCCAGGATGATCGCAACAGATACAGTTAATATATAAATTTCAGTAATCAACTGTAATACTTTATTTACAAGTCTCCAAACGAGGGGTAACTATTGGATTCCTAGACTGTAGAAATCAAGTGCTTTTGAATATCTCCTAGAAACATGTTCGGTACCCACTTTCATCAGAAAAGGAACTTTCTTGACAGTTGTTCGACAGACAGCGGAAAACGTGTTATGTGAGTGAGCAAGATCAGGTTCATAAATTGGGTGCGAAATGACTTCCAACGAACAACTGTATAATGCCTTATGTCACTCTAGCAGCCAGGCAGGCGGGCGTTATCGAGGTGTTTTCCTGGCAATTGTTCTTAGATTGCATGTACAACACCTTGTCGATAGTAAAAGTAAGCAGCGATGTTTAAAGTCGGGGAAACAATTCATAGTACAGTACAGCGTAACTGTTCCACCAGATGCACAACATTATCTTATTGAACCCCAAAGGTCTTCCGGAACATAGAGAATTCTCGAAGGTCAAAGTGATCCTTCCTAACACGAGAAAACAGTTTTCTTGCAGTGCTCTGTTCAATGGCATTACCTCGATACACGGTGAAATGTTCTAGCAGCCTCCATTGCTGCCACTTCTCTATTGACAACAAGTAGAAGGATATGTCGAAAATGTTGCGATTTCACCACTTGAGATTACATCTATCAGCGTCCACAGATTCACTTATTAACTCAAAATGATTTAAACTTAGAAGCTTTCAGCAAATGGACTACCAGGCTTCTTTCACTAAATGCAGGAATACCCTGTGGTGTCTTGGATGCAATATTGTAAATACTCAAGGTATTTATAACGCTGGTGACAATTCACGCCCGTCCCCCACCTGAGACCGCCCTTTACCTTAACATGAAGGTTCTTCTTTCCGTGTCACTTTAAGCCTTTATTTGAAGAATGAGGACCCCGTTAATCGATGTCCTCAGAAGTAACTCAGCATCAGCTTCTTCTCCTACTCAGCAAGGGAAGTATTTTGGATAGAAGACATTTCCCAGTCTTATCAAATAAATAATGCCAGACTCTTGATAAGACGTATATTTAAAACTGTGTCATGTAACAAAACTTTTACCTAAAACACAAAAATTAATGTTTGTCTTTTTGTTCGTATTTTATGCACGCCCATACCGTACATCGGATTGCGATAAAACTTTGTCAACTCATTGATTGCACTCGGACGAAGGTTATAGGTATAATAAAATTAACTTTGTATGGTGCATGACGGTGGGTGCTTTAAAATTAATTCGTTACTTACGCCTTCACGCTGAAATGGCTGGACGGATATGAATGAAATTTGAAAAAATGATAGCTTATAACCCGATTAATATATGAGCTACCTTTCGTAAACCACCGTTTGTTGCGTGGCAGAGAGTACTTTACAGTGGGTTAATATGTTTGCTACTCCTTCATGCTGAAATGGACGGACAGATTTGATTGAAATTTGGAATGGAGATATCTTTTACCCTGCATTAATACATGAGATACCTTTCGTAAACCACTGTGTGGTGGTGGCGGAGGTTACCTTACAATGGGTTAAAACGTTTCTCTTCACCCTGAAACAGATGAACGTATTTGAATGACATTTAGAATGCAGATTGCTTATGCCCTGAATTAACACATGAGCTACCTTTGGGAAGCCACCGTACGGTGCCTGGCGAAGGGTATCTAGTAGTGGGTTAACACATTTGTTACTCTTCCGCTGTAAAGGCTGGACGGAATTGAATGAAATGTGGAATGAAGATTACACCGAATTAATACATGGGCTACCTTTGGTAAGCCTCCATGCATGGTGAAGTGTACGTTACAAAAACCATCACCATGAAAGTCAGCACATAAATGCATGTTTTCATGAAGGTGGTTTTTATAATATGAAAGCCACTGAATTAATCATGGCGAAGTATACTTTGCGACTTTGACACCGTCTGACCAGTCACCATAAAACTTGGCGCATATATATATATATATATATATATATATATATATATATATATATATAGAACTCATGGTTCGTTAGGGTAGTCTCACTAAATTTGTAGAGGTTTCCAGCCAAGATCACGTTTTAAATTTCAGGATGACCGGTTTCGACGTTACCCAAACGTCATCTTCTGATCTCGTACATCTCGTATATCTCATGTCATGAAATTTGTAATGAGAGGATACAGCTTGAGCCATATATCACATCGTGATATATATATATATATATATATATATATATATATAGAACTCATGGTTCGTTAGGGTAGTCTCACTAAATTTGTACAGGTTTCCAGCCAAGATCACGTTTTAAATTTCAGGATGACCGGTTTCGACGTTACCCAAACGTCATCTTCTGATCTCGTACATCTCGTATATCTCATGTCATGAAATTTGTAATGAGAGGATACAGCTTGAGCCATATATCACATCGTGAGATTTAAAAGAGCAGAAGATGACGTCTGAGTAACGTCGAAACCGGTCATCCTAAAGATAAAAACGCGATCTTCGCTGGAAACCTGTTCATATATGTATGTTTTCATATATAGGAAGGAGTAGGTGTAGGAGGATATGGACAGAAAGGGGAGAGGTACAGAGAGAGGGGAAGGAAGGAGGCGGACAGAGGGAGAGGGGAGAAGAGGAGAATGAGAGAAGGGGAAATCGTGAAAGATGAAAGAAGATGAACAGAGAAAGAAAGAGACAGAGAAAGACAGAGAGAGAGAGTTGGAAAGGAAATGGTGATGGACATAGAGAGATGGAAGGAGGATAGGAGAGAGAGAAAAGGAGAGAATAAATAAGTACCGGGCGATGCCAGGTTTTCATCTGGTACCTAATAACAAACGTGTCACGTAAACTTTATTAGACAGGACAGTTCAGTCTGAGTTTCTATCACGAGTCATTATTCTTATAACAACAGATTGCTTCTTAATCTCGGAGTGCAGCTTATAGTTGCGTATCATTCGTGCATAAGCGTGATTTCTCTTCGACACCACACTATTGCACCTCTGCTCGTCGGCCAATAGTATGTAACATTTCGTCGGTCGCGGTGGCCGAGGGGACTGAGGCGCTCCAGTCACGGTCTGCACGGCCACTACGGTCGGGGATCGAATCCCCCCTCGGGCATGGATATTTGTGCCGTCCTAGTTCGTAAGTAGTTCATAAGTAGTTAAGTCCCATAAGCTTAACAAACATTTGAACTTTTTTTTTTTATGTAACATTTCATTCATGCGCAGGCCTTCTCTTGCATGCACCCTGTAGACAATATTACAGGCGCACCATTTTCTTCCCCTTTATATAATTATGAGACACAAATATCTTCACTCCGAAAGATCTGCTGAGTGTAACGACAAGTATGCCGTTACACTACAACCTGTGAAATAAAGAGACACCGTGAAGAAGTGTGCCCCAGTATATTTCACAACTTAAGTCAGTTCCCACGTAAAAGAGTACACTTGTCGCTTTCGAATGCTCTACACAAACATAACAGAAAGTCATGTTACCCTCCTCCGTACATGCCAGTTACGATGGTGTGTCACTCCATAAAACACAGCAACTAAACTGTAAGGGTTCGCAGGAGAGCTTCTGTGAAGTTTGGAAAGTAGGAGGCGAGGTACTGGCGGAAGTAAAGTTGTGAGGCGGCATCGTGAGTCGTGTCGGGATAGCACAGTCGGTAGTGCGCATGCCCGCGAAAGACAAAGGTCCCAGGTTCGAGTCCCGGTTCCGGCAAACAATTTTAATCTGCCAGGAAGTTTCATATCAGCGTACACTCCGCTGCAGAGTGAAAGTTTCATTCTCTCAACTAAACTGTAAATTACTTCCGACTAGTCGCGTTGAGTCTGAAGAGTCGCAACGAGTCACGATTTTCCTTTTTTTTAAACGATGGAGGACAACGAATTTGGCTCACCGTAACCCCGTTTTACATGGGCTCCCAAAACCGGATTTCGTAAACTTATTTTCCAATTCCGCTTTCGGTTGCTCATGTAAACACTCCAAAATCGATTCTGGAAATCCACTTCTGTAAAGCGGTTTTCCAGTTCCACAATTGATTTTCTTGTCCATGTAAACGCACCCGTCTATGAAGCTTTCTTCGCTTGCCAAATTGTGTTTTCTTTTTAAGAATTTTCGGCACATATGGGCCGAGTGACATTTTATACCGTGAAATAAAAGTATAAATATTAGAGTTAGCATGAATCTGTGTATTTAACTAAAGAAAACTTACAAACTACTTATGAACTAATACTAAAGACAGCACAAACATACATGCTCGAGGGAGGATTCGAACCCCCGACGCGGGAGGCCGCGCGATCCGCAACATGGAGCTCCAGACCGCTCGGTACTCCCGCGCGGCCCTTTTGACCTTAATGTCCAACTTCCTGCTCCATATAGTATCATGACTATAAAATTCAATTTCTGCTTCTTTTCTCAACTTACAATGTTCTTCTTGACATGCTACATAGACGTTGACATTAATTTTCTTATTTATGACTTTCTTTTATACTACATCCTAGATATTGAAAATGCGACATCTGTTCCATTATTATAACGTTATTGGTGGTTACTAATTGGGTCAATCCAAATGAAGTGGTACAACAAAAATTAAGATGGTTGCTTGACCATTTTTAAACATTTCAATTATTTTATGTGCAATTGCCCTATATTTGAGAAGTTCAAAACAGTGTTTTAAAGTAATTTATCTTGCACCTTTACTGAATGGCGGCCATTTTTATATGTCGGCACGCGCCGATTTTTCAGTCTGGAGACATTAGCGAAAATTTGAATATCTCTGCACTGGGTTAAGTTACAACATTGCAATTGACATGATTGTTTTTAGAAAAGTGTCCTCTACAACATTGTCTATTACACAAAATACCCTAAATTCAAAAATAACCAGTCAAAATGACCTCCAAAATTTCGTATCCAAATTTTCAAAAATCCACTTTTAGGCCCAATAATAACATACAAGGAGTGACTTATGAGAGTCTATTTTTTTTCCTGCAGTTAGATATCATATACTACTAGCCTCATATAGAGCAAGAACACTTACAAATGTTTCCTTAATTTTTTATGATTTTTTTAAATTTGAAAATTTTCATTTTTTGTAAAGTTTGAGGCTAGTTATCTCGGATGGGACTGAATATAAAAATATGATTTTTGCACAGTTTGTGTACCTACATGATAGCAACATGCTGTAAAAATTTCAACATTGATATCTGAGTGTGAACAAAGATATGAATTTTTGAAAATGAGGAAATAATTCACATTACTATACAACTGATCTTATGGCTGTTACCTATTCATGTGTGATATTGGTGGAATATAATCAATTATTACTGAAGCAAGGTACTGAATTATATACAAAAAGTGGAAACATCACTGAAATTAACATTTATGTTATTTTGACATATGGTATTTAAAATAAATTAATTGAGTAATTAACATCCTTCAAAATGCGATTATTCCTGAACCTGGTGGTGAATGTTAAGAACACTCATTTTATTCTGACAACTTCTGTGATGTAGAATAAGACCTCCCAGTTGCTGTGGTAAGTTCAAGCACTGAAAGTTTCCTTAAAACATTCTTCATTGGTATCCAAACTTTGTCACTATTAGATTTCTTGACTGATGTTCTTGGGCCAGCAGGGTGATAAAATGCACAAAAACGACATTGTTTTCCAAACTTATTGTTTCAACCACGGCAAGCCACCACTGTCCATCATACACACATGCTACTATGTCATTCAACGTTAAAGAGAGAGATGTAAATTTACTGACACAATGAGCCTCATAAATTTCCGATTCTGATGTTACATAGCATTTTTTCAAGTTTTTGCTAACTGAACCATAAACTGTTGTGACACCCTTCACTTGTTATCTGCCCAACAGAGAACTGTCCATCCACGTTATTACATTCCATTTAATCTGTCAAAATTAATTGCAAATTACACACAAAACAAAGCACATAACACATTCTACACTCTCGATGAAGTATGTACATCCACTCTAACAGAGGTTTCAGAACAGACTGACTACAATAATTCCACACCCAGCAGTAATGTACTTCTACAATGCCACTCCCAAGAATAATGTAATTCTTTGTCAATAAACCTAAACGTAAATGGGCATTTTTATTACAATAGAACACATCCGAAAGCTCCTGTTGTTTAATATTGTATTAGTAAAAATAAATAAACTAAATGAATATTGTGTGATATATTTAGTTAATACTATGTCACAATTATATTTTATTACAATGAAACAATAAACCATTTAAATAGGCAACAGTCATAATAACTGTTGTAGTGTCATATGAATTATTTCCTCATTTTCAAAAATTCATATCTTTGTTCACACTCAGATATCAATGTTGAAATTTTTACAGCATGTTGCTATCATGTAGGTACACAAACTGTGCAAAAATCATATTTTTATATTCAATCCCATCCGAGATAACTAGCCTCAAACTTTACAAAAAATGAAAATTTTCAAATTTAAAAAAATCATAAAAAATTAAGGAAACATTTGTAAGTGTTCTTGCTCTATATGACGCTAGTAGTGTGTAATATCTAACTACAGGAAAAAAATAGGCTCTCATAAGTCACTCCTTGTATATTATTATTGGGCCTAAAAAGTGGATTTTTGAAAATGTGGATACCAAACTTTGGACGTCATTTTCACTGGTTATTTTTGAATTTAGGGTATTTTGTGTAATAGACAATGTTGCAGAGGACACTTTTCTATAAACAATCATGTCAATTGCAATGTTGTAACTTAACCCAGTGCAGAGATATTCAAATTTTCGCTAATGTCTCCAGACTGAAAAATCGGCGCGTGCCGACAAATAAAAATGGCCGCCATTTAGTAAAGGTGCAAGATAAATTACTTGTAAAACCTGTTTTGAACTTCTCAAATATAGGGCAATCACATATAAAAAAATCAAAATATTTAAAAATGGTCAAACAACCATCCCTGTACCACTTCATATGGATTGACCAAATTTGGTGTAAAATATAAAGTATAACGGCCAGAATGGTCAAAATTACTAAAAATTTCCGGGCTATTATGCCGTGGTCTAATATATATATATATATATATATATATATATATATATATATATATATATATATATATATATATATATATATATTGTGTCCCAGCCTCGACGCCGCTTTTGTGTCTCGTTTCCGTAGTAGGTATCGGTGGCCGAGTGGAATGAGACCGACACAGAAATAAAGATAGCACGCTGGTGCAGGTATGGAGGGGAGCAGCCAGAAACTAGAAACACTAGAGTAAATTAGAACGAGATATATATTGCACAGAATTTATACAATACTTAATTTTTACATAGATCAGTACAGGAGACTGCTGATACATAGTTGATATAGAGGCCTGCCTAGTGCCTGTCCGATAGCCAAGTCTTCACTGGTGCCTATATGATTCCGAAGGTCTTTACTGGTTCCTCTCTGTCCCAAGTGAACGAAGTCGTTCAGTGGTGGCCACGAGCGGAGTTGCAGCAGAGGGCGCTCGTGGCTGTCATCGTAAGAACGCCGCGCCGTGCGTGCATGGCGGCGCGCGGCGAAAGTAGGTGGTGCGCACTTTGTACTTGTGCGACACCACACCCCTCCCCCCCCAAACCGCCGCGCCGTCGTGGCGTAGGGCTGAGGGCCACGGCGACGGCACTGGGAGGAGGGCCTGGGCGGGGGCGTTACTGGTGGGACGGGCGTCGTAGCTGAGGCTGGGATCGAGACGCCGTCCGCGCCCCGGCATCCGCCTTGCGATCCTCCTGGAAACCCACCGAAACCTGGGGAAGGGCGCACACCCCCGCCCAAAGGGAGCAGGTCATCTTCTTCTGAGGTGCGTGACCCAAGCTGGGGGGGCCCGCACGGTCCCGGAGTCCCTCTCGGTGACGCTGTCATCTGCGTCGGCGATGGAGGCGGAGGGGCCGACTGCGTAGGAGGCGCCTCGACATCCATCGGGAGCTCGTAGCCCTGGGACGAACGATGTGGCTGTGCTCCCTGGCGGTGAACTGGGTCTGGAATCAAGAAACCCGAGACAGGATCGCGCGGCCTGTGCAGGCGCAATTGGTTTGCGTGGCGCCGCAGCTCCGACCCTGTGGAAGAACGTACAACATACATATTGCAACCGAGCATGCGCTGAATGGTGCCCGGCACCCATAGTTTCTTCTTGTTTCCAGCAAACACCCTGTACAGCACCGGCGTAGAAACCTGAAAACGCGTAGCGCCATACAAACCGACTCGGTGCGTGGGAGGCTGCAGCAAGTGAAGGAGAGTGCGGTGACGGCGGCCGTGTAGCAGCTCGGCAGGAGACGGGCCGTCACGTGGCATGCACCGATACGTAGACAGGAAAATTTGAAGAGCTTGCTGCCTGGAGTGCTGACCTTCCATCTTTTCCATGTGAGACTTGAATGTTCGAACGAAACGTTCTGCTTCACCGTTGGACTGAGGGTGAAAGGGTGCGGTGGTGATATGCTGAATGCCATTCACACGACAAAACTGTTGAAATTCCGCACTAACAAACTGAGGTCCATTGTCACTGACGATAGTTTCAGGCAAACCTTCGATGCAAAACACTGATGTTAAGGCACTGATCGTACTAGACGCTGTCGTTGAGTTCATGGCAATCACGAAAGGAAACTTGCTGAAAGCGTCTACAACAATTAACCATCGCGTATTCCAGAAAGGTCCGGCAAAGCCAATGTGTAAACGTTGCCATGGTCCCTTGGGGCGTGGCCAGTCTGAGAAACGTTGCGGAGGAACCGCCTGATGCTCCGCACAAACAGTACACTGTGACGTCATGCTCTCTATCTGAGCGTCCATACCAACCCAGGTACAATGAAGTCTGGCCAGTTGCTTTGTCCTAACAATACCCCAATGTCCTTGATGCAGGAGGCGTAACACTTCACGTTGCACGGAACGAGGAACAATCACTCTTGTTTGGTCGTTGTCCGTATGTAACAACGTTGTGCAAAATAACGTCGAACCAGAGGCTGTTGAATGTCTTTGGCTCTGGCAGGCCACCCTGAGCGAACAAAACGTGCTACCACATTTAGGTCCGCATCCGCAGCTGTTTCCTGTGCAACCCGACGAGAGTTCAAAGGGAAATCTGCGAGAGCGGAAGCATCTCTGGAGTCTATCTGACAACATGCCATTTCTGAAGAATCAAACAACACATCCTGGCCAACCGGAAGTCGGGAAAGTGTGTCCGCGTTGGCGTGTTTAGTGGTAGGTCGGTACAAAATCTCATACTGATAATTAGACAATATCAACGACCATCTCTGAAGCTTTTGTGCCGTTCGTGGCGGAATTGTCTTTGTGGGTGAGAACAACGACGTGAGAGGCTTGTGGTCTGTCAACAAATAGAATTTTCTGCCATACAGATAATGATGAAACTTTGTGACGCCGTAAATTATTGCTAAGGCCTCCTTTTCTATCTGACTGTAATTCTGTTGCGTTGGCGTCAGAAGCTTGGACGCAAAGGCAATAGGTCGATCGTGAGATCCAATGCGATGTGACAAAACTGCACCCAGACCGTACGACGAGGCATCAACTGCTAACACTACAGGCTTCTGTGGGTCAAAGGGAATCAAACATGCATCACTGAGTAGTGCAGACTTAAGTTTGTCAAAGGCAACCTGACAATCTTTGGACCATACAAAAGGAACATTCTTCCTACGTAAGTGATGCAGTGGAGCTGCAATCTGAGAGGCATTGGGAATAAATCTGAAATAATAGTTAAGCTTTCCCATTAATGCTTGCAATTCATGCACATTCTTAGGAGGAAGCAAGTCTTTGATTGCTCGAAGATGTGACTGTAATGGATGAATTCCTTGGGCATTAATCACATGGCCTAGGTACTCTATTTCAGTTTGAAAAAAACGAACACTTTGCTTTATTGCAACGTAGACCTGCTGCAGTCAACACTTTGAAAAGACACTCCAGGTTTGATAAATGTTCTTCAACTGTACGTCCGGATACCACAATATCATGTAAATAGTTCGAGCAACACGGTACAGAAACTGTCAGCTGTTCCAAAAAACGCTGAAAAATAGCGGGGGCGGAAGAACTGCCAAAGGGTAGGCGTTGAAATTGAAAAAGGCCCATGTGAGTATTAATGACGAAAAATTTTTTTGACTCGTCATCTAGCGGAATTTGTAAGTATGCCTCTGCTAAATCAATCTTAGAAAAGAAGCGAGACTGTCCTAATTTGTCCATAAGTTCGTCAGGTCTGGGCAGGGGATAAGTATCTACAATTGTTTGACTGTTCACTGTTGATTTGAAGTCCGCATAGAGACGAAGTTTTCCCGACGGCTTGGGTATAATTACTAAAGGCGAGGCCCACTGACTCGCGGAAACAGGAGAAATCACCCCACTATCTTGCCAACGTTTAAGTTCTTCGGCAACTGTATCACGCATTGCGATAGGCACTGGTCTAGCTTTACGAAATTTTGGAACTGCAGATTCTTTTAAAGTTAGATGTGCCACGAAGTCTTTTGCACAACCTAGTTCCGGCGAAAACAAATCACTATATTTTTCACACAATGCATTGATTTTGTCCTGAGGCACTATTGACGAAATTTGAAGCACATCTCTTTGAATTGATAAACCAAACAAGTGAAAAGCATGTAGTCCAAAAATGTTCTGTGAAGATTTGGCCTGAAGAACTACAAAAGTAACTGTTTTCGTAACACCTTGAAAAGAGGCAGGCAGGCTACACGTTCCTAGCACGGGAATATTTTGACCTGTATATGCCGTTAACACTTGTTGTGACGGCGACAATTTTGGCGCACCCAGAAATTCATAAGTGTCTTTATTAATTAATGTAACAGCGGAACCAGTATCAAGCTGAAATTTCAGTCTTATTTTCTATGGAGTGATTTACAAAAAGTTTGTGCTTCTGGCGCACGACAGGTGCGCGAATGTGGGCAACGTCTGCTACGGCTTGTTTGATGCGCTTGTGCATGCTCAGGCTGCGTAGTGAAGTAAGCGGCGCAGACTCGGCACGCAGCGGATTAACAACACTGTCACTAGATGGCACTACCAACACCACCTAGAAGACAAGGCCTTACAACAGGCCGTGCCTACGTCACACTTAGAGGCCCCGGCCGCCATCTGACTAGCCGGCCGCTGCGCGGCGGTGGGCGTGCCCCAGCGGACAGCCAGTGAGGTGGCGGCCGGGGCCTCTAAGTGTGACGTAGGCACGGCCTGTTGTAAGGCCTTGTCTTCTAGGTGGTGTTGGCACTACCGCCGGATCGGCGTCCGCGCAATGCGAGGCTACTACAGAGTCACTAACTACTGCACTACACTCTTGAGCAGCTACTTGATGTCTACTGTCACTAGCTACACAGTACTGGGCACTTTTACAAAAAGAAGTTGCAGAAGGTACTAGGTTCACTACCGGATTGCACTGTACATTGTCAACTTGCTTGTCCCGAACCCGTTTCCGTTGCACTGTTTTACGCGCTCGCCGCCGCTTGCGACGTGGCTCACTACATAGTTTTGCCGTAGGCGCAGAATAACTGTCTTGTATTTGAGAACCAAGCAAAGCACTGTTCAAGTCCACAGCGTCTATGACATTCACTGCATGAACTGTTCTTGCACTCTGCGAAGTATTGTTTCTAACGGCACCGCTCTTAGAATTTTTGTTTTGCATACACACTGTCCGTACATGACCCGATTTACCACATTGATAACAGATGGCGTTACGCCTTAAACACTGCGCACGCTTGTGGCGAGATACGCTGGGGGCAAGATTTACGAACATTTTTCTGATAAGAGCGTTGGCGCCCGTTATTCAAATTACTGTTTCTAACACGACGAGGCGAACGTTGTGTCGCACTTTTACACTGGCTACTGTTCACTGTCTGTACAGCACGGCCGGTGGAAAAATAAGAAGCACTAGGGCTACACTGAGAACTACGGCTAGGAAAGCGTCCGTTGCGGCGCACTGAATTAACACTGTGGCTTTGCATTTCTACATCTGCTATGTCAAAGGTATCATGCACTTCAATAAGCTGCAGTACACTGTCTAATGAGGGGTCAGATTGTTTTAGAATTGCTGCCCTAATTCTGGGGTCCTGAATGTTCTGAGTGATAGCGTCTCTCAACATCACTATAAGAAAGTCCACAAGAACAAGTAAATTTACAGTTGCGGGTTAAGCCCTTGAGTTCCGTAATCCACTCCTGGTGTGACTGTTCCAGTAATTTTTTCAGTCTGAAAAATCGGTACCGTGCCGCAGCTACGAGAACTTTTCTCTCATAATGAGCATTTAGTGCCTCTACTATTTGTTCAAAGTCTACATCACGAGGAGATGCGTCGGCAAAAAGTTTCTTCAGTAACACGAAAGTTTTGGGGCCCACCACTGACAATAAAAGATGCTTAACAGTCTGACCTGGAAGTTGATTAGCAGCGACGAGTTCTTGAAACTGTGCGAAATATTCGCTCCATTCTTCCTCACGTTCGTCGTACTGGCGAAACGGAGGAAGCGTTGCGGCGGCAGGTGTGGGCTGCTGAAGCGGCGGCTGTTGTTGTTGGTTAGCTGCTTGCGCTGTGAGCTGGTCCACTGCTTGCAGGAGTTGTGTTATTTGCGCCGTCTGTAACTGAATAATTTCCATTAAGTTTGGGTTCGGGGTAGTGGCCATGCTGACCGATTAGGCGCCGCGCATACAAGTAAATTATAACAAAACACAAATGCAATATGAAAGAGGACGCTCTGCAACAAAAAAGTCCGCAAGACACGTAACTGAAAATGTTCCCCCAAAAATCTTATAATAAGGGTGGGTGGGAGGGAGCAATTTCTGCGTGCTCCGACTGCTGCTGTCTGGCTGCTGCAAGCGGACTGGTCCACGGTTCTTCTATCACTCCTCGTCGCCACTTTTGTGTCCCAGCCTCGTCGCCGCTTTTGTGTCTCGTTTCCGTCGTAGGTGTCGGTGGCCGAGTGGAATGAGACCGACACAGGAATAAAGATAGCATGCTGGTGCAGGTACGGAGGGGAGCAGCCAGAAACTAGAAACACTAGAGTAAATTAGAACGAGATATATATTGCACAGAATTTATACAATACTTAACTTTTACATAGATCAGTACAGGAGACTGCTGATACATAGTTGATATAGAGGCCTGCCTAGTGCCTGTCCGATTGCCAAGTCTTCACTGGTGCCTATATGATTCCGAAGGTCTTTACTGGTTCCTCTCTCAGTCCCAAGTGAACGAAGTCGTTCAGTGGTGGCCACGAGCGGAGTTGCAGCAGAGGGCGCTCGTGGCTGTCATCGTAAGAACGCCGCGCCGTGCGTGCATGGCGGCGCGCGGCGAAAGTAGGTGGCGCGCACTTTGTATTTGTGCGACACCACAATATATATATATATATATATATATATATATATATATATTAAAATAACGAAATAACGTCCTTTTTTAAACTTGCATTATCTAGCCCATATTCTTAATTGAAGAATGTGCTTCTTTTTTTGCAGTGAAGTATAGTATTTTCGATTGATGCTATTCACTCATAATATGCTCAGTTTGAGCGCCACCAACTTTCATTTCCCGTTCGCACGTTTCCTATCGTCTGTTAGAACTAAATACTTTTACGGTAGCCATGGTCGAGATGTGCTTCACTTCTAATGCGAGACTGTCGGGTTGTTATCTGGCACTTTAATAGAGTTTCCTTTCATTAGTTTAAGAAGAAATTTTGTTCAAATCTTTCTACATTTTTAATTCCTTTTGTCCTGTTTTTCCCACAGTTGCTATATTATAATATTATAGTGTAGGTATTTCAGTTATCTGTCTATGCAACTGATTTAATAAAATATTTTATTGCCATATGCATTTCACCTTTATTTGGAAAGCATCATCAGTGGCCTGTAATATATACATGATTATGTTTCACAATATTTTATATTTACATTTTTTTAGGTAATGAACAGTTCCGATGCGTTATTTTGGTATAGTATTGATATCTGGATGTTGTACTTACAATATTTCATGGAGAAGCTTACATCTGGTGCTCATTGGTTGCTTCCAGCTGTTCTGCTTCAATTCTGCGCATTTTGCTGTTTTTGTTGTTCCAGCACTTCACAGTTAGCACCACTAGGCACATGCCATTTTTGATTGTGTTGTGTTTTTGTTTTTGCTGGTGTTGCCAACTGTTGAGTATGTGTTTGTCCTATCTTTGCTTTGTGTCAGTGTGTGTGTGTGTGTGTGTGTGTGTGTGTGTGTGTGTGTGTGTGTGTGTGTGTTATGTGATTGCATAGAGGACAGCACCAGATACTGATATTTTGGATATTTCTTTTTCTTTTTTTTGTGAATTCTTATTGTGAAGAGGTATAGAACAGAATTAGAGACAGAGAGGTGGAGAGGGATATGGAGATAGAGACAGTCAAAGACGGGGATTGTGGGAAAGGGAGAGAGTTGTGGTTTTTTTTTTTCTCATTATTATTATTATTAAATTTTTCGTTTGTGTGTGTGTGTGCCAATTGTTTTCTCTCTTTGATTACTGTCTCATGGTCTTTGACTAGATTTCTTTACGATAGCTAGCATTTAAACAAACCTGTGATTTTTCGAAGAGACCATATTAACGTGCTGTTAAGAAAATGACAATCGCGCCATCACAAGTGCGGAATGACCGTCAGTACGAGGCACCGCTGTTTGCGCCCTGTTTCCGTCATCAGAGTCCCTGCTGAATCAGGCTGCAGACTGTTCGCTTCGCAGCGGCCTCGCTCTGAATGGAGCGGGAGTCAGAGCGAGCAACAGGTGCACGCCGGAGCCCAAATGACACTCGTTACCACGAATAGCGCACTTCACTGCGAAAATGTACGCAGCCAGCTAACTAATAGCCGCCGAGGTGCTGACAGGAAAATAACCAAGCATTAAGCTCCCCGTGCATGGATTTTTAACCTTCGAAACTAAAAGCGCAACTGTATTACCCGAAGTTGACAATTAAATGGAAGCGCTTAACATTTCTTCTCGGAAAACGATATGCGGTCAACGAACATGTACAAACGTGCCTGAAGATGAACGTCTCTACATTGAACGTAGTGATTGCTTTGCCATAAAATGCATGAATGTAAATAAATTTGTTTACATTTGTTTGTTCCTGCATAGCTCTGGAACGACTTTAGCAATCCCAACCAAACGGAGAATATTTTCAATTAGTGCCAGTAAATAATTACCATGTAGATAAGACACTTCGTAGCAGTCCTGTTAGAGAGAATCAAACTCTGAAGACACTTACAACATTCCCACGTATTTTCATGTAACTTTTAAATTAAATCTAGAAGAATACCTCAGGCGATATTTCGAAGGCAGTACACAGAACCTATTAACTTATTCATTTGCGTCCGTTTCTGCTTCTTCAAATGCCAAATAACTCCAGCAGCTATTTTTCTTCTTCAGTAGAGCCGTTGACAGATTTTGATGAAAAAGTTTAGAGAAATTCAAGTTTTGTAGATATTTATTTCAGGTCAACTTTGAAGTTGTCTCCACAAACTAAGTCACGTTTTAAGAAAAAGTCTTTAAGATTTTCACATTAGACTGAGGAAAATTCTACTACTAAAAATCTTGTTACATGTTTCCAATTTCTCAATCTTGAACTATATTTACATTTAACGTGAAACCATTCCAGTACGATCAACTCAAATCTCTTCAGAGATACAACACTGAGGAGTAGATGTTAGACACTTTCTGTTACAGTTTTAATTATATAATAATAATAATAATAATAATAATAAAAGTGATGGAGTGCCAGGGTCACGGGTACAATCCCCGCTTAATCCCAGGATTTTTACATGTCACTTTTCACTTGTTTCACCTCTGGCAATATTGCTGATGTGTAGTATAGTTGTAATCAGTCCACTAGTTTAGAAGGAGGTGTGAAACATAAACACATCAATTTTTATAATATATTGTTTGTACACCCAGTGTCGTCCGAGTACTTATTTATTCTAGTCTTACGTTAGTCGATGTGTGTTTTCTTTTCTCTTTCTACCCAATTTCATCATTTCCCTTTATCTCCGTATCTGCCCTCTCTCTGTGCATCTCCTTCTACACCTCTCTCTCTCCTTCTCCACCTTCCCCCTATCTCAGCCAATCACCTCTTCATCTCTCTGTCTAAGCCTCTCACTCCACTGCCTCCTATATGAGTGAAAAGTTATATAACTCTGTTAAATCTGATGGTGATTACTGAAGTAGTGTCTAAGTTTATTGCAAGGTACCCTCTGCCATGAACGGTGTGAAATCTTAGTAGACGGTGATGGTCCTCTTGTTTTGAAGGCTAAGTGTGCAAAATTTCAAAAATGTTCAAATGTTTGTAAATCTATCGGAGCAAACTGCGTGGTCATCAGTCCGTAGCTTACAAACTACTTAAACCTAGCTGAACTAACCTATGGACAACACACACACCCATGCCCCAGGGAGGACTCGAACCCCCACGGCGAGCAACCGCGCGCTCCGCAGCGAGACGCTTTAGACCGCTCGGCTACTCCACCGCGGCTGCAAAATTCCTCCAAGATCAGAATAAACCCGTAGATTTGGCGAAATTCGTAGGTAAAGTGGCATACGACAAATAACATTTTACTTAGACCAAATTTCATTCAAATCCGTCCAGCTCTTTCAGCGTGAAGAGAAACAAACGTATTAACCCGTTGTAGGGTATCCTCCGACACGCACCGTACGTGTTTACGAAAGGTATTCCGTGTATTAATGCAGGGTATAAACTGTGTTCATTCCAAATTTCATTCACAACTGTCCATTACTTTCAGCATGGAGTAGCAAAAATAAGAACACATTGTAAGGTACCCTACGCCACGCACCACACGGTGGCTTACTAAATGTAGTTCACGTATTAATCAGGGTATAAGTATGTTCCGTATTTCATTCATATCCGTCCAGCCATTTCACCATGAAGGCATAAGAAACAAATTAACTAATTGTAAAGCACCCTCCGCCATTCACCAAAGGATTTTAGTATGCATATAACCTTCGCGCGAGTGCAAGCAAAGAGTTGACAAAGTTTTATCGCAATCGGATGTACGGTATGGCCGTAGATAAAATACGAACAAAAAGCAAACTGGTGCCATGCCACGGAGACACACTCGCGTTTCCTACAGCCAACCGTAAATTGCCACACCAGTTCGACGTGCTGCGTCAGCTCTGCAACGAAACTGGTTGCAATTGTCACGTGAACGTTGTGACTGTAGACAAGGTTTTGGATGTCCGCGCAGCAGAGGCAAAGGCCAAGATGGTTGGATTCTAAAGGCAGCAGTGAGAGAAGCTTCTTCGACCACAGCCCAGATAATATAGTTTGCGAGGCCAGAAGTGACAACACGAACAGCTGCAAGCGGCGGGTCGGTGGTCTTCATCGATGAAGGCAGATTTTGCATGATGATCGTTTGCATGACGTAGGCCTGGCGAGCCCTGTCTCCTAGTGTGCGTTCGTCCAAGAAATCTTGGCAACACCGCAAGGCCTTATGGTCCGGGGTGCAATAAGCTACAAATGTCATTCGTCGTTGTTATATGTGAAGGAAGTGCTGAGCAGCGCTCGGTATGTGACGAATGTTGTACGACACGTACTTTTGCCATTCTTGTAACAGGAAGGTGATGTGTTGTTCCAACACGATAATTCCCGCCCACACACTGCGGGTGTAACTCGACGTGTTCTGCAGGACGAGCACCAACTTCCTAGCCCTCAGGATCTCCGGACGTGTTTCCAATCGAGCACGTATAGGATATCTACACCTGCGTAACGTACATACTCCGCAATTCACCAAAAAGTGCTTGGCGGAGGGTACTCAGTACCACTACTAGTTACTAGCTTTTCTATTCCACTCCCATATAGAACGAGGGAAAAAGAAATACTTATATGCATACTTACGAGCCCTAATCTTATCCTTGGGGGTTTTACGCAAAATGTAGGTTGGCGGCAGTAGAATCGTTTTGCATTCCGCCTAAAATTCCGTCCCTCTAAATTTCTTCAACAGTGCTTCTCGAAAAGAGCGTCGCCTCCCCTCCAGCGCCTGCCAGTTGATTTCCCGAAGCATTTCGATAAAATTCGCTCAGTGATCGAATCTCCCACTTAAAAACCTGGCCGCTCGCCTCTGAACTGCCTATGTGTCCTCCTTTAAACCGATCTGGTGGGGATCTGAAACACTTGAGCAATACTCAAGACGGCGTCGTACAAACGTTTAAAATGCGGTCTCTTTTACAAATGTATCACACATTCCCAAAATTCTCCAAATAAAGCACAGTCGACACCCTGCCTTCCCCATGACTGTCCTTATATGCTCGTTCCATTTTATTATTTAATTGACGCGATTCTGCAAAGCAGCACACTACTAATGCTGTATTCGAACATTACGGGATTATTTTTCCTATTCATCTTCTTGACCTTACATTTTTCTACATTTAGCGCTAATTGTCATTCCTTCCATCACATAGAAATTTGGTCCAACGCATCCTGCATCCTACTACAGTCATTCAATGACACCCTCTTGTACACCACAGCATCATCTGCAAACAGCCGCAAATTGCAACTCGCTCTGTCCCTCAGATCATTTATATAGATCGAAAATAATAGCGGTCCCGTCACACTACCCTTGTCTCTGATGTACACTCGCCATCGAGGACAACGTATTGGGTTCTATTACTGAAGTAAAGCCACTCACGTATTTGGGTACCCATCCCATGATGGGATGACAAGTGAGACGTGCGACTCATTGTTGTCGTTCTTGTTGTTGTGGTCTTCATTCCGCAGACTGGTTTGATGCAGCTCTCCACACTACTCTGTCCTGTGAAAGTCTCTTCGTCTGAGAATAAGTACGGCAACTTACATCCTTCAGAACGACTCATCAGCCCACAAATCTTACAAAACTCCTGAACAGGTCGAGCAGGTATGAGCGAATAGGTGCTACAATCAGCGCCAGCAATGCCGCCCGTGGAGGATACACCACGTACTAACGCGGGTGTTTCAACATCGATCGACACATCTTACGTCAGTATCGCTTGAGCCACTAATCTATAAATGATGCAATCATTTCATGCACTGTTTCATCAACATGGGAAAACTATAACAGGGTGATCTAATTTGCATTTCCGGCAATGTATTTTTACAGCAAAGTTTTCAAAAACTTTATTTACATATTACAAATTGCATACATATTCAGGGTATGTGTGACACTAACTGAAAACGGGTAATTTGAAAATGTGTACCCAGCCACGATTCGGAACCAGGTCTCCTACATTCCAAGGTGTATAGAAGACAGACTGGGACACCAATGTTACTTATGGAGCCGCCATTTTGGTTCTAAAGCGGACGACACTGAGCAGCATCGCTAGGAGAGAAAACAGTCGCTTTCGCAAATTATTATCATCCTGTAGTCAGTTTCAGTATCGTTTGAGTAGAAATTATATTGTTACGTTTAGTAATAAAATATTGATAATTCAAAAGGCCTATATTTCTGTCTTATCAGGAGAGGTCACAAACTGTGTGAGAAGAACCGGCTAGATGAACGTTTTGAATTACTGAAATATGTGACCTGAATGGGTCATAGGAAAAGAAAAACTATCATGACAGATTTCGGATTTCAGAATAAGAGAACTATAAGGAGGTTTGGATGACGAATGAAGTATGCTTTGCACCAAAGCAATCTTCGGAAAAAAAATTTCTTGCCGAAAACTGCTTTCATAACATGTGAATCGTGTAAATATTATGTTTATTAACGATGACCACCCAAAATAAATGTAACGTAACTTTTACAGATAACTGCTAGATTTTTTTCTAAATACTTTTTTCAGTAAACACTTCACCAAATAATGAAAATGGTTTGAGTACATTAATTACCATAATCAAAGTAACAATAACCGAAACTAATACATTGATTTTATATAAATAAATTTCAGATTCGTAATTTCTTAGTTGACGCAATGACTTTCTTGGACTTCTTTCAATATCTCTCTTACCTTTTCCAACTTAGTTTCAGTTAAAACACGAGGAAATTCCCTACGTTTGTCTGACACAGATCCAGTATCTCGAAATTTCTTCCATGTACATAACGTCGAATCACTGGAAACGGAAACACGACGAATATTTCATGTGAATGCAAGCTGACATTTCATGTAAGATTCTATTGTCGGCTAGTTCAACATAAGAAACGTCCATTGATCCTTCGTCTATTCTCTATACCATACAAAATGAAAACTTGACAATATATAATATATATGAAAATTCGCACAGCCTTGTGATACACAGATACGATAGGGAAAAGCAAAATTTTTCTTCATGAAAGTGCTACTATTTCCTCAAAATTGTGCTTGTATTGTTAGTCGTATCACATTTACATTGCAATGAGAATCGATATAGCCACATTCTCTGTAACCTGCACACTTGCACACTATTACTCACTCTCGTAGTTTTGTCAACTAATTCCCGCAAGAGTAAGGGCCTAGGAGTGCATCCGCACTGAAGAAAAGGTTAGTGCCCATCAAAAAATATGTTTAAATGTTTGTAAATCTATCGGACTCAACTGCGTGGTTATTAGTCCGTAGTTTACAAACTACTTAAACTAAGGTAAACTAACCTAAGTTCAACACAAACACCCATGCCCGAGGCGGGACCCGAACCGCGACGTCAACGCACACCGCAGCAAAGCGCCCCAGTGCGCACGGCTAATCCGCCGCGGCTCATTGCCCGTCATTGGTATACAGGGTGTTACAAAAAGGTACGGCCAAACTTTCAGGAAACATTCCTCACACAAAAAGAAAGAAAATATGTTATGTGGACATGTGTCCGAAAACGCTTAATTTCCATGTTCGAGCTCATTTTATTACTTCTCTTCAAATCACATAAATCATGGAATGGAAACACAGCAACAGAACGTACCAGCGTGACTTCAAACACTTTGTTACAGGAAATGTTCAAAATATCCTCCGTTAGCGATGATACATGCATCCACCCTCCGTCGCGTGAAAGCCCTGATGCGCTGATGCAGCCCTGGAGAATGGCGTATTTGTATCACAGCCGTCCACAATACGAGCACGAAGAGTCTCTACATTTGGTACCGGGGTTGCGTACACAAGAGCTTTCAAATGCCCCCATAAATGAAAGTCAAGAGGGTTGAGGTTAGGAGAGCGTGGAGGCCATGGAATTGGTCCGCCTTTACCAATCCATCGGTCACCGAATCTGTTGTTAAGAAGCGTACGAACACGTCGGCTGAAATGTGCAGGATCTCCATCGTGCGTGAACCACATGTTGTGTCGTACTTGTAAAGGCACATGTTCTAGCGGTATAAAATCATGATAACGTGCTCTAGTGAGCGTAGGTGGAAGAACATGAAGCCCAATCAAGACATCACCAACAATTCAAACAAACGTTCACAGAAAATCTCTGTTGATGACGTTATTGCACAACTGCGTGCGGATTCTCGTCGGCCCACACATGTTGATTGTAAATATTTACAATTTGATCACGTTGGAATGAAGCCTCATCCGTAAATATTAAAATGAGCTCTAACATGGAAATTAAGCGTTTACGGACACATGTCCACATAACATATTTTCTTTCTTTGTTTGTGAGAAATGTTTCCTGAAAGTTTGGGCGTACCTTTTTATATCACCGTGTATACATATATATATGTAGATATGAAAATGCGTACAGCCTTATGGTACACAGATACGATAGGGAAAAGCAAAATTATGTTAATGAAAATGCTACTATTTCCGCACAATTGTATTTATATTGTTAGTCATATCACATTTACATTGCCATGAGAATAGATATAGCCACAGTCTCTGTAACCTGCACACTCTGACGCAATTTTACATTCATTGCTTTATGCAATGACCACTTTCTAGAGACAAACATTATCCAAATGCAGTCTGCTACATCCGCGTTTTAGAACCAAAATGTCCGCCACCACAAAGGATCACGGGAGCGTGACCAGACCTCTGCTATATAGACCTTCCTGCAGTCTAGGCAGTGGCGCTGACCCCTACACCACCGGAGATACACAACAACAACTGCACGGATTACCTAAGCACGCCTCCTGTCAATTACGAACTTTTCGTGCCCACTATTACTCACACTCTTAGTTTTGTCAACTGATTCCCGTAAGAGTAAGGGCACTGAAGAAAAGGTTATTGCCCGTCAAAAGTATGTTCAAATGTTTGTAAATCTATCGGACTCAACTGCGTGGTTATTAGTCCGTAGTTTACTAACTACTTAAACCAAGGTAAACTAACCTAAGGAAAACACAAACACCCATGCCCGAGGCGAGACTCAAACCCCCGACGTCAGAGCACACCGCAGCAAAGTGTCCCAGGGTGCACGGCTAATCCGCCGCGGCTCATTGTCCATCTTCGGTATTTACATAAATTGCTACATAGTTAAGGATCTTCCACAAAGTAAAAACGTAGGTGTTAAAATAAAATTTGAATTGTCTGAGTGAAAGACTGTTAGTCCACTTAAGCCTTTCACTCAGACAACTCCAGTTTTATTTTTACACCTACATTTTAACTGTGTGAAAGTTCCTTAAACATGTATAAATACACTCCTGGAAATTGAAATAAGAACACATTGACGCCGGTGTGTAAGACCCACCATACTTGCTCCGGACACTACGAGAGGGCTGTACAAGCAATGATCAAACGCACGGCACAGCGGACACACCAGGAACCGCGGTGTTGGCGCTAGCTGCGCAGCGGTCGGGCACCGCCGTAGTCAGTGTCAGCCAGTTTGCCGTGGCATACGGAGCTCCACTCAGTCTTTAACACTGGCAGAATGCCGCGACAGCATGTACGTGAACCGTATGTGCAGTTGACGGACTTTGAGCGAGGGCGTATAGTGGGCATGCGGGTGACCGGGTGGACGTACCGCCGAATTGCTCAACACGTGGGGCGCGAGGTCTCCACAGTTCATCGATGTTGTCGCCAGTGGTCAGCGGAAGGTACACGTGCCCGTCGACCTGGGTCCGGACAGCAGCGACGCAAGGATGCACGCCGAGACCGTCGCATCCTACGCAGTGCCGTAGGGGACCGCACCGCCACTTCCCAGCAAATTAGGGACACTGTTGCTCCTGGGGTATCAGCGAGGACCATTCGCAACCGTCTCCATGAAGCTGGGCTACAGTCCCGCGCACCGTTAGGTCGTCTTCCGCTCACGCCCCAACATCGTGCAGCCCGCCTCCATTGGTGTCACGACAGGCGTGTATGGAGGAACGAATGGAGATGTGTCGTCTTCAGTGATGAGAGTCGCTTCCGCCTTGGTGCCAATGATGGTCGTATGCATGTTTGGCGCCATGCAGGTGAGCGCCACAATCAGGACTGCATATGACCGAGGCACACAGGGCCAACACCCGGCATCATGGTGTGGGGAGCGTTCTCCTACACTGGCCGTACACCTCTGGTGATCGTCGAGGGGAACACTGAACAGTGCACGGTACATTCAAACCGTCGTCGAACCCACCGTTCTACCGTTCTTAGGCCGGCATGGGAACATGCTGTTCCAACAGGACAACGCATGTCCACATGTATCCCATGCCACCCAACGTGCTCTAGCAGGTGTAAGGCAACTACCCTGGCCAGCAAGATCTCCGGATCTGTCCCCCATTGAGTATGTTTGGAACTGGATGAAATGTCGTCTCACGCGGTCTGCACGTGCAGCACGAACGCTGGTTTAGCTGAGGTGCCAGGTGGAAATGGCATGGCATGCCGTTCCACAGGACTACATCCAGCACCTCTACGATCGTCTCCATGGGAGAATTGCAGCCTGCATTGCTGCTATACTAGTGCCGACATTGTGCATGCTCTGTTGCCTGTGTCTATGTGCCTATGGTTGTGTCTGTGTAATCATGTGTTGTATCTGATCCCAGGAATGTGTCAATAAAGTTTCCCATTTCTGGGACAATGAATTCACTGTGTTCTTATTTCAATTTCCAGGAGTGTATTATACCTGTGGTTGCCGTTCATATAAAATTCTCTTTTACCTAAATTGCATACAATTTCACACATGAACTCACCATCGTTGCCCCTGACTTTCACATTGCACTTTGGCTACTGCGCCCTGGCGGCGACACCGCGGCCAGTGTTGGGTGCCGTCAGTGTTGGGGGCGGGCCCCGTCGTCCCCCTGGGCGGCATGTTATTCGGTAGCTGAGGCCCGCAGACACGTGCGGGGGCGGCCGAGGCACAATGAGGCCCCTGGGGAGGCGGACAAATAGCGCCTGCCCTCACCTGGCCCCAGAATGCCATGCCCAGGAATTCCTCTCGCTGCCGCCGCGGACTGCGCTATTGCTCCTCTCGAGATTCCCGAGCCCCTGAAAAAAGGCCAAGAAAAAATACAGGAGCCCAACGGTGGGAGAACGCTGCAGTAGCCGATTGTTGTGGTCGACACTACGAAGACTGGTCTGACGCTTCCCTCCACACTATACTGTCCTGTTCAAGTGTCTTCATAACTGCTATGTAAATGCTCATGTTTAATGCCCGTATGTGATAGACCTTCAAATGTTCAAATGTCTGTTCAAAAAAAAAAGTTCAAATGTCTGTAAATCTATCGCACTAAACTGCGTGGTCATCAGAAACTACTTAAACCTAGGTAAAGTAACCTAAGGACAACACACACACACACACACACACACACACACACACACACCCATGCCCCAGGAAGGACTCGAACCTCCACGGCGAGCAACCGCGCGCTCCGCAGCGAGGCGCTTTAGAACGCTCGGCTACTCCATTGCGGCTCTATGATCTTTGCCAGCCACACTTCATACACATAAAAAATCTACACAGTTCGTAGTAATCGATGGTAAGGCCTCGACTAAAACAGAGGTGTTATTGGTCCTCTGCTGTTCCTTATTTACATAAACGATTTAGGGGAAAATCTAAGTAGCTCTCTTAGATTGTTTGCAGATGACGCCGTCATTTAGCATCTAGTAAAATCATCTGAAGATCAAAACCAACTGTAGAACGATTTGAATATCATATCAGTATGGTGTAAAAATTGGCAGTTGACTCTAAATAATTAGAAGTGTTCAAAAAATGTTTGTACAGCTTATGGGACTCAACTACGGGGTCACCAGTCCCTAAACTTACAAACTACTTATGAACTACCTACGAACTAGGACGGCACAAATATCCATGCCCGAGGGGGGATTCGAACCCCCGACCGTAGTGGCAGTGCAGACCGTGACTGAAGCGCCTCAGTCCCCTCGGCCACCGCGGCCGGCAATTAGAAGTGTGAAGTCGTTCACATGAGTACGAAAAGAAATCCGTTAAACTTTGTTTACATGTTAAATCAATCAAATGTGAAGGCCGTAAACTCCACAAAATACCTAGGAATTACAATTACTTCTGACTTAAATTGGAAAATGTTCAAATGTTTGTATAGCTTATGGGACTTAACTACGGGGTCATCAGTCCGTAGCTTACAAACTACTTAAACCTAGGTAAAGTAACCTAAGGACAACACACACACACGCATGCCCCAGGAAGGACTCGAACCTCCACGGCGAGCAACCGCGCGCTCCGCAGCGAGACGCTTTACACCGCTCGGCTACTCCACCGCGGCTTTATGATCTTTGCCAGCCACACTTCATCCACATATAAATCTACACAGTTCGTAGTAATCGATGGTAAGGCCTCGACTAAAACAGAGGTGTTATTGGTCCTCTACTGTTCCTTACTTACATAAACGATTTAGGGGAAAATCTAAGTAGCTCTCTTAGATTGTTTGCAGATGACGCCGTCATTTAGCATCTAGTAAAATCATCTGAAGATCAAAACCAATTGCAGAACGATTTGAATAAGATGTCAGTATGGTGTAAAAATTGGCAGTTGACTCTAAATAATGAGAACTGTGAAGTCGTTCACATGAGTACGAAACGAAATCCGTTAAACTTTGTTTACATGATAATTCCATCAAATGTGAAGGCCGTAAACTCCACAAAATACCTAGGAATTACAATTACTTATGACTTAAATTGGAAAATGTTCAAATGTTCAAATGTTTGTATTGCTTATGGGACTTAACTACGGGGTCATCAGTCCCTAAACTTACAAACTACTTATGAACAAGATAACACGGCACAAATATCCATGCCCGAGGAGGGATTCGAACCCTCGACCGTAGTGGCCGTGCAGACCGTGACTGTCACGCCTCAGTCCCCTCGGCCACCGCGGCCGGCTAAATTGGAAAGAACACGTAGATAATGTCGTGGGAAAGGCGAACCAGAGACTGCGTTTTATTGGCAGAACCCTTAAAAGATGCAACAGAAATACTAAAGAAACTGCATACACTACGCTTGTCCGTCCTTTTATGGAGTATTGCTGCCCAGTGTGTGATCCTTATCAGGTGGGTTTGACGGAGTCCAAACAAGGGCAGCTCGTTTCGTATTGTCACGATACAGTGGAGACAGCCTTACGGAAATGATACAGGATCTGGGATGGGAATCATTACAACAACGGCACTTAACGCTGCGGCGTGGCCTACTACAATCGCCAACATTCTCCTCCGAATTCGAAACTGTATTGTTGATTCCTGCTTACATAGGTAGAAATGATCATCTGAATAAAATACGAGAAATCAGAGCCCGAACGGAGAGATTCAGGTGTTCATTCTTCCCGCGCGCTATTCGATAATGGAGTGGGAGATAAAATAGTATAACGGTGGTTCGATCAAGCCTCTGCCAGGCACTTAAATGTGATTTGCAGAGTATCCCATGTAGATGTAGATTAGATTAGCTATTCGATCCATGGATCCATATTGAAGAAATCATCGTGGATGTGGAACAAGTCTGGCTGAAATAGTAACACTAATCATATGAATACATACGACGGGTGTTCAAATGAAAAGGTACGAAACGGCTGGACAACTACACCGGTCGAAATCTGTATAAACCGCTTTGGGATAATGTAATCCGACTTCTAGAGACGCCAAGCATGCATCAAGGCTATCTAATCAGCAGGCAATTTTATGCTTGCCGTCTCTTTGAATGTCCGAGGTTCGATACTCATAAAATTACTCGAGCACGGAAAATCTTTTCTCAGTGACGTTTACTGTGAGACACTCCGGAGCCAACGCAAGTCCATCAGGAGCAAACGGCCTGGGCTGCTCACGGAGGAAGTGATTCTGCTCCATGGAATCGCGCGTCCACACGTCTCCAGAGTCACGCAAAGGGTACTGACCAAGTTAAAGTGGGAGTAACGTGAGCATCCGTCCTACAGCCTGGGTATTTCGCCCTGTCACTTCTATCTGTTGCGTCCGCTAAAAAAATCTCAAAGGGATGCGCTTCAGGTGGGACTTGTCGCAGCCACACGAATTCTGGGAATAGGGAATACTTCGACTCGTTAAACAGCGGGATAGTTGTCTCCAGGACTCTGGTGGTTAATTTTGAATCAAGACTTAAATTCTACTCACAATGTCGTTTCGTACCTTTTCATTTGAACACCCCTCGTAAATCATATGGTTCTTTTAATAAATTCATCAATGGATTAGGAGTAGTTTAAGCTTCTCTGATCTTTATTTGTAGCTAAATATTTTACGGTTGCTCGCAAGATATTGCAAATTTTTGTTCCTGAGTAGTGCAGCACATTTTTTTTTTTTTTTTTTTTAACTACAGCAGTGCTTTTAAGTCCTCGTGCAGGTCTGTTTTGTTCCTAGAATTGAATTTATGAACTGAGCTAGTTGTTGGAAAAACGGATATATTATTTACGACAAATTTCATTAAGGAGTAAATGTATTGATACACAGTACTTTGAAGAGCATTCTAAATGATGCCCTTTACTCCACAAATATTACGTATTACACGCTTTTGGACTCTGAAAGTTTTTGTTTGACTTTACCCCAAAACATTATACAATGTGATATTATGGAATGAAAGAATGCAAGCTTTTCTATTTTTATGTCGCATAGGTCTTCTAACTCGAATTTCAAATACAGATCCGTTAACGAGGTTCTATAGGTCTGTGGTGTGCATCCCCCAACTGAATTTAGTATCAAGTTATAACCCCAGGATTGTAATATTATCAACCTCTTCTATCTGCTCCTCTTCATACTTTATGCATATGATGGATGGAAATCTCTTACATGTTATGAACTGCAGGTAATGAGTCTTTACAAAGTTTAATGTCAATGAGTTGGCTTTAAACCACTTATTACCGTCCATGAAAATATCATTAACAGACCTTTCTAGAACTATCCTCGACATGCTATTTATTACAATACATGTATCATCTGCCAACAAAACGAACTCTGCTTTTGGCAGTGTAACCGATGGCAGGTCATTACTGTAATATTTTCATTGCAAATCACATTTAAGTGGCTGGCAGAGGGTTTATCGAACCTCTTTCATAATACTTCTCTACCGTTCCTGTGCCAAATGGTGCGTGATGAATACGTCTCCGAATGTGTCGGTGCTAACAAAATTTGTTCCCATTCAGTGGATAAAGTTATTGAAAAAAAATTGCAAATAGTGTACTGTTTGCCGTCGCCTGTTCGAGACCTCAAATGCACTAAGTTACGTAATTAAAATTTCCTGTATATTTTCTCAAATCTCGTTTGTGATTTTGTCTTAAAAAGCTGTATTCTCGCGTAGTGTTCTGTAGAGTTCTCGTTTACTTGAAAGCAGTCAGAGACTTCGATTCAGCTAGTTAGTGCCAATCTACTGTTTGCCGCCGCCTGTGGGATACCTTAAGAGTACTAGTTACGTAATTAAATTTTTCTGTGTATTTTTTAGGGCTCAGTTCTTAAATTTCGGTTGTGTTTCCGTCTTAAAAAGCTTTATTCTCACTTAGTGTTACATATCGTTGTGTAGTCGTTAGTCAGTTGGCGCGAACAGTGGGAAACCGTTCATCACAGCTCAGTCAGCTGTCAGTCGCTTTTGGCTGCGGTCAGCCGTCTCAGGGAGTTAGGGCACCTGGATATAGACGGGCATGCGCATCCGCCATTTTTGTTCCTTCGCTTCGACGCGCGATTGTAGAATAGAACAGTCAGTACGCTTTCAGCATGTTGGACAGTGCAGCTCAGAATTGTTTTCTAGTCATATATATATATATATATATATATATATATATATATATATATATATATATATATTTGGATTAAAAATTAACCTCGTCGTAATAAATTATTCTAATACGATTTAACAAATCGTTAAATTATGTTTTCTGGTATTTGCCCACCTGGGTGTGTATTGTGAGCTAATCATACACATTCGACAGCTAAATTTCATTCGATACCACATGAACTACCAAAGCTGCGCTAACATGCGAGATATCTCCGTTTCAGAATGCCATAAATTTGCTTCAGAATACACTCCCGGGTCGCTACTTTTTACGGCGTATTTTTCAGAATTCATATAAAATTCCTTTTCAGTGCAGAAGACGTATAACCATGATAAACTAGGATGCAGCAAAAGATTTATATTTATGTATATATGATATACTTTCTCATTTCACAATTTACTTTCTCATTGGTCAATTTTACTTACGGCCTCAGCGGCGTTGTGTGCGGATGTTGGCAACGACCTTCGAATGCTCTTTGAAAACTCAAACAGGTAGAATGAGATAAAATAATTTTTCATGTTTACCATCTTCTTGTATGTACACTTGTCCGGTCAATAAATTAATTACCCTCCTAATGCTGCACCTACATTGCATCCGGAAGTCGTCCGATCCGAACCTGTCCGGTAATGAGTGATCCGGCGATTCGGCGTCGTCAGGCGTTGAGAGCGCGTAGCTGACACACGCGACACGCTGGCTGCCGACAGCCCTCACGTAAACAATGGAAGAGACTACACTGACAGCGAGCGTCAGCCCAGTGTACTGTCGACAGTCATCGGTTTCTGCACTGCACTCTGTTACACGCTATAGGCCAGCAGTTGCAGCTGTTGAGAAGCTATCACGAGTGATTAGGACGATGATGTTTTGTGTTGCCTGCTGCTGTACAAGAACGTTTGCCATAAAAGACGTAGGAAAAGGAGTTGGGTGCATCGTTTCAATGAAGACAGATCTTCAGGGGAATTTTTTACAACTGCCAGTCACTGCGAAATTTTCCAGACGAGTTCAAAGACAACTATCGTATGTCTATAGAAACGTTTGACTATATACTTGAAGGCATAAGAGACGATATAAATGGCCAAATAATATTAGAAGATTATAAATAAATTCTGGCATCAGTTACAGTACAATATATTTGTTAACATACATATCTGTTAACGTTTCTTCACCTGAATGTAATATCAAACAAGCAACTGTTCAGAGGTACCTATATATGACTTGAAAATTACAATGAAACAACTCTTTGGTTCAAGACTGACAAATATGAGCACTGAATGTGATGAGGGAAATTGTGGAAAATAAACGGTAGGTTATAAATAAAGATATATTAGCAATACATTAGGAATAGTCCATTAAAATGAGTTCCTATCAGGTTGTTGGGCAGTAGGGCACGTTTGAACTACCCCCACGAAGGAAGACGAATCGTTGGAATAATTAGATGCACCTGGTGATGCATATCCTTTGAAAACTTATGAAACCTTATTTCACACGAAATCGTCGCGGCGGAGCGGCCGAGAGCTATGCTACGTTGCGCGAGGCCGTTCCCCGTCGGGGTTCGAATCCCCGTCGGGCATGGATGTTTGTGCCGTCTTTAGTATAAGCTAGTTCATAAGTAGTTTGTAAGTTTAGGGGCTGATGACCCCGTAGTCCAGTCCTTTAAGCTCTACGAACATTTTTTTGAAACGAAATCTTTCACACGACGAAAGAGTTTTCAATTACAGGCTGTCGGGGTCTAGAAGATGTGTGGAATGTGCCTTTGAAATGACTGCCAAGTGGCGTTTACTGGGAAAATGTATTGAAACGGAACCTGGCAAAGCGGAGAGGATCGTGAAATGTATCTGCTTACTGCACAACGTAGTTATTGACCGTGAAGGTGGTGACTTCTTCAACTCTGCAAATCGTAGAACAAGACTTGAGTGTATCACCACGTCAAGAAAGTGGTTTATCAAGAACGTTCAACAGACCGTCATATGAGGCTCAAATAATCAGAGACAGATTCAAGTCATACTTGAATGGGTTTGCCGCCGTTCCGTGGCAAAACGAACGCATCGTGTAGTGTCCTTTTCTTTTTGACAGTTTGATTAAAAAATTATATGTCAAAAGTAATATGACTGAAATTAGTAGTCATTTGTAGTAACATGTAGTGATATGAAAGAAAGTATTAAAACTATTACAACATAATTTCGATATTTACCTTTGACTGATAATTGCTCCCCAATAGATTGCCACAGTTCTCGCTTAATATCCCGGTTATGGTAGCCTTTAATACGGTGGTTCCACAAGCGAGGCTGCTTCCTCAGAAATTCCCGTCGATCGGCCCGCTCACGGCTCTCCGCCGGACGGCGCTGCCGGACTGGAAACAAACGCGTTTGGTCGGCCAGTCCGGCAGTCCGGTGCCGGACGGCGTCGTACGGCGCTTCTGCCTCCAGTGTAGGCGCGCTCATTAGACAACTGGTGTTTGTTTTTTGCTCCGGTGACAGTCGGCGCCGGATCGGATCGGAACGGACGACATCCGGATCCAATGCAGGTGCAGCCTATAGCAAACATTGTCTTGCCATCATTAGCAAATTACGTCGCCGATGCCGTAACTAACGTCGCAGTAGCTTCAAACATCGTTACGAGCCGTATCAGTCATTATAACTAGTAAAAAACAATGTGCATCATTTAAAGGTAATTAGTATTGTTATCGTCTAAATGTTGCTACGGTTTTAGTTCCTAGCGTCGAATCCATCGCTAAAAAAGAAAGGAAAAAAAAAGTGTCGAAACCTGTCGTTTAACGCGTAGAAATTGTCCATAACTACAAATGAATTAACCCACCTCACATATTTCGCCGACGTTTCGGCCACTATTGCAAGCGGCCATCTTCTGGGTGTTAAACGTAACACCCAGAAGATGGCCGCTTGCAATAGTGGCCGAAACGTCGGTGAAATATTTGATATATTGACGATGCGGTCCAATAACCAGAAGAGTTTTATCAACAATGACAACGGCCGCGGAAGCCTTCGTTTACATTCCACCTCACATAGTTTTGAAGACCTTTGGTATCTGTATTAGAAATGAAGCAAGCGACATTTGAAAGCAATAACAGCAGAAAAACTCCGCCTTTCACTTGCTCACGCTATCACTGCTTGGAACAGAAATGGCGGCGGGAGCTGCCGCTATAGCAGAAATAGATGCGCATGCCCGTCTATACCCACGTGCCCTACAGGGAATGGCGGCGTCAGAGTCTGGTGTGTCGCATGAGCCACCTCAGGAGTGACCGGAGTCACCCAGGGTGCCTGCTCCCGCGGCACCTTCATGTGTACCAGACTCAGCTGATTCGTCCTCGCAGCATTGTAAATAAAGCGCTGCAGAAATGTGTGGCGACAAAGTGGATTAAGGATGGGAGAGACCCATCGTGGTTTAATAATATTTGAAAAATTCTGAGAAAGCAAAGGCAGTTGCACTTTCGGTTTCAAACAGGTCAAGCAAATCGAATCAGGTAAAAGTTAGTACAGTCGTGCGTCTATAAAAACAACCGTTGCTAGAAGCATACAGTAACTGCTACCGTCACACCTCTGCAAAAGATCTTGCCGACAGCCCAAAAAATTCTCGTCCTATGTAAAATCGGTAAACTGGTCAGAGGCTTTTATCCAGTCATTTGTTATCGTTTTGGGGTGGTGATAAAATACAGCAAAATGAAGACCGAAATGTTAAATTTAACATTTAAGAAATAATTCGCACAGGAGAACCATGCAAACATAAATTCTTTTATTATAACTGACTATAAGATATTTCCCGTCTTGTGCTGAATGATATTAAGACAATTATTTGACAACAGACGCAATTCGCTTTTTATTTTTAAGCCGCAGTGGAGTAGCCGAGCGGTCTAAGGCGCCTCGCTGCGGAGCGCGCGGTTGCTCGCCCTCGGAGGTTCGAGTCCTCACTGGGGCATGGGTGTATGTGTTGTCCTTAGGTTAGTTTACCTTAGTTTAAGTAGTTTGTAAGCTACGGACCGATGACCACGCAGTTTGGTCCGATAGATTTACAAACATTAATAAAAAATTATTTTCAAAAACATCTTCTGATGTCTGTAAATGATACAATTCGTTTCATATACATAGATGAAAAAGAGTTTTTGTTCACTTTATGTGTTTCTAAATTCATGTATAGTCTACTCATGGTGTTCTATTCTATTTCTTATACCCTACTGCTGTTGTGATGAGCGTTTTTTGTGGTATAAGGCATTTTCGCCTATTTTTTGTATTTTTTTTCCGTTTAATGTATTACTACTTCAATTTTTCTAAACTGCGTTAAGTTTCCACATCACCCGTTTTTCGACTGTGTTTCGTGTTGTTTGTGATTCCAAGTTTCATTACATTTATTTAATTTTTTTAAACTCATTTATTTATTTGAAATCTGTGTGTGAGTGTGTGTGTGTGTGTGTGTGTGAGAGAGAGAGAGAGAGAGAGAGAGAGAGAGAGAGAGAGAGGGAGAGAGAGAGTTTGTTTGTCTGTGTGCTTGTGTCTGTGTGCATCTGTATTTTTTAATTTTACAGTATGTCATTTGTATGGACCTGCAGTTTTGAAAATAAATTCTCTTGCCTTTCTTGAATCTGGAGTGACCTGTACCACTTTCCAATTTTTGGGTACGAATCTTTCACTGAGCGAGCAGTTGAATTTATGACTAGGTATGGAGCTACTGCATACTATGAAAGAAACGAAATTGACAGATGTTCTTGACAAGAAGACTCGCTTTTGCTAAGTTATTTATACTGATTTACAACTCCAAGGGTATCTACAGCTAAATTACGCATGCTGGCAGCTGCTCTTGATTCGAATTGTGGAGTATTTAATTCATCTTCTTTGGGGAAGGAATTTCGGAAAGTTTTGTTAAACAACTCTGCTTTAGCAGCACTGTCGTCGATAGCATCATCATTGCTACCGCGTAGTGAAAGTATTGACTGTGTTTTTCCGCTAGTGTGCTTTACATTTGACCAGATTTTTCTCCCTACAACATTACGAGACAGTTTCGTTGTGGACACTATCATATAATCTTCTCGCAATTAAGTTCACGCTAAATTTAGAGATTCTGTAAAAGAACGCCACAGCTACTACTCCGTCTTCCTACCATAGCGTTTTCCAGGCCCTATAATAAATTTACGAGAGTAGTGGTGATTGAAGAGCCAACGGGGAAATGGGAGATGTCATTTCGTCACTACAACAAATGTTCAAATGATTGTATCAGTCCCTGGGCTTACAAACTACGTAAACTAACCTACAAACAACACACACTCATTCCCGTGGGAGGACTCAAATCTCCGATGAGGAGCAACCGCGCGCTCTGCAGCAACGTGCCTTAGAGTGCACGGCCATTCCACCACAGCTGTCAGTACAGATAACTGATTGTCTGAAACAAAATTTGTGTAGCGTGAATCTATGTGCACTGGTTCTTGGGTTATTTTACTACCTCTTATTTTAAATACACAAAAAATGTACTGAAAGTGGGAGTGACTTACCTCTTATACGTTTCCTCACTGCGATGGACAAGATAATAGCAGAGGTACCAGTGCAATTTAGGTGAATGAAATATAAGAGCAATGACGTTCGCGGATGACGTACTGCTGTGAGGTAAGCATCGTAGGTTAAATAAAATTTTCCCCACAAACAAAAACACGAACGATATCCCTCAGTGCGCCACAGTAATTTGAATACAGACTGCTGAATCTATTCCTCACAAACAGTTCGGTAACTTCTTTAGTTAATACAAAATGACTTTGACACAAAAATTCATATAAAGAAATAAACATTAAATTGTTAAATTTCTTCGGTAATAAACTCGAGAAGGTCGAAAGCAAAATTTTGAGGAAAGTATTGGGAACTAAAAGAAATAATAGTGCTGAATATAGTTTACCACCGAACCGAGAGTTATGAGGAAGAGAAGACGACAGTTATTTGGACACTTCAACAGAATGAATAACAGACCAACAAAGCGGATCTTTAAATTACTCAACAGTTACAAATCCAAGTCCACATGGTTCACTGAAATTAAAAAGAACATGTAAAAGGCTGGAATTGGAACAGATACAGTAGAAAACGGAACACATTAAAAGAAGTCACTGACATGGCTGGATTTCAGGATGGGAAAAAAAACCTAGACGAAAGTGGACCCAACACTCTGAGGGGAGGAGGAACTGTGGAAGTTATACATGGAAGAGCAGCCGAAATTTGATTCATCATACCCTTCAAACGGTTTGTTCGCAAGTGTAGAACATTAGGTTCGACCTGAAACAATTGCGTGTACCACGTGAAATACAACTGACCAGTCATAATATATTTGTACGATTGTTGGTAAATCACACACAAAATGCTGACACTTTCTAAACTCAGGGTTTTACCTCTGCTTGCAGCGCTTCATCACTATCAAACAGAAGTCCTCGAAGATGTTACTGAAGTTTTCTAAACAGTTTAAATTCGGATGGATCAAGTCGAAACAGAATGTAGTGTGATCAATGACTGTGAAATTAAAGCGTCGAGTTGTTGGAGATGAAACGCTCGTGTGTGGACTAGCATTGTCATACCGAAGAAGAGTGCCCTTGTGTAATCTTTAAGAAGTTGTTGTTTCAGTTTTCTGAGCGTTTGCGACGTTGTTACGTCAACACATCGCCATGTTACGTGCTAAAACTCTGAGTCCTCTGACGGCAGAGGGAAGCAACTTGCGTCAGCAAAGCGGGGAAGTAATACGCGAGACAGGTAATACCTCAACCGGCTTTGAGGCCAGGATAACATATTCGGAGATATTTCATTCAGCACGCCCTCGTAAATGAATCACACACACACACACACACACACACACACACACACACACACAGGGCAAAGTAGCCAAAAACGCAAAATTTTTCATAAATATACCAGTGGAAGCCTTTAAATGTATTTCAGTTAAACAAATAAATAGAACACACCAGATGTATTTCGCAGCATTGGCCGTTAATGTATTATTTAAAAAACAACAGATCGATTTCAATCACCTAGTGACCATCTTCAGTGTCCTTCAAACTATAGAACAAGATGATAAGATCAGTATAGAATTAACAACAAATACAAAATGAACTGGAATACAATTTCAAATATAATATACAGACAACATACATACCAAGCATTATGAATGCCCTGAATGTAACTGCAACGGCAAATATAAAATTGCAGTGTCAACGTTTGAATTAAGCGCGCTGCTTACAAACGACATGCAGCGGCGCTGTAGGAATGGGTTTTATTAACGTCCTCTATTATTTAGAAGTTCCACTAATTTTTTATGCAAACAAAACAAAAATTAGAATGTATTTTTACACATAAGGTATATAAGCTGGATGACCAATAAAAATGAAAAATCTGAATACAGAAATATATAAAATATCAGGTAAAAGACAAGAGTATGATCCTAAGCGTCTTATGACAGTTATGGATACTACTAGCGTAGTAAGTTATTTCAACAGGAAAATTTAAAAACATTTAAGGGCATTCATAATGCTTGGTATGTATGTTGTATGTATATTATATTTGAAATTGTATTCCATTTCATTTTGTATTTGTTATTAATTCCATACTGATCTTATCATCTTGTTCTATGGTTTGAAGGAAACTGAAGATGGTCACTAGGTGATTGAAATCGACCTTTTTCTTAAAAAAATAAAACATTAGCGGTCAATGCTGCGAAATACATCTGGTGTGTTCATCATTGTGTTGGTCGTGGAGCACCTTCAGGAAATGGAATCAAACCTAAAATAAATAGAAATAATCCTGTACGTTTTGGGTGACTTAGCGTAAAATGGAAAGTCTTCAAATGAAAAGGTACGAAACTACACTAAGGGTGTAATTGAAGTCCTTATTCAAAAATAATTTGCCACAGGCCTGAGCACAGCTATGCCATTGTTCAGCGACCAAAGGATTCCCTGTTCTGAGAGTTCCTCTGGCTCTGAGAAGTCCTCTGCTGTATCGTCCGAATTGGAGCGTTCCCCTTCGACCTATCTTTTTAGCGGACCAAAAAGATGACAGTCAAGGCTGTAGGGCGGATGCTCAAGCAGCTCCCATTTGAACTTGACCAGTAAACTTTGTGTGACCCTGGAGTCGTAATGACGCGCGTTATCATGGAGCAGAACCACTCCTTCCGGGAGCTGCCCAGGCCGTTTGCTCTCGATGGACTTGCGTGGGCTACGGAGTGTCTCACAGTACACGATACTATTCACGGTATTTCCGTGCTTGAGAAATTCAATGAGTATTGGAGAAAAAGACGGTGAGCAACACCTTGCCTGCTGAGGGCACAGCCTTTTTAGGCGTAGGTGACGACGCAAGATTTGCGTCAATACAGGTCGCATTACGTTGTTCCAAAGCGGCATATTCAGATTTCAAACCGGCCGCGGTGGCCGAGGGGATTGAGGCGCTGCAGTCGCGGTCTGCACGGCCACTACGGTCGGGGGTTCGAATCCCCCCTCGGGCATGGATATTTGTGCCGTCCTAGTTCATAAGTAGTTTGTAAGTTTAGGGACTGATGACCCCGTGGTTAAGTCCCATAAGATTTACAAACATTTGAACATCAGATTTCAACCGTTTTGATTATTACGTTTCGTTAATATAACCTGTGCCTGAAATCTGAAATTTTTCTTGGCTTCCGATTATTAGACCCTATTAATCTATTTAATGTATTAAATGCGTGTCTTTACTAATTGTAAGATACTTAAATCACTTAATTAAAGATTCCTAAAATGTGAGTTTTAGGCCAGTGAGCCATATTGTAAATTTGTGAAGCCGTGAGTTAAACAATTGATCGGATTGCCGTTATGACGCTGTCAAACATGTAATAGATGTAACGTAATTATGTTTTTTGTATTAGTATCAGAACCCTTACGAAAAGAAGACCAATCATACAAGCAAAATGCCTATTTTCTTGTAAAAAGGATACAGTAATATTACTGCAGAATCACGGGAGTGTTCCCTAGTTCGAACTACTGTCACTAGGTGGTAAGTAAGCATGGTGGTACGATGTGGGAGCCGGTGAAATATAGTCTTCTTTCCCTATAGTCAGTACTGCAATATGGCCGAGCGCATTGAGGTGCTATTCAAATGTTTGTATAGCTTATGGGACTTAACTACAGGGTCATCAGTCCCTAAACTTACAAACTACTTATGATCTAACTAATACTAAGGACGGCACAAATATCCATGCCCGAGGGGGGATTCGAACCCCCGACCGTAGTGGCCGTGCAGACCGTGACTGGAGCGCCTCAGTCCCCTCGGCCACCGCGGCCGGCTGAGGTGCTATGCTCCGATTCGCGTGGCCGTTCCCCGTCGGGCATGGATGTTTCTACTGTCTTTAGTATAAGTTAGTTTATAAGTAGTTTGTAAGTTTAGGGACTGATGACCCCAGAGTTAAGTCTCTTACGCTTAACAAACATTTGATTTTGAATACTACAATATGAGTTCATGTTAATTAACGCAAACTTACTTTTCCTTATAATGCATTCCGCATGCCCACATTGACAGAAAAAATTAAACTTACGTTATGAGGTAAAATTCTAGAACTGTCGATTTAACAAGTTCTAACGCTGCGGTAATGCCTAAGCTTCTGTCTTGAAATGGAGATCAAGTCTTTTATATTTTCCAATAGCGAGCAAAACGAAAAAGATGACAGCGAAGTTTCAAACGTCTCGGGAATCTAAGTAGACCGAAAATCAGCGATATGGAACCATCGGCCAAAATGCATCGACATAAAATGAGATAATTCCTCAGATTCGTCGTAATATCCTTTTTTTTTTAAGTAAAAAAAATAAATAAATAAATAAATAAATAAATAAATAAATTAAAAAAAAATAAACTGTGGTATATTTTGATTTTAGATTCAGTAGTGTTCTATCCATTTCTTACATTCTCAAACGTTTAGTGGTGCGTTTTGCTTTTCGAACTAAATTATAGAGCATCGGTGAAAGTGAGAGGAAGAATTATCAACTGAAAGATGTAAAAGCGTAAGACAACGGCTTAGTCACTGGCGACTGTTCAGACGGGTACGACCCGATTAACCCTCACAAAGCATCAGTGAAAGCGAGAGGAGAAACCAACTGGACACCACTAGGAAGAGAGGTGAGACAAGGCTGAGTCACTTGCCATTGTCTCTTCAAGGTGTATGGCCCGATTAACCCTCTAGTCGCCATCCGCTCCAGACAAACTCCCAGCTTTACTCACAGGTCCTTCTTCATTTACGTATGTGTTTCCGTTAACCCGGTACAGTGGACGCCATTATAAATCCATGACGTTTAAAGATGGTTTCATACTATCAATCTTAATTAAGGTTCACCGACTTCACGTATTTTGATACGCCACTCAAAGAATTCAGTTCGCCGCGGCGGAGTGACCGAGCACATTGAGGCGCTATGCTCTGATGCAAGAAGCCGTTCCCCGTCGGGGGTTCGAATCCTCCCTTAGGCATGGATGTTTGTGTTGTCTTTAGTATAAGGTAGTTTATAGGTAGTTTGTAAGTTTAGGGACTGATGACCCCTTAGTTAAGTCCCATAAGCTTAACAAATATTTGAATATTTTTTAATTCAGCACGCCTTATGGCGAGCTTGGACAAGAATATGGATGAAAACTTCCCTAAATTGTATGGCATTGTTGGCCCCAATCTCATTTATAGCATCACTGCATTTCTTGAATGTCTCTTTCTTCAGCTACGCCTCTACTTCCAACGATGCAACGATCAATCGATTTCAAGCTTGTCTCGAAAGAAGGAAAAAGGGAGGAAGCTTAGGGTTTAACGTTCCGTCGACAGCTTGGTCATTAGAGACGAAGCTCTCGCTCGGAGTTTTGGATAAGAAAATGAAATATTTGTAAATCTATGGGACGTGGACTTAACTAATACGGTTATCAGTCCATACGCTTATGGAGTACTTAAACTAAACTAAGACAACACACCCATGATCGAAGAAAGACTGGAACCTCCGACCTTGAAGAAGCGCGCGCTCCGCAGCAAGGCGCCTTAGAGCGCACGGCCATTGCACGTTGGCGTTTGGGTAAGGATGGGGAAGGAAATCGGCCGTGCTTGGGACGATTTAGGGAAAGCACGGAGTACCTAAATCTGGATGGCCGGAGGTGGATTTGAACCACCATCCTCTCAAATGCGAATCCAGCGTATTATCAGTGCGCCACCTCGCTTGGCCACCTAGTCTCGGTTTCTTGTAATTTTTAACTGTGTAGATAGTTATGTTCGAGGATCGTCTCTCCAAAGTCGTCTAACCTGGCGTACATGCTGTGTTTTTAATAACTTTTTAACAACCACTTAAATTCCAAACGAGAAGGCCACGCCTATTTTTAGTCCTACGACAAATAGCAATGTAGTTACGCTTTTCACTAGTTTCTGAATTAAGAAATATTTATATTTCATAATGTTTGAGAACCTACTGGACCAAACTGTTATGGTCAGCAGTCCCCAGACTTACAAACTACTTAAACTAACTTGCAATAAGTACAAAACACACATACTCATGCCCCAGAGAGGACTCGAACCTCCGACGGCGAGCAACGACAGCCAGGTGCCTTAGTGCGCTAGACCACCCCACCGTGGCTATATATTTATATCGTCTTTCATTTATTACAGATTAAGTTTCAAAAATCGTATACATTATATTTGGACATATTGTAGTATGTGTCTTGTAGAAAATTTTTTTAGCAATCAATCGTAAGCATTAATTTATTCACAGATCTGGATTTCGACCACTGTGTGGTCATTATGAATACTTGAAATGAAACATTTCAACCTCCACGTTGGAAGTTACGTATACCGAGGTCGAAATGTTTTTATTTTAATACTTACGACTGATTGCTGAAAAAAAATCTACAAGCCAACTAAACAGTCGTTGAGCACAAGCTCTACCATGGTATCAAGCCTGATAAAATTATGTTCCTGGTAGAACGAATTCATTGTGAAAATTAAAATACACAATTTTGTGTTTGTTCTACACGTTTGTTTATTTTTGTTAATCGATTTTCGGCTTCTTAGACCATCATCAGACATTTACTGAAGTTCAGTCAAAGAACTTGCATTGTCAATAAACAAGAAGAGATGTTACATGAAGAAAAATAAATTATCTTATTTGCTGGAGCAGTTACAGTGTAAATAAATATTTAAATGAAATAAATTCTTACAACATGACTATGGTGAATAAAATAAAACAATTTTAATAAAATTTTAATTTTAATTTTATTCACTCTAGTCACGTAAGAATTTATGTTTGCAAAGTTTCTCGATGTGTGGTATCTATGTTCCCTTTTTCAGTACTATTAAGTTACAGAATTCCTTTAAATATTTATTTACACTGTAACAGCTCCATCAAAGAAGATAATATATTTTTCTGTCTGTAACATCTCTTCTTGTTTATTGATAACGCAAGTTCTTTGACTAAACTTCAATAACGATGGCCTAAGAAGCGGAAAATCGATTAACAAAATAAACAAACATGTAGAACAAACACAAAGTTGTGTATTTTAATTTTCATACCTGATAATATTGTAATATTTTCTTATGTAAATTCACACTGCTAACACTACAAGAATTCGCGTATGTTGATTCTCCACCGTTTGCTAGTAAGTGTAAAAATAAATTCACGAAGAAAGTTGAAAATTTGTTCACGAACTCGGATTTCCCGCTGCCGGCCAGCGATCGCCTCAACCAATTACGCTACCCTGGCACGCTTCCCACCCTTCCCAAATTCTCAACATGTAGCACACTATGATGGTAGTGCCCCTCCCCATTACTTCCTCTTGCTCGTAGCCTAACTGTACTACCAAATCAAATGTTCAAATGTTTGTATAGCTTATGGGACTTAAGTACGGGGTCATCAGTCCCTAAACTTACAAACTACTTATAAACTAACTAATACTAGGACGGCACAAATATCCATGCCCGAGGGGGGATTCGAACCCCCGACCGTAGTGGCCATGCAGACCGTGACTGGAGTGCCTCAGTCCCCTCGGCCACCGCGGCCGGCGCGGTAGTACAGTTGCAACTGTACAGTTAAGTCCAATAAGTTCTACAAACATTTGAACATTTTTTTGTACTACTGCAAAGGATTGAGCGTATTTGCTTATCTGCTCATAAACTGTCAGTTGCCTTTTTGGGGGAATGTATACAATCATTGATACGGTGTCTGGTATTCTGTCCGAAAGAACAAGACACCATATCAGTAATTATAAAAAATATATCTGGCTGGAGGCAGAGTTACCTATCTACTCGGTCCCTGTATTACTGCCAGCAGAATGCCGTGCGACTCCAAACGATCTCTCGGTGGCAAAGAGTAAGTCAGAACTCGTGACGTGTAGATCTGTACTGGCGGGCCACATTTCACGCCGCGTGGAGTCTGCCTCGTGCCAATGTTTCTCAGCTGGCGTCAATAGCTGCCTGCCGGCAACCTTGCGACACGACATGCCCCGCGGTATTTCGGTCCTACTTTGCAGTCCGTGGCTCGTCCCCAAAACAGCGCCGATGGATTCCGATGCCGATAGATAGAAACTGAGATAGGAGTTAGTACTGTAAAGAACTTAGAGATGCATATTGTTGTGCTTCATTGCCGAATATTACCTTGATGCAACCATCCTCGACAGCCTAATCTGTCATTTTCTTCTCTACTTACTGTAGTCTTTCCAAGAATCCTGTTTGCTTATTTCAACACTCATTATTCTCTCCATCTCGGAATTAACTACGCAGCGCTCTCTCACTGTGCGACCTATCAATCTATTCCTCGTCTCATTCAGATTAAAGTATTAAGAGATCTCATTGTTGTTTGAATACTTACGCTATCTATTTGTCAAATAATAGGCAGCGGATGTGCCACGATTAGCTTTCTGTGATCAAGTAAGAGTTGTCTATGATAGGAAAGTTTTTATTCAGACTTGTGAGAGCAACTGAGAAGCCTCTTCATAAAACAAGCAGCGAATCCGACACATGTGAACCAGAAATATTTTCGTCAACTTTCTGTAGTACAACGTTTAAAAAGCTTCTACCCTTTTTTTGTCTTTACTGCTTATCCCCCACTTTTGTTTCCGTATAATTGATAAAATATTATATTGCACATGTTTTCATTTACGAGGGCAAAACAGAAAGTCTTTGCACTTTTTAAATCCAAATTACGGCTGTAAATACGAAGTCGACATGTCCATTCCCAGCGTCGGACCTTTCTTGCTTCGGGTCGGCCTCGTCTGTCGGTAGCTACCGTCAGTTGTTAAAGATGACGGATGTGCTTCACTCGTCCATGGCGTTAGGGCAACGACGTGTGATTCGTTTTGTATGTAGAAAGAGACGAACTCTCCAACTTCGAGAAGTTGGAAGTGGCGCTGTCTTCATTTTGATAAGGTTGTGAAGACTTATATAACAATCCCACGTAATACAATGGTGAAAGCAGATCGGCGTGGGCACATCTCGGCCACTTTCCATTACTTGAAGAAGTTCCTGGCAGGACAGCGATCCACAAGTAAAGATGAAACCAAGACAGCACTCAGACCGAAGTTTCACAGTCAGTTGGACGTATTCTACCGAAGGGGCACCTGCGGTGAGACAAATGTGTGACCTGTTGTGGGGACTGTTTGGAAAAATAGTTACGGGCCGTAGAATGCGATGTATATTTGTAATGACCAGTACGTACATAATTTTGGGCAATAAAAATATCGTTAGGACTTACTGATTTGCCCTTCTATTACTTGTGCCTTTTTCCTTCTGAGGCACTTCCTGCGTAATTCGTCGTACTTTTGTTAACGATCACTTTCTATCCTCTTTTTCAACATACTATCCAGTGCACTGGAGTCAGCATACCAATACACGTTGACTCTTTCGTCGGAAAACTTTATGACTACTATTTGTTTCCCCTGACCTTTAAACTCTTTAAAGAAATTGTCTTTGATTTCACTTTTTGCTTGCTCTACGTACGGATATGATGAAACTAGGTTACATCCCTATCTACCTGATGCAGCTAGGTTACATCGCTATCTACCTAAGTTGTCTCCATTTCATGGTTTTTTTTACTCCCTGTAACCTGTCAGCTCTGATAACTTCGGAAACACAAAGCGCCTATTTTCCGTTAACGTCCTCAGACGATTTTTTTTTTTTTTTAAATCTACAAATCCTGTACTTACATTTTTGCCTTTCTAAATTTTGTCGTAGGGTTAAAGTCAATTAATGGTGTTCCTGTGCATTTCTCAGAACTGCAGATTAGACTTTCCATTTTCTATTCTTCTACAAATAATTCGTGTCCTTATTTTGCAGGTATTTCTTCTTACATTGGTTGTTCGGTGACATTCGCGCTTTTCACCACCCATTTGTAAAATCGATAAGCGGGTCAAAAGCCACTATCCAGTCACGATCATTCCGGGACAGTACTAGAAGAAAGCAAACGGACAGCTGAAGTTCTAAATTTAACCTTTAAGAAATCATTCAATCAGGAGAACTATGCAAACGTATCATCATTTGATCAACGTACTGCCTCCCAAATGGAGGACATAGTAATAGATATTTCCGGTGTTGAGAAGCAGCTGAGAGAGCTAAATACGAAAATGTCTCCTGGTCCGGATGGAATACCAGTTCAGTTATACAAAGAGTATTCTGCGTCATTGGCCCCTTACTTAGCTCGCATTTATCGCGAATCTTTAATTCAGCGCAAAGTTCCTAGTGAATGGATAAAAAGCGCAGGAGACTCCCGTTTATAAGAAAGGTAAAAGAACTGACTCACATAATTACAAGCCAATATCATTGACATCAGTTTCCTGTAGAATTTTGGAGCATATTCTCAACTCGACATATAATAAATTTCCTTGAGACTTATAAGCTTCTTCCTATGAATCAGCAAGGGTTTAGGGAACATCGTGTGAAACTCAGCTTCCCTTTTCTCACATGACGTCTTGCGTGTCATGGATGAAGAACAACAGGCAGATTCTGTTTTTCTCGATTTCAAAAAAGCATTTGATGCGATGTCTCACTGCAGACGGCTAACGAAGATACGAGCATATGGAGTAAGTCCACAGAATTGCGACTGGCTGGAAGACTTTCTATGTAATAGCAGTACGCTGAGTGTTCATCAGAGACGAGTGTGTCATCAAGCGGGCCCCAGGAGAGTGGGATAGGACCGCTATTATTTTCTATCTATATTTTATGTACAGAGTAACTTGAAATTTGCGGCTGTTTGCTGATTATGCTGTGGTGTATGGGAGGGTGTCGTCATTAATTGACTGTAACAGCATACAGAATGATTTAGACAAAATTTCTATTTGGTATGAAGAAGGGCAACTAGCTCTAAATGTAAATAAATAAATAAATAAGTAAATAAAAAATCTGAGGCGTTGTACATGAGTAGTACTCAAGGTACCCTCCGCCACACACCGTCAGGTGGCTTGCGGAGTATGGTTGTAGATGTAGATGTAGGCAAACTATTCTATAATGTTCGAATACATCCTTAGTAGTGAGCTTCTTGATATAGTCATATCATTCAAAAATCTAGGCGTATATTGCGAACCGATATGTGAAATGGAACGAACATGTAAGGACAGTTGTGAGTAAGGCGGACAGCCGACTTCGATTTATTGGGAGAATTTAGAGAAGGTGTACTTCATCTGCAAAGAAGACAGCGTATAAAACGCTTGTAGTTCAAGTGTTTGGGACCCGCAGTAGATCAGTTTAATGGAAGACATGGAAGCAGTTGAGAGGGGAGCGGCTAGAATTCTTTTTTCCCTCGTTCTATTTGGGAATGGAATAGGAAAGGAATTGCTTAGTAGTGGTACAGTGTACCCTCCGCCACGTACCTTATGGTGGATTGTGGAGTAATATGTAGATGTAGATATGAGATCTTTTTTCGAACTAGTATTATTACACTTTTATTCCATAGTTGTACAGGGCAGAAACACGTTTTACTTTAGAATCCAGGGAAATGGTATACTGAGTTGGTGCAAAAAGAAAAAAAAACTTTTATAACATGACAAGATATTTTTATCAATTTTATATTTCGACGAGAGATTATTTTTGTATGTAAAAGTTCTGTCATGTTTATACATTGGGTAGGAAATCGTGCAAATCTAAATATGACGATTTATATCTTTCAAACTGCGATCTTGGCTTAAAGACCTCGAGAAGAAGTTATATGCAATAAGTAACTGCCGCTCTCGTTGATTAAAGGCAGTTGTCCCTGGTGAGAGAAGATGCGTTAACCCTGTGGCGCATAGTATGCACTGCAACGTACAGCTGTTACTGGGGGGAATTTCTTTCCTTCTGCGGTCCTTTTTGAATTCTTACTGCTTGGAGTCCCTTCCAGGGGACCCTTCAGCTAGGTGCTGCACTGAGGTGTCGACAGATAAACTGACAGGCTTCAGTTTTATACCAGGAAGCAGTGGCGTGTCAAGATGGCGAGCGTGAAGTAGCAGCGGGCGGTTTCGAAATGCATTTCACCAGTTTCACAAAGAAGAGGCAAAGGAAACTTGCAGTAAATTCAAGGATCCTCTACGTCCAACAGTCTTCGGAAGTTTTCACTGAAAAATAAAAACCCACAGAAAGGACTCTGTAGGTCTCAAATGCATAGCGTCCGCTTCAATCGACATCTCTGTATTTTTGTGAGTAGATATTAAGTTGCAATAACTATTTATCCTTTATGAAAGTAAACATTTTTCCTTACTATATAAATATTCTCCTGATTTGTTAATAATCTATTCATCACAGGGTAAATTTGGTGTACTTGGCACTCGGTTGACATGATGGATCTTGATCATTGAATTACCTAACGATTTTCACATTCAGAGTTTATTAATTCTCGTCATTCGGACATAACCATATCGGAAAGGAAGATTAGGGTTTAAGGCCTCGTCGACAGCATGGTCATTAGAGGTGGAGCCCATACTATTTGGGTAAGAATGGGGAAGGAAATCGGCCGTTCCCTTTCAAAGGAATGATTCCGGCATTTGCCTGTAAATCACGTAAAACCTAAATCTGGATGACTGGAGGTGAATTTCAACCACCATCCTCTCGAATGCGAGTCTGTTACTACAACCACGTCAAATACCGTTTCACATGAATCATCAGAGTGCAAATGACAGCTCTACTATTCCACTGCTTTCTTGTACACCGTGTACAGAATACAACCGCCATATGTCTCTGTGCATATTGCTTTCCATTGACTTTGTCGCCCTGCTGGGGCTGGAGTGAGATTTAGCGACCTCGTGTGGTTGTGAGAGAAGAATTTGTTACGAGAAGGGAGCGATGACGAACTGGCAGCTTGCGATGAAACTTTCGTCTTCCATGAAGGGGGCGGCCAGACATTGGCTCAACAAATGGAGCGTGGGAGGCGGCAAGTGGCGTTGAGTCAGCGCCTCCCGCTTAAACGCTGACGCCGCGCTCCACAACCACTGCCACCACTACCACTACCACGACACAGCCATCGTGCCCGCCGATCAGGGCCGATAAGGCATTGCCAATGCCTTGGAGATGAAGTGCGCCAAATTGAACTTCATTCTACCTCTGAATGTGAGCTCTCTTTGGCCATGTACAGTATATAATTTCGATGTATAGGATAAAAACAGTAACACCGTTTTCCTGAAGGCAAAATATGCCACGTAACTGCAGCAATAACTTATTGCGTTATCGAGATATTGGTTTTATATCTGGCGGGCGAACCCTCGCGGCGGCGGTGGAGTAGCTGAGTGGTCTAAGGCGCCTCGCTGCGGAGCGCGCGGTTGCTCGCCGTCGGAGGTTCGAGTCCTCCCTGGGGCATATGTGTGTGTGTGTGTGTGTGTGTGTGTGTGTGTGTGTGTGTGTGTGTGTGTGAGTGTTGTCCTTAGGCTAGTTTACCTTAGTATAAGTAGTTTGTAAGCTACGGACTAATGATCACGCAGTTTGGTCCGATACATTTACAAACATGTGAACATGTGTGTGATACCTCGCGGTTTAATGACTTCCGTCCAAGCGGACTGCCGGCTGTTAGGAAATACTTACTCCGTTTTAAGAATACTATTCTACAAGCAAAATTTTCTTTTGGACATCGTATAGGCTTATATTTTTGTTACTCGTCATTCACAGTACATAAATATATGGAAGCGAATCAGGAATAAAATGTTTACAGATCTACAGTGAACTCGCATTTTGGATGCTGACTGTTGAAATGTGCATGCTGCCATTCAGGTTTAGGTTTTCCCTGACTTTCCGAAACCGTACCAGGGCAAAGGACCCGTCGATTTTCTTCACCATAATTATCAAAACAATTTAAGCGTCTGCTACGTCTCTTATGACCACGATATTCATGGCACACAAATACTAATCTTCCTTCCTTCTTTCACCTGTCTCTAGCAGGAACATCCTGCTCTAGCAGGGAACCAGCTGAAAAATGCTCCTGTTAGAGCACAAAGAGGTAAATACGTTCCTGTTTAAAAAAAAAAAAAAAAAAAAAAAAACTGACATAAAAGTGGGAAGCCGGCTGCCTCAATTCTAATTCCGCCTTCCTTACCAAAATTATGGCATGGGAATATATTCGCGTTTTTTGTGTTGAAATAAAATAGTAGAAAGTTGTATTGGAAGACAAAGAAAAGAGTGCCAGAGGGAGATAACCGGAAATCACAATGTGGGAAAGAGACAGTGCCGGTAAGAAAGATAAATGGATAGAGTTGGTAGCAATAGGAGCGAAAGTGAGAGAGAAGAGGGGGGCGGGGGGAGAGGAAGAGAGATGACTGGAGACTATACTTAAGCTTTCGGGGTCTGGATACTCCAGACGAACTTTAACAAGAAAAATTTTTCCACTTTTCCCCATTACTTTAATCAAATGTTCAAATATTTGTAATTCTACGGGACCAAACTACGTTGGTCATCAGTCCCTAGTCTTAAACTAAATTGAACTAACCTAAGGACAACACACACATCCATACTCGAGGGAGGATTCGAACCTCCGACGCGGAAGGCCGCGCGATCCGTAACGTGGCGCTCCAGACCACTCGGCTACTCCCGCGCGGCTACCTTTATCAACATACGGTTTCTCTGTACGGGAATTACAAGCCTGACCAATTCATCCGCACAGACTAATAGTAGTCATTAAATACACAGACAGCTGGCCGCTGTGGCCCAGCGGTCTGCGGCGCGTCAGTCACAGTCTGCACGGCCACTACAGTCGGAGGTTAGAATTCCCCCTCAGAAATGGATATTTGTGCCGTTCTTAGTATTAGCTAGTTGATTAGTAGTTTGTAAGTTTAGGGACTGATGACCCCGTAGTTAAGTCCCATAAGCTCTACAAACATTTGAAATACACATATTACTGTTCCACCTCTGTTAGCCCAGTGCTTAGTCATATTTGTACGTATTCCTTTCGGAATGGTTAGTTTCCTCTCAGGTCGAAACAACTTACAAAAAAGGACAGGGGGAGGGATCATGTAGACAATTTTAGACCCATTTCTATGCCATGCGATTGTGTTAAAGTTATTGAAAAGGCTGCATATGCGAGGTTAATTGATCATTTCAGTTCCCATCATTGGCTCTCAAATGTGTAAGTTGGCTTCAGAAGTGCTTTAACAAATGCTAATGCTACATTTCCTTTTTTTCGGTGAGGCACTTGATGGATTAAATAAGAAACTGCAAACTGCAAACGTTGATTTAACAAAAGCATTTGATTATGTTAATCACAAGATATTGTTGCAAAAGCATTTGATTGTGTTGATCACAAGATATTGTTGCAAAAGTTGGAATTTTTTCGGAAAAAGGGGAGTTACAACTGATTCACTTCTTAGTGTAATAACTGACAGACGGAAGGTGATCCTCTGCAGTGATGAAAACGGCTGTGATATGCTCTTTCGATGGTGACGCAGTTAAATTGGGTGCTGCCCCAAGGTCCTGTTCTGTGGCTACTGCTGTTTCTCATTTATATAAATCACATCCCTTCAAGTATAGCAGGTACTTCAAAGATATTTCTATCTGCTGATGCCGCGGTGGAGTAGCCGAGTGGTCTAAAGCATCTCGCTGCGGAGCGCGCGGTTGCTCGCCGTGGAGGTTAGAGTCCTCCCTGGGGCATGGGTGTGTGTGTTTGTCCGTAGGTTAGTTTACCTAGGTTTAAGTAGTTTGTAAGCTACGGACTGATGACCACGCAGTTTGGTCCGATAGATTTACAGACATTTGAAAAAAAAATTTATTTGCTGATGACAATAGCTTGGTAGTGAAGGTTGTTGTTGATAATACTGGTGCAGTATGAAATAAAGTAGTTAAACAAATAAGTTCGTGCTTGTAGAAAGTACAGTGATCATAAATCACAGTAAGATTCAGTTTTTAAGGTTCCTAACTTACAATTCAACAAAAACGGACATTTTCACTATACAGAATAGGCACATGATAAGTGAGACTGAGCAATTCAAATTCCTAGGCATTCAGATAGATAGTAAGCATTCGTGGAAAGCCCAAGTTAAAGATTTTGTTCAGAAACTAAATTCCGCGTTGTTTACCATTAGAACAGTTTCCAAAATAAGTGATAGTTCAACACGAAAAATAGTTCACTTTGCGTATTTTAATTCGCTTATGACGTATGGTGTTATTTTTGGGCCGGCCGCGGTGGCCGAGGGGACTGAGGCGCTTCAGTCACGGTAAAGACGGCAACTACGGTCGGGGGTTCGAATCCCCCCTCGGGCATGGATATTTGTGCCGTCCTTAGTTGTAGGTAGTTCATAAGTAGTTTGTAAGTTTAGGGACTGATGACCCCGTAGTTAAGTCCCTTAAGCTTAACAAAAATTTGATCATTTGTTATTTTTGGGGTAACTCCTCTGACTTATGTAGAAACAAGCGGTTCGAGCAGTACGTGGGGTAAGCTGGCGTACGTGTTGTCAAACCCTGTTTAGCTGTCTGGGAATTCTGACAATGGTTTCTCAATATATATTTTCTTTTGTGTTGTTTTTTTGTTAATAATATTTGGTTATTCCTAAGAGTTAGCAGCTTTCATTCAGTTAATACTAGACAGAAATCGTATCTAGATTTGGATCACACCTCCTTGAGCCTTGTGAAGAAAGGTGTGCAGTAATCTGCCGCATCCAATTTAATAAGCTGCCGCAAGAATTCAAAGAGATTAGTAGTAATCCGCGCACTTTCAAGGCTGAGCTGAAAAGTTTCTTCATGGCGCACTCTTTTTATTGTCAGGCAATTCCTGCAATAATTAAAAAAATAAGTTAATATCTGTGTTACACTGTTACTTTTTTTACTTATACTTAGAATTATCGTATCTTTACGATTGCTTTACGTTTAACTTTTTCAATTACTATTCAGTTGTAACAGCCGGATGTACTGACTCGTTCCATGACCATGGAGGATTGATTCTCAATTCGGTCTTGCAGAACATGATGATTATAAATAATAAATAAATAAATAAAGGCGGACTGTGTAAAAGAATGAGACGGTGGCAATGTGAGAGAAAACGAATTGGACAGACAAAATGGCCGATATACAGTCAAAATGGAAAAGGCAGTCATCAGGAAGATCGAGAGAAAGGAATTAAGAGAGTGAAAGACAGGAGAAAGTGCCCCTGGGAGAAGCAGGAGCCACGGGAAAAACATATGGAGACACAAAGGGGAATTCTATGTATGTAAACTTCAATACAGCGAGAGGCGGGATAAAAGGATTTAGCCCGTTTTTTATTGCAATTAGTGATGGGAAAGGCAGGATGAGGGGAGAGGTAGACAGTTCCCCCACATTTCTCAGAGTCTTTTAAACAGGAAAATATTTGCTCTTTTTTACTTCGACAGGATCATTTTCAGCTGTTACAAATTACGCGTACATCAAACAGAACTCGAAGAAAATGGAAAGTGTTACAAAACGGGTCCGATGTTTATCCAACTTTCTGGGGACGTCTACCACATAGCGGGCATTAAACATGAGCATTTACATAGAGAGTGTAAGAAAATGGGGAAAAAAATCCAGGACACATTCCTAACAAACAGACGAAGACAAAATGTTATAAGAACATGAGTCCGGAAAACTTAGTTTCCAATTTACACCTCATTATATCCAACGATGGAATCAGGCTCAACGGACATTAGTGTAATTTAGTGGAGAACGGTCTACCTGTTCTGGTAGATGTGCATTTAGCTGTGCGACAATGCACTTCATGCACATTGGAGCAGTTCAACAACAGATTCGGTATAGGTTGAGTTGGACCAACTGCTTGACCCCACGATCTCCGAACATAAACCCACTGTAATTTTTTGTGAGGAGGGAAAAAAAGCTGCTTTTGTATCGAACCACAGAACAAGATGATCAGAGTCTCTGTACCTGTATTATGGAAGGCTGCGGAACTATACACAATATTCCAGAGATACATCAGCGCATCCGATATTCACTACGACTCCGGATTCATGCATGTATCGAAGCTCACAGGGTGTATATTGAACATCTCCTGTGAGAAAAAGCTGCATGTTGTATACTGGTACATTCTTTTCGTGAGTGTTTGCCCTGCGTTGGAGACAATGAGGCTACATGTGGGAATAAAGCCTTTCCCGAGCAATGTTCATATGACAATGTCTTCGTCTACGATGGAGGAATGTGTCCTGCAATTTGTGTCGTAGTTTTGTTACGCCCTGTGTATCTATATACATTAAGTGACCTTCATTCAGAACGGTTGATACATAGAGAATTTGCGTCTGATAGAAGGCCTGATTGTAGTTGTAGTAACTAATGTGTCCGGATGGTGTAGTAGTCAGCGTATCTACCTAATAAGCAGGAAACGTTGGTTCGAATCCCGGTCCGACACAATTTTACAATTTTTCCCGTGGATGTAATTCAGTACCCACACGCAATTCCTTTATGCCTTGTTCGACTTGTCAGCACTGCAGTAAATACTTGAGAGACTGGCAGAGGCTTCGTCGAACCACTTTTACGTTATTTCTATCCCGTACACTCCGTTACACAAGTCGCAAAGAAAAACGAACATCTTAATCTTTCCGTGCAAACTCTCATAATATCATTTCACCCTATGCATGAGTGGCGGACAACAAAATTTTTTCATGTGGAGGAGGAAATTGGTGTTTGGAATTTTGGAATAGAGCTTTAACACGTCGAAAAGCCCATTTCTTTTAATTATTCCGTGTCTATACACTGCAATATTCAAAAAGGGGGTGGATAAGTGTTGCGAAGGCACTGTTATCAGTGTAGTGAAGGCACTATTATCAATGGTTTTTATTTTTATTTATATATTTCGCAAGTGTTTCTTTGTCAATAAACGCTAAAAGCAGTCTTTGGCTCGCCTTCCCCGCAACATCATCTGGCGATCTTTGTAATTAAAGTTGTTCGTGATTGTAATTCCTAGGTTCAGTTGAATTTTTAATAGTTGCGTGTTTTATTACGCAACTAAAATTTACCGGTTTCCTTTTAGTAGATGACTTCACACATCCCTTTATTTAAGTCAATTGCCACTTCGTGTAATTTATAAATCTCTTTTTTACTTCTGATAACTATATTAGATCCGAATGGGGGACTATTTTACCTACGGAATATTTTACCCGAGATGATGCCATCATCATACGTTCATACAGTAGAGCTGCATGTCCTCGGAAAAGTAACGGCTGTAGTTTCCCCTTGCTTTCAGCCGTTCGCAGTAACTATGTGACAAAGCCACATTAGCTGATGTTACAAGGTCAGCTCAGTCAATCATCCAGACTGTTGCCCCTGTAACTACTGAAAAGGCTGCTGCCCCTCTTCAGGAACCACACGTTTGTCTGGCCTCTCCACAGATACCCCTCCGCTGTGGTTGCACCTACGGTACGGCTATCTGTATCGTTGAGGCACGCAAGCCACCCCACCTCGGCAATGTCTGTGGTTCATGAGAGTGGACAAACTACTTATGAACTACTTAAGACTAAGGACGGCACAAATATCCATGCCCGAGGGGAGATTCGAACTCCCGACCGTAGTGGCCGTGCATACCGTGACTGGAGCTAGGCGATTTTCCTTTTACAGAGGATACAGTTTGTAGTTATCGATGTTAAGGCATCGACTAAAACAGAGGTGATATCGGGCGTTCCACAGGGTAATGTCATTGGTCCACTGCTGTTCCTTATTTACATAAACGATTTGGGAGAAAATCTGAGCAGCTGTCTTGGGTTGTTTGCAGATGACGCCGTCATCTGAAGATCAAAACCAACTGCAGAACGATCTAAATAATATATCAGTTTAGTGTAAAAAGTGGCAATTGACTATAAGTAATGAGAAGCGTGAAGTCGACCACAAGAGTACGAAAAGAAATCAGTTAAACTTTGTTTACAAGATAAATCAATCGAATGTGAAGGCCGTAAACTCCACAAAATACCTAGTAATTAATATTACTTCAGATTTAAACCGGAAAAAAGACGTAGATAATTCACTAATCCACACTATATCTAACTTCAACCTATCCATTTCCCTTTTTAAATTTTCTAATTTTCCTACTCGATTAAGGGATCTAACATTCCACGCTCCGACCCGTAGAATGCCAGTATTGTCTCTCCTGATGATCACATCCTCCTGAGTAGTCCCCGCCCGGAGATCCGAATGGGGGACTATTTTACCTCCGGAATATTTTACCCGAGAGGATGCCATCATCATATTTCCATACAGTAGAGTTGCATGTCCTCGGGAAAGGTAACGGCTGTAGTTTCCCCTTGCTTTCAGCCGTTCGCAGTAGCTGTGTGGCAAAGCCACATTAGCTGATGTTACAAGGCCAGCTCAGTCAATCATCTAGACTGTTGCCCCTGTAACTACTGAAAAGGCTGCTGCCCCTCTTCAGGAACCACACGTTTGTCTGGCTTCTCCACAGATACCCCTCCGCTGTGGTTGCACCTACGGTCCGGCTATCTGTATCGTTGAGGCACGCAAGCCACCCCACCTCGGCAATGTCTGTGGTTCATGGGAGTGGCTTATTACCTTAAGCTATTATATTTAAAACAACACACTTTATCTTCTCATTTAAGGATTTATTACACTTGTTTTATCAGTTTATTACGGAAACATATATAATTGTACCCTCCACGGAAACTAAACAATTGCAAACAGCATGGTATGCCCCTATTGACCTCATGTTCGTATAACTATTTAATGAAAATTAGTCTATTTTGACAGTAACTTTACATAATATTGTGCAGTATGAGCGGTCAGGCTTATGAAGGAGGGCTTGTTTATTTATTTGTTTATACAGAAGTCACCTGGTACAATTTTGCGCAGAACGTAATTTAATCATAACAAACACTTGGTTTAAGAATCATAAAAGAAAGTTGTATATAGGAAGAGACCAGGAGACCCGGAAGATACCAGATAGATTTTGTAATGGTAAGACATAGTTTTCTGAACCAGGTTTCAAACTGGAAGACAGATATAGAATCTGACCATATCTTATTTGTTATTTCTAGACTGAAACTGAAAAAAATGCAGAAAGGTAGAAAAACAAGGAGATCTGTCTTGTATAAATCAGAGGACCCTGAGGTTCTTGAGAGTTTCACCGGGAGCTTTAGGCAACAATTAACGGAAGCGGGGGCAGATAACTCAGCATAAGACGACTGGGTAGTTTTGAGAGATCAAATACTGACGGCGGCGGAGGACCAAGTAGGTAGAAAGGCAAGACCAAAAAATCTTTGGATATAACATGAAATAATGAATTTAATTGATAACACGAGAAAATATACAAATGCTGCAAATGAAGCAGACGAACGGAAAGCTGAAATTTGAAAAGAACATATAGAAGGGCTCTAAAAAGGAAATGAATATCAAGACAACACTGTAGAAAGGGAAGAGGTAGTACATGAAGATGAGATAGGAGATACTATACTGAGAGAAGAATTTGACAGAGCACTGATAGAACTTATTCGAAATAAGGCCACTTGCAGTAGACGACATTCCCTCAGAGCTACTGATGTCTCTAGGAGTACCAAACATGACAAAACTATTTCATCTGGTGTGTATGAGAAAGGCGAAATACCACCAGACTTCAAGAAAAATATAATTATCACAATTTCAAAGGAAGCAGGCGCAGACAGGTGTGAAAATTACAGAACCATCAGTTTAAGAAGTTATGGTTGCAAAATTCTAACACGAATTAATTGTAGGAGAATGTAGATGTCAACCTCGGGGAGGACCAGTTTGATTTAGGAGGAATGAAGGAACACGTGAGCCAATACTGACATTACGATTTATCTTAGAGGATAGATTAAGAAAAGGGAAACCTACATTTCTAAGATTTGGAGATTTGGAGAACAATATTCACTGGCATACATTCTTTAAAGTTCTGATTTCAGCGCGGCTAAACTTATAGAAAATCCAGGCGATCTAATCGTTTTATAGTCTTCAAAATGACAAGCCAAGATCGCACACTAACAATTTGTTAAATGACGACCGGTTTTGGTGCACTGTGTCACCTCATCTGGTCACATACATGTTGTAATCTGGTCATATGTCAAAAATATAAATATATGGCCGGCCGCGGTGGCCGAGGGAACTGAGGCGCGTCAGTCACGGTCTGCACGGTCACTACGATCGGGGATTTGAATCCCCCCTCGGGCATGGATATTTGTGTCGTGTCGTGTTAGCTAGTTCATAAGTAGTGTGTACGTTTAGGGACTGATGACCCCGTAGTTAAGTCCCATAATCTATACAAACATTTGAACATATATGTGACCGGATGATGGTGACACAGTTCACCGAAACCGGTCGTCATTTAAAAAAATTGTTAGTGTGCGATCTTGGCTTGTCATTTTGAAAACTATAAAACGATTAGATCGCCTCCAGACCCGACTATGTCAGGTAATCTTTTCTATTTAATATTGTAAAAATTTTAATTTAGTGTGGAAGTAGTCAATGTAAAGTCAAACCATTCTTTCATGTTAAGAACTTTGCTACTTTTATAGGGGGATGGAAATCAGCCAATGAAAGAGAAACTAGGGCGGAAAGACTGCTGTGGTCAGATAAAATAAATGGACCGTTTGGCGAGTTATAAAATTACTTATATCTCGTTTTGGGAGGAGGACCTGCGAGTGATTAGTTTGCGAAAGTGGTGGAACCAGCGCAGCGATCGGTCGCTCTGTCGCGACTTTAACTTTGGCAAGGACTGATTAGTGCCAGTGTAAGAACTGTAACTTGTTCCGATTCCATGACGAAAATGTAAACTGGTGCATGTGATTCTACACGAGATTTTACGAGTGTTGATACGTTATTCGTCGGACTCAGATTTGAACTAATCTGAGCTGACGATTATTTCGTGTTGTGTGATCGTAAAACTGTGTTAGTGTTTGAACATAGTCGATGATTACGCTGTTGGTGATTTTGCTGCGCATAAAGAAGTTATCTTATGTGTTCTGCTAATTTTACAAGGTTTATATCTATTTATTCGTGTTGTTAATCAACTGAGTTTTTTGGCGTTGCCTACATCATTTGCTAACGTAGGAGTAAACCCTCTTTTATCAATAACTTATTTATCTTTATTACATTTTTTCATATTGTTTCGCAAATGATATCCTATGAATAGAGTATTTAACTGCAGGATCATAGGTAGAAGATACTATTTTGCAGCTGATGTAATTGCTGGATATGAATGCAGAACTGTACGGTTTGATCCTGAGACTACATACATCCATATTTATTGAAAAATGTCGTACGTAGACCAATACGTGTAAGTTGTGTTTAGCAATACAAAGTCGCAACATTGTGACGTTTATAAACCCCCTTCAAAGTTTAATTAAGGTTTTCTCTCAAAAAAGTAAAAATATCCAACAGTTATTTACAGAAGGAATATTTGAACCACATTACTGATTATAAAAAAATAATTCAGTATCATCAATGACGGTATAGAAATTCTCTTCAGAGTACAGAAATTGCACATATTGAGTATTTACAAGTTTGGTTATGTACAACCGTGTCGACGTGCCAATACGTTTAAAAGTTGTCTTTCTATCTTATCAACTGCAAAAAGGATTATCGGACGACGTGTAATATAATAACATGACCTAACTGTTCATTCGATTAGAAGCCGATGGCGTGTTATTAAATAAGTCACGCAACGAGTAATCTCATACGAAAATTAAGCGGCTAGCACTCTTAATCATATGGAAGAAGCAATGATAAAACATGACTTGGATGAAACTGAAATCGCAACAGTCATTAATTAATTAATATATTATTATTCGCAGGAATTAATGCAGAGCAGAATGATACAGTCTTACCCAAACACAATCACCGAGGGAAGAAAGAATATCCTTCAAAGGCAGCTATTGCGTCGTATCTACATCTACATCTACATCTACATGGGATACTCTGCAAATCACATTTAAGTGCCTGGCAGAGGGTTCATCGAACCACAATTATACTATTTATCTCCCATTCCATTCTCGAATAGCGCGCGGGAAGAAAGAACACCTGAATCTCTCTGTTCGAGCTCTGATTTCTCTTATTTTATTCTGATGATCATTTCTACCTATGTAAGTGGGAGTCAACAATATATTTTCGCATTCGGAGGAGAATGTTGGCGATTGGAGTTTCGCAAGTAACCCACGCCTCAGCGATAAGCGCCGTTGATCTAATGATTCCCATCCCAGATCCTGTATCATTTCCGTAACGCTGTCTCCCCTGTATCGTGACAATACAAAACGAGCTGCCCTTCTTTGGACTCTCTCGATGTCCTCCGTCATGCCCACCTGATAAGGATCCCACACTGGGCTGCAATACTCCAAAAATGGACGGACAAGCGCAGTGTATGCAGTTTCTTTAGTAGTTCTGTTGCATCTTTTAAGGATTCTGCCAATAAAACGCAGTCTCTGGTTCGCCTTTCCCACGATATTATCTACGTGTTCTTTCCAGTTTAAGTCTGAAGTAATAGTGATTCCTAGGTATTTTGTGGAGTTTACGGCCTTCACATTTGATTGATTTATGTTGTAAACAAAGTTTAACGGATTTCTTTTCGTACTCATGTGGACGACTTCACACTTCTCATTATTTAGAGTCAATTGCCAATTTTTACACCATACTGATATCTTATTCAGATCGTTCTGCAGTTGGTTTTGATCTTCAGATGATTTTACTAGACGGTAAATGACGGCGTCATCTGCAAACAACCTAAGAGAGCTACTTAGATTTTCCCCTAAATCGTTTATGTAAATAAGGAATAGCAGAGGACCAATAACACTACCTTGTGGAACGCCCGATATCACCTCTGTTTTAGTCGATGCCTTACCATCGATTACCACGAACTGTGTCCTCTCTGACAAGAAATCCCCTATCCAATTGCAAATTTGGGGCGATATACCATAACCACGCAATTTGATTAAAAGCCGTTTGTGAGGTACGGTGTCAAAAGCTTTCTGGAAATCAAGAAATACGGAATCGATTTGCGAACCTTTGTCGATGGCACCCATCACTTCGTGTGAATATAGAGCTAGTTGTGTTTCGCATGAACGATATTTTCTAAATCCGTGTTGACCTTGGGTCAATAGATCGTTCTGTTCGAGATAATTCATAATATTTGAATACAGGATATGTTCCAAAACCCTGCTGCAAATTGACGTCAATGAAATAGGCCTGTAGTTTAGTGGGTTACTCCTACTGCCTTTCTTGAATATAGGTGTGACCTGTGCAACTTTCCAATCTTTTGGTACAGATCCTTCTATGAGAGAGCGGTTGTATATGACTGTTAAGTAAGGAGCTATCGCTTCAGCATAATCAGATAGAAATCTAATGGGTATACAATCCGGACCAGAAGACTTGTTCTTATTAAGTGATTTTAGTTGCTGCACTACTCCGATGATATCTACTTCTATGTTATTCATTACGGCATCTGTTCGTAATTCGAAATCTGGAATATTGGTTTCGTCTTCTTTGGTGAATGAGTTTCTAAAAGCTAAGTTTAGTAACTCTGCTTTAGTAGCGCTGTCATCGGCAGGATCGCCATTACTATCACGTAGTGAAGGTATTGTTTGTGACTTTCCCCGAGTATATTTAACATATGACCAAAATCTCTTTGGGTTTTCAGTCAAATGTTGCTGCTGTTGTTGTGGCCTTCAGTCCGAAGACTGGTTTGATGCAGCTCTCCACACTACCGAGTCCTTTGCAAGCGTTTTCATCTCTGAATAAGAGCGGCAAGCTACATCCTTTCGAACCTGCTTACTGTATTCGTTTTTCGATCTGCCTCGGCGATTTTTAGCCCATACAATTATCTCCAACTGACAATTCCTTGATGGCTCAAAATGTGTCCCACCAATCGATCCCGTCTATTATCTCCTGATTAGTGACGTGATCTACCCATCTAGTCTTCAGCATTCGTCTGTAGCTCCACATTTCAAATGGTTATATCGTCTTTCAGTCTGAACTCCTTATCGCCCGTTTCACTCTCGTACAATACTACAATCCAGACAAATACTTTCAGAAAGGACTTCCCAAAGTTTAAATTACTATTTGATATTAACATATTTCTCTTTTCCAAACTAATTTCTTCCCACTGTCGTTTTATATCATCCATAATGCGACCATCATACGTTATTTTACTGCCAGTAACAAAGATCATCTACCACCTTTATTGTCTCGTTACCTAATCTAGTTCTTACAGCATCACCTGATTTTTTTAGACTACAGACCATTACTATTGTTTTTCTCTTGTTAACGTTCACCTTACACGTTCCTTTCAAAACACTTTCCTTTCCGTACAGTTGCTTTTCCATGTCCTCTGCTGTCTGACAGAATTATATTGTCATCAGAAACCTCAAAGCTTCTATTTCGTTTCCCAGAAGTTAATTCGATCTCCAAATTTCTCTTTCCACTACTTGACAGCTTATTCAGTGTACAGATAGAATAACATTGGGGAAACACTACAACCCTGTCTTACTCCCTTCCCAAAAACTGAGTCCCTTTCGTTTTGTAAAAGTTAAATTTAACTCTTCGTTCACTATATTTTTACTACCACTGACGTCAGAATTTTAAAGAGTGTATTCCAGTCAACAGTGCCTAAAACTTTCTCCAAATCTACAAAAGTTAAAAACGTGGGTTTGCCTTTAGACAAGTCGTAATGTGACATTTCTTCGCCTGTTCCAACATTTCTCCTAAATCCTATCTGTTTTCTCTCCGAGGCCTCTCACGGGGATAATCATTAGAACGTAATTAACAATGTTTTGATAAAGATTATTAATATCGGAGGAATATTAAGGTGGACCAATTTTGTCGCTGCATGAAACCCATGTCGGTACGGAAGCACCGACCTGTAGCCAAGGGATGCTGGGTATTCATGTCTTTCCGAAGTGCGTGTGCTAAATATGGAAACATGAACTTCATTATCAGGGTCAACCCGCTCTTACGCTTTTATCGGATTCGGAAAAGACACAGTCCGATATACATCGGAGAATGTGTACGGGACAGCATATCTGCCCAAAAGCACCCGAGTGGAATGGTGCTGCTGCTTCATAACAACCCAGGCCACCAGGTCAGAAATGGAGTAACGCAGAAGTCAGCCTGCTGCAGTTGGAGACATTCTAGCACCCGCACCTATAATTCTGATCTTTCCCCACGCGGTTATCACGCCTGCTGTCCCTATAAGAAGAAAGGGTCGAAAGTTCATGTTGGAAGAGGATCCGCAGCATACAGTTAGGAACTTTATAATACGGCGGGACGCGGTGTTTTATCAAACGAATATTCTCAAACTGATGCGTCGGTGGGATGACTACCTCAATGGTCATTGCGATGTTTCTTGATTGCCACACTGATTCTGGAAGCTAGGCCTTCGAACGATAACTTTGATTACCCCTTACTGTGGTGTCGCACAAGTCCAAAGTGCGCGCCACCTACTTTCGCCGCGCGCCGCCATGCACGCACGGCGCGGCGTTCTTACTACGTCAGCCACGAGCCCCCTCTGCTACAATCCCGCTCGTGGCCACCACTGAACGACATCGTGCACTTGGAACTGAGAGAGGAACCAGTTAACACTTCGGAATCAGATAGGCACCAGTGAAGACTTGGCTATCGGATAGGCACTAGGCAGGCCTCTAGCTCAACTATGTATCAGCATTCTGCAGTACTGAGCTATGTAAAAGTTAAGTATTACTAAGTCTCTAAGAAATACATATCTCATTCTAATTTACTCTAGTGTTTCTAGTTTCTGCTGTCCCACTGGCTGCTCACCTCCTACCTGCACAAGCGTGCATCCTTTATTCCTGTGTAGGTCTTTCTACTCGGCCACCGACACCTACGACGGAAACGAGACACAAAAGAGGCGACGAGGCTGGGACACAAAACTTACAGAATTATTACTATTTGCGAATAAGTCCATTAGGACCTGTCAGAGCCGTTTGCCTTCCATAGTGTCCACACTTCTTTAGAGCCATTGTTGTAAGCTTCCTTTCTTTCTTCAACCGTATTGTTCCCGTCTGGTTTTTCCATTTAGTAAACTTGACAGTTCTAAATTCATGAGTACCACCACACACCTATCGATCTTACGCGGAATCTGTTGTCCAGGTCTTCCACATCATGTGTAGAATGGCCTGGAAGACCATCGTGTGCGCCTAGGGACAAATGTTCGAGGAGACCACCAAAATTGCCGACTATGAAAGTTCAATGTATCTCACCTGATTGTACCTGTGAAGTAGTGTGGACTGATCATTTCATCTACAATTATTCCGCACTATACATTAGTCGACCACCACTGTTGATGTTCGACAAGTAGTAAGAACCAAGGATTTTCTGTGGTCCTGTAACGCATATTACTACGGTTCACAGAACCATAATTTGTGAACGTGAGAGAAAGTGACTTTCTATTAGGAGTCCATAGTGAAATTACGCGTGGCCCATTCACAAAAAAATAATTATTTGACCAATTTTTTATGATTAACAGTCGTAGTTCCACGGACATTTTAGACCATTTTCAAATCGACCGAGAAAGTCCTACAATATTATCGTTCGCCATATGGTTCTTTTTCGTGAATTGAAAGATCTCTATGTGTTTAAACGTTCCGTGTATGCTTTAATACATAGAAATCTGACAACGGACGAAAAAGAATGTGGTGAACGATGATATTGTAGAACTTACTTGGTTAATTTGAAAATGGACTAAAATGTCCGACATTGATAATTAGAAATAGAAAAACAAACTCTTGTGTAACTTAGGCTGTTAATTATAGAAAAGTCAATTATTTATTATGTTATTGTTGTTATGGTTTTCAGTGCGCAGACTGGTTCTATGCAGCTCTCCATGGTACCCTGTCCTGTGCAAGCCTCTTCATCTGAGAATACGTATGGATACCTACATCTTTTTGAATCTGCTTACTATATTCGTCTCTCGGTCTCCCTCTATGATTTCTACCCCCACACACTTCCTTCTATGATAAGTTGACATTTCCTTGATGTCTCAGAATGTGTCCCACCAACATATCTCTTCTCTCAGTCACGATATGCCAGAAACTCATTTCCTCCCCAATTCTGTTGAGCACCTCCTCATTAGTTACGTGACCTACCCATCTAATCTTCAACATTCGTCCATAGCACCACATTTTGAAAATTTCTATCATCTTTTTGTCTTTTGTCATCGCCTGATTTTCTGACACTACATTCCATTACCTTTGTTTTACTTTGGTTAATGATCTCCTTATACCTTCCTTTCAAGACACTGTCCATTCCGTTTAATCGGTATTCCAGGTCTTTTGCTGACTGAATTACTATGTCGTCAGCAAACCACAAAGTTCTTATTCCCTCTCTCTGCACTTTAATTCCCTCTCCAAATTTCTCTTTGCATTCCTTCACAGCTTGCTCATTTTACAAATTGAACAACATTGGGGAAAGGCTACAACCCTGTCTTAATCCCTTCCCAACCACTGCAACCCTTTCATGACCTTCGGCTCTAATAAATGCTGTATGGGTTTTGTACAACTTGTATATAACTCTTCGTTACCTATATTTTACCTCTGCTACCTTCAGAATCTGAAACAGCTTATTCCAGTTAACATTGTCTCCAGATCCACAAATGCTAAAAACTTAGGTTTTCCTTTCCTTAATCTATCTTCTAAGATAAGTCGCAATATATTGCCTCGCGTGTTCCTATATTTCTCTTAAATCCAAATTCATCTTCCCCAAGATTGAATTCCACAAGTATTTCCAATCGTCTGTAAATAATTCGTATTAGTATATTGCAACCATGACTTATTAAACTGATAGTTCTGTAATTTTCACATTTTTCTGCACATGATTTCTTTGGAATTGGAATTAGTATATTCTTCTTGAAGGTGGACGGTATTTCCCCTGTCTCATGCACCTTGCATACCAGGTGGAACAATTTCTTCAGCCGCGGCGGAGCGGCAAGCGCGAGGCCGTTCCCCGCCGAGGGTTCGAGTCCCCCCTCGGGCATGGATGTTTGTGCCGTCTTTAGTATAAGCTACTTCATACGTAGTTTGTACGTTTAGGGACTAATGACCCCGTAGTTAAGTCCCATAAGTTCTACAATCATTTGAACAATTTCTTCACGACTTGCTCACCTAACAATAATAGCAGTTCAGACCGAAAATCATCTACTCCAGGGGCCTCGTTTCTACTCACATCTTTCAGTGCTCTGTCGAATTTTTCTCGCAGTATAAGTATCTCTTATCTCATCTTCTTCTACTTCGTCTTCCATTTCTAGAATACTGCCTTCAAGTGTATTTCCTGTGTACAGGCCTTCCATATATTCCTCCCATCTCTCAGCTTTCCCTTCTTTGCTTAGTACTGGTTTTCCACCTGAGTTCTTGATATTCATTCCGTAGCTTTTCTTGTCTCCAAATGTCTCTTATTTTCTTGTAGGCGGTACCTATCTTTCCCCTAGTTAGTCAACCTCATTTTTCAGACGTCTTTACTCCCTTTTGCCTGCGTCTGGGTTTATAATTTTAATGTATCCTAGAATATTACTATGGATACCGGTATATTGTTTGATTTACAACGCGTTTCTGTTTCCTTGTTGCTCATCTACAAATTTTGGGCCTACAAATTTTCTTACGATTTTCCGTTACTTTTTCTTGATGTATTTAATGTGAGTCTTCCTGGTCTGTTTCAAAGAGGTATTCTAGTTTAATTACTTTATTCAGTATTGTAATGTTTTATTTGTGTGCGCTTCAAGATACATTTCTTGTAGTAAATACTTTGTGTAAGTGTATATGTAGTTTTCCAATTTTGGCATCTAATTTCATTGGCTTTCACTGCATGTTCCTCAATCGTTTCACCAAGATATTTAAATTGAAAATCGCGTTTCATTTTGTCATATTTTTGTCGCTATGAATTTTGGTGGTTTCTCAAATGATACCAGAAGAATAATGTTCTTTTACAATATTTGTTACAATCTTCTTACACTCATATCGGGATTTGAGATGGGTATGATGATGGGAAAGGTGACATTGCAATAGAGAAGCTAGGCGACTCGCTTCTGCCAGACTGTTTCATCAGTCACTCCAATACAACTATAGTCACGTACCTGAGAATAGAACGCAAATGGTTATTAAAGAAAAAGCGTGCAGCATTCCTGCGGTTCAAATTCCTTCTCCCTATTAGTTTCGTCTCAGAGCGGCACCGCGATACAGTCAGTGAATAATCCGTATTCCTTCTTACCCGTCGTTTCTTTCTCCAATTTCTTTTCTTTTGCAGCACGATCGCGGCGGCTTACTTCTGAAAGGCGCTGGCTAGTGGCTACACCACTAAGTCGGCACCTTGTTTATTCCGCCAGAGATTAAATCAGGAAGAAACTCGTTGCTACATCGGGCGGAGTCATCGCCACAATAATGGTGAAGAAGGAGGCGGTGAAAAAAGGAGAAACAGACGAACGCGATGAAGCGGTAATCCAGTTTACAGGTAGTAACGTCTTCTTCGAGTGAATTACTGTCGAGCATTAAAAGAGCTCTTTCGATGCGTAGTAATTTTCTACACATTTAAGTTCTGATAATTTCCACGTTAATAGTGTTTTCCCTGTTCTCTCGATCGATTAGCGTTGCATACTTTAATTCACAGTTCAGCCCGCCCGGTGTAGGAAGCGTTTATGGCTCTGCTTGTTTAATCAGATATCGGAGTTCTTTAACGGTGGAGGGACGCCGTCCGATTGTAGCGGACGTCCACGCCGCAAGCCAGTGGAACGTGGCAAACACGCGCCTTCGCGTCGTGTGACGTTACTGCATTATGAATATTATCAGCTGAAACTACGATCAGCGTGCTGTCGACATTTCTCCAACGCTACAGTACGTTTGTAGAGGAATGTGTACAGTGCTCCTAAACCTTCTAGTGATAAAGGTATTATTTCTAACAAGAAGTTCCAGGCTTAGCCAAATGTAATTCGGCAGATATATCGGTTTCAGCTGCATTTTATCGTGTACAACGTCCTATGCCTCATTGCTACCTGTGGAAATTAGGAAGTGACTCAAAAGTAATTTAAGTCAGAATGCACCACTCTTACCAAAACAAGTCATTTTTTTTCCATTCCAAGAGAGAGCTAGAGAAAATTAATGCTTGTAGGCCTTTGTATTAATACTAGCTTAATACAAGCTGGTGATAGTGGAAACGTTCTGTAGTCAGTTTCAAAGTCCGGCTCCCATAATTTCTTAAAACAATTATATATGTTTGTAATCTTAAGGGACTAAACTGGATAGGTCATCGGCCACTAGACTAACAAACTAGTTAAAGAAACGTGCTAAGAACCACACACACACACACACACACACACACACACATATATATATATATATATATATATATATATATATATATATATATATATATACCCGACGGAGGACTCGAACCTCCGGCGGGTGTGCCCCAGACCAAACAGCTATTCCCGCGTCACTACATTTTTTCGATAAATTGTTATGTAGCAGCAGGAGGTACGGTTCTTATAGGAATTGGCACAGATTTTAGGCAGGCATATATACGCCTGAGTCGCTCACCAGCGTAGTGGAATATTCTGTCACCGGGCTTCGACAAAGAATTATGAGGATAGAGCAGAGAATAGCTTCGGTACTCTATTTCGGCAGTGTTCAATACATCCTCACATCCACACTGTATGTAGAACTACGCCCATATCAACACCGTACAAAAGAAAGGACATTATTTTTCCGTGAATAGCCAGTGAGAGGAACGAACCTCAAATTTCGCTCCTATCCCCTGCAAATGACAACAAGGGCAAGCGTTGGTGAATGAATCAGGTACACTATTACCAGACCTCAAGAGACTTGATAAAATTGAGACAAGCTAAATAACATTATGAAACGTGGATGTGAGTAGCTAATTATCATAGAGTGTGGTAAGGTGGAGAGACTAACAGTGGATGTCAAATGAGGAATAACATTTTTGCACTTAATATTACAGTAACTACTGACGAACTACTTCGCGTTATCAGCTACGACCACGGCGTTACCTAGGTATTTCTTTGTTCCAATTTTCTACTAGTGTCTCACTTCTCCCATCATCCCTCCTCTCTCTGTTCATTTATTCTTCGTCCTCCCTTTTCCCTCTCCTACTTCCTCTCTACCTCCGCCTTCTCGTCCCCCATCTTCCTTCTTCCGCCCCTTTCCTCCCATTCCACTGTCTTGTTATAATTACTGGATTTATTCTAATCGTTCGTCTCTTCCTTCCCACTCTCTCCGATCACCTGCGAATTCTCCTCTCTCTCTCTCTCTCTCTCTCTCTCTCTCTCTCTCTCTCTCTCTCTCTCTCTCTGTCTCTCTCTCTCTCTCTCTGCCCATCCCCTCCTGTCCCTCTCTTTGTGTACCTCCTCCTCGCACCTATCCACCTCCTCTCCCCATCTATTCTCTCTATCAATCTGTCCATTACCTCCTCCCTCTCTCTTTACCTACCTTCTCGCCACTCTCTCAGTTCATCTCCTCCTCCCAAGTACCCATGAAAAATTACATTTATTTGCCAAATTTCATGGTGTTCAGTGAACCAAGGCACAATACACTCCATCATGCACCATACGGTGGCTTACGAAGTTTAGAAACTTCTCCATGGAAAACACATACAAGGTGTTTAGCTCTGTACCTTACAAAATAACTGAAGAAGTTTTAAAAAGTAGGCCTATATACATTACACTTTCTGCAGAGCTATGACCGTAGTTTACTGACTTATTTTCCAGATATTTACAGCAAAGAGGTACAATTTCTTTAATGGAACAGTAGTTTTATTCTATTATGAACCTGAAACATTTAAATCAACTATGTACAAATCAATTTCAATTGCATTTATCCTTCAGAGCCGTATACCACACGCTGTTCTTATTGACTGTGTGGTGATGGATGTTCTAGTAGCGGAATGTTGTTCAAATGTGTCTCCTTCCTGAATGCAAAACGATATGTGCGTTTAAAAGGATCTACGGACGAGATGTAGCGACGCCGGTGTCACGGACTCACAAGCGTCCTTGTTGAACCGCAGTAATCCATCTGTGGTTGTGGGCTTAGTGACATAAACACGATTCATTAGATACGGCCACAAAAATAATCTACTGGTGTTAAATCTCGTAACCGTGCGGGCTATTCATGAGGACCAACATGCCCCAACCACCTTACACGGCCGCGGTGGTGTGATCGAGCGTTCTAAGGCGCCTTGCTGCGGAGCGCGGTAGCTCGCCGTCGGGGGTTCGAGTCCTACCTAGAGCGTGGGTGTTTGTATTTTCCTTAGCATAAGTTGCTAAAAGTTAGTTTAAGTAGTTAGTAAGCCTAGTATGGACCCGCAGGTATACACTCATTTGAAGATGTCGGCATATCACAATAAATTTCCCCTCACGTATTAGTCTGAAAGTTACAGAACTGAAACTCCCTATATCTCTGCCACATTTCATAGTAATTGAATAATCCAAATATGTTGTTCCTATCCTCAGTTAGAATCACGCGTACATACAAAAACTGTGGTTTTTTTTTTCAATTTCTCTGTATTTTACAAAATTTCTTTGTAATTCTCCTGAAATATGTTTGCTAAAAATAAAATAAAAAAAAGTTTCGAATTTTTCGTTCGCTAAACCTTACTCGGAGTATCAATTAGTGAAATCGGTCCAGCCGTTCTCGTTTGATGAGGTTAAAAACTAACAGCATTTTTCTACGATATTCGAGCTCCAGTTGATCTTCAGAATACTATTATTGTAACAAGACCCATGGTTGTTCCGAACTGTAATGCAGAAAGCGGTCTTGCATATCGGTGGTTGACGAGGCCAACGAGAAAGACAGAACCCGTCTCGTATGTCACGTAACATCATCAGAGAATGCTTGAGACAACGCGACCTCTAGCTGACTGGCCATTATGAGACAGTGGACTGTGCCCCAGCGGCCAGCCAGTCAGCTAGTGGTTGCGTTGTCTCAAGCCTTCTCTGATGACATAACATGATGTAAGCGCCGGGGCCCGTCTTTCTCGTTGGCCTCGGTATTCAACAAGTGGGATGCGGAAAACCACCTAAAAACCGCACACAAGTTGGCCAGTACACAGGCGCTCCACGCAAATGCGCCGCTCAATGAGGGAAGGAGTCCTAATGAATGGTTCAATGCCCCCAGAGGGCTCACGTTTATTTGGTGAGTTCGTGCGTGGCGAGCATGGGGCCCCGAGTTAAAGTTGTCTTTCTCCCTTCTTTCCTCCCTGGACTGCATTTCCTTTCCCTTCCCTTCCTTTCCTATCCTCGCTACTTCCCCTCCCCACCAGGGAACTGATGATCTTAGCACTTTGGTCCCAGTGTCCCAAACCACCCATCAACCAACCAACCAACAAATGGTGCAATGGAAGGAATGCTGTGCCACGCTCTTCACACTGGTTTTTCAAATTACGGTATATATTTGTTTCATAGCAGTTAAACCGCATTGGTCCCTACTAATTGTCGAAAACGGGCTGATAGCCTGGCTGTTGAGGCCCATGAACCGCACATTAAAGGGTATATTACACGGAGCGTATTTGGTCGCTAGTCGCTGGCGAATTTGGACGCAGCTACTAAATTCGCTCCGTGTAAACAAGGACAGCGAACAAAGTCACTGCTCCGAAACACGAGCGTCTGAAGTTGAAGGGTGGGCTACTTACACGCTGGTCGCTTGCGTTTTTGGTCCCTCGCAGGTGTTTGTCACCCAGTGTCGTATACAGGAGCGTATAAAGTAGCCACCAGTTGAGTCAAAATGTCGAAGGAAGTAATAAATGCTGGGCATTGTTTTTCTCGCAAGAGTCTTAAAAGAACAATCTACCACAATCAAAACTGAAAAGTAGAAAAAAATAAAAGAAAATGGATACGAAGGCTAATTGGGAGGAGGGATAAATACAGTGCTTCTGCAAATCTTTTGAGAGAATTATTGTGTGGAAATCCTTCTGCCTACAGAAATATAATGAAGACGAGATATTTTATTGCTTTGATTTTTGTTTTCAGGTAATTGGTATCCATATTCCCCAAGAGATCTTCAGTCTCAAATTCGTCATTCGTCAAACTGTTGGTTAAATTTTGAGTGTCTTTAAGTTTAGTATTTAAATAATCATTTTTAATGTCCTATAATACTGGAAAACTTCGATGAATTTCCAGAAATTTGATTACATTTCCACTTCATATTTTGTTTGGCGGGAAACAGAACTGTTTGATATCACCTAACCTCCAAAACAATGTGTCATGTGCTACGTCACGTTTCAATTGTTTTTACGTAGACGCTAGCGTCTGAAGTCGCTGCGTGTCACTGGGTCAGCGTATTCATTCGCTATTCGCCTATACGCCGAGCGACAACAGACGCCAGCGACTGCCGCGGTGGAGTAGCCGAGCGGTCTAAAGCACCTCGCAGCGGAGCGCGCGGTTGCTCGCCGTGGAGGTTCGAGTCCTCCCTGGGGCATGAGTGTGTGTGTTTGTCCTTAGGTTAGTTTACTTAGGTTTAAGTAGTTTGTAAGTTACGGACTGATGATAACGCAGTTTCTTCCGATAGATTTACGAACATTTGAACGCCAGCGACTAGCGACAAAATACGCTCCGTGTAATATACCCTTAATTCACAAACAACAGACTGAGGAAAGCTGTGCTGTTCACCTCGAACAAGCTGCGCAGCTTGAAATACCAGGCGTTGACGTCAGAAAGGTCCTCAGCGATCCAGTGTGTGTCGAGACGGTCTTGGGCCAGTTGGGCGCGCAGCTTAAGCGTCTGTGCGAGTAATCGAGTCACCTGAGCGGTCAGCCTCAGCCGTGCCTGGCGGCGCTAGTTCCCGGAACGGCCGTGCGCGCCCGCGGCGCCACTGACGGCGCAGGCGGCGGTTATTGACACGGCGGAGGCAGAAGCAGGGGCAGCGTGGCTTACCGGCGCCCGCAGGACGGACACCCACCGGCTGCCCTGCTCTTTACGCGTGCCTAGGCAGGATACACAGCACGCTTCCTCCTACTCTATTCGAAAACTTAAGTCAATGTTACTACAAGTTGCTCTGTCGGTGTCGCGCGGGAATGACCGCTCAGTTCTAGCCATGTCAGCAGCTTGGCGGCCTCTACCGCTGGAGGTTCGAGTCCTCCAGGGGGTTGGGCGGTGTTCAAGAGTTTGTTAAGTTTAAGGGACTTAACTGCGGGGCCATCAGTCCCTAAACTTACAAACTACTTATGAACTACCGCGGTGGAGTAGCCGAGCGGTCTAAAGCGTCTCGCTGCGGAGCGCGTGGTTGCTCGCCGCGGAGGTTCGAGTCCTCCCTGGGGCATGGGTGTGTGTGTTGTCCTTAGGTTAGTTTACCATAGTTTAAGTAGTTTGTAAGCTACGGACTGATGACCACGCAGTTTGGTCCGATAGAATTACAAGCATTTTCTTATCAACTATCTTATACTATAGACGACACAAACATGCTTGGCCACAGGGGGATTCGTATCTCCGACCGTAGTGGTCGTGCAGACTGTGGCGTGCCGCAGGCCACTCGGTCACCGTGGCCGGCTGTCCTTAGGTCACTTTTAGTTTAAGTAGTTTGTTTTGTGTCTCATCTTCGCCTGTTGTCCTGGGTGTCGGTGGCAGAGTAGAGAGAGACACAGGAAAATAGTATGTACGCGTTGTCGGGTACAGAGTATGAGGTGACCAGCCAGTGGGACAGCAGAAACTAGAAACACTAAGCTAGATTAGAACAAGAGATATATTTCGAAGAGAGAGAGTATAAATACTTTTCTTTGTTAACTGAAGACTAGTGGAATGCAGATACATAGTACAAACGTTCAAATGTTTGTAGAGCTTATGGGACTTAACTACGGGGTCATCAGTCCCTAAACTTACAAACTACTTATGAACTAGCTAATACTAAGGACGACACAAATATCCATGCCCGAGGGGGGATTTGAACCCCCGACCGTAGAAGCCGTGCAGAGCGTGACTCGAGCGCCTCAGTCCCCTCGGCCACCGCCACATGCCTACTGATGAGTCCTAGTGCCTGTCCTTTTCCCAAGTGACCGATCCAGTTCAGTGGTGGCCACGAGCGGAGTTGCAGCAGAGGGCGCTCATGGCTGACGTCGTACGAACGCCGTGCCGTGCTTGCATGACCGCAGTAGTTGGTCCCATAGATTTACAAACATTTGATTTGAGCCTTCCCGGTCTCCCAGGATGGCGCACAGTGGTCTGAAAGGTCCGAAAGCTGGCCAAAAGTCGAAAAATGGAAATCCTAATTATGGGTTTAGTCCCCATATAATCATGGTTAGAGGACAGAGGGCAGCACTGTTTATTAAGTCACAGGGAGGGGAAGCTACCTTTGATACCGAAGAGTAGGCCGCGGTGGCCGAGCGGTATGCGGCGCGCCAGTCACACTCTGCACGGCCGCTACGGTCGGGGGTTCGAATCCCTCCCTCGGGCATGGATGTTTGTGCTGTCTTTAGTATAAGGTAGTTCATAAGTAGTTTCTAAGTTTAGGGACTGATGACCCCGCAGTTAAGTCCCTTAAGCGAAACAAACATTTGAGCATTTCAATTTGATACCGAAGAAGGTAGTTCAAAGTTACGGTTGGCGGAATAACACAAGCTACGCAGAATCAAATCGGATTACATGCCGTGCTTAAAGTGAGAATAACTTTCGTTGTAAGGGATCTTTTCAATTGCGTTTGTTGGAGGATGTTAAGGGAGGTACATAAATATGTTTATAAGTTACATGCTCATAAATTTATGCTCGGTATTTGGTTAAAGTCACTTTAAAACGTAACCTAATAATGTCCTCCATTCACAGGTACATCTAAATGATCGAAAAAGTAATGATCGCCGCCGGCCGCGGTGGCCGAGGGGACTGAGGCGCTCCAGTCACGGTCTGCCCGGCTACTACGGTCGGGGGTTCGAATCCCCCCTCGGGCATGGATATTTGTGCCGTCCTTAGTTGTAGGTAATTCATAAGTAGTTTGTAAGTTTAGGGACTGATGACCCCGTAGTTAAGTCCTTTAAGCTTAACAAACATTTGAACATTTAGTAATGATCGCCGAAGATCCTGCGATGTACGGTAGTGTTAATATGTAGCGTAGGACGTCTTCCGTCAAAATGTACAAGAATTGTCTGCAACTTTTTGCGATTCTCGTTGTATTGGTATGTTTACTGATACCATGTGCAGTGTGCACTGGGGTCCGCAAAGGGACCGCGCAAAGGATCCGCTACGGGTACTCTGCTTCCAGTATACACTTTGAGAGTTAATACAAGACAGTGCTCGAATATCACTCGCCACTTACATTACTTTCACGGTGTTCATTAATGGAGATGGCAAAATAAGACAATATTGAACCATGTGTACATTTCGACAAACTACATATTTTTAAATAATTTAAATCTGCTTCTGTTTAGTATTACACCACCAGGGTAGGGTGGCAACCAATTAGTATGCACTCGAAAAGAAATCTACAGCATGATAAAAAAAATGGAGTCGGATTTGAACAAGCAGCTCACGGTTTTGGAGGATAAAGTGGCTGAAAAGGCCAAGATGTATTTAAAAATACATCGGGATGCATTACATGACGTGAAAAAGATGGTGTGCAGCTTGAAATCAAGATAGAAAGCATCGTCTAGGAAAATCTGACGATTATTTCAGAAAAATGAGAAATATCTTAATTCTGCAACAACTAACATTCTGTTAGTAAATCTATTTGTAATATCGATTATTTTAAAAGTTTCGGTTATTATTAGAAGGTGCTTTTTTAAAAATATTTCAGCTACAAATTACGTGTAATAAATAAATTTAATATTTTTCGTAGAAAGCTTCTGATACTGACTCTTCCACGACACCTACGATTGGTCAACTTTACACGGTGTTCACATGTGCTTGTGATCGAACTAAATGAAGAAGATCTGAACAACTACTTGTTAAATACAACAGTGAGGAGTAGGCATCGCAACTGCATTGGAAATCAGCCTGTTGTTGCTTCGTCTGAAAATTATTAATCAGCCTCAGACAACGATGCAGATAAATTTTGTAACGACAATTTATTTGCACTGTTACAAAATGAACACTGTTGTTATTATATCCTCATTTACAAATTTGCATTAATATGTAAAACGTTTTTATTAAATAACTTGGGTATATTCGATCCGCCATTTGTAATTTTTGACTTTTGCCTTCAAAATAGAATTCAGCGAACCAAAAAATCTTTATATACAAATTTCCAATCTTATCCGAATATATCTCGACTTTTGGCCAGCTTTTCGGGGAATTTCAGACCCTGTGCGACGGTTCACACCTACCTCCGGCCATCCTGATTTAGATTTTCGGTCATTTCCCTAAATATCGCACCCGGTGGTCTTGGGGTAAAACGATCGGTTAGAAACCGAAGGGTCGCGGGTTCGAATCACAGTCGGACTTCAGATTCTTTTCAGTCTGCGTTTTAACTTATCCCTCACCTAGCCAGAACGACACGTGGTTCGAATTCCACGTTAAGCTGTAGGGCTACTTTCCCCGATTGGATACCTGGGGTAGGGTAGGGACACACAAGTCGCCGAAGTGGCATCCAATTGAAAGACTTGCAACAGACCAGTGAGCCACACGAAATTATTATTATTATTTTATTATTATTGTTGTTATTTCCCTATTAACAATCAAGAAAATGAAGAGATGGCTCCTTTCAAAAAACTTTTCTTCTGTATCCTCAGTGAAAAAAATCAGTCCGAACGTGTTCTCCGTCTATATTCACTACGATGTCGACGGGACATTAAATCCTTCCTTTCTTCCCTTTCCTTCCTGTATATTTGTCTCCCCCTCCCCCTCTATGTCCTCTTGCCCCCGCTCTCTCTCTCTCTCTCTCTCTCTGATCTTCAGCTTTGTTTATTGCTAGTGTAAGTGAAGCCTTGTTTGCAAACTGAAGTAGCTGAAACTGAATGGGCAAATCGTTGACATCATTGGCAAACAACGTGCGACAGTGATCTCTCTATCTGGTGGATCTATAACAGTATTTAAATAGTTCTCAACTGAGAATTTGTAGTATTCAAGATTGCTACTAGTGTTATAAACAGATATATCACAAATACATTTTTTTAATATCAAAACGGAACAACTTCCAGATGTTCTGCAAATCTTATTTCTTCGTCCCAAACCGGCTTTCTGCTTCTTCAGCCCTCATCAGGTGACAACTGACTGTAGTATACATGTTTTCAAAGATGTTACAAACATGTTACGATTTTTTTAATGTAAATGAAAACACGCGGCCCTACAAGATGCTTTTAAATACATACACTTTTAACCAGATTTCTGCTCCATCTAAGTGGTTCTTATAATATGACAGTAAGTTTGTTCATAAAAATAGATGCTAGGTGAATACTAGCGGATTTAAAGGAAACTGAAAGTAAAGCTCCTAATTACTATCACGTCGGCAGCCCAAAGCGGGCAGTCACTTTTAGTTTTCTTTAAACCCCCTAGTATTCACCTAGTATCTAGTTTTATGAACGAACTTAATGTCATTTTACACGACATAAGCATAATATGATGTTAAGTTCTTACGTCGCATGTCATAATTTTATTCTTCTGATGAAGACCCCTTTAGATACTGTTGAAATATGGATAAAATGTGTTAAAGCAACAGTTAGAGCTGCGTTTTTCCTTTTACAGTAGATTAGAGTGTTGCTGTTGCTGTTCAAAATAATAATTAAAAAAAAGAATACACATTTCCTGGTTTCTGTACACAATTTTTGTTGGCAATTAAACAGGGTCTTTCTTAACTAACGTTACAGAAAGATAAAGAAATGAAGGAGAAGCAAGGAATCAAAAGTTTTACCACGGCCGGGATTCGAATCCGGGTGCTCCTTATTACCGCTAAAACACTGCAACCTAATGGGTACAGCGATTGCACAGTCTGTCTTAAAGCACATCTGCCTCCACAACACAAACTACCTCAGGTTCTCTCATATAAATATGTATCAAGTTTGCCAAGGCACTCCAGTTTCATTTATTCTTTGATATTTACGTCACCTCAGGTACAAGGCAGGATCGTTCCCATTAACCATTGCTGAGTTGATATTCCGCTATTGGAGAGCCCCGACAATACGTATTTATATAGGGGAACACGGAGCAGAATTAAAGTTTGTGTTGCAGGTGGAGATGAGCTTTAAGGCATTCCTTGCAGTCAACCTATCCGTAAGCGTGCGGTGTCTTACTGATTACAGTGCTTGCCTGGTAAGATATCCGGCGCGATGTCTCAGCGCGTTCGCTGAGAGGGCTGAACGCTGTCATAAAGAAAAACTTACCCAAGAACTCAACGATGAGCCACGAACAAAAGTGAACGGACGACATCAACGGATCAAATAAGAAAAAAGGTTCTACGTTCGAATCCCGGCCGCAACACAAATTTTAAAATTAGTTTACTTTGGACCAGACGCGTTTCGCTTTATTCTAAAGCATCTTCAGTGGTCATCTGTACAATAAATGGTTTGTATTACATTATTTGTTTGAGTTTTTACTAAATTCGATCTGTAACAGTTCTCATGCAATTGGATTATTTTGATTTTGAACTATTAATATTACTCACGAAATTTTTATGTTTTCATCTTCATGTGTGGTTTGTAGTACATTGTCACTTGCTGTCACTGCTTATATTGACACTATTTACACTTTTTTGCAGTAACATTTTAATTCACTGCCTCTCCTTCGTTTACATATTTTTGATATATATCGAGAAAAAATATCTGTGAACAATATTATTTGATAATGTTACAAAAATGTTTGTATAGTTTATGGGACTTAACTACGGGGTCATCAGTCCCTACTTATCAACTAGCTAAGACTAAGGACGAGGGGGGATTCGAACTCCCGACCGTGCAGACCGTGACTGCCGGCTGATAATGTTACATATTTGTAGAGATTGTAGAGGAAACATAGTAGATGAAGTTTTACAAGAATCCATGTCCGCGTATTATCCAATGACTCCCTGAGCACTTATTCATCTTCAATACTACCTTACAGATCTCTTTTAGTGCAATATATTTGCATTCTATATTTTGGGAAAAGTTGCTATGGATCAAAACAAGCGAACATGTCTGGTAAATGCGGTCTCTAAAATGCGTACCTTATGAGTTATGTGCATTTAACCAATAGAATTGATGTGTTCCATAGTAGCGAAGATGAAGAATTACGGCCTACATCTACACCGTTACCGGTACTCTGCAAATCACACTGAAATGCCTGGCATAGGCAGAGCGGCAGTCGTCTCGCGCTCTGGGGCGTCAGGTTACGGCTGCGCTACCGCTCCCTCCAGAGGTTCTAGTCCTGCTTAAGGCTTGGATGTGTGTGTATGTCGTCCTTAGGGTAGCCTTCAGCCCGTACACCCCATTACGGTACACAAAGCGTACACTCGATCTTTAAGACCGGGATGCCGGTTCTTTCACTTTCTTTCGGCATTTTTACCATTCGTTCTCCCCCTTCCCCACCATACACCCTCCCCCAATAGTTTTCTCACACACTTGATACGTAGATTTTTCCCAATTTTACAGGCTTGCAGTTGACTATGAAAAGAAAAACATACAACTTGAGGGGACACGGGGGGAACATTGGACCGGGGAAAATAAAGACATTCAACGTACACCGCAGTCGTTTTTGAGCGGGAGAGGAGAGCGCAATTCATTATTTACAGAATTTCAGATAGATGCATAACGAAGAAAGACTTACTTCGACTTCCTCATAAACGGCCTTGAGGCTACTGTGGAGGGCAGGGTGCTGATACACACTCAGAGAAGTTTAAGTAGTCTGCAAGTCTAGGGACCGGTGATCTCAGCAGGTTGATCCCCTATGTTTACGAGCATTTTATCATTCTGCCTGGCAGGGGGTTCATCGAACCACGTTGATACTATTAATTTGCCCTTGCTTTCTCAAACAGTACGCAGGAAGAAAGAACACGTAAATCTCTCCGTTAGAATCCTGAACTCTCTTACTTCGTTTCGAAGTGAATTAGAAGGCACCGCAGAGCGGAGGTCTACACGTCACACTATACTGAAGAAAACATTATTAATTACAGTCGCGCCTGTTGTAATACTTTATGTGCAGCAGCCACAGGTTAGCTACTGTACAGGACTGTATATCGCAGTGGTTGTAATTCAATTTGAATTAATCATTTTCTTTACTGTTCCAGACATTCGTACTCTATCTTTCAGTCAACACTTCAGTATTGTGAAGGGTGTCAACAACAATAAATAAATAAATAAAGGTAAAAAAAAACTTCTTAAAGTTTTTAAATCGTATGTGAAGTTTGTTGGAGGTCGCTAAGTGTTATCATTTTCGAATAATGGATGAACAAAATTTGGGCCGCGGAGGAGCGGCCAAGCGCATTGAGGCGCTATGCTCCAATGCGCGATGCCGTTCTCCGTCGAGCATGGATGTTTGTTCTGTCTTTAGTATTAGTTCATAGGTAGTTTGTACGTTTAGGGACTGATGACCCCGCAGTTAATTCCCATAAGCTTTACAAACATCTGAACATTTTTGAAGAAAATTTGAATATTTAAATGCCATCAGCTTCGATATAAACACACACTTTCTAAACGTAATACTTCTCTTATTGTGTGAAACTATACATAAGATTATACATCTTCATGATAACACTATGACAGCATTTTAAATTTTTAAAATCGATCGATAATAACCCGAATTGTTGGAAGTTAAATATTTCTTCGTCCTTTCAGCCGATAGGACAGGACAGGCAATAGGTTTAGCCTTTTAGTAACACAGAGTGTTCAACTCTGAAGTATTGTAGTCGTGTCTGGTATTCAAGATGTAAAAGGCGTTTCTCGAAACAGGTAGATCGCGTGTTCAAATCCCGATCGAAATACAAAATGTTTAAACTAATATTTCTTTAACGTAGCCTGAACCTCTAAAAGATTTGAAAATTCTCCAGGTGTGCCACGTGGTTCCAATGACACGTGAAGCTGTTTCCAAAATGTTCAAATGTTTGTATAGTCTATGGGACTTAACTACGGGGTCATCATTCCCTAAACTTACAAACTATTTATGAACTAAATAAGACTAAGGACGGCAAAAATATCCATGCCCGAGGAGGGATTCGAACCCCCGACCGTAGTGGCCGCGCAGACCGTGACTGCAGCGCCTCAATCCCCCCTTTTTTTTATTCACATTACTATGATTTTATTTCATTATTTTTATTTATTTGTTTTTATTTAATATAACTTGATGTTCGTTGTATAGGTCTAGAAGATCTCGGTTCCCTGCGGCTAGGAAGTTCAGTCACGGCTTCTCGTAGAAAGTGCATTCCGTTGAACAGTTCAAGGAGGGACAGCAGTTCAAACATTTAAAATTCTTCTCTATTGACTGAACACATTCCAGCTGCGGGGAGGGTCATTGAAGGTACTCCCAAGGAAGTTGGAAAATTATTGTCTGTATTTAGGATGTCGTACAACTCTGTAATGGCGATCCGTGAGATAAGTCCAAAAATCAAGTTTCGATTTTGCGTTGTGTCCAAAAAGATAGTGTATGGCATGTCCGCGAATCCAATTCACCGCATTGGTCTTAGCCTTTGGAAAATACACTCGGTCCGGAAATAAGAACGAATGAGAAGTAACACTCTCTGGAATAGTTCTCGTGAGGAAAGCTATAATATGGCGAATCAGTTGCCAAACGTCAGCAGCAGGACCGCAAACAAAACGATGTTCGTCAGTGTCAGCCACCCCACACCTGGGACAGAGAGGTGATACGGCGAGGTGGATGCGATGAAGGCGAAATCTGCAAATATGCTTACGATTGACGGTAAGGTACCAGACCGACTGTACATCAGAATCAAGAAAAGAAGCAGATAGACTTCTTTGTAGAACATCATAGACAGCTTTAGTTTTACATAAGTACGGGTTGGACAAGTTGAAGTGTAGATAGCTAAGCTCGAGAATAAAATATCTGATATAATGGAAAGGAACTGGAATAACCGACAGCATGACCGGAGCTGAGAGCGAGGCCGGCGTATAAGTCGACAACAGAAGACCACTAAGGCTCATCGGGCAACGTGTCCATATCGTCATCTGGGAGCTAATAAAGAGGGCACGAGCTCTATCCGGTACGTGATACAGACCGAGCCCACCACGGTCGCAAGGAAGGGTAAGCAATTCATAATTAACTTTGAACAACAAGCCATTGCTGACAAATGAGGCCATCGCTGCTAACATTCGATGGGCAATGGTAAGTGGAAAGGGGAAAACCTGTGCGACATGGGGAATGCGGGATGCGATATAGACATTGACATATCGAACTCGCTGAAGAATATCTAGGGATCTTAGCCGATGATCAATAAGACCAGCCCTCATTTGCTGAAGTAGGCGTCGGCAGTTGGAAGCGGCCGAACGCCGGAGATCAGCCGAAAAGTCAATGCCTAAACAGCGGATGGTATCTTGAGTGATGAGGGGCGCAGTGCACCCAGCAGCGAAACCTGTGCCGATAAACATAGCGTGCGACTTACGGACATTGAGAAAGCTACCCGAAGCCTCGCCATATGTCGCGACCCACGTCAAGGCTGCCCGGACTTCATCAACATCACGTATATAGATGACTAAATCGTCAGCCTAGGCTGTACAACAGAATCGGTAGCCATCAATGGGTAACCCCATCAAACGTTGCCGAAGGCCACAGAGCAAGGGTTCCAAGGCGAAGGCATACATGAGCGCCGAAAGCGGGCAACCCTGTCGTATAGAGCGATTAATTACGATCGGTGGGGTCAGTCTGCCATTGTAAAGGACTCTGGATGAAGCACCCCTCAGTAGGCGCATCACCACAGTAATTGTCACGTCAGGGAAACCCATATGACGTAGGACAGTCGTAAGAAAGGAATGATCTACTCGATCAAAAGCCTGGCTGAAATCCAACGACGCAAGTGCACCGGAGAGGCGTTGTGCCCGTGCCACGGCGATCATATCGCTGTATCGACATAAAGCGGTACGGATATTATTTTCTCCTCCCAAGGATGCTTGGTCTGACGACACGACATATCGAGCAGCGTGTTTGAGGCGCGCAGCCAAAAGGCGAGTGAAGATCTTCATATCACTGTTAAGGAGTGTGATGGGGCGAAAATCACTGATACCGATACCGCCATGGGGCTTGTGGACAGGAACAATGATCCCTTCCGTAAAGGCATCTGGAATGCGCACCTCTGGAGACATCAGCTCCTGACAAATGGAAGTGAAGGTGGGTATAAGAAGATTGCAGAACGTACGATAAAATTCAAGCGGAAGACCGTCAGGTCCTGGGGAGCGATTAACGGATCCTGCCCGTATCGAATTGAGGACTTCATCAGAAGTTACGTCCGCAACTAGTTCCATTGCCTCATCTCCTGGAACAGCACCGAAGGTGAGATGTGATACTTCCTCAATCAGCTCTGGCGAATGTGGAACTTCTGCATAGAGCTGTTGGTAGTGATTATAAAGCGCATGTCCGATGGTAGACTGTGTATCGTATCGTCTCCCTTGCTCGTCCGTTAGGGCATAAATCAACTTCCTCCGTCGATATCGTCGGTCCTTGAGTATATGGTACATCGATGGCTGTTCGTGAGGCATACTATCAGTACTACGAGATCGTACTACCGCTCCGTCCAAATGCCTTCGCATGAGAATAGATATCTGGGCTTTAGCACGTTTCATCATTATCTGGCGCTCTGGGGAGATAGGCATCAATGAACAGTCCCGTAGGATCCTGTAGTAAAAGTCCATCGTGCTTTTTTTTCCAATTTGCAACATTTTTACCATATCGCATCAGAGTTTTGCGGATAGCGGGTTTTGCACACTGGACCCACCAGGAGATGGTGGACGGATACATTTGTAGGCGACGTTGACATGTGGTCCATGTGTCTTCTATTATCCGACGACATTCTGGCGAAGCAAGAAGTGCTACGTTGAGTTTCCATAATCCTCTTCCGTGCCACACAGCCTGCCGACTGAGAACTACATCACAAAAATAAGCCTCATGATCGGAGAAAGCAACAGGCCATATTTCTGCCTGTCGAGTTCCCCCTATCAGGGGTCGCGAGATGTAAATGCGATCCAGTCGGCTCGAGGAATGTGCGGTGTAATAGGTGAAACCCAGACGATCACCGTGGACATGGCGCCACGTGTCGATAAGTGATAGACGATTGAGGATAGGTTCAAGAGCCGCGCACGGTGAGTGGTGTGGTAATTGGTCCTGAGGTCGCTGCGTAGAGTTGAAGTCACCACCTAGTACCATATCATCATGTGGTCCTAAAAATAGTGGCGTAACCTCTTCTGCGAAGAAAGTATTTCGTTCCTGGCGGTGGCTGGAACCTGATGGTGCATATACATTCACAATGCGTACACCAAAGAGCGTGAGAGCCATACCTCTGGCGTTGGGGAGGTACATAACATCTTCAGCTGGGAGACCGTCTCGAAGTATGATAGCCACACCACTACCGTTGTCCGAGGCATGTGAGATATAGGTCGTGAACCCATATGGCGCGGAAAAATCGGCGACGTACACTTCCTGAAGGAGTGCGATGTCAATATCTGCACCATAAATCATATCGCGGAGTAGCTCCAGTTTGTGTTGGGCACGAATGGTGGCGACGTTAATCGTGGCAATACGATAATGCTGGCAAGGTGTTCTGGATGGTACAGGACGGGCTTCGCCTTCTGCAGACACGCGTCGCTGAACATCTGGGATTGCTGAAGCAGTGGCCATTACAGGGAGTGTTCAGTGGCAGGCGCAGCCGACGGGAATGCCCCATCAGTAGCACCATCCACTCCCATCGTCTCTATCTCTGTATCTTCTGCCCAGGATGCAGAGGCGGTGGAAAGACAGCTGCCATATGCATCGGCCGGTTGATGACAGGGGTCTCTCATCGCCTCGGAGTGATGCACGTCATCAGCCACCTGTGCTGGAGTCAGCGGCTGTACGGACGAGTGAGCGTACATGGAAAGCGCCTGGGGCGCGCCATCTGCATCGGTCAGCTGCTCGGTGTCTTCCTCGTCAGCATTTCTGGTATCCATTCTAAAAGGAAGTACGGCTGCGTTTCTTCCTCTTCCTTGGCGATCGTTGTTTACGAACGTGTTGTTCAGAATCCGACGGTGGGCGGCTGTCATCAGTCACCGGACCAGTCTCTAGGAAGGCAGAGGTAGGCACAACTCCCGGTTCAACTTGCATCGGAGCCACAGGAGAGTCCACTGTACTCGGAAGAGTCGACTGTGCAAGATCTGACATTGGCGGCGTTGAGGAAGGTTTCTCTTCGGTATCTGCCGTATCCCGTGTGGATGTCGGGGACAGATCAGATATTACTTGAGAAGTAGCACTCGCATCATGGACGACTTTGGCATAGGTGACAGGGAGTGGTGTGGTCACAGCTGGGGATACTTCTTCTCCGATCGGCGTCTGTACAATGCGCCGTTGCATGCATTCTGATCTGACGTGTCCTTCCTGGCCGCAGCCTGAACATGTTCGGGGTTGACCATCGTACATAATTATGGCTCGCACTCCACCAATTGTTAAGTACGACGGCACGTGTTTCTTTAATTCAATTTTTACCTGTCGCACACCATTGAGAACACGGTATGTGCTGAAGGTTTGCCATTTTTCTTCTAAGTAACCGATAACTTTACCGTATGGTTCGAAAGCTGAGACGACGACTTCCTGTGGGAGTTCAAAAGGAAGTTCAAATACTCGAATCGTACGAAGACCGTACTCTGCAAGTTCGAGTGACACCTCTCCTACTTGTCCATCAGAATATTTGAACTTAAGTCCATTGGCATGTCTGCGAATAACGTCCTGACACACCTCGGCATTCGTCATTTTAATATAAACGACAATGCTCGTGATCGAAAAGTGGATACCAACAACATCACGAGGATCTAAACGAATTTCTTCGCGTATGAACGTTTCAACTTCATGAGCACGGGGTCGCACGTGATCGGCAAGAAAGGAAACTTTAAGGGTCGCTCGGCGATATGTATGCGCCATGTTGTTCGCGGAAGACGGACACAAGACTTAATACGCTACGGCGCGACGCGACGCGGAAGTAAACAAAGGGATTCGAACCCCCGACCGTAGTGGCCGCGCAGACCGTGACTGCAGCGCCTCAATCCCCTCGGTCACCGCGGCCGGCAAGCTGTTTCCTGTAGGATTTTTCGGGTATACCTGGAAGGCTATATGAACAGAGCGCCCAGTGGAATTTCCGCCCAGCATTCCTAGAAACTACCTGTTGTCTAATCGACGGTCTGCCTGCACGCTTACAACCCCAGTCCACCGGAAACGCTTCGCTGGTCCGCGATTAAGTTCTGCATCGCCGCGCCCGAGCCGCCATGTTAAGCACCAGTATGTAAGTACGGCCACGTGTTAACTGCCAGCACATACTAGTCTAGAGGGCGATGGAGTGACGCGCGGTTGCAGGTCGCTGTCAAGGTTCGGACAGGTTTCGCAACGCAGCGGCAGCGTGTGCCTACCTGCCACCTACGGGAACAAGAGCGGCACAACGGTCGACATAACATTATGCAATATACCCTCTCACACTCATATCGGAGTGTAAAATAAGGCTGTGGTCACAGTGGCTCCGATATCGGTGGGTTTTACCGACGACAGACATCGTCGAAAAACGGTCGATCGTTTCAAATCAGTATTCCATTATGGGCATGGTCACAGTGTACCTGATCTCAACGCCAGAACGTAGATACTTCGGACGACAGTCGGTGAAATTCAAATCAGTTTGTTTTCTTCAGTCAAAACGACCGACGTTCTCACATGCTAGATATGAACAGTGAGCAACCAAAATATTCAAATATTTGTAAATCTATCGGACCAAACAGCGTGGTCATCAGTCCGTAGCTTACAAACTACTTAAACCTAGGTAAACTAACCTAAGGACAACACACACACACCCATGCCCCAGGGAGAACTCGAACCTCCACGGCGAGCAACCGCGCGCTCCGCAGCGCGACGCTTTAGACCGCTCGGCTACTCCACCGCGACAGTGAGCAACTGATATACTTAGTGAAAGAGAGAAATAGAAAAATGTTCAAATGTTTGTAGCATTTATGGGACTTAACTACGGGGTCATCAGTCCCTAAGCTTACAAACTACTTATGAACTAGCTAAGAATAAGGACGGCACAAATATCCATGCCCGAGGGGGGATTCGAACCCCCGACCGTAGTGGCCGTGCAGACTGGAGCGTTTCAGTCCCCTCGGCCACCACGGCCGGCGAAAGAAATAGATTGTGGCATCCAGACGGCGATAAATATCCCAATCTGGATATAATTCGGAATCTATGGTCTGATATTACAGTTTATTGGAAACCCCAACTTCGTTAAATCCTCCATCAGAAATTTTAGGCGTAAATTATAACCTCAAAAATGTGTTCAATCCGGGATTGTGGCGTAACCTGATGTTATTATAGTACCTCTCTTACGTTGTTTTGCACTGTGATAATCGGGTATTCAAATTATTCTTACTGGTTCTGGCGTTCTTTAACAAGTTGATAAGTCTGTTCTATGAAGTGACCTGCAAACGTGGTGCAGGCTTACGTGTGATTACGCTTTTCTGTGTTCAAAATGATTCTTAATTTCACACTTGTCTTTCACAAATATACTGAATGACAGTCGTTGAAGTTCAATGTACCATAACTTCATTTCGTTCATCATAATAGGATGTTTCTGGATGACCTACAACTGTGTTCTCCATGGATTTAAATACTGAAAAACTGCATGCATTATATATTTTTATGCTTAGCACAACGCACTTAGAGAGTTTTTCTCACTTTTAGAGCATTTGTTTAGATAAATAGATCGTGACGTTTCCATGTGTGATTTTTTGCAGCACTTGCACAGATGACTTTTTTAGGTTACTGTAATGAGGGAAATCGTAGCATATACAAAAAAATCTTGGCACCTATTTTTTTTTTTTTTTTTTTTTTTTTTTTTACATTTTAAATAGTATGTCTGTCTATACTTGTAGGTATTGTGCCTGTCCATTAAACTGGATATCACAACACAAAAATCGTTACTTACACTGGTTTTTTGTACACAGGTAGGCCTGAGTCACGATTATTAACTTACGTTGCATATTCTGAGTAATGGAAGAGGCACAATAACTTTAAGCAGACAGAAAAAGTTATGGTTTCTAACATTATGATAAAACACAGACCTCAATATTTATTCTTCCGATTTTACGAACTTCAGTAGCTAATCTAAGAGAACTGCGGTGCAAGTGTGTATGGAAATCACACATTGGAACGTCGAATGAGTACCGTACTTATGTAAGCAAATGCACTAGATGACGCGAATAAATCCTCGAAAGACGTTGTGATAAGCTATAAACTTTGAACTTCAAATAAATTCAGAAAACTGTAAATTGCTTGTCAATGACACCACGAAATATCGCAAATATCGAAATTACTCCTTTTACCGGTACCTCACTTATTCGTAAAGATTGTCTGGGAGTAGCAATAACTGAAGACAGTACACAATCCTCGCCACTTTCTTCTTTCGGAACAGGTATAGCTCATTCGTGTGCATTCGAAGTCTTTATTAATAACAAAAGCCGCATTGTAGCACTAATTACAAAGCATAAAAATGTCTGTGGAATCCATTGCACTCCAGGGAATTGAAATCTAATATACTTCAGACACAGAATACATTCAAACCTAACCTAACTTTCTGCTTTAACGGGACCATGTGATAAACTATATCGGATGCAGTGTGACCCCGCCGTCGGTCGATGTTTTCAGTCGAAGTTGGTCGACAGCGTCTGACGACGGTCTGTCGGTGCCACAGTGAACACAGCCTTAGAAACATCAAACTCCCAGGGAACTTCTGCAACTTCCCAAGTGCAGCGCCGACAAGCAACTGGATTGTATAAAAATACCTCGAAACCATTGTGTATTGCATATTTGTATTTATTGGGAGAATTTTGGGAAGGTGTGATTCGTCTGTAAAGGAGACCGCATATAAAACGCTTGTACGACTCCGTCTTGAGTATTGCTCAAGTGTTTTGGATCACCATAAGATCTGTTTAAAGGAGGACATAGAGATAGTTCAGAGGCGAGCGACGAGGTTTGTAACTGGTACATTCGATCAGTGCGCGAATGTTACCTAAATGCTTTGGGAACTAAAATAGAAGTCACTGGAGGGAAGGCGACGTTCTTTTCGAGAAGCACAGTTGAAGAAATTTTCGAGGGCCGGAATTTGAGGCGGACTGCAGAACGATTCTACTGCCACCAACTTACATTTCGCGTAAAGACCACAACGATAAGATTAAGACAGATTAGGGCTCGTACAGATGCATACGAGTAATCGTTTTTCCCTCGTTCTATATGGGAGTGGAACAAGAAAGCAAGTAACTAATAGTGGTACCGAGTACCCTGTGGCAGCGATTTTGAATGGATTTTGGAGAATGTATGTAGCTGTAGATATTTGGAGTGCAGAATCACATTTATAGTGCCATCACATTAGGAGCTTTTTTGCCACTACAAATTGTAGCAGCTATTAAAAAATATAATATGGAAATCTCTTGTTCCATTTTCAAAGGATATTGAAAGACAATAAAGTTACGAACAACAATTGTTCAATTACGGTAGTTAGTTATACCTTTAGGTATGGACGAAACTCTATTCATTCATTTCGTAATTCTGGCTCTTAATGAGAACAGCAAAAGTTAGAATGTTTCTGATTGCAGTTAATCAAGTATTTCAGCAGACCCTGCTTCGCTTCGTGATTTTGTTTCGCAAGAATTATAGGACTATATGCCAACGTATTTTGGCAGATAACTACTAGTTTGAAAAAGTAAACGCGTAGCTAAGAATAAATATGTCCTTGCATAAACTGTTAATATTAGCTGGTCACATTATTGAAGATACATAGTTTGATACTTGCCATGTAGGTAAAAAAATCTTGGTAAATATTCGCAAGGTATAGAAACAAGGGCAAGGTGAATAGGGCCTTAATAAGGAGATGTAGATGTAGTCTCGAAGAATGTAAAAATCATGTCTAGTTTTAGGCACATTAAAATGTGGGAGATCCACACAAAAAAACCCTCTTTGAACGTGAAAGTATGCGCCGAACACGCGAATATAATCATTATCAGTTCTACATGAACTTCAACTTGAACTTGTTTCACGGCGCATGCGCCACCGATTCTGGTATGTACGCTCCTTGCTTCAAATCAGTAAGCGTGAATGACTGCAGACGCGCTGACGCATCTCTCAATCTAAACCACATTCCCTAGCTCATAGGGATGTCCAATTCCTGCGATATGGAAGTATGTATTTCTGAAGGAGGCGGGATTATATCTGTCGAAACCGTGGCCAAGTTTATTAAAGAACTATTATTGCAACTGGTGGCTGATTATTAATTTGCTATCCTATAACCGTTGCTGAGACGCAGTCATGTTTAAAATACTGAACGTCAACAGACAAGATTTCAATTCATTCCTAGTCCTAAAATTTTTTGGAGGAAGGAGGGAAAAGCGGTGGCCGAAGGGACTGCGGCGCGCCAGTCACGGTATGCACGGCCGCTACGGTCGGGGGTTCGAATCTCCATCTCGGGCATGGATGTTAATGTCGTCTTTAGTATAAGGTAGTTCGTAAGTAGTTTGTAAGTAGTTCGTAAGTAGTTTGTAAGTTTAGGGACGTTTAACGTCCCGTCGACAGCCTGGTTGTCAGAGGCGGGGCTCATGCTCGGAGTGTTGGGGTAAGGATGGGGAAGGAAATCGGCCGCGCCCTTTCAAAGGACACGAATCAGCATATGCCTGGAGTAATTTAGGAAATCATAATTTTAGACCATCCGATTATGATTATGCTATTGTGAACCGTGTTACACTGCAATGACATGTTGTCATTAAGAGAAAAAGTGATATTAGTTTAATGGCGTTTTCGTATTCACCGCCACGTGGCTTCATGTAGAGATGAGCCCGTCACTCTTCAATTCTTCAAAAATGTTCAAATGTTTGTAGAACTTACGGGACTTAACTACGGGGTCATCAGTCCCTAAGCTTACAAACTACTTATGAACTAGCTAAGACTAAGGACGGCACAAATATCCATGCCCGAGGGGGGATTCGAACCCCCGATCGTAGTGGCCGTGCAGACCGTGAATGGAACGCCTCAGTCTCCTCGGCCACCGCGGCCGGCTTCAATTCTTCCTGAACAGTCAGAACAGCAGTAATGTATGTGGTCGCCCACCTTGGGGAATAAAGTGAAAGCAACCCGTGGTCTCGAACTTCGCAATCTTTTTCTTCAAAGTTGTCAAATGTTTGTGAAGCTATGGGAACAAACTGCAGTGGTCACCGGTCCCAAGACTTATAAACTGCGTAAACTAAATGTAATCCTATGTGACCAAACTACTTGGGTCATCAGTCCCTAGGCTTACAAACTACTTAAACTAAGTTAAGGTATCCTAAGTACAACACACAAATCAATGCCCGAGGGAGAACTCGAACCTCCAACGGGGAGCAGCCGCGTGATCCGCGGCGACGTGCCTTAGAGCGCACGGCCGTTCCCACGCGACAACCATTTTCTTGACAGGCAGTCTTGTCACACGAACTTTTCCCGTTAAGCTACAGTAGCGGAACCCCTTTCTGATAACAAGGCATTACTCACTGTTACAGACTTTTCAGGCCGGATCCACAAGCCGCGACTGTCGACGCATTTAATTATAGGAGACGGTCGAAAATTTGTGCCCAAAGATCGAACCCGGGTCTCTAGCTTACGACGCAGATGTACTGTCCACTTTTCTGTCTTCGGGTAGTTCTATATTGCTCGTTGAGTCCTTAATACAGGGTTACCACCCTGACTCGATGGATATCGCAGCTGTAGGAACTATCCTTTCACGAACGCAAATTGTCAAATTATTTCGTACACTACTATCGTAGTATCTCTTCCCAATTTATTCTCGTTTACTCGCGGCCATGGATAGCCGATTCCCGTAAACAGATCAAACCTCCTGTGCTTTGTATTTTTAATTTATTGTTATTTCATCATCTTTCGCACCATAAGGGCAGTACATTAGCACACATAGGAAATATGTTACAAGGGATTTAAAAATATTTAACAGGTGACATGAACGGATGAATACATACAAACATTAAAAAAAGTATTGCACAACTTTGGTCCAAGGTCTCCTGAACTCAAGCGTTTAATGTGTACATTGCATCAAGAACACAGTCACGGTCATTCAACAACCACAAAAATGTTCAAATTTTTGTAAATCTATGGGACGTCCCTAGCTTACAAACTACGTAAGGACAACACACACATCCATTCCGGAGGGTGGATTCGAACCTCCGACGCGGGAGGCCGCGCGAATCGTAACGTGGGCGCTCCAGACCGCTCGGCTACTCCCGCGCTGCAAAACCCGCACAAACATGTAGACAATCACGCATGGGCAGAGCCAATGCATCGGAGTGATTAAGACGGCCGATCAGCTGCAGTCATAACATAAGGAAGAAAGTACACTGCTTGTGTTCACTTTAGTTCTGTCATGTCTTGAGAGTCAACTCCGGTTTGATCATACCAGATTGTTACTTTGTGTCAGAAGGGACTCTCACCAACGGTAGTTCAAAGTGATGAGGCACATATATCCAGGAAATATCGAAACATGCCTCGCTGTGGCCGCCCGAAAACTGCTGTAGCTACTTAAGGATTTCAGCTCAAAAGAACCCTGAGATGAACGTCACACTGTTGAATAGCGATTTTTGTACAACCATGGGACGTCGTGTTTCGACTCGAACTGTACGTAATATGCTTCACTCTCAAGGTCCATGTCGAGGTCCAGTTATGACACCTAGACGCCATGCAGCGCTGTACACTTGGGCCCAATGGGCCAATGGGCTCAATGGAGTCATCAGAATTGATATCAACTGCTATTCACAGATGAGACTCGCATCCATCTTGAACCATAAAATCGTGTAAGACGACTTTGGATGCAATGTGGTGGGTCTGAACGTCTTACTTAGACACAGCGTCCAGCGAGTAGTGGTTTCCTGAAGCTTTCGGGTGGCATTATCTGCGGCTACCGTAAAACACAATTAAACGGCTATACGGCATTTGCCTGGCAGAATTTTGCACGGAACATAATTTAGTTATAACAAACACCTGGTTTAAATATCACGAAAGAAGGTTGTATACGTGGAAGAGACCAGGAGACACCGGGAGATACCAGATAGATTTTCATAATGGTAATACATAGATTTCGGAACCAGGTTTTAAACTGTAAGACATATCCAGGAGCAGATACAAACTCTGACCATAACTAATTGGTCATGAATTGTAGGCTGGAACTGAAAAAACTGCAGAAAGGTAGGAAACTAAGGAGATGGGACCTTGATAAACTGGAGGAACCTGAAGTGCTTAAGAATTTCAGAGTGAGCTTTAGGCAACAATTGACAGAAACGGGAAAGTAACAGTAGAGGAGGAATGGGTAGCATTAAGAGACGAAATAGTGAAGGCAGCAGAGGACAAGATAGGTAGGAAGGGAACATCTACAAAAAATCCTTAGATGTCACAGGAAATACTAAATTTAATCGATGCAAGGAGAACATATAAAAATGCAGTAAATGAAACAGGTAAAATGGAGTACAGACGACTAAGAAATGAGATTGACAGGAAGTGCAAAATGGCTAAGCAGGAGTGGCTCGAAGGATGCAGAAGAATGTATAAATAGGGGAAAAATAGATACAGCGTACAGGAAAATAAAAGAGATATTTGGAGATAAGAAAAACAGCTCTATGAATATCAAGAACACAGATGGAAAACCAGTTCTCAGCAAAGAAGGGAAAGCTGAAAGGTGAAAAGAGTATACAGAGAGGCTCTACGAAGGAAATGCAATATTGTACGAATGGGAGAAGTAGATGAGGATGAAATAGGAGATAGTATACTGAGAGATGAATTTGACAGAGCACTGTAAGACCTAAGTCGAAACGAGGCCCCTGGAGTAGATGACCTTTCCTCAGAGCCACTGAAGTCTCTGGGAGAACCAGCCATGACAAAACAGTTTCACCTGGTGTGTAAGATGTATGATACAGGTGAAGTACTCTCAGACTTTAAGAAAAATGTAATAATCCCCATTTATAAGAAAGCAGGCGCAGACAGGTGTGAAAACTGCAGAACCATCAGTTTAGTAAGTCATGGTTGCAAAATATTAACACGAATTATTTACAGGATAGAAAAGCTGGTAGAAGCCGACCTCGGGGAAGAACAGTTTGGGAACAGGAGAAATGTAGGAACACGGGTCGAATAAAATTTTAATCTTGAAAGATTAGTCCAAATCCATTATCATTTAAAAATGTTAAAATTTTTGTAACGCTAAGGGACCAAACTGCAGTGGTCAGCAGTCTCTAGTGTTACAAACTAACTAATGCTAATGTCAAAGCACTAGAACCTCCGACGAGGAGCAGCCAGTTATCATTTTAAATGTGAAAAAAATGGAAAAAGAATAAACCGTACAGCTATATTGTGATTTTTCGTTGTGGGTTGTAGTGAAACTAATAAGTCTTATAAAAGACTTTCACTTTTTTTGAGAATATAGGATATTTTACTTTGATATTTTAAGGCCGTCTGGCGACCCGTCTGAATGGATAACGCGAACCACACTAAAGTCGCAAAACTAATAAAGTTATTTCTTATCAGAAAATTCAAATTTCAAATGTTTGTTAAGCTTAAGGAACTAAGGGGTCATCAGTCCCTAAAATTACAAACTACTTATGAACTACCTACATCTAAGGACGGCACAAATATCCATGCCCGAGGGGGGATTCGAACCCCCGACCGTAGTGGCCGTGCAGACCGTGACTGAAGCGCCTCAGTCCCCTCGGCCACCGCGGCCGGCTTCTTATCAGACTTTGCTGTCAGATCACGAAACGTTACAAAAAAATTGGCAGTATTGTGCTTTTTCTCCCCGCGGGAAAAATTCCTGCGGACGCACTTCACTCAGTCTAGTAAAAATAAGCTGAAAAACGTACGTGTTTCAACACGGTTGTGTGGTGTCTGGGAGCGCAGAACAGAAGAGGGAAGAGTGACGCGATGTTGCAGCCGCTGGCAGGCCTGTGTGTGTTTCGACAGGTTTCACAATGCAGTGGCAGGGTCGGCGGTATACCTGCTGTCGGCCGCTACCTGCTGTAGCTGGGGCAGGCGCGCGCCCTGCTCGTGTGATGCAATCGCTGCCTACACAGCACACACTGCCTGCCTGCCTTATCAGCCGCGTCGTGTTCCGCTCCCGGTACGGTCGTTTAAGCGACTTTACAGAATTCCCGATCGCATACGCTACAAGCTGAAGATTTCTTCATCTACATCTAGACTCTGCAAACCCTTTCATGATGTGTGGCCAAGGGTACTTTACCCTCATGATCTTTCCTGCCGGTCGCGGTGGCCGAGCGTTCTGTGGCACGTCAGTCACAGTCTGCACGGCCACTACGGTCGGGGGTTCGAATCCCCCCTCGGGCATGGATATTTGTGCCGTCCTTATTATTAGCTAGTTCATAAGTAGTTGGTAAGTTTAGGGACTGATGACCACGTAGTTAAGTCCCATAATTGGTGGAAGTGTATTACCGTCTTTAGCAACTAAATGAAAGGCGGTTTTTTGTGTGCCATACGCGTTTCGCTTCTTTATTGTGAAGCATCATCAGTGGCCTGTAATACACGTTTTTTTGTATAATATTGTAGTACAGTCATAATAGTATATGTATTTTTCACAGTACGACAGTTAACAGTCTTGTTACAATTTCTAAAGTTCGGATCTACTAGGTTAGAAACAACTTCTGTAGCACACTCTGCCTGCCTTATCAGCCGCGTCGTGTTCTGCTCCCGGTACGGTCGTTTAAGCGACTTTACAGAATTCCCGATCGCATTCGCTACAAGCTGAAGATTTCTTCATCTACATCTAGACCCTGCAAACCTCTTCACGATGTGTAGCCAAGGGTACTTAACCCTCGTGATCTTTCCTGCCGGCCGCGATGGCCGAACATTCTGTGGCGCGTCAGTCACAGTCTGCACGGCCACTACGGTCGGGGGTTCGAATCCCCCCTCGGGCATGGATATTTATGCCATCCTTAGCATTAGCTAGTTAATAGGTTTATAGTTACCTGACAGTATTATGGTTTAGGAGGCGATCTAAAACTTGGTGATTATTCTCTTGTGAAATTTCTTTATTTGCCAGATCGCTTATTTACATTATTGCTAGATGACAAGTTTCGCCGCTGTGGAGTAGCCGAACGGTCTAAAGCGTCTCGCTGCGGAGCGCGTGCTTGCTCGCCGTGGAGGTTCGAGTCCTCCCTGGGGCAAGGGTGTGTGTGTTTGTCCTTAGGTTAGTTTACCTAAGTTTAAGTAGTTTGTAAGGTACGGACTAATGACCAAGAAGTTTGGTCCGATAGATTTACAAACTTTTTTTCTTTTTTTGACAAGTTTCAACTCATTAAAGAGCCATTTTCGAATCTGTAATATTTAAACAACGACTACAGTGACTTCCTAATATTTACAACCGATATTATAAAAGGCAACTAAACATGCTATACACGAGTAAATATTGTCAATGTACAGTAATTGAATACTATTATAAATCTAGATTGCAAATGTAAAATAACATATTTGTCATAGTCATACCTTAATTGTCCAGGCATAATAAAATGTTTAAAAGAGCAACACTGTGGCATGATATAAATGGTATGCATATATTTATCCATCCAATGTGCCTTGGTGTCACCTTCTATTCTTTCATACAGTTCGCTTTCCCACATCAATAGGCAGCATGTCATGACTGCAAACGTTGCTGACAGACTGCTAGATGCAGTTTTAAGCACTTGCGTGTGCTTATCTGCATATAGTTCACTTCCCCACATCACTAGGCAGCGTATTATGCCTGCAAATGCCGCTGATAGACTAATGGCTCCAGTTATAAACACTTACGTGTGACCAGGTGGCAGTAGGATAGGGTTAAGAAACAATATGTCTATTGCTCAGTCGGATATATTTATGGTATGGTGCCTCATTTATATCTACCACAGTTAGTCAAAAACATAAACTATATACTATTCTGCTGCAATAGTCATTTTGTGTAATTTATAGTAAATTTGAGTTTACAAACCATTCGGATAATTTGTAATGTGATACAATACAATACTTTACTTACATTTCAGTCAATTATAAGAATCCATAATATAATGTAAAATCCTTTTTATTCTCCTCCATTATTATTTACGATATGTTGATAATTTTTAATTTTTAATCAGTACCACGTTCTAATGCAAACTCTTAGCTCAAGATTAATTCTGAACTCTACATTTATTTATTATTTTATTTATTTATTATATTTTAATACCACTGTGATAATTCAAAGTAACCTATATAATAGATGACTTAAAGTAAGAGATACATGATGTCTAGGTTACATGAATATTTTTAGGTATAGCAATATGCTATAGTACAATATAAATTCCTTATTTCCATACAGGTATACTTGTCTTCATACATTTTTAATGTGGTATGCATTCTGATACTACACTCAGTCAATGTATCAGAATATTGCTTCTCCTTTTAAGCGTGCTAAAGTGTTCGAGGTGTAAGAGTTATTTAGTTCATAAGTAGTTTGTAAGTTTAGGGACTGATGACCCCGTAGTTAAGTCCCATAAGCTCTACAAACATTTGAACATTTTTGAACTTTCCATGAGATAAATGAAAGAGGCGGCGATACAGTGTGTCCCACTTAAACGTTTCAGCTCAAATATCTCTGGCATAAAAATGGATATTGAAAAACTACTTTCGCCGGCATATACGTACGCCAGAGCTTACGAGAGTAAGCACTATGAGACCTTCTAAAACGTAAACAAACATTAGTTCCGGCACTACTTTTTTTTCATGGACACCCCATATTATTATGTGCTATATACAGGGCGCGTCCAGAAAGTAAGTTCCGTTTCAATTTATCTCCGCTGCAGCGCTGCGATTACAGTTCCGCACATGCGTTGTAGACAATGTGTATCAAGGAGAAGAACGTGCGCCATTTGGAGATCATTGTCAGTTACGTACGCTTTGTTGTGCTTGTTTGAAATGTCGGCGTTGATTGAAAATCCCGCCGCCTGTAAATCAGGTCAGTGATTCGGTTTCTGAATGCGAGGAAAGTGAAACCAAGTGAAATTTATTGGCAAATTTGCGATGTTTACGGACCAAATGCGATGAGTGATTCGAAGGTGAGAAGATGGGTCCAACAGTTCAATGGCGGGCGTAGTGTCGTGCACGATGAAGAACGAAGTGGGCGTCCACCTTTGGTTACAGAAGAACTTGTTCACGCGATTGATGACAAGCTCCAGGAAAACCGTAGGTTTACAATTAGTGCTCTCGCTATGGACTTCCCCCAAACGAGCTCAAAGAAACTGTTTCCAACTGGTTGAAGACACAGGCGGCAGATTTCTATGAAAAAGGTATACAAAAACTGGTGCCATGCTATGACAAATGCCTGCAAAATTTAGTTTAAGAGTAGTAGAATTTTGTGGAATAAAAATTTCATCTGTATCATTTTATTACCAAACGGAACTTACTTTCTGGACGCGCCTCGTATATTTGCCTCATACATTTCTTTACCTTAAAAAAAGTCAAACTATGCTTAGGAAAAGAACAGATTTTTGAATCGGAAAGTAATGACATGAGTAAGTACGAAGTCAGATGATCGCATAAAGATATATATTTGCTTGGAATTCTAGTCTTTTGTAATAAGACTAAAATCATTTACTGTCAAATTAATGCACCGAAAGAAAATGAACAAGTGATTCAGATATCCGTACAAGAGTTTTTTGCATGCACAACTTTAGAAACAGAAAAAATGCCGTGGCTAGATTATGGTTGTTGTTGTGGTCTTCAGTCCGCAGACTGGTTTGATGCAGCTCTCAACGCTACCCTGTCCTGTGCAACTCTCTTCATCTGAGAATATGTTCGGCAACCTACATCCTTTTGAATCTGTTCACTGTATTTTTTCCCTCGGTCTCCCTCTACGATTTCTACCCCACATGCTTCCTTCTAATGCTAAGTTGACAATTCCTTGATGTCTCAAACGTGTTCTACCAATCTATCCCTTCTCTTAGGATATGCCAGAAACTCCTTTTCTCCCCGATTTGGTTAAGCACCTCCTCATTAGTTACGTGACCTACCCATCTAATTTTCATCATTCGACTGTAGCACCACATTTCAAAAGCTTCTATTATCTTTTTGTCTGAACTCCTTATCGTCCACGTTTCACCCCCATACAATGCTACACTCCAGACAAATGCTTTCAGAAAAATCTTCCTACCATTTAAATTAATATTGGATGTTAACAAGTTTCGCTTCTTTAGAAACGCTTTTCTCCCCATAGCCATTCTGCATTTTATATCTTCTTTACTTCAGCCATCAGAAGTTATCTTGCTAACAAAATTCATCTACTACTTTTATTGTCTCATTACCTAATCTAATTCCTTCAGTATCGCCTGATTTTCTGACATTTTGGTAAGTGAGACATTTCAAAAATTTTACTTACATTGAAAGTTGTTAATCAGTGTGTCTTAATATCCATGACACTGGGACATAAACTAGACGCACGGAAATGCTGTCTCGGGCGCCATGTCGGAAGTTCGAGTAATCTTTTGGTCATGGCGTTGTATGTTTGTTGTCCTTACTGGAAGTTAGTTTAAGTAGCTTGTTAATTTAGATACCAATGACTTTAGCAGTTTGGTTCCTTCGGATAGGAAACATTCCAACATTTAAAGCAAACAGAATTACCTGCCTATGGAATCAGACGGTAGGCTTTTGATTTAAATACGTTTTCATGAACGTGAGCAAGGCAGAAATGTTTGCCAGAAACGACTCTGACATAATGGAAAAGTCGAAACAAAGACAGGCTGGAATAAAACGAATGTCACAAAAACTAATGAAGCGAAAGATGGGGGCAGGTGATTGGATGATAAAAGAATCGAAAGCGTTCATTACTGAACTCCAAGCCGCGGTGGAATAGCAGAGCGGTCAGCAGGGCGCCGTGGCTCAGCGCGCCCGGTCGGAGGGCTGAACGCCCTCTGTAATATAAAAACTGAGCCAAATGATGAACGAACAAATACGAACAATGAAAACGACCGCAAATCATAGATCTACGTGAAGAACAACAAAAAAATATTTTTAAAAAATAGGCGGTCAAGGCGCCTCGCTGCGGAACGCGCCGTTGCTAGCCGTCGGAGGTTCGCGTCCTCCCTGGGGCATTGGTGTATGTCCTTGGTCTATTTTAACTTAGTTTAAGTAGTTTGTAAGCTACGGACTGATGACCACTCAGTTTGGTCCGATAGATTTACAAACATTTGGTTTTCAACTGAACTCTGAAATATAAGAAACGGTCTATACAGAAAGCTAGCGGAAGGTCATTAGAAAATATACAGTACGAAAATGTATGCGTGTCGCGTGCGAGATTCCAGTGGAGGCGTTTATTGAGCAGTGGATGTCAGGCTGTTGTTTTTGATGACGGTAATGGCGATAGCAAGTGACGTACAGAATAATGCCATATTTCAAACACGTGCTCAAGATAGATGTGTGTCGTTGAAAGCCTTATTGGGCGGAAAACTCTACGTAAGGCGTGTTTCAAGGAGATAATATATAATGGTTATTGTTAATGGTGATGACAGTGATTATGTAGACGGTGATTGATCAGGCCCGTACACAGTAACTGCACATTAATAATCCAGACCCCCCAAACTCGTGCGTGATCTACTGCTACGACGAAACAATGAACGGCTTCACTTACGTCGTTCAAAAAAAAAAAAAAAAAAAAAAAAAGCTGTTGCAGTGGGGCTCACTGATGTTGTTGCCTCCACGGGAAAACATTCGGAAGAGGGTAAAATATTTCTGATACCCAAAAGTTTCAGGGTGAAGTTGGGAACACCGGAATAACCACGGAAATGTGTACCTATTTTGGTACCCTTGGTAGGTCTACTTATCCCTGACTTCTGCTTTCATCTTCAGTTCTTCGACTTTATCGCTTAGTCCTCTCATATTAGCTGCTGTTACCACCTTAATCGGCTGCCGCGGTGGAGTAACCCAGCGGTCTAAGCTGTCTCGCTGCGGAGCGCGCGGTTGCTCGCTGTCGGGGGTTCGAATCTACCCTCGGGAATGGATGTTTGTGCCGTCTTTAGTGTAAGTTAGTTCTTAAGAAGTTTGTAAGTTTAGGGACTGATGACCCCACAGTTAAGTCTCATAAGCTTAACGAACATTTGAACTTTCTTTTTCTTATTCGGCTCCCTCAATTTCCGTTATCAGTTTCTTGCTCTAACAAGTAATGGCGACATACTATGTGCGCTAGCCAATTTTTCGTGTCCGTACGTTGTCCTACTCTTCACCATGATCCTCCCAATCTTCTCAACTTACTCATTTGCCACGTCTTTGGCTGAACTTTGAGGTGGGAGGGGGGGGGGGGGCGGCAAATGGATGGTAAAGGTGGTTCTATTGAAGTAATTTGTAGTACTCGGAGTATTAAATATTAAAAAGCCTCCGACGAACATTTAACGAATTGCACCCAAAGCGTTATACTTTCTATCAGAGACTGCACCGAAATGGACAGTAACTTGAAAAGGTGTTATAACAAAATGTTTACAAAAGTAAAGCGTGCCTAGTGAAACGCAGTCGACTTACCGGGAAATGATATGTTAAAATGATAGGGACGTTGATGATGTTGGAAACGAAACACTTCAGTAGTAACAAATGATGCTGCAGTGTGAAACAAATGAGATATAAATTGGTGTTTTCTTCCAAGTTTAATGAGACAATACATTAATGGTTATTATTAAAACCACTGGTCAACGAATTTATTAAGAGAAAAAATATTAAAAATTGTTGGACAACGTGAAACTGATAGGACATCAATTATTGAAGTTAAATATTTTTGTTCAAAATTGTCATTTTTTCACAATGTGAAGCTAACACAAATGCTGACACCAATTTCGTGGCTGTTTTTCAGAGAAAAAGGAAGATAGCTTAGATGTTTTAGATTATAATTATTTTTCTCGAAAAATGGTCGAAACGACGAAGGCCCTTTTAGCATCAAGTGGTACAGTCTTTTGTGTCCCAACTTCGTCGCCGCTTTTGTGTCCCAGCCTCGTCGTAGGTGTCGGTGGAGGGGAGCAGCCAGAAACTATAAACACTCGAGTAAATTAGAAAGAGATATATATTGCACAGAATGTAACAATACTTAACTTTTACATAGTACTGCAGAATGTTGATACATAGTTGTTAGAGGCCTGCCTAGTGCCTGTACGATAGCAAAGTCTTCAATGGTGCCTATCTGATTACGAAGGTCCTAAATCGTTGCTATCTCAGTCCGAAGTGACCGGTGTCTTTCCGTGGTGGCCACGAGCGGGGTTGCAGCAGAGGGCGCTCGTGGCTGTCGTCGTAAGAACGCCGCGCCGTGTGTGCATGGCGGCGCGCGGCGAAAGTAGGTGGCGCGCACTTTGTACTTGTGCGACACCACACAGTCATCCTAGCTATTCATCTAATTTCGGCCTTCTAAAAACGTGCTTCAAGTGGTACAGTCATCCTAGCTATTCATATAATTTCGGCCTTCTAAAAACGTGCTTTTAGCTACTAATCCTTTCTTGTCTGAACTCTTCATACTGAACGTTTCGTACTGTACAGGCTACACTGTAGATAATAACTGCAAAGAATAATTCGTAATACTTCAATTTATATTGGACATTAACAAATTTCCCATTTTCAGAACTTGTTGCCATTTTGCATTTTACGTTTTTTCTAATATGCCAATCAACAGTTTGTTGCGAAAATTGTTCAGATTTTAAATCTGCTTTGTCTGTATTAACAATATAGCCAATGCTCCGACAGTTACAGTTGTTAAGACATCTGTTTAAGACTAACGCACGTGAAAACCGGAAAACCTCGATGCGACACACATGTTCACATACCAAAAATAAATTGTACTGATGAAGTACAACCATATTCGTAGTTACAAATACAGTCATTCTACTACTACTTTTAGTATATCATTACCTATCACTTTAAATATCATTCAAACGTTCAAATGTTTGTAAATCTATCGGACCAAACTGCGTGGTCATCAGTCCGTAGCTTACAAACTACTTAAACCTAGGTAAACTAACCTAAGGACAAACACACACACCCATGCCTCAGGGAGGACTCGAACCTCCACGGCAAGCAACCGCGCGCTCCGCAGCGAGACGCTTTAGACCACTCGGCTACACCACCGCGGCTAAATATCATTTCTTGGGTATCCGCATAATTCGACTACATTTCACTAACCACGTTTTACTGTTGTATTTTGTGTTACAAACTGTTTTCAACACACTGTCCATTTCGTTGCCGTCTCTGACAAAACATAACGTTTTTAATACAATTGATCCAATATTCGTCGAGTCAATCGCATGTTGGAGATGACCAGCTAGAACACGCAGCGACTCAGTGAGGGAATTTCCATGGAATTTTAGGCTCTGATACCACTGCTGCTGTTATCAGACCGACATGGCCTATCTGGAGCTGCGCAATGTATGGCACCAGTGTTGGTCGTCGGACAGTGCCTAGGACCAGCATAAGACGGCGACAGCGCAGGTCCACAACAGAAGGCTGCCGAATGCGTGAGCCGCTTAACAGAACCAGAGGCTACAAACGCCGTGTGTCTCAAATAGCACCTCTCTCGGAGTACCCACAGCCAATGACTTGCACTTTGTAAAGCCCGTATCATAACCTGCTTACTTTATTCGGCTCTCGATCTCCCCTGCGATTTTTTTTCCTTCACACTTCCCTCCAATGCCAAAATGATGATGCCTTGATGTATCGCGATGTGTCCTACCAATCGACTCCTTATTTTAGTCAAGCTGTACCAGAAAACTCTTTTCTACCCAATTCTGTTCAGTGCTTCCTCATTAGTTATGCAAACCACCCATAGAACCTTCAGCATTCTCCTGTAGAGACACATTTCAAAAGCTTTACTACAATCCAAACAAATGCCTTCAAGAAATAATTTATATTAACATTCTTTGTGATAAATTTCTCTTCTTTAGAAATGATTTTCTTCCCATAGCCAATTCTGCAATTTCTATCTTCTGTACTTCGGCCATAAAAAGTTATTCTGCTAACCAAATAATAATACTTATTTACTTCTTTTCATTGTTTAGTTTTCCAATCAAATTCCTTCAGCATTGCATGCTCTTGATCACGTTCCGTTTCCCTTGTTTTGCACTTGGTAATATTCCTCTAATATCCTCCTTGAAATACATTGTCCAATTGCACTTCCACGTACTTTGTTGTCTCTGACTCAATTAGTCTTCGGCAAGTCACAAAGTTTTATTTCTTCACGCTGAAATTTAATTCTTTCACCAAGGTTCTCCTTGCATTCCTTCACGCATTGCTCAATGTACAAATTGCATAACATTGAAGAAAGGCTGCAACCCTGTATTAGTCCCTTCCCAATTACTACGCCTCTTTCATGCCCTTCGACTATTATAACTGCCCCTGCGACCTTTAAAATTTGTAAGACTGTATTACAGACAACATTGTCACAGGCTTTCTTCAAATCTATAAAAGCCTTAAACACAGGTTTACTTTTCCTTAATCTTGACGTGAGTTTTGAGTCACTGGTCTTCTTCGACATCAGATTCAACCAGATTTACCAAAAAATATTCAAATGTTTGTAAATCTATCTGACCAAACTGCGTGGTTATCAGTCCGTAGCTTACAAACTACTTAAACTAAGGTAAACTAACCTAATGACAAACACACACACCCATGCCCCAGGGAAGACTCGAACCTCCGCAGCGAGGCGCCTTAGACCGCTCGGCTACTCCACCGCGGCCTAGATTTATCATTCATTTGTAGATAATTCGCATTAGTATTTTGCAGTCATGGCATATTCGTCTGATATTTCTATGATTTTCGCACCTGTTTGCGCCTGATTTCTTTGGAATTGGGATTATTACAGTCTTCTTCAAATCTGAGGCTATTTTTCCTGTCTGATAAGTCTTATACGCCAGTGGAACATCTTCACCACGACTAGCTCTCACAAGATCATCAGCAATTCAGAAGGAATATCAGGTGCTCTAGGGGGCTTCTATCAGTGCTCTGTCAAATTGTTCTCGCAGTATTGTATCTCCTATCTCATCTTCTATTTGTACAATATTTCCCTTGGATAGATCCTCTTTATGTTCCTTTCATCAGACTGCTTTTCCATCTTTGCTTAGAAACGGTTTGCCATCTAAGCTCTTGATATTCAAACAACTGCCTTTTTTATCTCCAGATGTACCAGGTGATCAAAAAGTCAGCATAAATTTGAAAACTTAATAAATCACGCAATAACGTAGATAGAAAGATAAAAATTGACACACATGCTTGGAATGACATAGAGTTTTATTAGAACCACATCTACCGTAATCGGGCCGTTTTTCTGCGAGGAAGTGTGTGATTCTGGTTTTGTAACTGCTACCGTGACGGGTGAGAGGTACGCCGATATATTACAGAATCGCATCATCCCCAGCCTGGCTGATAAACACCTGCTGGAACGTAAGATCTTTATGCAGGATGGGGTTCCACCCCATATTGCTAGAAGCGTGAAAGATCTCTTGTACGCGTCGTTTGGTGAAGATCGTGTCTCCCAGGTCCCCAGACCTCAGTCCTTGCGATTATTGGCTTTGGGATCACCTGAAGTCGCAAATGTATTGTGATCGACCGATATCTCTAGGGATGCTGAAAGACAACATCCGACGCCAATGCCTCACCATACCTCGGACATGCTTTACAGTGTTGTTCAGTACATTATTCCTCGACTGCAGCTATTGAGCTATTGTTGTCGGACATTTTTGACCTTTTTCTTTGTTCTAATAAAACCCCATGTCATTCCAAGCATGTGAGTCCATTTTACCTCTCTTTCTACATTATTCCGTGATTTATTAAGTTTTCAAATTTATACTGACTTTTTGATCACCCGGTATCTTTCGTTTTGTAGTAGCCGCTGTTTATCCTTCCCCTAATTATACACATTTCTATGGACTTGCATTTATTCTCTAGCCACTCCAGCTTAGCCAATTTGCACAATCTACATTTTCAGCCGCCTGTACTCCTTTTTGCAAGCTTAATTTTTCGTGCATTTTTTTTTTATTTCCTCCTTTCATCAGTTATCCTATGGAACATTAATTCATCAATGTACAGTAATATTATAAAGACGAAAGTAACTTAAGTTATCGCGACTAAACCGCTGAGCCGATTTTGATAGGCGGGAGGCCGTCGCTAGTAGTTTTAACATAGCGCCGGCCGCTCTAAATTCAAAAGCAGAGATGCCTCGTTCGCGTCTTCCTGTCTATAAGGCAGCTGATTCTATTAATTTCAATCCTGGTGATTCAGGGGGCTGCTCAACAAGAAATTCTTCATGCCCCTATTTTGTCGGTGCCAGATTTGATTTTAGTGTAAAAACAACTGAAATATTTGGTGGAGCTGTTTGGCTTACTGTTGCTTTTGTTCGTACTAGTGATGCGAAGTATGGTGGATGGTACAATACTTCCCAGTCCCATCGTCGAACAGGCGGTCCTTCAGGATGTGAAGCACAGACGTATGCGCTAACAGGGTTTCGTGGCCGAGTTCACGAATCGTCTGACGTCGATCACTCTCCACGCAGCAATAGTAGCCTACGGGGTCATCAGTCCCTAAGCTTACAAACTACTTATGAACTAGCTAAGACTAAGGACGGCACAAATATCCGTGCCCGAGGGGGGATTCGAACCCCGACCGTAGTGGCCGAGCAGACCGTGACTGAAGCGCCTCAGTCCCCTCGGCCACTCCGGCCGGCGGCCTGCCACAGTTCGCCGACCTTCGTTGAAGGCTTTTACCCAACGAGCCGCTGTTCTGTAAGGCAATGCCGACTCCCCACACGCCTCTTGAAGACCTCGATGACACTGTCGTGCTGTATGAGCTCTGGCACTTTCAATCTTGATCCAACGCCGTTGTTCCTGTTTCGAAAACATAGTGACACCATCACGGTAGACCGCTGGCTCACAGGTGACTGTGTTTCTCTCGATTTGCTCGGAGGTAAGGTAGGTATGTCAACAACGTCTACTATCAGCGACAATAGTAGATTCCGTTGCATAGTGTCTCTACAGCAGTGTTGCCACTATTTACATTCCAACCGTCGCATAAGCTATAAAATATGTTACACTGAATTTTGTAGCACTCTCACATAAGAATTTTACTGTTTTTCTCATTATATATATTCTATGGCTTTCACCACAATTAGCAGCAGTTCAAATTTAAGACACCATGTCATCTGAAAACCACAAGCGGTATTAAACTATCATTTGAATCGAAATTTCATTTAGAATTAAACGTTTATTTCTTTTCTGATAACATCGTGGTATTTATCCTTTTGAAGACGTTTTTTTCTATTGAACCCCTTATCGATTATCAATGGTGGAGCTGGGACTGCGGCTGGTCAAGATAATGTAGGAAACAGGATACCATCAGCCGTATGTTTTATAGAAACATTTACTTTTTGGCTACCAATTTTGGCACTACATTATGTCATCTTCAGGCTCCTATATCGCAGTTTGACATCCTTTCAAATGGGGATCCAAACTGGTTTCGTGGACTTCTTGCTGTCAGTAAGATCCAACAACAACAACTGTGAAGGTGGATCTTACTGATAGCAAGAAGTCCACGAAACCAGTTTGGATCCCCATTTAAAGATGGCATAATGTAGTTCCAAAACTCGTTGCCAAGAAATAAAGTGTCCATTCGTTGTTGTTGGATCTTACTAATAGCAAGAAGTCCAAGAAACCAGTTAGCATCCCTATTTAAATGGGTTATATTCCGATATAGGGGCCTGAAGATGGCAAATGTAGTGTCGGAACTGGTAGCCAAGAAATAAATGTTTCTATAAAACATACGGCTGATGGTAACCTGTTTCCTACATAGTTATTGTTTTTGTCTATGTTTTCCGAAATTTCGTGTCAGTCTATTACAAATACTGTTTATTGCTACTGTGTGTTTTCAGTGATTTGTAAATATTTTGAGGTAGGTAGTTAGACTTTGATTTCGAGATTGTTTGATACGTTGTGATACGATGCGTGTCATATTTGAACCTTCTTAACTCACGTTTTACTGCTTCTACGATGCATTTTGTGTCTGGTTCCGTTGACTTGGAGACGCTGTTACTAGACTGTTTACGTTTTCCCTGCGCTTTTGATCATTCTTTTTGCGGCTTTGAAACACGTCGCGCTGCGCCAGTGCACCAGCCCGGTCACCATATTACCCTGACATAATTACGACACATAATTTCCGAGAACCCGCGGTGGAGGCGCGGACAAACAAGTGCTTTTTACGGGGCGGCGGACAATGCAGGAGAATGCAGCCGCGGTGACGCTGCACCTCGCCCCGCATGCAGCGCGGTTGCGCAACCGCCGCTGTTTAGCAAACCATTTCACAGGTCACAGCGACTTGTTAACCGCCACGTGTCGTTTCCTGGTGCTTTTTTGTCCCGCTACTTGGAAATCAAAATCCTTGAAAAAGTACAGATTTCAGAGCTGTAGAAAGGAAGCCAGATGACGCGAGGTCGCGTCTGGCGCTCACTTCCGCCACTGCAGCTGCCGCCGGCTCCAGTCAACACATCAGTTTACAAAACAGTTACACGTACATATAGAGTGATACATATCGAACTTCATCAAACAAAATCTAAATTAGTTGCTGACTTTATTCGACAAGTATACGTCACGACAGATATTCGGATTTAAGTTATGATATGTTGGATATGCCTGCCTTTCGTGGCGATAATGCGCACGCGAATTGCGAAATCCTGTATCACCCGCTGGAGTGTCGGAACACCAGTGCTGTCGATGACCGTCTGAATGGCTGTTCCACCTCAGCAATGGTTTTGGGGTTACTGCTGTGTACCTTGTCTTTAATATAGCCTCACAGAAAGGTGTCGCATGTCTTCATATCCCGACACTATGTCGGCCGATCGAGGTTCATCCCACTGGCCTCTGACCACCCCAAAGCCTCATTACCTACATCTACATGAGATACTCTGCAAGTGCCTGACAGTCTCCAATGTGCTCCTCCAGGATATCAAATACTCTCCCGCTTCTATGGGGTCCATAAACTACATCTTGAATAATGGGGATGAAATGATCTAACACCTTCAGTTACCGTTCGCTAGTCATCGTGCTGTCAATAACATTAGGTTATTCGACATGCCATTGGTTGACACACTTGTTACATGATCTCGCGTGGGATCTCGTGCTAAATTTTGCCAAATTGGCGATATTATATATCATTTCCTCGCTGCGGAGCGCGCGGTTGCTCGCTGTGGAGGTTCGAGTCCTCCCTGGGGCGTGGGTGTGTGTGTTGTCCTTAGGTTAGTTTACCTAGGTTTAAGTAGTTTGTAAGCTACGGACTGATGACCACGCAGTTTGGTCCGATAGATTTACAGACATTTGAACATTTGAATTTGCGATATCATTCGTCAAAATCTCTAGTTGACTGGCAACGACTGCCCAAAAGTGGTTGATTGGTGAGAGATTCGGTTGCTTTGCTGGCCTAGATAGGTTTTGATAAGCACGAAGACAAGCACCAGAAATTGACGCCGCGTACGGGCCGTCGTTATCTTGCTGATATGTAAGGCCCTGGGTGGCTTGCTATGAAAGGCGACAAAACGTGGTGTATAATATCGTTGAAGTGCCTGTGGACTGTAAGGGTGCCGCGGTGTCAAAGGTGACTATGTAGGAAATGAAATGACATCTTGGACCATCGCTTTTAATCTTCGGGGTGTATAGCGAGGCGTATCCAACCGCTGTCCCGGGTACTCCAAATGCTTCTTAAATGCCCACTGAGCTTCAATTCGAAGTGCGAATCATCACTGAAGAGAATTATACTCTATATAAATTATATGCCTTCAAGTATGACAGGTACTTCTAAGATATTTCTGTTTGCTGATGACACTAGCTCGTCGCGGTGGAGTGGCCGAGCGTTCTAAGACGCCTTGCTGTAGAATGCGCGCTTATTCGCCGTCGGAGGTTATAGTCCTCCCTCCCTCCCTCACACACACACACACACACACACACACACACACACACACGAAACTCCGACGGCGAGCTAGGGCGCACTCCGCAGCAAGGTGCGTTACAGCGCTCGGCCAGTCGACCGCGGCGCCTCGCAATAATTATTATCTTTAATGTCGTTTATTGTGAATAATATTTGACTATTCCCAACGTTTACAAGCTTTCACCTAGTTAATACTAGACAGAAATCGATCTGCATTTGATCCCTCCTCCTTGACCCTCGTGCAGAACTGTGTCCAGTGTCATATTTCGGGCCTGCAGCTGTATCATTTTTACTCTTGCAATGATATTGCGGCTGATGAACATGCAGCCATCTTAAGATGAGTACGAGACTGAAGATTACTGGTGCTCATCGCTCCATATATACCGAAGACTGGCGCGGCGGCGCCTGCGCAGTGAGGATGGTACTACCGTGCCCCCTATCGAATCTGGCGCGCTCTGAGGTAGAAGAGGGCCGCGTCTGTGTAATGGTGTACTTAATTCGCACCATCTGTCGGAATGCGCCTTCGCGCATCTTAAGCGCGGTGGTCGAAAGAAATCACTTTTTATCAGAGGTCGCACCAGTAATCTCTAGTGCCGTACTCAGCTGAAGATGGTTACATGTCTGTCAGCCGAAATATCGTTGTATGACGTCAACATGGTCCGGCTGCAAGCCCGAAGTATGATGGACCAATCGATACGCCGGGAAAACTTCAAGATACATAACAGGTGTCCAGTACTCTATCGCATTCACTTTTAATAAACTGTCACAATTCAAAATGCTTAGTAGTAATCCTCTGACTTTCAAGGCTAAGCCGAAATGTTTCGTCGTCGCTCACTCTTTCTGTTCTGTCGAGGGATTGCTAGAGTACTCTCCATTGTGCCGTCATCATCTGCCCGGTCTGTACGATGGTGTGCGACGTCGTTTGATTCTTCTTTTTGCGGATGGCTTCTTACGTAGTTGTACATACGTGTCCGCGTCCTGTGTGGAGGCCAGGTCGTCTGGAGCGTTGGGAACAAAAGCGGCCGTGGGTGGCACCAGTCGATCGATGTCCACAGACATCTCCATAGTATCCACTTCGGTCACCTGTTGCGGTTGTTCCGTAGGGGTTTCCTCGGCCGTCATCTTGGTAGCATCAGCTTGTGTCACCTCTGCTGTGGAGTAATCCACCACTTGATACACAGTATCGTGCGACGGAAGATCTTGTCGAATAGCGGCAGAGTAGGTAAGAGTCATAGAAACTGCCGAGGGTGTAGGTGCAGTTTCGTCCGCTCCAACTCTTGTGATCCAGTGGCGAACTAAGGAGGGGGGGGGTAGAGGGGCGGACCGCTCTCCAAATACCTCAAAAGCACTTATTTATTTATTTATTTTGCGCCTTTGGCCTCTCATTCTAGGGCCCAAACTTCGGAAGCTACTTTTTTAGATTTTCCCGTTCGAGGGACCTCCAAAAGTTACTTTTTTAAAATAATAAATATATTTCCAAGTGGGCAGGGGGACTCATTTTTTTCTGCCACCGCCCCGGCCTCCGACAACCTTAGTCCTCCACTGGTGTGATCCTCCTTTGGATGCATTGTGAACGTATATGGCCCTCCTTGCTGCAGTCAGAACTGCTCTTTGGCTGACCTTGTAAATAATTATGGCTCAGCAACCTCCGATGGTAAGACGGAACGTGCTTTGTAAGGTCAGTCCGCACTTGCCTCATCCCATTCAGAACGGGGTATTTCATAAATGTGGTCCATTTTTTGGAAACATGGCTGAGAACACGTCCATATTGTTGTACACCATTGAACACTACATGTTCCAAAACCTCGAAGGCCGGCCGTGGTGGCCGTCCTTAGTCTTAGTTAGTTCATAAGTAGTTTGTAAGTTTAGGGACTGATGGCCCCGTAGTTAAGTCCCATAAAGCTATACAAACATTTGAAACATTTGAAAACCTCGAAGGGCAGTTCAAAGACTCTTACATTGCGGATTCCCGCGTGGTCGATCGAAACTGTTTAAATCTGAGTCCATTCCAATGGTCACAAACAAGTTCGTCACATACCGTGTCATTGCTCAATTTCAGATATACCACACTGATCGTGACAGAGAAATGAATGACAATCACCTACTTTAGAACCATGTTTAGCTCGTCTTCTACGAAACGATCGATTTCAAATGCTTTGGGTCGTGCGTATCCAGGCGCGAAAGTGATCTTGATAGTTGCTTTTCTATATGAGCGTTCCATTGCGTGTCAATAAGTAGTCACTCGCGAGAAACGCAAACGGTAAACAGCCGCGCGCGTGCCCGAGACTCCGCGGCGAGACGTAAACACGTCCACCGCACCGCTCCGCTGCCTGAAGCAGACTGCCTCTTGGCTCCCGACCCGCGCTCGCCTCCCGTCAGTCTCAAACTTCCCCAAGTCGCACGCTACCGCTGTAACGCCCCTACCTTCCATGCCCAATTACACTAGCCATTACGGATTCCCGTGCGAGGTCCAACGTATGACCACATCTGCGGTGAAATAAGTGAAGCTAATGCCATCTTCGCATGTAAATACTTGTTATAGATTGGTGTGGTGTCTGTTATTTCGGACATGTTAAGGAATCGTCAAATTGGCTTTGAAGGAAAGTGCGTGATGTAAAAGTCATACAAGGGGAATACCAAGTATGGTACAAATGGATTTTGGTGGGTCGCAGGTATCTTGTGAGGGAATTCCTGCATACCACCAAGCTAGAAGGATTTTTTCCAATGCGCTTTGGTTTGCACGAAAATCGAGATAAAATTCCCGCGCATACTTCTATACCTGTGCACTGTCGCCGTCTCTGAATGAGTTGGCGTGGTACGCCTGGCAAGGCGCTTGTTGCTACGCAGACGGCTCTTGTTCAAATTCCGATCGGAACTTCTTCTTTTTTTTTTTTTTCACACCTGCACAACGATTGATTGTGTATAATTATATGCTTTCCCAGCCATTCTTAGTTAGTCATTGGTCATGATAATAACTTATATTAACGATGAGCGAGCCATGCTGTACGCACTAAAAAAAAAAAAAAAAAAAAAAAAAAAAAAAAAAAAAAAAAAAAAAAACACCTCAACCGAAAAGGTAGAGGCTATCAAAAACTTAAAAACACCGTAAAAATGAGGGTCTTTGAATCAGGCAGAAGCGCCTTCCATTAAATGGAATGGTAAAAACTAGATGCGCGAATAAAATGTAAAACAGTAGTAGCCGTGGAGGCATTGTCACCTAAAAGTGAAGGCAGCGAATCTGGTAGATTAAAGGACTGCCGCAAAGCGGCTAAAAGCGGACGATACAACAGTATGTGGACCACGGTCAGCAGGGTGGCACAACGGCAAACTGGTGGGCCCTCTCGATGCAAGAGGTGGCCGTGCGTTAACCACGTATGACCAAAAGAATATACGTGAGATGAAGAGGCTTGACCAAAATGGGTTAGGGTGCACAGCTGTTTCTAACCGGTTTTTGGACTGAAGACCAGAACAACAACAAGCTTGCTACGTGTATTTTCGTCCATTTTTGGGTGTCAATATTGGCGGTATTGAGCTCAATACTGGCCAGCTATTCTATCCCTGTAGAAGACTTTCTTTCAGATCAATAGACTGAGAGATTTGTTAAAGGGCGTTGTACTAAACCACAGAGATATATTACTAGAATGGCAAACTAGCCTCTATGACTGAATCCTTAGCCGCCATCTTGCCTCACCTCACGTCATAAAGTTTCTGTACGGTATTAGTATGAACTTGTGACACGATATGACGTTGTAAGCCATATTAGTTGGTTTGAACAGGATTTGCATTTGAGCCAATACTACTGCAATGAATTAACACATACATTGTCGAACCGTGTTATGAGAAGAACGTGTTACGTACGGTTAAATTTTACTTAACGCCCTGGCGCACTCGCGTGATTACGTTGTCAGTCATGTTACGTTGGCATTATCATGTCGCGTGACAACGCAAATGTTTGTCATGAAATCTTCGTTTTACCAGAGCAGTTTCTTTTACTGAGTGAACGAGGGTACATACAAGAACCTGTCAACCATAGCGCAGGAACAGCATTATTTATCTACTTCATCGTCAGTACGAAACACTAATCAAGTCACTCAATGCAGACTTCTGAGAATATTAACATCTCGGCAAAAACTTTCGTCCGTTTTGTTGATGGTATTTCGCTGGAATGGTAGGTAAAATTTTACCATTACATATAATGAAAGCAGAAGGAGTTACCTGAATAACACCAAGAAGAATAAAGATATATGTTATCCACGACAAACAGCATATTTATCACGGTCATACTATTGAAAGAAAAGTCGAAGTTGACTGAAACTGACAACCGATTAATAAAAACAGGAAACGCGACTCATTAGTGTATATGTCAAAGCAGACTATAGATTTTCTGAGAACTCTCAACAGAATAATACGTGTTATCCACGCTAAACAACACTTTTATAATTACCATACTACTGCAGGAAAATCCGAAATGGGCTGAAATTAACAAGAGATTAATAATAACAGCAAATCGATGCAACTCATTACTTTATATGTGTGAATTTTACTCCAGCTGAAAAAATTACAGCCATATACAACACACTAATATCCCATATGTCAAAACTCCAAAGACAGCGTATTTTACGACTTTTTTCTCTAATAACACACGCGACTGCTCTCAAGATTATAGTATAGAAATATGGCAGCCAGACTTCACTGACAACAATGATACTGTATACGGCATTGCCAGCAGTGGCGGCTGGTGATAATGTGCTAATGTGCTGCAGCACACTGTAGATATATTACCAAAATTATGCCCTTTCTCTTCGAATGCAAGCGAGAAATCGCTGTAAAATTACATCCTTTCTCTTGGAATACGAGCCAGATATCACAGTAACATTATGCCAATTCCCTTCCAATGCGTATTAGAATGCTAGTAATAAGGATGAAAACGCATTTCGGAGCGCTCTCGCCGTGATAGCTGGAAACCAGCTCCGTGTGCTGAAGTGGGATTCAGCCGCGCTGGTAGTTGCGTAGAGAGGCGGCGCAGTCGTCTGTTCGCTAGTGCGCATGCGCAGACGTGACGTCAGGCCTGGCGACTCGTGTGTGCTGAGACCGCCTGCAGCACCACTTCAATATTACTCTTCGCGCTGCGTGTAACGGCTGCGGAAGAATAGTATATGACGAATATTGTGGCATACAGAGACAAACAGTGCGCTGGCTCAGGCGTCTTGCGCGTTGTCTCTCAAATCTAAATGTGTTAGTCTCGTATTCAAATACCTCTGAGTCTAAATTTTTAATTTCTGTAAATAAAATTAATATTTTTAAACGTTATATTTACTCCCTGCAGTGAATACATGCAGTTGCGCTGTTATAGATTCCCCTGGAGGTCTTACTGTCAATGCAGTATTAATTGGTATTTAACTAAAGGCAATCATACAGAGGTTGACTTTCTATTATGGTATATTTTGTATCCTGTTTATTTTTGTAATATTGTAGCACACTGGTCAAATTTTATACGAGCCGCCACTGATTGCCAGTCTAGTTATATTTGTCTGTGTGCTAAACACTGCTTTCACACACTAAAATAGTGAATGAGGTAAATATAGGAAAGGTTGGGGAAATGCCAGCCGACTATATTATAACCCCATACTGCTTCAACAAGCCTTTCAATATAACAATTGGAAGAAGGGAGCAGTGGGAGAAAATAATTCGACACCGTACGGGGGATATTGTCTGGTTCACCGACGGGTCAAAATCAACCAAGGTGTTGGGGCCGGGGTATATGGGGTGCAGCCAAGACTGGAGGGCGTCATCTCTCTAGGAAAACTGGCCTCAGTATTCCAGGCCGAAATCACTGCCATCAGGGCTTGTTTGGAGGAGAATTTGCGTAGATGCTACAAAGATCGTAGCATCTATATCTATTCAGACAGCCAGGCAGCCCTGAGATCACTGGCAGCTCCTGCAACAAGGTCTAAAATTGTTGCAGAATGTCACAGGGTTCTGGTGGAGCTAGGGGAAAGCAATAGAGTAAACCTATTGTGGGTCCCTGGCCACTCGGGGATCAGTGGCAATGAACATGCCGACAGATTAACCAGGATGGGGGCAGAGACTCCATTTATTGGACCGGAACCTGTCCTGACAATCAACAAGGCAATGATCAAATTGGAGCTACGTAACTGGCTCAGAAGACAGCACGTAGAATATTGGACCAAAGTCCATCAACAAAAACATGGCAAGGTAATTATGCCAAAGCCATGTTTTAAAAGAAGCTCTGCAATCCTGGGCCTGAACAGGAGAGAGATTAAACTCATGGTTGGATTGCTGAGCCGGCCGCGGTGGCCGAGGTGACTGAGGCGCTCCAGTCACGGTCAGCACGGCCACTACGGTCGGGGGTTCGAATCCCCCCTCGGGCATGGATATTTGTGCCGTCCTAGTTAGTAAGTAGTTCATAAGTAGTTTGTAAGTTTAGGGACTGATGACCCCGTAGTTAAGTCCCATAAGCTTAACAAACATTTGAACATTTGGATTGCTGACAGGCCATGGGAATTTTTAAAAAACACCTACGTACAATGGGAATAACAGAAGAGGACCCTAAATGTAGGATCTATGATGACGGTGATGAAACTGCATCACATGTGATCTTCGAATGCAGAGAATATTTGGGACAACCAGACCCGAAGAAATAGTGTCTAATAAAGAACTGGTAAAGGGACTCCTTGCACTGTTCAAGGGCATTGGTTGGCTTTACTAGATATACAGGGAGCGATACCGCACAATAAACTTAGTTTCGGTGCGGGCAGTGGCGGGTTGGACCAAGACTGTTTTGGCTTCCCTGGAAAAATCAAATCAAATCAAATCAATCGTGAAATCGCTTCAGGAGAGGACTCGATACGAATACATTCGACACTGTTGCATCAGTTCAGTGCACCAGTCTTCCTTCCTATGACTGAATATGCCTTGTTGCGTCGCAATTACTACACGAAAGAAAAAAAATTGAACGACCAGTGTTTTCGATTATCGCTGATGAAAACACCGTGCGCGTATAAAGTGGTGTGGTGCTGTAATGTTCTGTGTTATCACCCAAATTTTTGTAGACCTGTTGGAGCCAGTGACGATTGCAACAGTGAATAAATAAAATTACGCAATAAAGGAAATAATCCAAAACTGCTGTGTTATGTGTTACTGTGAAATCAAAATGTTCAAATGTTTGTAGAGCTTATGGGACTTAATGAATCATATAGTTTCATATATCATGGGCAAAGAAAAACGGAGAGTATAGTGCCTCATAAAAATGAATTTTTTTTTTTTTTTTTTTTTTTAATTATATAACTGCAATTTTGATATATAGGTGTTTTGCTCTTTAATTTTACAAGAACTTCATGTGACTGTGATTACCTTGATGTAACTCCGATTTTATCGTTACAATAAGAATTGATGAATTAAAAGAAAAAAAGAAGAAATACATAGTTATACTCAATCAGTTGTCGAACCACCCCCCCCCTCCCACCCCACTAGCTTTGAACACGGGCCGTCCTCATGGCAGCTAAGCGCCTGACTCAGCGATGGTGACAGACTACAGATATCTTTGATCTTGATTTTCGTGGAAACCAAGGCGTATTAAAACAAATCCTTTTAGCTTGATGGTTTGAAGGAATTCCCTAGAACATACCTGCGACCCATCTAAATCTGTTTGTACCATCCTTGGTGTTCCCCGTAGTAGAAGGAGACCGAGAGACGAATACAGTAAGCTGGTCCAAAAGGATGTTGGTTGCTGTTCTTATGCAGAGATGAAGAGGCTTGCACAAAACAGGATAGAGTGCACAGCTGTTTCGAACCGGTCTTTGGACTGAAGACCAGAACAACAACAAGCTTGCTACGTGTATTTTCGTCCATTTTTGGGTGTCAATATTGGCGGTACTGAGCTCAGTACTGGCCACCCAGATGGCCACAGTGGCCGAGCGGTCTGCGGCGCGCCAGTCACAGTCTGCACGGCCGCTACAGTCGGGAGTTCGAATCCCCCCTCGGGCATGGATGTTTGTGTCGTCTTTAGTATAAGGTAGTTCATAAGTAATTTGAAAGTTTAAGGACTGATGACCACGCAGTCAAGTGCCTTAAAAAAAGACAAAGCAGTCAACAATCCGAAGATTGATTTGAACACCACAGTGCTTTACTAGGCATGGTCCTGTTTGGAGGTGGTATGCCGTTGCCTTCCTCCGACCTTCGAACTGACTTACCCAGCCAGTTATAGGGGGACCTACAGTTTAACGTGGGTTCCGAACCACGGTGCTACTCGGTATTTTTCACATGAACAATACTGCCAGAGGTGAAAGAAGTGGAAAGTGACAGATAAAAATCGTAGGACCTGGCGGGGATCGAACCCGCGACCTTTATAGTCTGGCACTCTACCACTGTGCAACCGAGACGCACTTAAGTCCCTTGAGCTTAACAAACATTTGAACATTTTTTTGAACTGGCCAGCCATTCTATCTCTGAAGTAGGGTTTCTTTCAGATTAATAGTCTGTAACGTTTGTTAAAGGGCGTTATGCTAAACACTGCTTACTCCGGCATTAGTCATCCCTGCTCTCTGGTGTCGGTAATGTTGTGGCTAATAGGTGGACGCCACGCCGTGACACTCGGAAGTGCCGCGTGCTTAGTTGCTCGTTCGCTACTGTGCGGCTGGCTGCTGGCGGCGTTCTCACGGGCGATCGGCGCGATGTATTTTTACAGGCAGCGCGTCCTCGCCGTCACATCAGGCAGGAACGCGCGCTGTTTATTTTCTCAGGCCCACTTCCACGCCGGGGTGCCGCGCCGACTCCTGCGTGGCGTCGCTTGTTTATGTCCGTCCATTCTTTTTTCGCTCACTTCTGCTCGTTACTTTTTAAACGCCAGACATAGATGAATACTGTAAACAGAGCAACTGATAAATGCAGCCGCGGGAAGATAACACCATTAGCGACGACCGACTACCGGGCTGACTTCTCGCGGGCACGAATGAGCGTGGCAGGACTATTTTCAGGCAACACATTTCTAGCCGCGACGCAGTCACGAAGGGGACGTAGGCAGTGGGCAAAGTAAGTAGAAGGATTTCTCATAAACTACGGTTGCTTAAAACGGTAAAAAGGCCACTGGTGATTACCAAGTTTACATACATCTACATACATACTCCGCAATCCACCGTAAGTTGCGTTGCGGAGGGTACACCGTACCACTACTAGGCATTTCCTTTCCTATTCCACTCCCAAATAGAACGAGGAAAAAAAAATGCATACATGCCTCCGTATGAGCCCTAATTTCTCTTATCTTTGTGATCACTACGCGAAATGTAAGTAGACGGCAGCAAGATCTTACTACACTCAGCTTCAAATTCCGACCCTCTAAATTTCCTCAACAGAAATTCACGAAAAGAACGTCGTCTTTCTTCCAGCGATCCCCAATTGACTTGCCGGAGCATATCCGAGACATTCGCGCATTGGTCGAACCTACCAGTAACAAACCTAGCTGCTCGCCTCTGAACTGCCTCTATGTCTTCCTTTAAACTGATCTGCTGCGGGTCCCAAACACTTGAGCAATACTCAAGACTCAAGACGTGGCATATCGCTCTGCAATGTTATGCCTAGATATTTGAACGACGCGACATCATCAAGAAGCTCATTACTAATGCTGTATCCGAACATTATAGGATTGTTTTTCCTACTCATGCGCATCACCTTACATTTTTCTACTTTGAGAGCTATCTGCCATTCGTCGCATCAACTAGAAATTTTGTCTAAGTCATCCTGTATGCTATCACAGTCAGTTAAAGACGACACCCTCTCATACACCACAGCATCATCAGCAAACAGCCGCAAATTACAAGTTACTCTGTCCATCAGATCATTTATATAGATAGAAAATAATAGCGATCCTATCAAACTCCCCTGGGGAACGCCTGACGATACACTCGTCCCTGATGAACACTCGCCGTCGAGAACAACGTACTGCGTTCTATTACTTAGGAAATCTTCCAGCCAATCACAAATATGTGAACCGATTCCATAAGCTCGTATCTTCGTTAGCGGTCTGCAGTGTGACACCGCGTCGAACGCCTTTTTGAAGTAGAGAAAAACACAATCTGCCTGTTGCACATCATCCATGGCTCGCAAGATGTCATGTGAGAAAAGGACAAGCTGGGTTTCACATGCACGATGTTTCCTAAACCCGTGCTGATTCTTAGAAAGAAGCCTTTCCGTTTCAAGGATATTTACTATATTCGAACTGAGAATATGCTACATGAAACTGATGTCAACGATATTGGCCTGTAATTGTGTGAGTCAGTTCTCTTTCCTTTCTTACACAGATCATTACTCCACTAATTCATATTACTCGCCCACCGCAGACATACAGATCACAGGTGATAGTCGGAATAAACTGCCGCCGCGTGTCAATTACACAGACCACTATCTTTTCTATCTTTTTAATGATGGAGTGTTATTCTTGTCATACTAAACTAAACTCCGACCCGCACAGTTCTCGAAAGCCCCCCAGGATACCGACCGGCCGCCGTGTTATCCTCCGCTCGTAGGCGTCACTGGGTGCGGTATGGAGGGGGACGTGTTCAGCGCCCCGCACTCCTGGCCATTGGGCCGTAAGAATAAGAAAGAGCACATGCCGCAGAGAATATTCTCGGGGCAAACGAAGGTTCTCTGAGTAAGATCTCAATTTCGTATAAACAAAAACTTCAATATCCGTCTCTGTAATTGCCTCATATCGCGTGTAGCTGTATTTCATTCGCTTCCTTATATAATTCTAAGCATTTCTGTGGGTTGCATGCTGTAGTTAATTTTCTTTATTTTTCGGAAACTGAATTTATTCAATTTTATCGGTTTTCGGAACCACGTGGGTCCGAGTTCCGACTTCCGGGGTTTGCAGCTAGTCAACTGAATTCATATAAAACCAGTATCTAGATCGATTTATAAGAGACTGCAACTTAAGAATTCACCGTGTTTTTGTATAATGAATCCGATTTTAAACCACTTCACCTTCAGTGGAGTCTGTTTGCTCGCGGTCCAGTTCAGATGTAATTTAACTTGGCTATACACACGCACCGTCTCAAAACAGGCGCGACAGCTTCAAAGTGTTACTATATGCTCTGAGCAGGAAGTTCATTCTTGCTAACTCCCCTCCTTATTAAGTTCTCCGTGTTCACCACACATCAGCTGTTCAATCGTGTATTTCTTTAAACTAGCCCAATCAAGCAAATTATTCTAAGTATGAAGTAGACATCTACGTGTTCAGCAAGAATTGGACTATGTTTACATATTAGCTTGATGGGCAGCTGCATATTATTAAGACTAAATATGGACTTTTTACGAAAATTTATTCTTCTGACGACGTTACAAAATTTTCGTCATGCGAGAAACTTGTGTTAGCACAATTTGCGAACGAAATTTTAAGAATGCATTAAATCTTCATCTTTTTCAATGTAGAACGCTGCCAGAGCTTTCTAACAAAACATACTTTTTATTAAATATGACACACAGTGGTCTGCTGAAAAGCAAAATGTTCAAATGTTTGTAGAGCTTATGGGACTTAACTGCGGGGTCATCAATCTCTAAACTTACAAACTACTTATGAACTAACTTATTCTAAAGACGGCACAAACATTCATGCCCGAGGGGGGATTCGAACCCCCGACGGCGGACTCGCGCACCGCAACACGGCGCTCCCGTACGCGTTGCTAATCCGCCCGGGATGAGCACTCGCCATCGATGACAACGTACTAGATTCTATTAAGTACTTATCGAGCCACTCACATCTTTGGGTACCTATTCCATAAACACGTACCTTCGTTAACAGTCTGTAGTGCGGTACTGTGTCAACGGCCTACCGAAATTCGAGAAATATGCAGTCTGCCCGTTGCCCTTCACGCATAGCACGCAAGATATCTGAGAGAAAAGGGCAAGCTTGGCTTCGCACGATCGATGCTTCCTAAAGCCACGCTGATGCATGGGCAAAAGCTTTTGCTTCTCAAGGAAATTTACTATATTAGAACTGAGAATTTGTTCAAAAATTCTACAGCTCACTGATGTTAATGATATAGGTATGTAATTTCGTGGGACCGTTCTACTGCCTGTCTAATACACGGGAGTTTCCTGTGTCTTTTTCCATTCTCTTGGTACACACAGATGGAACTGTTGCCGCTACAAAGGCGTTGGAAAAATTAACTAGACTCCCTAACGGCGCTGCTATCGCGGGATAATTTGAACCTTCGGCCGGCCGCCATAATAGTCGCAAGCGTCAGAGAACGTTGTTAGGAGACAAATCGTGTAATATATAGATACTGCGATATATATATATATATATATATATATATATATATATATATATATATATATATATATATATATTCGGTTGGTAGTCAAGTCTGTTCTGATTAGCGTTTAACTGCACAAATCGATTTAAGAAAGGCACAAAAAAGAACGAATACTGTCTTCCCATTAATATTCCTGAGGAATATTACATGTGTTCAGAGATAGTTACTCTTGCTTAACAGGCTGTTAGTCAAGACAATATAGGGTTGAATGAAATAAATTACAGGCTTTTACAGTACTGGTGGCTCTTAAAAAGGAGCTACTTTAGGCAGTACTGGTGGACAGGAAGTTCAAAAAGTTTCAGTTTATGATTGTGTAAAATAACTATTAGAGAGCACGAGATCATTTACCTCACTGCGGTTCGAATTCATGTTTGATGAAATTAAAATTAACAAGTAACACATAATTAAATGGTCATCTGCTTTACAAATAGGCATAACAACTGTTATGAAACTGAAAGGGGTTTTCAGAACTGTATATAATTCCATATATGAATAACACATAGGCACACTGGATGCACATCGTGAAGTTGAACCATACGACGATAATTTCTGACTTTCGAGCAGTTCACGCTTCTGTTAAGTATTTGGCTTAGAGCATTAAAATTGCTAATATTCGTGCTAGATACCCTAACGCTAATGTTAGTTAAGAAAAAGTTATGGCATACTTCGTGTTCTTAAAAGAATTTGGTAGTGGCTGCTTGCCGTAATCACAAGGTAAGAAGCTATTTTACAGTTATGTATCTGATGGGATACTTCATTTTCACAGTCGATTGCTAACATTAGCTGTTTCATGCAGCCCTTTATCATTTTTGATGCTATAAAACATCAAAATTTTGGAGAATACAGCAGGCACTCAATCAAAGACGTAAAGTGTTGTGAAACTCTTCCGAAATTTATGTTTTTACAAAACTTTCACCGTCGTAGAATATACTGAGAAACCCGAGCGATGTGGCGCAGTGGTATCACACTGGACTCGCATTAGCAAGAATGGTGGTTCAAATCCACCTCCAGCCATCCAGATATAGGTTTTCCGTGATTTCCCTAAATCACTCCAGGCAAATGCCGGGATCGTTCCTTTGAAAGGGCACGGCCGATTTCCTTCCACATCCTTACCGAGACACTCCGAGCGTAAGCTACGTCTCTAATGACCACGCTGTCGACGGGACGTTAAACTCCAAGCTTCCTTCTTATACTGAGAAAGTGCTAAAATATCTTGTCCGACGATGAATTCCGTTCATGTGCAGCACTTAGAACGGTAAAAAAACTAAATATAATTTGGTTTTGTTAGGAAGAAGAGCCGCTGAAGGCCGATTTCCAAACCGTACGTGTAATAAATTCACACACAAACTGTTTCATATATATTTAATACAGACATAGTTTTCGCGTCTTAACTCGAATGAATACACACGGTAAACAAAAGAGCCTTCCACACATTTAAAGTTCGAACGGAGGTTTGCCACCATACTGGCCGCCGAGGCGCTCTTCAATTTGCCCGCTGTTCGCAGTCGGCCGCTTACGGGATTGTGAGGGCTTGAGATTCGCACGATCGATGCTTCCTAAAGCCGTACCTGATTCATAGACAGAAACTTTTGCTTTTCGAGTAAATTTACTATATTAGAACTGAGCACATGTCTCCCCTCGGGGTCCAAAGAGACTATTTGGCTTTGCGAATGGCACCGGAGGAAAGTGCACCGATCCCGCCCCCACCACCTTTAGATATATTTCCGTTAAAAGATCTGCAGAATGTCTTACCTCGGCTTGTTTGCGCTTGCTTCAATTCGAGCTGAGGCGTCGCCTTACCAAGCTTCTTTATTCCACACTTTTGTTTCAAGCCTAAAGCTGAGTAAATTGTTTGATACTGAACGTTGTTCAGTTTTCTTTGATAATAAACATCAAGAACAGATGAATATGCCCATTGTAAGATTACCGCCCAATAGAAATATTGGTAATCAATAGCATTTGATAATTAAACAGTATGAAGTTCACTGCAAACATTGACCATGCCAATGCACTAAATGTTACACAATTTTAATCTTATTAATTATGGTAGCAATGTAGTACACAGTTGGGTGACAACATTTATAGTTAGGCCATAGGTAGAAATTCTCCACGTTGAGATTTGCTATGTGCTTGTAGCTGACCGGAGGCCAGCGAGTAGGCCGACGTTGGTGGCTTGTTCCAGCTTAGGATTTTCCAGTTCGTTTCCGGTGAGGGGAGAGAGGGACAATGGCGAGTGCCAGGCACAGTGCAGTGCACAGCGTGAAATAAAATATTCTAATACTACTGGCATTTGAAGTAATGCGATGCAGTTAGTAACCTTTAAGGCCCTCATTACAAAATAGCCTGTTGATAAATAAACAATACATTAGCTGATATAGTCACATCTGGCGTAATATGTTTAATTGACAATGAAAAGTAATAAATTACCAACGAAGACAAGACAGTTACACAACTAGCATGGAAATGTTTGTTTATAAAAATAATATATTAGCTATTTCTCATTTTATTTTCAATTAATCTTGTGTATTTTACCTTGAAATATTCAGTTAAATCACTTATCTGTGATATAAGAAATTGAACGATTATAATAAATAGTACAAAGGATGTTTATACTAATATAAAAACGTAAGAAGATATTTGCTTAATGTGTAGTGTAATTATTTTGATTTTAAGTAAAGTTTTAGAAATGTATTGGCTGAGCGCTGTACGTTGGCAAATCGGTTAGAACAGCTCACATGGGGAAGTTGATGACGTAGGAAAAAAACACCGGCAGTTGAGCTTTTGCGCGCGCGCGCGCGTGGGCAGGAAGTGACGGAGTCGGGAGCGAGTGTGGTAGCTGGCCGGGCGGCGTCGCTCTGCAATCAGTCGGCATGTGTATCTCCAGGTGGAGACTTTAGATTTGTGTGTGGCAATCGCCACGTGTGGTTGCTCGTCGTACGTAAACTGCACCAAGGTGAATCGAGTGCTACTGTGTGTTGTGAATATTTAGCTGGTGGAACAAGGTGTGCATCGCATTGAATTAAAGTGACTGTGATTTGTTAATGTAAAACGTGTCGTCGCATAGGCATGAACACAAAACGGTGTTTGAGACAGCCACATGGTGTGAAAACAATTTGCGACAAATATTCATTTTGTCTGGGGGCTCACGAGCTATAACTTTATTTAATAAATGTGTCGACGTACAGACGTATCAGCCACAGGGATCTAATATTGTGAAATAAACAACATAAAGTGAACTTTCACGTGTTTCAAAAATAGTAGTTAGTACACCCTTTTCTCTCATGAACTTGATTTTATTATGAATTTGTTTTGTTAATCATATGCAGGGAAGGAAAGCTGCGAACGTGTGATATCATCCCCTAGAAAACGAGTCAAACAGTCGCAATCACAGTTCCAGTGTTTTTGCATGTTTAGGAATTTGGTTCGCAGCTGGTGGTTGTGAGTTTTAAAAATTAAACTTTCTCTATTTTAAACTCTCACCCCGACCTTCACTCTCGCACCAACAACACTAAAACAAAGGCTGCTCTCCCCCACAGCTTTTCACACAGTTTAATATTTGTTACAACGAAGAGTATAAATGCCATTTGCCTCAAAATCGCGACACGTGTGCTAAAACGCCCAAAGATATGTGCCAAGTAACAATACATTAGTCATTGTTTTTCCCCGTTTTTTTTTTCTTAAAAAATGGGTTTACAAAAATTTTGCCTACCCTTGGATGCGTAGCTAACCACACGCCTGTTCCTGCTAAGTGGAGAGTAGTGACTTCATTATTATTCATGATCGGATCTTCTGAAGGATTTTACAGTTGATCCGTTTTTAATTTATAGTTGTACTAGCTTCAACCCGCGGCTCCGCTCGCGTGTTGGTTGATTATGATAGATATCTTTCATTAGTGTTCTATGATACTGGTTTTGAAGGATGAAATGAAATACAATACCTTCTTTAGAAACAAACATTTTTAATGAACTTTATCAGCAAAGTAAGTATTGTAGATCAAATAACACATAAAAATGCACTCGTTTCGAAGAATCCAATCACGAAATTCAACAATAATGACTGTAACAACATCACAAATCGATCACTTCATGTAATACGAGAAACGTCAAATCGTTTTTTTAAAGAGATGTATTAAAAGAATTTTCTTTTTTACTGATTTATTTATTTTTTCTTATATTTCCTTATTCGTATGCTTATCCTTACAGAGAAAGAGCTGAAGACGTTGTAGCACGCATAGATCAAAGATAAGGTTCGTGGCATCACGTTTCGCTGTATGTAACCTTCTTGCTATAGAGTCGCAAACGTCATCGCTGGCCTTCAGTCCGAATATTTTTTATAATTTGACGACTTTAACCACCATATCTTCCACCCTCTTATAGCTATCGGCATGGAACTGCTATGGTGTACAACAGGAGACTTCGGACAACAATTACATACAGACCATTCGTTTGCGTTCTGTAGTTTTCGCTGCAGGGCGAAATATTAACACACACACACACACACACGTAGAATTTTATATACAACGATAACTTTCCATCCAAATATACTCCACCCTTTTATCATTATCAACCCTCAAGCAACAGTGCAACCAATAAAACCATTTTCAAAGAGTAATTATTGTTCCGCATTTCGCGTTATTTACTAAATATCTGTCAGATCGCTATAAAACCTGGCCTGCAACCTTCCTCAGGTATAAATTAGTAACTGTACAAATATTTGTCTCTGCGTCTTGTCGTTCGGACGTGAGAATCATACACCGAACAGACATTCACATTAATATATATATATATATATATATATATATATATATATATATATATTCGATCGCCATAATACCGTTCCTAAAGCCTTCCCCGGGTAGACATTAGTAACTGTACAAATTTTTAACACTTTATGACTTGTGGTTCAGACGTGATAAACGTACACCGAACAGACATTCACATTTATAGATATATGTTTTACCGAATATGACGTGCTTTTAATGAATCTTCAAAGCGCAAAAAATAAATATGAAGGGCGGATGTGGCCTCATGGAGGATTTACGCATGTGCAAAGCTCGAGTAGCGAGGAGCTGGCGTCTCTACCGGCTCCATCACCAATGTTAAAGGCGGTGTTCCCCCCTCTCCCCTCACTGCCGTGGGAGCGCCCATATGCTGCCTTCAGGGGTTCAGAAGAGAATTTGAACCCCAGCCGCGCATTCGCATTGCAACGCTATGGCCACTGCTGCCTATATTAAAGCCGTCCTTACACAGGACGTGGCGCAGGCCAGACGTGCTGTCTACCTAGCTACATCACGCTCTGAAATGACCTGCTACATCCCACGAAACGTGCTGCTAATCGTGATTTGCTTTGCGACCGCAGCGCTGTCCAGCGCCGATGCGAGCTGATCATTGTGTTTACAAAGATGGATGTGCGTAACATTACACGGTATATCTCTTAGCCAACGACAAAAAAGCATTCTTATGCTTGAAAGTGACATGCAATACGCTTACAGATTTTTAGACGGTACATGTATCTGAAAGCGGTTGAGAATAATAACGAAAATTACGACAAAACCACTTTTGGCAAGAATTCTTAAAAAAAGATTGTCAATGGTGAAATACATCAATTGCACCAGCTCATATTCCAATTTTCCACGTTGTACATATTCTGTATATTCGGAGATAATAGGTTCTGACGATATATTTTAATTGTTATATACGCGGAACAACGCCTCAGCTCGAAAATACTCGTTGTGATAATTTTTGCTTTTGATATTGTACGTATACAATGTTCTTCCTACACTGCATCTGCTTCCGTAACCACGCGCTAGCCATCTTCACTTTGCACTGTGAAACTGAACTATTCCAACACTGTACTGAACTGCAACTTAATTCAAACACCGTGGGGAAAACCGAGTGACGTAGAGTACCGTCTCGAATTTTATTTCTTCCTGTGACCTAGAACGTAAGACTCAACAAATTCTCTCGTGGACAAAGTTCGTTCTTGTTTCTAATAAATAACGTCGAATACCGGATATTGTAATTGTATTAAATAAACAAATAAGTTGCATTAACAATAATTAAACGAAATGGATAAAATGTCTGGAAGAGTGTAGATGTAAACCTGTTATTTACATCTTTTTTCGTCCACAGCTCGTGACTCTAACCACGACGCTAATACGTTGTCTTAAAAAGAAATAACAACGAATATCGGATGTTGTTGTTGTGGCCTTCAGTCCGGAGACTGGTTTGATGCAGCTCTCCAACCTAATCTATCCTGAGCAAGCCTCTTCATAAGAACGGCAACTTACATCCATTCGAATTTGCTTACTATATTCATCTCTTGGTCTCCCTCTGCGATTTTTACCCCACACACTTCCCCCCGACGCTAATTTCACAATTCCTTGATCTCTAAGAATGTGTCCTACTAATCGATCCCTTCTTTTAGTCAAGGTACGCCATAAATTCATTTTCTCCCCAATTCTGTTCAGTACCTCCTCATTAGTTACGCGATCCACCCACCTAATCTTCAGCATTCTTCTGTAGCACCATATTTCAAAAGCCTCAATCCTCTTCCTGTCCGCACTGTTTATCGCCCATGTCTCACTCCCATACAAGGCAACACTCCATGCAAATGCCTTCAGAAAGGACTTCCTTAGGCTTAAATCAATATTCGATGTTAACAAATTTCTCTTTTTCAAGAACGCTTTTCTACCCATTGCCATTCTGCATTTTATATCCTCTGTACTGCGTCCATCATTTGTTATTTTACTGCCCAAGTAACAAAACTCATCTACCTCCTTTATTGTTTCGTTACCTAGTCTAATTCCTTCAGTATCACCTGATTTTCTTAGGCTGCACTCCATTACCCTTGTTTTGCTCTTGTTAATGTTCATCTTATATTCTCCTTTCAACACACTGTCCATTCCATTCAGTTGCTCCTCCAGGTCCTTTGCTGTCTCTGACAGAATTACAATGTCATCGGCAAAAGGCAATATTTTTATTTCTTCACCCTGAACTTTAAGTCCTTCTCCAAATTTCTCCTTGCTTTCCTTTATAGCTTGCTCCATGTACAAATTGAACAACATTGGAGAAACGCTACAACCCTGTCTTACACCCTTCCCAACCTCTGCATCTCTTACGTGCCCTTCAACTCTGATAACTGCTGTCTGGTTTTTGTATATTTTACTCCTGCTGATTTTAAGATCTGAAAGAGTGTCAACATTATCAAAAGCTTTCTCCAAATCTACAAAAGCTAGAAATGTAGGTTTCTCTTTCCTTAATCTATCTTCTAAGAGAAGCCGTAAAGTGAGGATTGCCTTCCGAGATCCTACATTTCTCCTGAATCCAAATTGATCTTCCGCAAGGTCGGCTTCTACCAACTTTTCCATCCTTCTGTAAATAATTCCTGTAAATTTTACAAGCATGACTTATTAAACTGATGGTTCTGTAATTTTCACACCTGTCTGCACCTGATTTCTTTGGAATGGGGATTATTACTATTTTCTTAAAGTCTGAGGGTATTTCCCCTGTGTCATACATCTTACGGACCAGGTGAAATAGTTTTGTCATGGCTGGCTCTCCCAGAGACTTCAGTAGTTCTGCGGGAATGTCATCCACTTCAGAGGCCTTGTTTCGACTTAGGTCTTTCAGTGCTCTGTCAAATTCTTCTGTCAGTATAATATCTCCTATTTCATCTTCATCTACATCCTCTTCCCTTCCTACATTATTGTCTCGCAGTCCCTTTCCTTTGTATAGTCCCTCTATATATTCTTTCCACCTTTCAGCTTTCCCTTCTTTGCTGAGAGCTAGTTTTTCCATCCGAGTACTTTATATTCATACAGCTGCTTTTCTTGTCGCCAAATGTTTCTTTTATTTTCCTGTAGGCGGTATCTATTCTTCCCCTAATCATACATTCTTCTACTGACTTGCATTTGTCTTCTAGCCACTTCTGCTTAACTATTTTACACTTCCTGTGAATCTCATTTCTTAGTCGTCCTCCATTTTGCCTGTTTCATTTACTGCATTTTTATATTTTCTCCTTTCATCAATTAAATTTAGTATTTCCTGTGATATCCAAGGATTTTTTGCAGGTCTTGCCTTTCTACCTATTTTGTGCTCTGCTGCATTCACTATTTCGTTTCTCAATGCTATCCATTCTTCTTCTACTGTTTTATTTTCCCCTGTTTCTGTCAATTGTTGCCTAAACCTCCCTCTGAAATTCTCCAGAACTTCACGTTCCTTCAATTTATCCAGGTCCCATCTCCTTATTTTCCTACCTTTTTGCAGTTTTTTCAGTTTCAGCCTACAGTTCATGACCAACAAGTTATGGTCAGAGTCTGTATCTGCCCCTGGGTACGTTTTACAGTTTAAAACCTGGTTCCGGAATCTTACCAATATAAAATCTATCTGGTACCTCCCTTTGTCTCCTGGTCTCTTCCACCTTCGTTCGTGATTCTTAAACCATGTTTTTCTTATGATTAAGTTATGTTCCGTGAAAAATTCTACCAGGCGACTTACTCTTTTTTTGATTGTATTTTGTATTTATAACCCTGTACTCGCCTGAACAGAAATCCTGTTCCTCTTTCCATCGAACTTCACTTATCCCCACTATAACTTCAGCCTATCCATTTCCATTTTTAAATTTTCTACCTTCCCTATCCGATTAAAGGATCTAACATTCCATGCTCCGATCCGTAGAATGCCAGTGTTGTCTTTCCTGATGATCACATCCTGTTGAGTAGTCCCCGCCCGGAGATCCGAATGGGGGACTATTTTACCTCCGGAATATTTTACTCAAGTGTATGCCATGATCATATATTCGTACAGTAGAGCTGCATGTCATCGGGAAAAGTAACGGCTGTAGTTTCCCCTTGCTTTCAGCCGTTCGCAGTAGCTGTGTGGCAATGCCACATTAGCTGATGTTACAAGGCCAGCTCAGTCAATCATCCAGCCTGTTGCCCCTGTAACTACTGAAAAGGCTGCTGCCCCTCTTCAGGAACCACACGTTTGTCTGGCCTCTCCACAGATACCCCTCAGTTCTGGTTGTACCTACGGTACGGCTATTTGTATCATTGAGGCACGCAAGCCACCCCACCTCGGCAATGTCTGTGTTCATGGGGGTGGGAATATCGTATACTACACTTAAATTAGCAAGAAACAACCAGAAACGTTAAGGAAACAAAAAAAGGAAAAAATTAAAATATTTCGACAGTGCACAGCCACGAACCTGGTTCACACACAACATCTACGTCACAGTCTGTTACGCTTCTAACAACGCTATTCCTGAACATCTGTAACTAAATCGGTTTTTAGGCATTCTACGCTTCTAAACCTGTTGTAATATGTTATTTATCTATGACATAGCATCACAAAGAAGCTTCTCTGAATGCGTTATACCGTAGCAAATGAACAGTACACTTTCACATTATACAAATTATAACAGTGACACACGTTAAATACGAGAACCTTTAAAGCCATGAAACTTTTGTTTCCGGTAATTTATTGTAACAAATCATATCTAGAATGACGCGTTTTGAAAAGTTCTTCAGTATTCTAACGCTTTATATAGATTATATTCATATATCGTACAACGAAAGAAGGAACGAAATACGGAGTTCCGTTTGCAATATGGCGGCTCAAAAGTTCTGCTTGTCACGTGAAAACCTAGACGCTTTTCATTGGCCACGTTCCACGCCACGAAGCAAAAATCTAACATGCTGGATTCTTCATTCCACGCTTCGCAGGGCAGTGGAACGTGGAATTCCACGTTGCAACTGCACCACGTCCTCCTCCACGTGCGTTTCCACGTCCCGTGAGAGGACGACATAAGCGGCCGCGTTACGACTCGTATATGTGCTGTCTCCGCGACGTAAAACGTTTCTCAAGCGATAAAAGTACTACGAATGTGCATATAAAATGATATGATGGAAGAACTAAAAGAAGAATGATAGTTTAAAAACACTATTTTTTATTTATTTACGACGAGCTCTTTTTCGGAGGTTCACTGAACCAGTGAATACGTAGGACGCGGCACCACTGCTGATGTTAATGATATAGGTGTGTAATTTCGTGGGTCTGTTCTATTGCCTTTCTTATGCACGGGCTTTTTTCCAATTTCTTGGTACACACACACACACACACACACACACACACACACACACAGATGGCGCTGTGACCGCTATGTCAATTCGCCACCTGTTGGCGCATAACCTTGAACCCACTACTATCTTCCAGCTACCATCTCCACCGTACCCAGATAGACGTTGTATTCCAGGTGTACTAATTTTTAATTTTTTACTAGCTGAAAACCCGGCGCTGCCCGGTTATTTATTTATTTATTCCTGTCATTTTCAAGTATATATTCATTTGTATAAGGGCTGTATGTCTGTAAAATCTCTTGGGAATACAATTATTAGTAAAGAAGTAATAGATTAAAACTTGGTCCGTGCTGGGGCGGTTTTCCATGAACGTTACTGTTTGCATGATCATATCTCGTGAACTACGTATCGTATTGCGATACAATTTAGAAGTTACACTCAACTATATGCGTGTATAATGTCTCTAAAATTTCCTGCGCTACAATTCGTAGTGTAGAAATAATAAAGTATAACGTCATACCGAATGCCGTAGTTTTAGTCCATGAACAGCGGAACGTTACTGTTTATGTGCTTATATCTCATGAACTGCGTGTCGTACTGTGATAAAATTTAGACGGTACATTCAACTATATGTGTGCATACTCTCTGTAAAATGTCCTACTACCACAATTTTAGTGTAAAAATTATAAATTGTAACGTCATACCGAATGCCGTAGCTTTATTCCATAAACAGCGGAAAAGTAGTAAGCGAGAAACTTTTTTCCTTTCATCATTTTACTATGGATGTCGGCGAGAAAAAGTTTAATAAAGGTTTGAAATTATGTTTAAAGTTGGTTGCAAGTCGCTAAGTGCTGTCATTCTCATACAGTGTATTTATAAAGTCTCGCCGCATTATGTGACTTTTTTTTGCGATTCCTATTGTTTATGATGTCAAACCTTCTGAACCATGTCCCGTATGTGATTCGTAACACTGCAGCAATTGGTACCTCATAGTAAGGAATGTGTGTACCAACTTTGGTTGAAATAGGTCCAGTGGTGTAGGAGAAAAGAAGCAGCACTGTCGCAAAATGCAGCAGTTTTTCGCGCATCTCATTGTTTATGACGTCATATCTTGTGAACTATTTATCGTACGTGATTCTTACACTTGCGGCGATCGTCCTCATGGATTGAAACTTACGTATACAAAATTTCATAAAGATTGGAACAAAACTGTAGATTTGTATGCAACACGTACAAACATACTCTGCTTTATATATTAGATTTTTTTACGACATTATATTTCCTAAGGTACAGTTTGGGATGTCTGTGACAGAGAGACGCAGTTAGAGGCGGCGTGTAGGAGCGGGCGGTCGCGTCAAGTAGAGCATGACGCGCACACGCGGTGGCCTCTGGAGCGCAGGCGGCGGCGGCCAGCGAAGTGACATTTGCCGGCGGTGCGTGCCACAGTCCCAGTCCAGCGCGTCTGTCTGCCGCGACTCAAGTGGCGGCGCGTTCCAGCCACTAAGTCCAGAGGGCAGTACTTTCAGCATCCCAGGTATACGCCGTGTTTCTTGACTTCCGCAAAGTGCGAGCATAAGGTATGTCAGACCAACTGTGTGACTGGATTGAGGCCTTTCTAGCTAACAAAACGGAGCATGACATTCTCGACGAAGAGTTGACCACATCCCCATAAGGCACGACGGCGGCCATTTTGGAATCGTACTGCTCACAGAAGAGGCTCCACTGTCTGTAGTAGGTACATCTTCTCAGGTGCCCCACGTACGAGACTATTACTTCAACCGAAGCTACGTCCTCCTTGCTGCGAACAACCAACACCGGACAAGAGAAACTCCAGGGACGCCCAACAGCTCTTAAATTGGAGGCCCGACACTCCCAGGTCGACTGGATGAAGGTGTGGGGCAATGTTTTCCACCAGCTCCTACGATCAGATATCCGTAGTATACAGGGTGTTACAAAAAGGTACGGCCAAACTTTCAGGAAACATTCCTCACACACAAAGGAAGAAAATATGTTATGTGGACATGTGTCCGGAAACACTTAGTTTCCATGTTAGAGCTCATTTTAGTATTTCTCTTTAAATGTAAATTTAAATAATTCGTGCAGACAATTGTCAAAATACCCAATTGTTTGGTTAGTATGTATTGCACTTCCTCGATTCGCGTCAGCAACACAGATTTTCTGTGAACGTTTGGGCAGGAATTGTTGGTGATGTCTTGATTGGGCCTCATGTTCTTCCACCTACGCTCAATAGAGCACGTATCATGATTTCATACGGGATACGCTACCTGTGCTGCTAGAACATGTGCCTTTACAAGTACTACACATCTGGTGCATGCACGTTGGAGCTCCTGCACATTTCAGTCAACGTGTTCGTACGCTTCTCAACAACAGATTCGGCGACCGATGGATTGGTATAGGCGGACCAATTCCATGGCCTCCACGCTCTCCTGACCTCAACCCTCTTGACTTTCATTTATGGGGGCATTTGAAAGCTCTTGTCTACATAACCCCTGTACCAAATGTAGAGACTCTTCGTGCTCGTATTGTGCACAGCTGTGATACAATACGCCATTCTCCTGGGCTGCATCAGCGCATCTGGGATTCCATGCGACGGAGGGTGGATGCATGTATCCTCGCTATCGGAGGACATTTTGAACATTCCCTGTAACAAAGTGTTTGAAGTCACGCTGGTACGTTCTGATGCTGTGTGTTTCAATTCCATGATTAATGTGATTTGAAGAGAAGTAATAAAATGAGCTCTAACATGGAAATTAAGCGTTTCCGGACACATGTCCACATAACATATTTTCTTTCTTTGTGTGTGAGGAATGTTTCCTGAAAGTTTGGTCATACCTTTTTGTAACACCCTGTATGGTATAGACTGGTCAACAACAACCTGCTTGCCTCTGGTAATCGTACAGAATGTGAAACCCCAGTCATCAGGGTACACCGTTTCCGATACCGCGGAATGACCACTGTTTGGGCACTCACACATGGTATGATTGCCCTCGTGAATAGCGTGACCCTACAACGTGATACAGTGGACTGGTTCACCAATCCCGATATGAAGATCACTCCTAATACGAGACATCGCACCACGGTTTGATTAGCTGGGCACTCACCCTATGCCATTCTAGAACTCCAGCTCTTTGATGGAGTGGTCCATGACCTACTTGTGGACTACCAATCAACGAAGGAAAACCCTCACGAACTATTTTGTAAGCTACTGACGGTAACACTTGTTCATGTTTTCCGAAAGCGCTTAATCGTTAAAGGATACGTGTCTATTACTTATATGTGTGATATTGACGTTTTTGCAATTTTTCTTTTCCCTAGTTGTCTTTGCTTTATCGATGACGGATCCTTTTCCACTTTAAGAGTACCTATGACTAACTGACCCAGCATAGGAGTCACAATTTAGTTTCACCTCCCCCTTTCTATTCAGAAGCGGATTTCTCGTGTCCATTAGACCGCCCGTGAGAAGTGTCACATTTTCTTTTGCACAGTCCTCCCACCCCCCTCTATGGAATATGAACATTCTTTATGTTTCATTACGCCAATGCTCATTTTTTGATCGTTTTTGAGCCTTCTACATATCCAACAGACTCCTAAACGCCTTTAACTACAGTACCTGAAATATTAACCAATAGTCAAAACGGTTGCACAGTGGTAGAGTGCCAGACTACAAATCCAAAGGTCGCGGGTTCGATCCCCGCCAGGTCCTAGGATTTTTATCTGTCACTTTCCACTTCTTTCACCTCTGGCAGTACTGCTCATGTGAAAAATACCGAGTAGCACCGTGGTTCGGAACCCACGTTAAACTGTAGGTCCCCCTATAACTGGCTGGGTAAGTCAGTTCGAAGGTCGGAGGAAGGCAACGGCATACCACCTCCAAACAGGGCCATGCCTAGTAAAGCACTGCGGTGTTCAAACCAATCTTCGGATTGTAGAGTGCTTTACCTTTTACCTTAGTGAACACGGATTCAGAAACTATCGCTCTTGCGAAACACAGCTTGCCCTTTATTCACATGAAGTGTTAAGTGCCATCGACAAGGGATCTCAAATCGATTCCATATTTCTGGATTTCCGGAAGGCTTTTGATACTGTACCCCACAAGCGGCTTCTAATGAAATTGCGTGCTTATGGAATATTTTCCCAATTGTGCGATTGGATTCACGATTTCCTATCAGAAAGGACACAGTTCGTTGTAATTGACGGTAAGTCATCGAGTAAAACAGAAGTGATATCTGGCGTTCCACAGGGAAGCGTTATAGGTCCCCTACTCTTCCTCGTGTTTATAAACGATTTAGGAGACAATCTGAATAGCTCCCTTAGACTGTTCGCGGACGATGCTGTCGTTTATCGGTTAGTGAAGTCAACAGAGGATAAAAAGCAACTGCAAAAAATACACTGTATTTTTACATTTGGGGACATATGAAGGAACTTTTTTATGCTCAGCCGTAAATAATGAGGACGAATTGACGCAGAAGATTTTAGATGCTGCCAATAGCATAAAGACCGATGTGCATATGTGAGAGGAAACTGTTTGCTGTCATGAAGCATATGTAGGAAGAAACAAAGTAATTTGGGTTTCATTTTCGTTAGTGTTATATAAAAGGGAAATAAACTGAATTTAATTTTTGATACGGTTGTGTTATAAAAAGAGGAAATTGTTAATTTTAAGTAATGCACAATTACTAGGTAACGGGTTGATTTTGTACTAAGGGAAACATTTTTTTTGGTATTAGCTTTTCTTTACTACCACGACCTTCATAATGGTACGGTAAAAGAGAAAAGTCTGGTTGTACTTAATTGATTGTTTATGAAAAATGAATTACACATTTTTGACATCCCTAATGGCTGTTCAAATTGCTTGTTTCAGCAGCACCTAGCCGCCATGCCGCGTCGCTGAATATGTCCAATGTTTACATTTCTCATCACGAAGTGTATCCGTGCTCTCTCTCTCGCTCAACCTACTCGCGAACTGGAAGCGCCGGCCGCGGTGGCCGAGGGGACTGAGGCGCTTCAGTCACGGTCTGCACGGCCACCGCGGTCGGGGGTTCGAATCCCCCCTCGGGCATGGATATTTGTCCCGTCCTTAGTATTAGCTAGTTCATAAGTAGTTTGTAAGCTTAGGGACTGATGACCCCGTAGGTGCCGAGGTGGGTGGCTTGTGTGCCTCAACGATAGAAATAGCCGTACCGGAAGTGCAAGCACAGAGGAGAGGCCAGATAAACGTGTGGTTCCTGAAGAGGAGCAGCAGCCTTTTCAGTAGTTACAAGGGCAATAGTCTGGATGATTGACTGAAATGGCCTTGTAATACACGGCTAATGTGGCTTTGCCACACAGTTAGTGCAAAAGGCTGAGAGCTAGGGGAAGCTACAGCCGTTACTTTTCCCGACGACATGCAGCCCTGCTGTATGAACATATTACGATGGCATCCTCTCGGGTGAAATATTCCAGGGTTAAAATAGACTCCCAATTGGATCTCCGGGTGGGAAGTACTTGGAGGATATCATCAGAAAAGGAACCACTGGAATTCTAGGGATCGGAGTGTGGATGTTAGTTCTCTTAATCGAGTAGGAAGATTAGAAAATTTTAGAAGAGAAATGAATAGGTTGAAGTTAGATATAGTGGGGATTAGTGAAGTTCGGTGGAAACAGAAACAGGATTTCTAGATAGATTAGTAGAGGACTATAAATATAAATTCATTTGGGGGTATTACAGGAGTAGGTATAACAATGAATTACAAAATAGGAACGCGGGTAAACTAGTATGAGCAACACAGTGATCGCATTATCATAGTCAAGACAGATATGAAGCCATCATGACCACAACAGTACAGGTTTAATGTCAACTAGTTCTGGAGAGAGCTCTAAGAAATGTGTGAGGCCGTAAAGGAAATTATTCAGGCAATTAAGGGAGAGGAAAACATAATTGTAGGAAAAGGAAGGGAAGGAAAAATTTTAGGTGAATACGGACTGAACAAATGAAAGAGGACGCCGCCTGGTAGAATTTTTCACAAATCCTAATTTAATCATAACAAATACCTGGTTTAAGAATCACGAAAGAAGGTTGTATACGTTAAAGAGACCAGGAGACACCGAAAGGTACCAGGTAGATTTTGTAATGGTAAGACACAGATTTATGAACCATGTTTTGAACTGTAAAACATACCCAGGGACAGATATAGACTCTGACCATATCTTACTGGTCATGAACGGCAGGCTGAAAAAATGCTGAAAGATTGGAAAATAAAGATATGGGACCTGCATAAATTGAAGGAACCTGAAGTTCTTGAGAATTTTAGAGACACCTTTAGGCAACATTGATAGAAACGGGGGGGGGGGGGGATAAAATAGAAGGACAGGGATGGGTAATATTGAGAGACGAAATACTGAAGGCAGCAGAGCACAAAATAGGTAGAAAGGTAAGACCTACAAAAAATCCTCGCATATCACAGAAAATACTAAATTTAATTGATGACAGTAAATGCAGTGAATGAAACGGACAAAATGGAGTACAGACGACTAAGGAATGAGATTGATAGGAAGTGCAAAATAGTTAAACAGGTGTGGCTAGAAGGCAATGGCAAGTCAGTAGAAGAATGTATAACTATGGGAAAAATAGATACCGCCTACAAGTAAATAAGATAGACATATGGATACAAGTAAAGCAGCTGTATGGATATAAATAACTCAGATGAAAAACTAATTTTTAGCAAAGAAGGGAAAGCTGAAAGGTGGGAAGAGTATTTAGAGGGGCTCTACAAAGGAAATGTAGGAGAGGGAGAAGAAGTAGATAAAGATGAAATAGGTACCATGACAAAACTATTTCACCTGGTGCGTAAGATGTAAGAGACAGGGCAAACTCAGACTACAAGAAAAATTTAATAATCCCTATTCCAAAGAGAGTAGGTGCAGACAGATGTGAAAATTACAAAACCATCAGTTTAATAAGTCATGGTTGCAAAATTTTAACACGAATTATTTACATGGGGATGGAAAAGCTGGTAGAAGCCGACCTGTGGGAAGATCAGTTTGGATTCAGGAGAAATGTAGGAACACGGGAGGCAATACTCACATTACAGCTTATCTAAGAAGAGACATTAAGAAAAGGCAAACCTACATATCTAGCTTTTGTAGATTTGGAAAAAGTTGTGACAATGTTGACTGTCTTAGACTCGCTGAAATTCTGAAATCAGCAGGAGTAAAATATACGAAACGGAGGGTTATTTACAACTTGTACAAAAACCAGACAGCAGTTGAAGGGTATGAAAGGGATGCAGAGTTTGGGAAGGGGTAAGGCAGGATTGTAGACTTTCTCCAATGTTATTCAATTTGTACATTGAGCAAGCTATAAGGAAAGCAAGGAGAAATTTGGGGAAGGAATTAAAGTTCAGGGTGAAGAAATGAAAATATTGCGTTTTGCCAATGACATTGTAGCTCTGTCAGAGACAGCAAAGGACCTGGAAGAGAAATTGAACGGGATGAACAGCGTGTTGAAAGGTGCATATAAGATGAACATCAACAAGAGCAAAACAAGGGTAATGGAGTGCAGTCTAAGAAGATCAGGCGGTGCTGAAGGAATTACATTAGGTAACAAAACAATAAAGGTGGTAAATGAGTTTTGTTACTTGGGCAGTAAAATAACACACGATGGCCGCAGTAAAGATGATATAAAATACAGAATGGCGATGGGAACAAAAGAATTTTTGAAAAAGAGAAATTTGTTAACATACAATATTAATTTAAACGTAAGGAATTTCTTTCTGAAGGCATTTGTGAGGAGTGTTGCCTTGTATGCGTGTGAAACATGGACGATAAACAGTGCGGACAGAAAGAGGATAGAGGCTTTTGAAATGTGGTGTTACAGGAGAATGCTGAAGATTAGGTGGGTGGATCGGGTAACTAATGCGTAACTATTGCTTTCTAATCCTAAACAATTTTATATTGTGCCTGACATTCTTCGATGTTTCCTACTATCAACGCCATCACTTGGGCAAATTTTAATCTTACGACACACTGCCCACTCACTGTCAGAGTTTATCTGTGTGGCACACGTTTGTGATCAGCTGCTTACCTCGCATCATACTCGGTCATTCTGCGGTAAGATAGTCTCGTTCTGTTTTTACTCGGTTATATCCCTTTACCCGTGTATCAAACATTGCTCTTCAACTCGCTCGGTTCAGTTGCCGTGTTAGGTTATTTTAACCAAACTGACAAAAGTCATTACTCGCCTCAATGGCATTATTTTAGAAGATTTTAATTATCATTAATTATGTTTTTCACAGTTTTAGGCAAGTGACCCATATTATTTCTTTAACTTTGCCTATTTCCTCTATGTAGCAGCAATGATACATTATTTACAGGAAAACTGAAGATGTACAAAAAGCATGAAACGCATATTGGTCCTTAAAAAACTTACAATAGTGACAGTGTTTTACTTCTCCTGCTACCGGTGCTCTACCGGTATCAAAATATTCCTTGCCAGTTTTAATATTGGTGTAACACCTACTGGCCTATTTCGCATTGCATTCCGTTGTCTGAGCACATTTGGTGTGACAGTATACAAAAACATTGAAATTTTACGGTTTCAAACATTACGTTAGAAGCAGCAACTGTACAGAAAACTTAACTCATTGGTAATTCCACTGCCTGCGTTAATTAAACGGTAATATTTACTATGCTAAAATACATCTTCAACCAGTTTTCAGTGAAATTGACTCCTGCTGTTTTCACTCAGATTTAATGCATTCGTTTCAGTTTTATCTATGATGATGGTTCACGACCGAAACTAGTCGACTATTTAGGGTTAATAAACTGATGATTAAAGATGTATTTTAGCAAATATTGACGGCTGTTAACTCTAACCTAACCAAAACTAGGTAATATTTACCATGGATTCGACACCGGCAAGAGATGTCTTCATATAGATTAAGTTTACAGGAGTATTCATCCAAATTAACTTTATAGGAGTCTCAGGCATCTTTTGCAAAAGTAAATCGCATTCTGATTAAAACCAGTTGCGTTTCAGTTTATTTAAAAGCTCCTTCTGTGGTAAACGGTTACAATATATTTGCTTTAGATATTTGTATGTTTTTTATACGAACAGTTCTAATGCTATGGCTTTATTCTTAATACAATTAACTATCAAGAGAGAAACGCATCTCGCAACACCCAAACAGAGCAAACAGTGAGTTGCTGACGGATTTCAGACAAAAATTCCATAGTGTAAATGTAGCGTGTTCGTTTCAGTTCACCAGAATAATATGAAGAATGATGAACACGACATAGGAAAATGTGAGTAATCTTAATAGTCAGTTATATGTAGATTAATAGAAAGCTATAGCGTAGGAACTGTTCATGACCAAATCCAAAAATCATAAAAAATGCAAAATAAACATGTCGTTACGGTTGACCACTGAAAATGCTTTTGGATAAAGCGAAACGCGTCTGGATTTAATTGGACTATTATTTTCGTTTGAAAAAGACAGATAATTGTACTATGAAAACTGTATCACTGCAATACATATAAGAGAAGTGTTATTTAGAGCAACAAAGCTCTCGTCATGTAAAATAACTCCAAAGGAAAGTCAAACAATAAAACATTAAACCTGGATCACCGTCAATCTGTCACCCAGGTTTAATGTTATATTTTCTGACAATCCTTTGAAGTAATCTTGCATGATGATAACCGTCGCTCTAAGATATATTTCCTTTATATGTAATTTTAAAGATATTTTGATGACAACAACCGAGCAGGTGCCGAAAACATGGAATATCTTACCTTTTAAATAACATAACCGGTGGACTGTGATCCACTGGATAACAATTTTGTTCGATTGCTGCCTGCACAACAATGTTTAAAATTGTAAAATTCCAATGTTCTCGGATGATATTTACGATGCTCAGAAGGCCCATATACAAGGAACTGTTTTCACCACCCCTAATAACTAATACTAGTATTGCCTGTGGTCGAATATCGGCCAATTGTGTTTACAATGGTCACTGGGGGTAAAATTTTACGTATTATGTCGGCGGCCTCGCGTGATTATGTTGGCAACATCAACAACATGATAGAAAATCTTTGCCCATTTGTTCGAACCACATAGAATGACTCGATTAGTGTATCGTACAGACCATGAAGTAAACAAATTATGCTGTTCCTGCTTTATGGTTGATAGGTTCTTGTATGTACCCTCGTCCACTCAGTAAAAGTAATTGCCCTCGTAAAGTGAAGATTCCATGAGAAAACATCAGCGTTGTCAAGCGATTGGCTAAAATGAAGACTCACAGGATTCGCACTATTCAGCATATGTTGCCAACACTATCATAGGAGGCCGCTGGGATATTTGGTAAAATTTAACTAGCACTGGGAGGTATGAAACGGTATCTTTTACGTGTTAAGGAAAATGCCTGGCACAGTAACAACAAATAAAAACGGAAGTATATACTTCTCATGCCATTTTCGAATTATATAACTTTCATTAGCATAATATTTGAAATGGAACTACAATTTCGGTGTTCGTATATTTATACAACGCTAAGAAATAATGTTATTTCGATACTACGATATTCAGAATTCCGGAGCTGACAACATGTCGACTTCGTATTTCCACCCGTGCACCGCTAGATGGCTCTCCCGGCGCATCATCCTTTATATCGGCATTCATATGAAAACATCCATTTCCTTTAACCACTCTTAATCACTGCGAAAATGAAAGATTTGAACGGCACAAGAAAGTGAGTTGGGAGCGCTCCATGTTTCGATATTCACTTATTTTAATACGTTATTTTTATACTGCAGATGCGCTGCATTACAACGTCGTTGGTCGAGGCGAATAGCAAATCAGTGAGCTGATTGTTGGAGAATATAGAACTTGATCCAAGCTGTAGATAGGAAAATTTCTACTTCCTTTTACCACTTTTAATGGCTAAATGGACACATAATATTTATATTCGTGAAATCTACGACAAACAATCTTTCGAATTATGTAACTTTCATGGGCCTTCTTGTACGAATAAATTAGTAATCTGTACCACAATTTTCGTGTTAGCGTATTTATATAATGACGTATATAAACAACTAATATATAATAAACACCACAGTAGAACTGTTTTCTTTTAAGATTTTTTATATACGAGCACTCCCTCCCTCCCCCTCTACCGTCGACCGACCACTGACCTTGCACCACATCCGCTTACGGGTTATGATATTGCTTAACTGTGCCACTTTGAAGAGTGATCTGACCAAGTGTGAGATGCAAAACGAGCAAAAAGTCTCACTCGTAGAATTTTATAGACAGATGACTGAGCTTTACCGTAATGTGACGAAGGCAGCTTATCGGAAGTCGTGTATCATGCTCGATGGCGGACCGAAGAATGTTAACGACGAAGATCGCTCGTGACGGCCTTCAGTGGTGACTTAGGGACTCAAAGAAAGGACTCAAACAAGCCTTTAAGTAGCTATGCATTTCACAATTAGTGGACTGAACTCGGTATTCAGAACATTAAAAACAAGCGACGCGCATTGCTAACCAGTGCAGTCATCCTCCTTCACGATAATGCACGTCCGCATACGTCGCGAATGGCATAGGATTTGCTTCGGTGGGTTCATCGGGAAATGTTACATCATCCGCCAACATTGGCCGACAGCCCGTAATCACTTGTTCCCCGAAATGAAATATCATTAGTGTGGATTACGCTACGGAAGTAATGGTAAAAAAAAGGTAAAGCAGTCAACAGTCCGAAGGTTGGTTTGCACCACAGTTCTTTACTAGACATGGTCCTCTTTGGAGATGGTATGCCGTTTAATTCCTCCGATCTTCGTACTGACTTACCCAGCCAGTTACAGGAGGACCTACAGTTCAACGTGGATTCCGAACCACGGTGCTACTCGATATTTTTCACATCAGCAACATTGCCAGAGGTGAAAGAAGTGGAAAGTGACAGGTAAAAATCCTAGGACCTTGCGGGAATCGAAGCCGCGACCTTTGGATTCATAGTCTGGCACCCTACTACGGAAGTGATGATGAACTTTTAAAAAAGAGCCGGTAATCAGTGGTTCAACAACTTCGCGACTTCTGAGGGTGTAAAAGACGTAGGAGACCTCATAAAATCGGACGAAAAGTGCCCAAATTCGAACGGCGACTACGAAAGAAGCAAGGTGGGTATCAAATTGCATTTATATTGATGCTCTCATAGGCATTCTTAGAATTCAGTATAGCTTAAGTGTGCAGCTATAAGGCGTCACAGGAATAATTTTACATATTAATCATACTGTATACCGAAATTTGGAGTTACACTATAGGTAAGTGAATTAAATAAGTTTCAGATTGAATAATCATGTTGCTTTAAAAAATATATAAAAACTAAAATTGTAGTGTCATCAGAATCCTTGTAGCTACCTTGGAGATTTATTTTGATATAAATAATCAACCAGTCGCTTTATAGGTGTTTCTTAGCCTTCCATAATTAGTTTTCAAGTCACTGCAGGTTCACCATCAGTGGAGATGTTACAGAAATATTATAGTTTCTTTTACTCACTCTAGACGCTATCGTGTTGGTTCTGGCAAAATTACTGAACTGTAGTAATCGGAAACGAAAACAAACTGAAGTTATGTTATGTTTTCGTACATCTGTAGATTTACTCTTGATACATTCGATTCCATGTCGTATTCTGACCACCAACGATAAGCACACCACAGTAGTTTGCTAGATTTGACATTACAAATTACACTGATTGTAAAAACAATTAGTATGCCTAAGACACATACCGCACTTTGCAACATAATGATCTTTGGCTTGAGACGTACTGGACATAGGAGAAATATTTAAGGCACATACAATACACTGAATTTTGCTAGCTGCTAGTATCTTGTTACAAAAGTTGTAAACTTATGACATGAATTAACAAATACATAAAATATGAATAGAGTGGAATATTTACGAAGTGATCAAACAATGATTATGTTACACCCATAGAACTAAACGGCACAGATTTTCGAGTCGGTAATATAATTTAGTGAAAAAGGCGGAGTGCTAAAGGTGTTACATGAGTGAACTGTGGAAATATATGTCATGTGGAACACGCTAGCTATAAAATGTTTGTAAATCTATCGGACTCAATTGCGTGGTCATTAGTCCATAACTTACAAACTAATTAAACTAAGGTAAACAAGGACAACACAAACACCCATGCCCGAGGGGGAATCGAACCCCGACGGCGGACTGCCGCGCGCACCGCAACACGGCGCTCCAGTACGCACGGCTAATCCGCCGCGGCGCTAGCTATCAACAAACAGACAGAATACTACTATTGTTTTCTGAAAGAGCAAATATTAGACGATAGACAGAAAGCTTATAATTGTTTCCTACATTTTTTTTTCTAATAATATAAGTAAAGTATATCGGGACAAGTACTACTATGCAGACAGACATATTGCTACACTACTAATAGAATATGACCAATGAAGGAATGAGTGAACCCTTTTGTTGTTTTGCTCCCGAAATGTCTTGGAAACTTTTGAAGGAAAACTTATGTGCTGATTCTGTTTGTTCATTTGGGAATTTTTTTAGATGAATGTAATCTGTGAGTATAAATCTTCAGTTGTTTAAGGAGACGTTAGCAACATTTAGTTGTGAAAGATTGTCATTGATATTGCCAAGAGGATGGTCAGTATTTTTTCCAGAACCACCACCACAGCTTCTAGCTGCATCCGGTGTAAGAGAATGGAATGTTCCAGACGTACGTCCACTGATGATGACCCTACACTGGCTTGAAAACTAGTTATGGAAGAATAAAAAAACATCCATTAAAGCAACTGGTTGTATATTGATACCAAAATAAATAGTCATTTTAAACTAAAGCTGGAGTTCGTAATGCAAGATGGATATATTTAAATTACTTATCACTACACTTCACCCCCATGAACCAAAGACATTGGCGAGGTAGGGTGGCTTGCGTTCCGCAACAATACAGATAACCGGACGGCAGATGAAACCACCGCGGAGTAGTGGAGAGGCCAAACACACGTTCCTGAAGATGGACAGCAGCCTTTTCATTAGCTGCAGGGACAACGGTCAGGATAAGTGACTGATCTGGCCTTGTAGCATCATCTAACGTGGCTTTGCCATACGGTTACTGTGAACGGCTGACAGCAAGGGCAAACTACGGTCGTTACTTTTCCCGAGGACATGCAGCTCTACTGTATATCGTAATGACATCCTCTAAGGTAAATTACTCTGGAGGTAAAATGGTCTTGCATTCGGATCTCTGGGCAGAGACTACTTGGAAGAATATCGCCATATATAAAGGCATTATACGGATCGGAGCATGGATTGTTATATCCATCAGTAGGGTAGATATGTTAGAAAATTTCAAAAGATAAATGGATAGGTTCGTTAGATATGCTGGAGATTAGTGAAGATCGATAGCAGGATTTCTCGTCAGTTCAACACAGGTTATAAATACAAAATCAGTTGTGGAGGGGACGCAGGTCTAATAATGAGTAAAAAAGTAGTAACAACATAGTGAACGAATTATCGTAGCCAAGACAGACACGAAGCCAACGCCAACCACAGAAGTAAAATAAGCCAGCTAGCTCTGCAGATGATGAGGCCACTGAATAAATGTATCATAAGATAAAAAGAAGTTATCCAGACAGTTAAAGGAGAGGATACTTGATTGTCATGGAAGACCGAGACTCGATAGTAGGAAAAGGAAGGAAAGGAAAAATAAAAGGTGAATATGGAGTAAGGAAAAGGAATGAAAGAGGAGATCGCCTGGTAGAATGTTGCACAGAACACAAATTGAACATCATAAACATGTTAGGCATCATGAAAGAAGGTTGTATACGTGTAACAAAAGGTGTTCAAATGTTTGTAAATCTAAGGGACTTGACTACTGGAGCTATCATTCCCATCCCCACCTCCATAGTCCAGTGGGCAGCATGGTAGATTGCCACGCACCGGCCCCGGGTTCAATTCCCGGTCGTGTCGGAGATTTTCTCCACTTGAGGGCTGGGTGTTCTGTTGTTCTTATCATTATTAATCATCATTGACGTGTAAGACGCCCAAGTGGAGTCCTATAAAGACTGGCAACAGACAGCCGAACACGACTCCAGCTGGGGTCTAACAGGCAAAAATGCCATACGAAATCATCAGCAACATTCCCAAAGGCTTACAAAATAAACTAACATACGCTAAGGACCACACACTGAAAGACGACCGTCTGTCGTTTTCCGTATATTTTTTATGAAAGTGTAATTTTTATTTGATGTAGCTACATTAGCATTTTGTTAAAACTAGAACCCCACTCTGTTCGAGGCATGAGGAATAGCATTTCATGTTATAAGATATTAGTTTCCGAAATGTTAGTTAATATTGCTATGATTTTGTTATTTTAATAATTTATTACTGTGTTTATGAATGTGGCTATAAGTACGGCTTCTTCGCTTCGCCACTGTCCCTATGAGAATATGTACTTATACTTTTAAGTGGATGTGCGAGAATCTAATGGCTGTCTGAATGTGGGTAGTAATAGCTCGCTTTTCATGGTTCTCTCTGTCTCGGAGTCGATAGTCAGTCATTACCATCCTCTACTGCTGATGCTACCAAAGAGGTTTCTACACCCTTTGGTTACAAACCAGTCGGCGAGCCCTCACCAGGGCGAGTCTCGCGTCCCCACCACCGCTGTTTTTCGGGTTTTGCCAGTTTCCGGTAGCTTTGCGCCTCCTGCCCGCTCATTCTTCACTTTGTGCTCGGATCGTGGTGAATTAAGTTTGGTTCTGGTCTTTTGTCCACGGAGATGATAGCGATTCATTGTTTAGCATGTTCAACTTAGACTCTTGAACTTAGATTCATTTTTCAGAATATTTTTTCCGATCATGCGCGGAAATGTGTTCTAGTTTTTGAATCCAGTGATTTCCAACAGATAAACGTGGTGTATGTGTTAATAGTTGCAATTTCATAACGGCTAGGTTTATTCAAACCTTTTGTGATTATGTGGTGGTGTATGAACTATGTGTAAATTCATTCTAGCTTTGTGGGGCCAGATTTCTAACAGATGATACGTTCAATTTTGACAGTGCATGTAAAATCTTTCTTACCATTTCCTTCCATGAGTGATATGTGTTCCACGTGGTTGGTTCTTAGAACAAAGCCTTCAGCTTCCACTGTTGTTTGTTCCATGCCCATCACTCAAGTAACTATCCAGGTATCCTTCTGATTTTCACTAACATTTCGTGATCTTCTCTCCCCGCCTATTTCAATTTTGTTGTTTCTTCCCCGAACTTGTAGTATGCACTCAGTCTTTGTCAGTAATTCTCTCCGAGCCTTGTACAATCTCCTTCAATAGCTTGCTTATGAAATTCTATGTGTTTCTAAGGGTTGCATGCTGTAGTTTTTATTCTCACTTTTCCGTCTTTGTAATTATTTCACTTTTCTGGTTTTTTTGAGACTGAACTTCATCCGTCTCTGCAATCGCTCCCAATCGCATGTAGTTGCATTTCATTCGCTTCCTTATGTAATTCTAAACATTTGTATGGGTTGCACGCGGTAGTTTTTATTTTTTATTTTTCCGACTTGGTAATTATTTCACTTTTCGGGGTTTTGAGACTGGACTTCTTCCGTCTCTGTGAACGCTCTCAATCGCATGTTGCTGCATTTCAGTAGCTTCCTTATGAAATCCTACGCAGTTCTAGGGGTTGCATGCCGTAGTTAATTTTCTTTATTTTTCGAAAGTTGAACTTATACATTTTTATCGGTTTTCGGAACCAAGTGGGTCCGAACACCGACCTCAGGGGTTTGCAGCTAGTCTCCTGAATTCACACCACTTCTCAAAAACCATATCTAGATAGTTTACTCTCAGATTGCAAGTTAAAGAGTCCGCCGTGATTTTGTGTAATGAATCCGATTTTGAACCACCTCACCTTCAGTGGAGTGCGATCATGTAACGTAGCCGTGTGTCGCCGTTAGCGTGTTTGCTCGCGGTCTAATCTAAATGCAATTTAACTTTGCTATACTCACGGTCCATCTCAAATCAGGCACGACAGACCAGAGCCATCTTCGCAGTTTTATTGTATATTGTGTTGTGTGGTACCTCTGGGTTTGCTGACTTTCGCCTACGATAGTGGCGCCTGCTTCTGCCTCGGTTCAGCACGCTGATTTTGGTGAGTTTCGCTGTTGCATTGCTTGTGTCTGAGCGAGTGAGTGTTGTTTGTAAATGCCCCCCCCCCCCCCCAGTAGCGTTAAGTTCGGTGTACTTTGTGTTAAATTCAATGCTGGGCATCGTTAGACTATGTAAAAAGGAGATGCTTTTCATTGTATTAACAAACCATTTTGCTTGTGTTCGATATGAATAAACAAGTTAAGTTCAGTATAATTTTGTCTTGCCTATAAATTGTCGTTTTCGAGCACCTTCCCCTTTTTAATATTGTTTTTCAACAGTGCTGAGAACAAGTTCAGATGCAATTTTTTATGTTTAAGTTCCGTTGCGCCATAAATGTTTTCTTAGCCACCTTTATGAAATAATTTTAATTGTGGTGGTTTGTTTATTAACGTCTGTGTGTAATTTCGTGTGAACTGCTACGTATATTGGCCACTGTCTCGTTAACTTCCTGTTGTTAGAGTAAGGGCCAGGGAACAAGGTTTTTACAGCAAGGAGTAGCCAGTAGTTCACAAGGACCTCTCGATAATTTTAATGCTAAAATTAAGTATTTTATAACAGTAAATTCTTGTCTTGATGCCTCTTACCAGAATTAAGCTTTTGTTGCGTACAGTGGTCAACTTTTAAGCTAAATAAAAGGAAGTATCAAATTATGTCAGAAAACAATTGCTTATTGTGATATAAGCTATAGTCGTCTGTGGAGTACGGTTAGTATTAGACAGAGTAGACTGTTTGCAAAAAATGTTCAAATGTTTATAATTCTATCGGACCAAACTGCGTGGTCATCAGTCCGTAGCTTACAAACTACTTAAACCTAGTTAAACTAACCTACGGACAAACACACACACCCATGCCCCAGGGAGGACTCGAACCTCCACGGCAGACTGTTTGCATCCTCCTCACATTTCTACCGGTGAAGTAGCTGCCAGATAAAGTTCTTCACCTGTCTAATCCATCAGCCCTCTACGTAATGTTTTGAACTTTGTTGCCCTTGACATAGCAGATACTTTCCTTGTTCAGGCTGTTTACAGTGTAAACGTAACTTTTTTAATGTGGTTTTTCACAGAAGACATTGAAAATTTCATTGTAATGCAAATGAATAGTTTCTTTGTTCAAAGTAAATTAGAATACTACCGTGTCACCTCGCCAACAGGGAACAAAGAAAGGTCGGTACCAGTGACCTCTGAATTGAGCTTCAATCATCACCGGAGTGGGAAACACAGTAATTACGTGTGATGTCTCGCAAGGTTCCATCTTAGCGTCACTCTTTCTTCTCGTGTGCATTAATGATTTCCCATCAATTACATCCGCAGACGAAGGTAATGTTATGTTTGCAACAAATAGTCCCTTGTTCCTTCCCCCCTCCCTCCCCCCGCCGAAATAATGAAAACAGGGAAAAACATTAGTACGGTATCTGAATAGTTTTAATGAATAATACATGAAGGCATCGCAGAGTTAGACATACATACGTACTTCCCTGTATTGGTGACGGGAGTGAGGTGTTAGTGGTATGAATTTCATGCCAGGTTTTTTTAAATACCTATATTTTTTTGCTTTAATGTCAACAATAAAAAAAGGTTGATCTCAGTGAAAGGGAATTAAGCGCAAATTATTCCTTGAATATAAACAGCAGAACTGATACAAAATATCATGGGTATGTACTTAAAATTACTTATCTTCACATTAATGTTACCTCTCCGAAAATATATTCGCCACTGAAATAGCGCAGTTTAAGAAAGGGCTGCAAACATTTTCAGTGACATAATAAATGATTTATAGCCAATTCACTCTCATTACATTTATAAAATGACTTACTATTTGCGGATGAGTACATTTAATAGGTTTCCACTCAGCATATGTACAAAGTAAGAAGAACAGAGGGTGTTAGTTTCAAGTTCCTGGCAGTACAACTCGAGAATAAACTCAGCAAACTCCTATTTGCGTTGAGGATGTTATCACGCATACGGGCAAACAAATGACATATTTCCTTTCTTTCATTATCCAGATGGTAAGCATTATTTTTCATTCTTGAAATTTCTTTTCAGAAACCAAAAGCGTGTAATACCATTATATCTATTTGTAATAAATGATTATTCTGTAGAAGCCTGTTGAAGGAAGTACTGTTTCTTGCCGAAATTAGTTTTTAGAACAAATTGCCCAGTGAACAGAATTATTACCTGGAATGAAAACAATCCACTTTAAGACTTGAAGGCACAGTAGTCCAAATCGGGGTCCACCATTCAGGAACATGTATTATCAATGAATTGCCAGTGAAGATAAAAGGTTTAGCAAAAACTACAGTTTGTACTGTGAAATGTTTTGGGGAAATAACTCAGATGTTTGAAATTGAAATTGCTTTGCACTATTAAGACAACTATTCACTTTTACAGTTTAACTGTTCTTTTTTTTTATTGCAATGATCTGTAATTTAGACTAAACAGTCGTTAAGTAAGTCTAGAAAAAAAGTCGAATTAAGCTACACTGCCTGGCTTTTGAGGGTGATTTTACAATATTTGCAGAAAATCTTATGGAAGCAACTACTAAAACAAATTTTACTATTGGTTTTAGAGCATACACTGTCTACAAGGTGAAGCAATTCACAAGATTGGTACAACAGAAATAGTGTTCTGATGACGCAAAATTTTAAATGTTTCATTGTAACGGTCAGGCATGACTCTCGTTGTCGAATAAATGCGTGTTACATTCCATGTGGGCACTTTTGGTACTAATAGTCCAGTCAAATCGTGCACAAAAAGGGCTCAAAGTCGAAAAATTTGGTGTAATTGTTTTTAGTGGCTTATTTTATGTTTTTTGGGGTGCTGAATACGAATCTGAAGTTTTCCAACAAAAATTCCATCGGCAAATATGAGAAATCATCAAAAACAACTAAAAATCACAACTGTCAATGGTTTTCAGCTTATAACATGCAAAGCAAGCTATTTACATAAAAAGTGGACCAGTAATAAAATTAAGAGGAGAAAATTACCCACAGTTTATGTCTCTAACATTTTTTGTACGTCGTATGGTTTCCACGTAAAATAGCGTTGAAAAAGCGCTGAAATCAGTAAATTTTGGAAAATAGAAAAAATGCACGTTTTTTCGGGTGGACTATTTCATCAGCAGTTCCTTGCCTTTCAACGTGTTTACCTTGCGAACCATGGAAGCAGAGCTCTTCTTTTTGTCCTTTGCGACCGTGCACCCAGCTACGCACCCACGCTGTCCGTCTCCCTGTGGCTGCGGCCCGCCCCTCCGTCCCACCTTTGCGGCCGCTGCCCTTAAATTTGTGACAGGCGAAGGGTGGTCTTCCTGCCCAAACACCGTTCTCCAGTTTGTGTACGTTCGCTGCCGTGATTGTGTTATTTCCCTTTCTCTCCAAGACTTGAAGCTATGTTAGAATGTTTTCGTTGAGATCCAGCGCAAGAGCTCGGACGCAATGTCGAGTGATAAGTGTTTTATTTGTGAGAAAGATTTAGGTGAGGGTGTAGTGATAGTGGTCAAGGAAAAAGGAATAGAAACTTTACGTGATGCTACTATAAAAAGAAATGATAGGAAGGTGGCTCTTTTAGCGGGTAAAACATCTGTCAGTGTACTTGTTTCATGCCAGAAAAGTTACATAAATGAATGACAGCTGCCTACTTGAAGAAAGCTGCTGAACCAAGCACATCTTCAGGAAAATTAAGATCATCCTCTGACTATTTCCATTGGAAAACACATTGTTTTGTGTCTGGAACAGGTTTTCCTGAAGATTACGCAAGGTCACAACAACGGCTGTCTCCTCAGAAACGTAATCAAAGGAATACAAACAGGCAGGCGGAACCACAGAGTGAGCGCAACAGGCATCGTGGGCATGGGTGAGAAGGAAGCTTGACAGAAGGGCATCAGGCTTTCTTCTACGCTCTACATTTGGAGCTTTTCCAGTGAACGCAGGCTCTCGAATAAGTGAAAAGGTGGAGACTAACAGCGTGAATAATGCAGTGAAAATTAGTGATGAAATCGTCCCCATCAATCCTATGACTATTTTTCAAAGAATGGCAATTGCTAAACAGTGCGATGAAGAACTTGAAGAGTTCTTAAAGTACGAACTTTGCCCTTATACATTGTCTCTTTTTGATGGGTATGGTACGAGGAAAGGAACAAGTCTTCATTGTACAAAGCATTCACTCCAACTGACCAGGTAAATCTTCAGGGATATGTGCACGTCATAGAAGGAGGATACTTGCTGCACCGAGTCGTGTGTACCAGGGGTCAATCATTTTTATCGATTTATGAGAGTTACATTTCATTTGTTAAGGCAAAGTACAAGGACAATGCTGTAGTTGTCTTCGATTGTTATTCTCAAGAGGGAACTAAATATGCAGAGAGAGCAAGAAGGTCACGCAGACACATGTCAGTAGATGTCATGTTTGACGAAAGAATGATCCCGACAGTTTCACAAGAGAAATTCCTTTTTAATATGAGAAACAAAAGCCATCTCATCTCAATGTTGAAGTGCAAGTTTGCAGCAGATGGAATTTAAACGAAGCAGGCACAAGAGGATGCAGATACACTTATTGTAACCACAGCAATTGATCTTGCACAACAACATAACTCTGTAGTTATTGTGGGTGAAGATGTAGATCTGCTTGTGATCATGATTGGTCGTTGTCAGGGTGGGTGTACATTCTAATGTATACTTTCTGAAGCCAGGCAAAGGGACAGCGCCAAAACAGATTTTTTCTCCTGACTGACTACCAGAAAAATCTATAAGTGACAACATATTGTTTTTGCATGCCATGGGAGGATGTGACGGAACTTTAGCCTTGTTCAGAGTAGGAAAGATGAGGTTTCTCCAAACCCTAAAGAAAAAGCCTGCTCTTACCAAGACCATTGAAATTTTGAAACATCCTACTGTACATGCTGACGCTGTCACTAATGCTCGTCTAACGTTTCTCACTGCGTTGTATAAATTGACCGTAAAGGAAGCCGCGAGCTTGAATAAATTGCGGTAGAAACAATACATAAGGTCAGCGTCAGAACAACAGCCCATTTGGCGGCTCTACCTCCTACCGAGGCTGCAGCACAGCAACATACGTTGAGAGTATATTTTCAAGTGCAGCAGTGGCTTGGAAATGAAAAAGATCCTGAACAGTGGGGTTGGAAGAAGCATCCAGTGCCAACGCTACAGCCACCAGCACCAGAGGCGTTTTGAAACTTTTTTCTTGTAAGTGTATGAAGACCTGTCAGACCAACTGTGGATGCAAGAAAGCACGTCTTAATTGTTCCAGTGTGTGCCTGAACTGCGAGAAAAGCTGCAATAACATGACCGTCGCAGAAATTCCATAACAAACTGAAGATGATCCCGAGTTCTCTAAATTACTTGAAGGTAACTATGCAGAAATAATTCTATCCCATCTTTATTTTTCCACCTGCTACCGATTTGTGATTGGAAAAAGGTTTCTTAATAAGTATTGCTTTCATACCTATTCAATAAATTGTGGAGTATTTGCGATTACGGCATTGATTGTTTGTTTTAGGCGTTGAAGACGTGGAGGGCTGTTCCGAAGAAATTACGCAATCCGTGTCTAAGAAGGCCCGCATCAGCACATAAATCATATAAAATTGTACAGAACTTCGTCTCCTTAATAATAATTTACAATAATGTTTAATTTTATGAAATAAAATCTATATATTAATGTTCTTTTTTGCTATTTTCAAAAAATTACTGATTTTCCTGATATTATACCACTGTTTTTTGTGGAAACCATACAATTTACAGAAAAATGTTAGGTACATAAATTGTAGATAATTTTCTCCTCTTTATTTTACTATTTGGCCACTTTTCGTGTAAATAGCTTGCTTTATGAGTTATAAGTTTATAACAGCAAAAAATGTAATTTTTAGTGATTTTTTGTTTATTTCTCATATTTGCCGAGGGAATTTTTGTTGGAAAACTTCAGAATCGTGTTCAGCACCCAAAAAAACATGAAATAAATCACTAAAAACAATTACACCAAATTTTTCGACTTCAAACTACCATTTGACTAGACTATAAAGGTTCGTACGAGTGACCCAAACGCCAATCGTTTCTGACGGTAAATGTTGGTAAATCTATCGCACTCAAATGCGTGGTCATTAGTCCGAAGCTTACAAACTACTTAAACTAAGGTAAACTAACCTAAGGACAACTCAGACACTTTATGCCCGAGGGGGGATTCGAACCCCCGACGGCGATCGGTCGTGCGCACCGCAGCACGGCGCCCCAGCACGCACGGCTAATCCGCCGCGGGTCTGACGGTTTGGAAGGCCTCCACTGCGCACGCGCGGTTTTCGACAGTTTGCAACTCCGTATCCAACTCTAAGGGCCCCTTTACACGCTACAACATGTCTGTGCAGACTAGTTTTGCAACGACCGTCTGCCCATTAAAACGTTGCATTTACATTTTACACGTTCCGACCGTTGGTGCACCTTTGCTCAGTCTTGAGTTGATCTGTCCATGGTATAAAGGCTATGAGCAAACTAAGAAAATTTGCTTATTAAACAATACTGCTGTCTACAGCAATTATATTGTAAGAAAAGAAAAGAAAGAGGCCACAACGTAAAAAGTGAGTCAAGGACTCGCTAATAAAACGTTTATCACTTTCACACATTAATCTTTTAAAAGATCCAAAATTCTAAAAAGATGACTGCTTCAATTATTTACGAATGGATGAGGAAACATTTTTTGTGCTTTTGGAACACGTCACACCACTCATAAAGAGACGCGACAGTATGATGATAAAGTTAATAAGTGCTTATGAGAGACTTTTACTGACCTTGCGGATTCTAGCTACAGGCAGAACTTATGCTGACCTTAAATTTTCTGCTGTGGTGTCATCATCATCACTATCTCACATCATTCCAGAAACGTGTTATATATGCAATATTAAGGCAGCAATATCTGAAGGTGAGAACAGAAGTTAGTCACAACTCCTTATGCATTTATTTATTTTTTTATAACCGTTTCTCTATTTGCATTTGGCTCGACTTTTTTCAGTTTTCCTATTAATGCTTCATATGCTACACGTCTTTTATTTCAGTCAGGATAGTCCCTGCTTTTAATCTTCCTTATAGCTGGAAACGACTTGTAAAGTTCAATGAATTCCGTTTAAAACTCTCTTGAGTACATTCGAACATCACTCATATTGTTACGTTAACCTCCTCACTGTCACAACAACAACAACAATACTACACTGTACGCTGGCTACAGCACCAGTTGACTGTGCAATTCATCTGAGATATCGTTTACACGCTCCGACTTGTCTGAGTACCATCTGTGCGATTTCAAACCGTGCCAGACTTTGCACAGACAGAATACCGACCAGTAGCGCAGACCAAATCATCCATCGATGAGTGATTTACACGCTCCGACATGTCTGCGTACATGACGGAGCGTGTAAAGGGGCCCTAACGCTTATTTCACCTGTTTCGATGTTTGGCCACCCATAGCGCTAGTTTGCATGTTTGCTCTCTTCGCCAGTCGTCCAACCTGTTTGCTGTTTATGAAGGAATCAGGATCGTTTTCAGGTTTATCAATCCTGATATAACGTCCATCAATAGCGTCAACAGCGCCAGGAAAGTTTTATGTCGGAAGAATGCTTCTATTAATTCTTTTTCTTCTGCAGTCGGCCACTTTATAACATCAACAGAGAGACAGCTAACAAACCGAGTCACTCTGTGGCTTAACTTAGGGTGCTAATTGCTATCCCAAATCTATCTGCTACATCTCTGAATGACCCCGTCTGGTGGCCAGCGAACCACAAAAATATCAGAATTTGATTTAGTGGCAAGAGCTTTCTGTATCCGCCATTCCTGTAATTATAAAATGAGAACCTTCCAAATTTCTCTGCTAGATCATCTGCCGCGTGACGGCGCACACGCAAAAGACTAAAATTACAGAATTCGTGTACCGAGAAACCATTCTTTCGAAATAATCTTCATTCTTCTGTCTACTTGTCCTCTCCTCCATTTCTTCCATTTCTTCCTCAGTAGACAAATAACTGTCACTTTCGCTCAGCACAAAATGCCTTTCCCATCTAGAATTAGTCACATTCGCAATTCAAAATTTATATAAAATTCAAAATACTTTGCACTAAAATATTACTTAAGTGATATAACACACACAAAAAGATTTATTACCTTGCAAATGACCTAGTGTAAAAACGGCAAATTCACTAAATTTAATACAACTCTTCACTATTCTTCGGGAGTTTGTGACAGTTGCCCAGAGTGACACTTGACCGAAGAGGGAATTTGTTGACAGTTGACCGGAGCCCCGGTCGCTGCAGGTAGTGGACAGGGTGTTCCACAAGTAGTGTACACTGGCCTGTCCACCGCAGGTAGCTTTGGGCTCGTCGCCGTCTGCGCTGTGAGAGCTCGCGGTAAAATGGAACGGTCCGACGTCGTTACGTAGCACAGCACGGCCGACTGGAATCTCAGGAGAAGTGCAAACAATGTGCCGTCCTCAGGCGTTTGATCATAATTAGGTTCGTCGTAGAGTTATATTCAGTATATACAGCAAAGAGTTTAAAAGGGAGACTCCACCCAAAAATTTAACTCTTCTTGTACTTTGCCAATAGCAACGAAGTTTTTTAATGGTGTCTATTATGTCAATATGTAGCCATATACAAGGTTTTAAGAACATAACTTCACTGTTTTTCGAGCTATGAATTTTTAATATTCCCTTAACGGTATTCCAGTAAACTAACTTTTGGTTCTCACCCCACAGTTTGCACACGGAAGATTTAGTAGGTGCTTTCATCGTATGAGAAATATTAATCACTTGCTTTTTGTTTTTATTTCAAATTTCAACCTTAAATTTTCTTTAATTATTGGTACTTGAATGTGACGATAAAATAAATAAATTACATGTTCTATAGTTTTAATGCATAGAGGTATGTAAACACATCAAGACCACTTCCTGCAAAAATTTAATTCAGATTGGTTAATACTGATGATAAAAAGTTGGCACTGAATTATTGCATATACATACACCATTGAAATTTACCTACACAATAAGGTTTTCCCCACTTGCTTCTATGAGGCTTCTTGTAATTTCACCACCAGGGTAGTCTCTTCTGAATAAAAATCCAATCACACACTTCTACAGGAGGAGCGGTGGTACAGATATCTGAGTGAGAGCCTGATGGCCAGTCAGATCTCGTCACAAGGAGTCGAAAGAGCCAGTGGAACGCCTCAAAGCGGTTCATATCGTTGTGAGCGTCACTTGAACGAACTTTAAGGCAGCCATCAGTAAGGGATTTATTCCCGGAAACCGCTACTTCAGTATACACTGAGCCGGTCCTGGGAACCTTCCCAGAATGCCACCCTAGTTGAGCAAAGCCGTTCAGTTGCAACTCCACCGTTGACATGGTATGTCCTGGAATTCGCGTGAGAATCTTTCAGCCGCCACCCAACAGTCCCCGCGATACACTGAGGTGACGAAGGTCATGGCTACAGTGATACGCACACGTACAGATGGCCGTAGTGTCGTGTAGCAGTGCATAAGAGGGCGGTACGTCGGCAGAGCTGCCTTCCCCCACAATGACTCTGTCGTTTCTGCACGTTTCCTCGTCGCACTCTCTCTGTTGATAACCTCTTCCTTCGTCTGTCCGCGCATCTCCTTCCCCCCCCCCCCCCAATTCTCCTTCCCATCTCTCCATGACCCCTCCCTTCTCCTCCTCCCCCACTCCCACCTCCCATCTCCTTCCCCCCTTTATTTTTCCATCCGATCCTCCTCCCTCTTCTTCACGTGCATCACGTCCCCGCACTACACCTCATCATCACGCTCTTCATCTTCTCCTCGCCGTTTCTATAACAATTTCCTCTCCTTTCTCTATTTCCTCTTACAACTAAGCTAGTGTTGTGTCCAAAATCGTATATATTTGAAAGTTTTTGACCAAATGGATGAAATTTTTACTCCACGTTGCATTTCTAGACTTGCTTCCTACCAGGAACCTAATTTTTTAATGTATTTAATATATAAAAAATACAAATTTTATAATGGGAAAACGTGTATACCGATACACGTTGCAGCGAAATTCGCGAACTCGGGCTTCGCGACATGATTCCTCACAAGCCAGCAGAAACAAAATGACTCACAAAATTTCGTTCTACGCCTATTCCTGCCAGTAAATTTACGTCAAATACTGTAATTAGCGTGTGTTCCATACATCAGTGTGCTCAGAATTACACAATTACACCAAAAAACGTCTAGGTGATGTAGAAGGCGCCTTCAAGAAAAAAATTTGCATAGAAACCCATGCCCGGAAACGTCATCCAACGACGTATGGAACACACACCCATCGCAGTCTTCAACGTCCATTTACTGCCGGAAATTCTGTGAGAGACATTTTCTTTTATTGCTGGCATGTGACGCATCGTGCTGCGAGGACCGACTGCACGAATTTCGCTTCATCCTTGTATATATGTATACATAGGGTGAGGCATTTACAACTGTTTTTCGGAATAATTGTAAAAATACAGTCTCCATTGCGAAAGGTGACCTCGAAGAGGATTAACCATTAATGTCAAGCTCCTGTTTGCACCACATCTGCCGGCAGGAGGGAAGTGTGACTATAAAATCTTAAATAAGAACCCCCCATTTTTTTTATTGCAGATTTGGATTTTTCGGTGCTGTAAACGGAAAAATGGAAATACGCTTTTTTCAGAACTATAATATCTCAAATAAATAGAGATATAAAGTCTTTCTCTGCGTTTAAAAGTTCGGGTTGAAACACGTCCACTGAATGTGTGGACGTGTTCAATTATGATTTATTCATTAACCTAGTTTCTGCACCATTAATGTTATCTATCTGTCTGTTAATTATTTTGTCTGCACACCGCTACGGTCGGGGATTCGAATCCCATCTCGGGCATGGATGTTTGTTTCGTCTTTACTATACGGTAGTTCATAAGTAGTTTGTAAGTTTAGGGTCTGATGACCACGCAGTTAGGTTCCTTAAGCTTAACAAACATTTGAACATTTTGTTAATTATTTTATTATTTTATTAATGATCAATGTCCCAGGTTTATATATGTTTGGCCCCTATTTATATGTTTCCACCTGTGTGATTGAACTTGTGTGTTCATGTGAATGTGGAAGGGTGCATTTAATATGGACTGACTGCCACACAATGGCTTACAGTCGTCGCCTCGCGCTCTAGCCTCGTTCTGCTGTAGTTAAGAATGCATGGCTTCGTTTGTCGTCTGCACTAGCATCTGCTGGGTGGCAAGATTGCGAGGTGACCGTGTTTTTAGTGTCATACCAACCTAATCTTGGAGGAAAGAGGTGACAAGAGACCTCTCTGGGAGTGGTTGTAGAGGAAATTGGCCAGATTGCAAGGGTTGGTAAACACTAGTCTCTGGACGCACTCTGCGTCACTTAGCGCGCGCTACATCCTGCGTATGGCAGGGCGAGATTTTTCCCATGGCCTTAGAGCTTCACTCTTCATTCTGGCTATGACAACCGTGGAACTAAATAATCCGCCGAATCATGCTGAGGGGAAGACATTCTGTTAGGACTTTGCTTTCTTTGTGATAAGGCAGTCTTGGTTTTTCAGTGATAGTTTTCTTGAGTAATTCTTTTCCTAGTGTGAAGTGAAGTGTTTCTTAATTTACAGAACGTGAGGTAATTCAGTGTAAATTTATTATTTGCATTTTCATTCCAGTGATGATTGTGTGTCCGGTTTTGCTAAAGTTAGAATAGGCCTGTGTGTAAACTTGAATTAACTTGCTGTTTTTAACTGAATTTTCGCGTCGTTACTATATCCACGAGTATGCTAAATATTTTATCAGATATTCTGGTTTAATTTCATCTTTCCTGTCTTGTATGATCGATTGCACCACGTGTTTTTGTAATGGTCATTACTTCGGCCTTCAGCCATGCTTTTATTAATACTAGCTTTCTTCTATATGAATTCTTGCATGTGGTTTACTTGCTTCTTTTAAATTAATTTCTATTTCTAAATGCTATGTAATTCGGTGTGGTCGCACACCACCTTGTACTTAAGAATAGAGCGCTGCTGCCTCCTTGAACATGAGTTCGTTTAGTGCACAGTGTACTTAAATTTGTGATCAAGACACTTGCCATCTCGTCAAAACACCGCCGACGCTTTGTTTTGCTGCTGCTTTCGAGTGTTCCCTTATTGTAATGTACCGCCAAGCACTATGCCCGTGTCTGTGAATGCATGAATAAATGAATGAATGAATGTGTATTCAGCTACCCATTGGGTGTTAGCAAATTTCCACCCATGTTACCTCCATATTCATAAAGGGCAGAAACAATTTGACTATGGGCAGTAATTATATGATTTAATTCACATTTGTAAAAGGTGTGCGCATAATTTGGTCTCCCCACATTTAGTTGGTTGTCCATTTTTCTGAATAGATTATGATTTTAAAGTATCAAACCTCTTTATCTTTATGATTTCATGCTTCCCATCCCATGTTTAATTATATATTCATTTATTTTTTAACACTGATTTTATGTTTCTTAAAACGTTGGCTGCTCCCTTAAGGAGTGAGCAGTTAGATAAATTTCTGTTGTGCATGTACTGTGGACAGTCATAAAGTAGAGCAGCAGTGAGCATTTTAACTTACATTTGCAGATCTCAACTGCCCGAGATTTTGCTTACAGAAGTAACAGGCTACTTTCAGGGTCTGAGCGAACAATAGGACAATATGTGAAAAGTCATGTAGAAGGAACATTACTATCAAGGAACAGATCTACATACATTTGACGAATGCCTTGAACATTTCTATGAGACTCAAAGTATGAGGAATATCTATTCTCTCTCCAATCGTATGTGGGACAATTGCATAGAGATGTGTGCAGTCTGAATCTTTCAAGTACAATAAACAATATGACCACAGACTGAGAAGTATGTGCTTCATTCGTTTGTGGGAGGTATCACATGATACCATTATCAAAATAATAAAAACTATGCTACGATTTTCCTATCATGCTGTGTATTTATTTCAGATATTACTGATTTACAACAGTTTTCAATTCATTTTTAATTTTTCCTGATTGCACTACTATCATGAAACGAAGAAAACGTTTTATGCAAAGGTTACATATTTTTTTCACGCAGAATCTAAATCTGCATTAAAAATAGGGGTTCCTATTTAAGATTTCGAAGTCATCAATCACCCCAGAGGTGGTGAACTGGGTCGTGCTTTAAAATGTTCAAATCTTTGTAAACCTACTGAACCAACTGCTATGGTCATCAGTCCCTAGAATTACAGACTACTTAAACATACGCTAAGGACAACATATACAAACATACACACACACACACACACACTCTCACTCACATGCTCGAAGGAGGACTCGAACCTCCGGCGGGAATAGCCTCACAGTCTGTAGAATGGGCTAAGTGGGGTTTCCTACTGTGAGGTTTCCTACTACGGTGCCGCAGGTAGCTTAACTATCCCGACCAATCGGTTCCTAAACAAGGTGTTTGCAAACAGAGTCGCCCCCACTGACTGTCTCCAGCTGTCGCTCGCTCACTATCAGTGCAGGTGTTGTCACCCTTTCTCAGACCGTGTCGTCGCTGATTGCTTTCGCGCCGTGAATTTTCGTACGCGATTTCTGTACTGTGCATTGTACACGATGGAAGTGAGGCCGTGTCATCGCCCCCGTATTTAGAAGAAAACTGAAGAATATACGAAATGGATGTGTGTCAATTACAAACGGAGTGTGTCCAGAGGTCGTTTAAAAATCGCAGATGGGTAAATCGTTCCTCAACGGTAAAGTTCTTGTCCACCTGACAAAACCCACGTGTATTTAAAGAAAAGAATGCATAATTGCAGGAAATGAGTTTGTGAAGAAACGACAGTGCCTGTATCCCAACTTTTTAAGTAGGAATTTCAAGATCTGAAAGATAAAGGATTGGAATTCCGAATTATGATGGTTCATGGTGTGGGTTCCTGTAGTCATGTCCTAGTTCACGAACCACGGGCAACATATGAGTGGCCAAGTAAGTGGTCCTGATATTTGCGATACCAGATACTTTGGAATAAGGTTGGGCGTCTCGGACGTATTCTGAGTCGTGGCCACCTTTGTGCTCAGACGGCAAAGACTACCAAATACACCGGTTAGTCCCTCAACCGTTAGGGGTAAAACCCAGTGGGGCCCTGGGCAAGTAAGGCTAGCAAACTGCTTCCAGGTACTTCAATATCATGCTAGGAACAATCAGAGCAAAATGCCTCGGACCTTTGGAGATGATGGAGTCCCACCTCTGATTGACAGGTCTGGAACTCCTCAGGTATGACTTGGCAAACGATCTGGAATGAGATGGGGAGCTATTAATATCAATGGGGATTACAATGGGAAGAAGGTAGAGGTGGAGGAGGCTTCAAGTAAGATGGGGTTAGATGTTTTAGCTGTTAGTGACGTTAGAGTAAGGGGAGAGAAAGAGGACGAAGCCGGAGAATACGCAGTCTACCTATCAGGAGTCAAAGTAGGAAGAGCACAGTGGGGTGAAGGGTTTTACATCAGGAAAGCAATCGAATCCAGCATAAATGCAATAAGGTATGTAAATGAACGACTGTTGTGGATAGATTTGGCCATCTCCAGCAAGAAAATTAGGATTGTGGCAGTGTATTCACCCTGTTAAGGGACAGATAAAGATTTTTACAACACAGTGATGTAGTTGAGTGAAGGATAAGGATAGTGTTTTACTCATGGGTGATTTCAACGCCAGGATAGGAAATCGAACCGAAGGTTATGAAAAGGTTATGGGTAAGCTCTTGGATTTCTGTTCTAGTATGGGCTTAGTTATCACAAACTCCTTCTCTCTATACTTGGGAAGGAAGGGGAAACAAATCTGTCATTGACTATTTAATGCCGGCCGCGGTGGCCGAGGAGACTAAGGCGCTCCAGTCGCGGTCTGCACGGCCACTACGGTCGGGGGTTCGAATCCCCCCCTCGGGCATGGATATTTGTGCCGTCTTAGATCGTAAGTAGTTCATAAGTAGTTTGTAAGTTTAGGGACTGTTGACCCCGTAGTTAAGTCCCATAGACTATACAAACATTTGAACATTTGACTATTTAATAACAGACCAGGAATTCAGGAAGACAGTCAAGGACACACTTGTTTTCAGGGGAGGGAGCGGCAACGGGTCCCTCATTTTGTTATGCCGGCCCGGGTAGTAGGGAACCCCATGATAGGAAACACCACGACACCGTAGCATGACGCTTTGGACAACGCGGCCGTTCCGCCAGGCAATGGAGGTCCCTCTGCGAGGTGAAATACTTTTATTGTAACTTCCTTTTAATCCGATTTGCATTTTTCCAAGTATTCCCAAAAAACAGATTTAAGTGCCTCACCCTGTACATATATTGTAATGGAAAATTCATCTAAAATTCCTCCTGGATTATAATGCGCGTCAAATTTTAAAAGCAATTGTTTAAGAAATTTCAGAGATTTTGCACGAGTAAACGTTTACCTTTTTATTAGTGCAGTTAGATTAGAAACCCCACATCTCCGTCTAACGTGATTTTCAGTTATTATCGTAATTCAAACACGAGCTAATACAAAATCAGCGGCAGCAATTGTTAATAAAAAATCGTAGCAGCCATTAAACATTTATATTTGTGTTTCGTCTTGCGAAACAGACATCGTGCTGTCCCAGAAATTTCGCGGCAAATTTCCAACACGGTGGTGCAGATAAAAACTAGCAGCAAGAGTCGCCGGTCGACATGAATGGCTGCACGTTGACGTGCGGAGCGGCAGGTAGAGGGGAAGTTTGGCACAAAGGGCCACCAACAGGTCACTCCAGGTAGTCGCCGGCGCAAGGGCGAGGGCGAGGGGTGTGCTGGCACAGGTGTGGCCGGAAGCACTCTGCGCCTCACACTGCCCCGCAAACATGCACGTTCTAACTCCGATCAAGTTCCAGTCCGAGTAAATCTACCAACCAGACAGCTATTTATTGGTCCACTTTAGGTTACGATAGTAACACTAAAAGTGGGCCTTTGCGATCGTCTTTGACAGCTAGAAATTTAAATGAAAATAACGGTTTAACCGTGCATCTGACACGAAAATTGAATAACCGAATTTGTAGAGGAAAAAATTCTCTACAAATTTGCCCTCTTATTTATTTATTTATTTTTTTTCATTTTTTTAATTTTTTTTTTCGTATCTCGTATTGTTTCAGAGATATTTGCAGAAATAACGGCGATTTTGGGATGTCTGTCCGTCCGTCTGTCTGTCTGTCCGTAACATGTTCCCTGTTTTTGAGACGAACCGTTCAACCGATCAGCACCAAATTTGGCACACATAATTGTAGGCCGCCAGAGACCAGAACCACCCTTTTTCAAATTTTTCGGACAAAAAATACGGCAGTAATACAAAAAATACCGTTTGTAGTATAATTGTAATTGCAAACGAACCGTTCATCTGACACGAAAATTGAATAACCTAATTGGTAGAAGGGAAAATTCTCTACAACTTCGCTCTATTATGTTTTTTTTTTCATATCTTGCATCGTTGCAGAGATATTTGCAAAAATAACGGCCATTTGACGATGTCTGTCTGGCTGTAACGTGTTTCCACTTTTTAGGTCGAACCGTTCAACCGATCGGCACCAAATTTTACAGATATAATTGTTGGCTACCAGAGACCAGAACCTCGCTTCTTGAAATATTTTGGACAAGAACTACGTTATTAATACCAAAAAAACCGTTTGTAATGTAATTTTAATTGCAAATAAACCGTTCATCTGACGCGGAAATTGAATAAACGAATTTGTAGAGGAGAAAATTCGCTACAACTTTCTTCACATATGTTTTTTTCATATCTCGTATCGTTTGAGAGATATTTGCAAAAATAACGGCGTTTTGACACCTTTCATTGAATTACCGGAAACCAGCTGTTCCCAGATGTCACGTGACATTCCTCGCCCAGAACTCTGTGGCATACACCATCTTGCGTTGCGTATTTGATGATTTTCTTATTGTAACTTAGACGTTGTCATTTCAAAGCAATGGCGCACTGAAGAATTAACAAAAACACGTCGTCCTTCGTACGATAAATGATAATCTAGTGTCTACAAATGCCATATTAGCATCAGTTAACAACAACTATCAATTGTATAAGATTATAGAACGCAGCTCACAACTGTCAGCTGTAGCGTAGTGGGTAATGCGTTGGACTGTGACGCTGGAGGTCAGTGGTTCGAAACCGTTGCTTCCTACTTTTTTTTCCCTAAAAGAGTTTCAGACACTCTTATTAATTAATTTTTTATTATTTAGATTATCATTTTGGTCCAAAATGTTTCCAACAACTTATAAAACTACAAATCTAAAGTGGGCCGTAATACACGTCAGTGCGATTTTTTTTATTTATTTATTTATATTCACGGGTGCCGCTGGTTAGAAAGACTCCATGGTCCTGGAACGAGTCAGTACATAATATTAGAACATAAAAGTAGCAATAGACAACATGCAACACATAAAAGACCTTTGCACATGACAAGCCTAAGCATAACTAAACAAGCAACTACGTTACTCAGAAATTAACTTTTTTTCTCGTCAGAATGAAAAGAGTGAACCACGAGGAAACTCTTCAGCGAGGACTTGAAAGAGCTTAGAATTGCTACAAAATATTTTTAATTTTTGGGGCAGCTTTTTAAAAATGGATGCAGCAGAATACTGCACGCCTTTCTGTACAAGGGTGAAGGACGTGTGAGCCAAACACAAAAACTAACACCACGCATCATTACTAGATGAAAATAAGCAAAGTAGAAAACTTGTCATGTTAAACTCTCATTTATTTCGGATGCTGTTCTAATGATAAATGACGCAGCATTTAATGTTTAAAGGAGCTCCTGAACATAGACCTTCCACGATAGCTTTCTGTCCATCTTAACGGCTACAAATTGCAATATCAGTTTTGATGAATTTTGTGTTACGAACTGTAAAAACTTGAGTTTTACTGTGATTTGACGTCAACTTATTCCTTCAAGCTATAAACTTATGTCTTACTGATACTAAATCAGTATTGCAAATAACATTCTTTTACCAAGCTTCTGTCATCAGCAAACAAAAATATTTCAGAATTATCAGTTATACTAGTTATATATACATACAGAAAACAATAGCGGCCCCAGAACAGACCCCTGGGGCACTAACCACTTAAATGTTCCCCACTGCGCGTATATATCACAGTCATTTCCAACATTGCAGATAATAATATTCATCTTATGTATGAGTTGAAGGAGTTCTGAGCTATTCCCTTTTTTTGTGATCGACACAATCAAACACCCATGTTAGATTAAAGCCTATTCCTAACGTTTGGGACAATTTATTTAATCCATCCTGTGCCTCGTAGAAGAGAATATAGGATTTTCAGTTGTTACACCACTTCGAAAGCTAAACAGTACATTTGACAGCAAATTATGTGAATTACAATGATCAGTTAACCCTGCATATACAGCATCATCAAAAACTTCAACAAATACCGGTAGCATAGAAATAGGTGTAAAAATCTAAATCATCGCTTTCTCATTTTTATAAAGTGATTCCACTACTGATCATTCTGAAGGGAAAAATTACAAACATAGCTAAGTACGGGGCTAACAGAAGCGAACAATTGTTTATTATTCTGATAGATACCCCGCCATATCCATAAGAGTCATTACTCTGTAGTGATTTAATTATTAAGTCAATATCCCCCTCTTAGTATCAGGAGGACTATTCCAAGGAACTGCAAATTACTTGTTGACTGCAGCTAGTTTGCTGAAAATTTTCCCTGGCAAGCCAAAGTCATAAGTTATGGAACAGGAAGAGGTCACTTGTAGCTAGATCTGGCGAACCGGATGGATGAGGAACCGATTTAAGATCAAATTTAGTTTTAGTTATCGTCAGTGTATTGGATGTTGTATTATTATGACGAAAGAGTACTTCGATATGTGGTATGGCGCATTATTCTGATGTAACAGGACTTTTGAATGCAAAACTTGATCTTTTTCAGCCACAGCAAGTTGCAAACAACCCAGTGCTGAAGCACAGTATCAAGAAGGAACATGAGTGTTTAACGTCTCGTCGACAGGGTGATCATTGGAGACGGAGCACAAGCTTGGATTGTTCCTGAAATCGCCGTGACCTTTGAAAGGAACCAACCCGACATTTGCTCAGAGTGATTTAAAGAAATCACGCAAAATCTAAATCTGGATGGCTGCAGGCTGAACCTCTGTCCCTCCGAATGCGAGTCCATTGTGGTAACCACTGCACCATAACCTCGGTAAGAAGCATAATTGATTTCAGATATGGTTCTGCCCTTTTTCCAAGTAAACTATGAGGATTACTCGCCCAGTTGAGATGCCTACAGTCTCGATACTCTCAAGATTTTTTATTCTCCGTTCTCGCATAATCGTATCATAGATGTCGTCGATGGTTTCGTTTCTGGTGACCTCAATAGACAACCGGAGCGCGGTTTGTCTTCGGCGCTTGTCCCACCATGTTTCAGTTCATTGCAGGCTGAACCTCTGTCCCTCCGAATGCGAGTCCATTGTGGTAACCACTGCACCATAACCTCGGTAAGAAGCATAATTGATTTCAGATATGGTTCTGCCCTTTTTCCAAGTAAACTATGAGGATTACTCGCCCAGTTGAGATGCCTACAGTCTCGATACTCTCAAGATTTTTTATTCTCCGTTCTCGCATAATCGTATCATAGATGTCGTCGATGGTTTCGTTTCTGGTGACCTCAATAGACAACCGGAGCGCGGTTTGTCTTCGGCGCTTGTCCCACCATGTTTCAGTTCATTCGTCTAAAAGAAAAAGGGTGCCGAATAAACGGTCCTGAATGATGGCGAACTCCATCAAATTATATTTAGATTCGTAGGCGCTCTTATCCTTCAAATCAAATTGTTTAGTAACAGAACGAAACTGCAGTTTCGCTCATTTTTTGTCGTAATCGACACACTGATCAATTTAGATGGCTGTTAACAAAGAGCTTACTAACCATTAAGCCCAACAAAAATTTTCCATTCTTTGATGGAAATTTATCAGACTTACCTAAACACTCTCGTATTCGCGAGCATTCCTCCTCGTTTCAAAATCATCAAACCAGTCCTGCTTCTACCGTATATCCAGTAACTACGCACACAATAATGCCAAGTCTTTTAGAGCTATGGGTCTAGCGAATCACTGTTTCCTGGGATATCTCTCTAGTTTCTTGACAACGCACCGCTGTGATTGTTAGAAATTCTTTATTAAGAACACACGACCGGTTTCGAAAAATAAATTTGAATCATCAGGTGCTTATTTCATTCAAGTCATAACCATAGGTGATCCCTATCATTTATCTCAAGGTGTAACGAACTTGCATTTAAAACCATCTATAAAATCTCTTTTGTACAAAAACTGAGGCTCCGTCAAAAGGGAATTTAAATGCAAATTGGTCACACTTAGAGATAAATTATGGGGATCAGCTAGTTCAAACTCCATATAATTTATGGTTATGACTTGAATGAAATAAGCACCTGATGATGCAATTTTGTTTGGCGAAACCGTTCGTGCTGGCCTGTTCTCAAAACTTACTTTTAAGGTAGAGGTCAGGTGACGGATGTTATCCGGAAAGAGTTACCAATAATAACAATATTTTAATCTGAAACTTTGGCGGAAAATCAAGAAAACGATAAACTGAAACGAAAGTTTGCTTAAAGCACTATATCCAAAAACATGGAACTAATCGTGTATAGTGTGGTAGTATACGATCATAGTGTTCATTGTGTAAGACGTTCTGTTTTCGCCGATGTAGTAACCATTAACTATGGTTATTCTGCTAATTTAGGGCGACCAACATTTGGTTATGGCTCTAAAGCAAAAGGCGATGGATTTCAGAAAGGTTTAAACCTCGAGCGGTTCGCTGTTGCAAATATGCTACCAGTTTTCTTTTATGCTCGCAGTTATGGAGAAGCATATTTCAGATTTGGCGAGTCATCTATAAGCTTTAACAATGATGTAAGCGAGGTTTCTGACTTCCTAGAGCATAGATGTGTCTGTCTAATTAAAGGTTTATTAGAAAGGGCATCACTGGTGTAGATTTGCACCGCGCTGCCAGTCATGGAAGTAGATTTAAATTCTTTTACGTCCATTTTCCTTTAAATCGACTTTTTCACTCCTTTAGTGATTGTTTACTGTATAAAATATTAACATATATAAGAACGCCCCAAAAATAAACTTTTTTTTTTAATTTGGAAGATTAACTCTCTATAAATTTCTTATGCAAGTCAATATTACTGTACTATATAATTCCTTCTACTGGTCTCATTAACGTGGTAGGGGCCTAACTGATGAGAAAGTAGAACTTCTTTCGACAAAAAATAAAGATTTTAGTGAACTGGGTTCGGACTGTTTATCAGATGACAAAGAGTAAAACTCCACAGAAGCAGTAGAAAAACATCAGAATAATTTTAACTGCTCAGTAAGCAAGGTCAGAGATACAAACTCTCTCATTCATTACAAATGATAATAAGCTTGTTGAAATACTTAAAGTATGAATTTATATAAGAGCAGAAAGCTGACACCAATTATTCAAGGGACAGAAACTACGAAGAAGTAACGAAAGAGGAAATGAGAGAACTACTTGGTATGCTGTATATGATAGTAACGAAGAAAGATACAAAAAGGTGGGTCTCATATATGACAGAATTACAAGATTTGGGTGACTTCTACAAATTTAGAGATCCATAGTTTTCGATGATAAGACAACAAGAGTTTCTCGCAAAGACCTACACCCATGATAGGATCTTTGTTTTATGTGTAGGCCTAAATAATTTTTGTACAATTTCACACACTATTAAATTGTTATTAGTCATTTTTTGTTACATTATTTTTTCTGATTACGTTCATGTTGTGGCGATATTATAGATTTTTAACGCTGAAAACACAATGGTAGGAAATCTTCACTGCGCTTCTGATGAAATAATAATTATCGCTGCTGCCAGAGGGGATAAGGGGGATTTCGTCGCAATAAATTTCAACTACACAACATCTCATTTTCTTGGAATCAGTGACATTGAAGAAACGTTTCAAATGTTTGTAGAGCTTATGGGACTTAACTACGGGGTCATCAGTCCCTAAACTTACAAACTACTTATGAACTAGATACAACTAAGGACGGCACAAATATCCATGCCCGAGGGGGGATTCGAACCCCCGACCGTAGTGGCCGTGCAGACCGTGACTGAAGCGCCACAGTCCCCACGGCCACCGCGGCCGGCGACACTGAAGGTATAAGAGAAACTACTGTACTTGTTTTTACTCTTGTTGCGTCATATGGCGCCATATTTTGGGTTGTTTCCACAAACCGCCCATCTTATTCAAGAATGATGGCTGTGGCCGGCCTTATCCGCATAAGCAGAGGTGACTGCCGGCAGTTGCGACCCCGGACATTTGCGGTCGGCAGCCTTTGTACCACATTTGCGCCCGCCCCTTCGACATGTAACGATACACAAAAAATTTTATCTTTGATCAGCGATGCTTATCGCCTCCGGTTCCCTCTGACTCGCAATGCAACTAATTTAATTTCGTTCGTCAGTTTTTTACTTCGAACAAGAGAGAAGACGGAACCGTGATAGTAGTTTTACTCACTCTCTGGTCTGTATCTGATGTGACAAGACGTCTTTCATACCTGTATCCACTTATGTAAGTAAGAAGAATGCAAGCTGTTGCTGAAAATATATTATTTAAATTTAAAAGCATTCCCTCTCCTTGGTTTTCATTTAAATCAAACTCCTCCACGCCAAATATTTAATTTGTTAAGGTTTTCAGCTCCTTCGCCTCCGTAATAGTTTAATGTTCAGACGCCATTACAATCGCTTCGCATTTTCTGCAAAATTTCAATCAATCAATCATCCTTATACAATACTTTGCTTGATTTTAGAAGCTGCAGTCATTTCTTTTGTAATTTCACGAAGTCCGATCTTTTTTTTTATTATTTTATCATTAACAGTAACTTCATGTTCCACCCACGCTCACACAAGAATGAAAAGCGAAGTGAACAATCTGAACATTGATCTCCTACGGAAAGTATCTCGAATTTTACGGATTAAATAAGAAAAAGTTATCATTTCCAGCTTCTACAATACGAAGTGCAGGATCCAGCTAGATGCTTTCCGTAAGTCTTATAACGTGCTGTTGCTTGTATGGTGCCCAACTTTAATATGCAACCCGCGGTTTATTTGCTTTAATGTTCATTTTGTGCTGTACTTTAACTAAATTATTTCAAATTCAAAAATTCGGTACCATCAATGACTTGTCCAAAATATAATCGCGGAATCTACTTTAACAATTATGGCATCATACTAAGCAAGGGCAACGTTATAGACAGGTCGTTGAGTAGTAAGCCCTCGATTAAAGCAAGTCCTTCTTCGCTCTCGTGGAGTGCGTGTCCGCTTTCAAGCCGCCTACACGACACAGCCAGTACGTAAAAACGTTCGCACAAGCAGCATGTATCTGAACGAGTCGACGAGCCGAGTCTATCGCGCGACTGATAATTCAGAAATGGTGACACTCGTGCATACGAGACGTGTGCTTTAACATGCTACATGCGATCGCAACGCGCTACAGTGACAGTTGACTGCGTCAGGTTGTGGAACCTTGGTGTTTACTAAATCGAAGAAGTGAAATTCCTACTGTATGTAGCGCACATTTCCGCTCTTACGCATATGTTTACCATATAACTCAGTGATGTGAACACTTTCCGACAGTACAAGTGAATCGTACAATTGCGTTAACATTCTCTCTTACGGGCTCCCCTGAGTCTCTTTTCTAGGAGGAAAAAATGCTCGTTGCAGAGTGCAAATACCCTTACTATCATTACGCGTCAGGTCTTTCTGATATACGAGAGATCATTAAAATATTTCGAGTTTCTGAAGATGGAAGTTTTCCTCATTTTTCGGTTAGTTAAGTCACCAGAATATCAGAAGCAACAGCAAAACTATTTAGATAAGATATGTGCTTGGTGAGAAAAATGGCAGTTGACCCTAAATAATGAAAAGCGTAAAGTCATCTACATCAGCACTAAAAGGAATCCGTTAAAATTCATTTACACAATACATCCGAAAAATCTAAAGACCGCAAATGCACATACATACCTACGAATTACAATTACGAACAACCTTAATTGGAAATAACACGTAGGATATATCTTAGGGAAAGCGAACCAGAGGCTTCGTTTCATTGGCAGAACACTTGCAGATACAACAGTTTTACTAAAGAAACTGCCTGGACCACACTTGTGCGTCCTATTTTGGAGTATTGCTGTGCATTTTGGGATCCACACCAAGTAGTACCGACGTGGATATGTAAAACGTACACAGAATGGCTGTTTGTTTTGTATTGTCGTGATACAGGGGATAGATGCACGAGCAGGGGTGGGAATCACTTAAAAGAAAACTGTTATTCATTACGGCTGGATCTATTTGCGAAATTTCTTTCACCAACTTTTCCTCCGAATGTGAGCGTACTTTATTAGCACCAACCTATACATGGAGACAAGTTCCTCATAATAAGAGAAATTAGAAAATTAGATCAAAAACGGATAGATTTATGTCTTCCTTTTTCCTGCGTGCTATTGAATAATGGAACGCTACAGAAATGTTATAAACGCGTTTGGATGAATCCTTTGTCATACAATTTGCAGAGTATGTAATGTAGAAGTAGAAATATAGCACTGAAGTTAATCTGACGGCAGATGGTACAGAATCACGTGCTTTATGATCAACCAACTAAAAGGAAGATTTCAATACTCTCGGGTATTTAGTAGCTTCGAAATTATTGATTCTAAATTTCCTTCTCGTACAGAACAGTTCCGAGCCACTTTAGACAATACTTTTTCATTAAATTACAGTCCGTTTATTTGACACGACAAACTGAAAAATGATCTGTCAGTCATTTATTGAAAAGATACATTTAGAGGTATTACATCGGCTTCTGAACTGTTCGCTTTCCTTGTTGATCATTTCTTTGAAGAATCGTTCACTGAAGTGCAAAAAACACTGCAAAATGTTCAAATGTTTGTTAAGCTTATGGGACTTAACTGTGGGGTCATCAGTCCGTAAACTTACAAACTACTTATACACTACCTCATACTAGACAACACAAACATCCCCACGAGGGAGGATTCGAACCCGCGACGTGGAACACCTCGCTCATCGGAGCATAGCGCCTCAATGCGCTCGACCACTCCGCCGCGGCAAAACATTGCAAATTGCACAACAACGACAGTTTCAACAGCAGAAGCTGAGCGCAGTTTCAGCACTTTAAGAAGAATTGAAAAGTTCTTCAAGAATAGGTTGGGTCAGGGAATGTTAAACTCACTGGCTTTTTCTTCCATTGATAAGGAGGAAATCTGGGAAACTGCACATTCAAACAATAGAGTGTTTGACGTGATTACCAGTCAGAAGAATAGGCGAAGGCATTTCCTGTATACACAACCTGTGGAACACAGAATTCATTACTTAACGTGCTAGTTGTGTAAAATACACATGAAACCACTTCTGGTCAAGGTTTCTCCCAGAGTTTTAACCTTTGCCCTAGTGGCTGTTGGCGCGTTCCCAGTGGGGAAGAAATCACATTCTTCGTTCAACGGTTACACCATTTTTCCTTTTACATCACAATCAGACCACAAAAGCACAACTAGAATAAATACGAACATCACGATAAGTGAAGTTGATGAATGTCGGTTCGAATCCAAACAGTTCTAAACCCCTAAATTCATTCAATAAACTGTGTTACGACAGCATCACCTGAGACACACACCATATTGCACGGAAAACCTATGAAAATGGTGTATCAGTCCAACTAAAATATTACATATACCTGAGAACCTCCCCCTACCCCATCCCAATAACAATAATAAATCAAAAATATTCAAATGTTTGTATAGCTTATTGGACTTAACTACGGGGTCATCAGTCCCTAAAGTTACAAACTACTTATGAACTAGCTAACACTAAGGACGGCACAAATATCCATGCCTGAGGGGGGATTCGAACCCTTGACCGTAGTGGCCGTGCAGATCGTGACTGACGCGCCGCAGTCCTCTCGGCCACCGTGGTCGGCTAATAATAATAATAATATTTTCACAGATGTATACATTTTACTAGCTTAATTGGGTTTTGTGATATATTTATTTATATTTATTACATTTTTTATATAAAAGACATGTATTAAAGTAATTTCTTTAGTATTACCTTTTATTTTGTTTACTTGTTTTATACATATTCATGAAGTTATACACAAACACTGTACACATAAAATATTCTGAATTGTAGCATTAAAATATATTTCTCTATACTAATTTTACTGTGTTGTATATACCAATCAATTTTCTTTTTGCCCAACGTGCGAAAAACATACATAAAGTTGAATGTGTGAAAAATAGGTTGCTTTTACATTAACTTCATAGTATTGGAACGTTGAGCCTTGTGACTTGGCAGTCCCGCTTTAAGTCAATCGTAGAAGAAACTGTAAGCGCTTGAAAGACAACGGTAAATCAATGGGAAGTAATGGAATGCTCGGTATAAAAACATTTGACGTGCTTCTCTTGCTTCCGTAGATTCGATTTTCCGCGCTGTTTTCTGCGTTTTCGATTAAGGTGTAGAACACGAAAATTATTTCTTCAGCTTCGGCATCGTTTGTGATACTTTTCAAAATCTGTAAAACGATCCAGAATGTTCAAGGGCACACAAGTCGAATTTTATATAAGTCTACAACTTTAAGCACTATATCTTCCACCCCCTTATCGCTACTGATCGTCAACCACACACAATAAAGAGTCTGACAACTACTGTTACATAGAAACACCATTCGTTTGCGATGTATATTTGTGGCAACAGAGTGAAACATAGGCACTAACACCTAAATTTTATATACATATTCGTAAATTATACTTATAACTGTATAATCACCATTGGGTCCAAAGAAGGAATTGTTCAAAAATTTCTGTTGGAGTTAAGAACTAAAAGAGTTGATTGAGGAAAAAAATGCACCAAAGTGACCAACAGTACGACAGATATAATTATGCCATTAATAAGTAAATTAAAAAAAGAGGAAGATCATGGCATGGGATTTATTGACGGAAAATAAGTAGAATATTTGGATACTAAATTGAGTTGTGAAGAATTAGATGATACAATAATGTGAAGGAGATTAAAAAAGAACAACAAAAAATGAAAAACAATTAGGCAGAAGACCAGAAGATTTGCCTATCGAGTTACTAAAATTAGCTACGTTGAGCACTTTAGAAGTAATTTGTGTATTTTTTAATAAATGTTTAATGTACTAGAAATTTTTCCTCTATTTCTTCAATGTACAAGTCGGGAGATATAAAAGTTTGCAGTAACTGTATAGGTATAAACTCAAAGTCTACTATGGGGAGATTGTAGGAAAATGTTTTGAAAACTAGAATAGAGGAAGAGATGGATGAAGTTTAAGCGCAAAATGGTTTTTGAACAGGAAGATCTTGCGCAGATAATATATTCATTTTGAAAATCATAGCAGAAAAATGTTTGTCAAAGGAAAGGAAAACTACATATAACTTTTGTAGATGTGCGAAAGGCTCTTGATTCGTACCCCCTCCAGAAACTACGGCCAGTTTTAGAGAAATCTAGAATACGTAAAAGATTCATAAATGCAATAAAAACCATATATAGAGATAGTAAGACCGTATTACAGCCCGGAAATTGTACCGCTGACCCATTTGTAACAACAAAGGGGATAAAGGAAGGATGCTGTCTTTCATGCACTTTATTTAATCTGTGTGACGTGCGCCTCGGTTGCACAGAGGTAGAGTGCCAG